>CM029386.1:21619346-21806654 GCA_017165825.1 Hepsetus odoe
GATGGAGCTGCCAGGGAAAAGTAGAAATTGAAAATGACTAGCACAGCGTGTTAGAGCTGCATTTTGCACACACGCACATGCATACACACGCAAACGCAAACGCATGCAGCAGCTATTGAAAGCACCCAAGGAGCAGTGATGGAGGTGGTACCTTGCTGAAGGGGACCGCAGGGCATCCTACTAGTCTGTAATTCAAACCCTCGACCTTCTGATCCTGAGGCCATCTCCCTAACCACTAGGTCACCACTGCCCGAAGAGAAAGACCAAAGAGGAGCTTTCTGGATGTGGTGAGAGAGGAAATGCATGGGGTTTTAAGGAGGAAGATGCAGAAGACAGGAAGAAATGGAAACATTCCACATTTGCTGTTACTTAATACTGTGCAAAAGTTTTAGGCAGGTGTGGAAAAAATGCTGTAAACAAAAAATGCTTTCAGAAATATAAATGATTGTTAATTTTTATCAATTTACANATATATATATATATATATATATATATATATATATATATATATATATATATGTATATATATATATCCTAAAACATATTTCAAGAAATATGAATAAATACATTAAAAATTATAAAATTTTCCATTTATTATATTCAGCAATATTTGATAATATGTATTATACTATATATAATACACCAAAAAATAATGCACATTAATAGTAAATAAATATGCAAATGTTTTTGTCACTGCATTTCTGTGGTACCTACAGTGAGTTCCATACAATAAATAAAAAAGTTAAAAAAGCCGAGCTCGAGAAGGTACACAACAGGAAGTAGGTCTTTTGCACATGCACACATTTTGTTTGTTGGAAATACATTCAATAATGCGTTACACCTTTTAAACAATACTAATCCTTAAATCGTTATTGTTAATAAAGTGTTACTACCTTTTGCCTTCAAACCAGCATCAGTTCTTCTGGCCCCACAGAGCCCTGATCTCAACATCATCCAATGTGTCTGGATTACATGAAGAGACAGAAGGATGTGAGGAAGCTACATCCACAGAAGATCTGTGCTCAGTTCTCCAAGATGTTTGGAATGACCTACTGGCTGAGTTCCTTCAAAAACTGTGCAAGTGTACCTAGAACTGATGCTGTTTTGAAGGCAAAGGGTGGTCACACCAAATATTGATCCGATTTAGATTCTCTTTTGTTCATTCACTGCATTTTATTGATTGATGAAAATAAATGATCAACACTTCCATTTCTGAAAGCGTTCTGTTTAAAGCATTTGTTCCACACCTGCCTAAAACTTTTGCACAGTACTGTGTATATATATATATATATATATTTATATGGAAATATATACATTTATTATGGAAAATTCAGAATAATACATTAATAATTATTCGCCATAATTAAAGAACATGAATAATAAAATTTGCCATTTATTTTATTTAATACTATTAAAGTCAGCAAACAAACAAACACAAAAGAAAAATTAATATAAAGCATAGTGATATTAATTAAAAGTTTGCCTCTGTAGAGGATTTTGACTTTACACTTACAAAACAGTCTCATTCGACTAAATTTGTTTGCTTAAACATTCTGCAAACAACTGAAGCTGAACACACTAAGTCAATGAGTGGTCAATAAATTAAACAATTTCGTAAACAAATCATTGTTCAAATATCTGAAGCATCTGTTCACACTTTTACAGTCCCACATTTAAATAAACCGAGTGATAAAATTACTCACACGTCAAAAGATCGGCCGTTTTTCTTTTCATGTTCAGGAACGTTTAGTGTTGAGTCTCTCATCCACAGAGGTCCGCTCACAACTGTGCCCTCTAGTCATCACGAGTCGTGAATGGAGTGAGTCGTTCAATTTACATTTATTTTCCTCCTGATCTGTCATGTGTAAATTTCCTGTTCTCTTTTTCCACCCGATGATTGAAGTCTGTTAAACATTCATTTAAAGTTCAAGTAGGTTTTATTTGCATTTCAGCCAAAAACACACAAAAACAAAACAAACAACCTTCCTCCAGGACCCTGGTTCTACACAGGACAGCACATCTTCTATTACATAGAACACACCATGAGACAAGTGTGGACCGACAACATGCAGAGCAGCAATCTAATGAAGCAGCATCGTTACTATTAAGAAGTGCAGAGTGCACACTGAATTGTAATTAGAATAATAATAAAGTGATTGTGTGCAATAACAGAGAGAGGGAGATAAATATATATAAATATTATATATAATATATATATAATGGCCTTTTTTAAACATTGCTTTTCTGTGGTGTGGATACTCCACACTGCTCCATGTCGGCATCTACAAATAAATCATTTCAAAAGTTGATCTTTCCTTGATCTTGATTTGTTTTAACAAATCTAATCATGTGAAATATCTCAGTAATATCATCAAAATCTGCTGCATGTCTATTAATGAAGAGGCTAAAACATAATTTAAGCATTTTTTAATAGTTTATTTCATTCTGAAATCCTACAAAGAAGGTTTAAAAACACTGCAGAAAAGACTGATTAAGCCAATTATGAAATATCTCAATTTAACAAACAGTTTTACAGTCAATTAAAAAAAGAAGTAAGCCATAAATATGTAAAATAAAAGATGTTATCACACTTATTATTCTACATAATTAGTTTCTATTTTTATCTTTCTGATCTTTTTTGTTTCCAGATTATTTTTAATGCACAATTTAAAAAAAAAAGTGTCATAAAGAGGTTCTTATTGAAATGAAGTAAAATGTTTTGAAGAACATGTAATGTTTCTTCAGATAATAATAAAAATATTTATCTGAAACTGATTTAATTCCCTCACTTACAGATCTACAACGCTATTCAAGAGTAACACCAGACTCAATTAATATTGTAAAAGGAACAGAATATCATTTCCAGTAATAGTGAATAAACAAACATTTAATTTTTTTACATCCTGGTTTTATCCAGAACATCGACCACAACCGCCACAGAGATTTCCCCTCCAGTTTACATACAGTTACCTGGAAACAAAGTAAAGGAGGAAGAATGAAAAAAAAATAGGTGAGATGAAAGATAAGCCTTAGCCGACATAAAAAAATGTTTAAAAATCATTGTTATGGGGGTGGTAACTGGGACTGCGCTGTTCTAGTGTTTAGTGAGTTTGTCCCAAGACTGGAAAGTTGTGGGTACAAATCCCAGACCAGCAGGGTAGTCTGAAGTACTCTTGAGCAAGGTACCGTCCCTGTCACTGCTCCCCGAGGGCATTAAATGACAAAAACTGGCTTTCTCTTCAAAAGCACCTATTGTTTGAAAGTGAAAGTGACTATTTATCACTGTGAACAAGATTCAGTGAACCAACATAATACATCCTCTATTTTTGACCCACACAATGTCCATCAGGGGGCAGCTATGTCCAGTGCCCAGGGAGCAGTGACAGGGACCCCAGGGCAACATACTGGTCTGAGTTTCAAACCCATAACTTTCCGAAACTGCTGTGAAGGCCCTAAACACTAGACCTTCACTGCCACCTAAAAAACTGAAAATGAATAAAGTATAACAGTTCTGTACACGTGGGGCAGTGGTGGCCTAGTGGTTAGGTTAGGGTTGGCCACATGATCGGCGGATCGGAGGTTCGGACCCCTTCCCAATAGGTTGCCCTGAGGTACCCTTGAGCAAGGTGCCGTCCCCGTCACGCTCCTCCCTGCGATGGGCTGGCGACCTATCCAGAGTGTGTCCCCCATCCTTCACCCTGTGTGAGCTGGGATGGACTCCAGCAATCCCCCGCGACCCCACTTGGGACAAGCGGCAGAAAATGACTGAACAGGTGTTCTGTTCACACATTTGCTTTCTCAGATCTTATTCTGGAGAATCTAAGATCAATGGAAACACTACGATAGTGGGCACCTAGTACAACAGGTGATGACTGACCTCTTGGTTGAAGACACAGTGGATCAGGAAGATGAACGTGCCCTGCTGGGTGTTGACAACCAAGAAGACTATCTCCCACACCTTACTGGAGGCTGAGAACAACCCCAGACTCCAGGAGCAACCAACAATAAAGAACTGGACGATGGCTTTCAGCATCACAGTTATAAAGAGTCGTTGATTACTTTTAGCCTGGTTCTTTTTCAGTATGTCATTTTTCATCCTCGTGAGGGTGGAGAAAATGATGATCAGGATGCTGGCAAAGAGAATCATGTTTACCTGTGAAAAAAATAAATACATGAAAGACGACGTGTTATTGATCTTCCTGCTCTGAGATGATGTTAGACTTCACTGCTCAAGTGATTCTAAAATGGTTTTACTGACATCAATCTCTTGAGTCTCAGTTTCCTTCACTTCATTCTCTTGAATTCCTTTAGCTTGAACCCTGGAGAACTGTGTTAATCAAGTTAATCACCTTCCATAAATATAACCACAAAAATCCCTCTACTTCTTATGACCATCCCATTGTAGCCATTTTCAGTCTATAGCAAACTGGACTTTAGTGCCTACCGAATGAAAGTATCTTGACATTCATCACCCATTTGGGGCACTATGAAAATCTTCTCATGTCCTTTGGAGTGATGAATTCAGTATTTCAACAAGGTTTTAAGGAAGGTCCCAGATCCAGTCTAATGAGAGAGAGTATGGCCGCAATCCAATGTGGAGAGGGATGTTGGGTTCTGGTAGCCTCTTCAGTTTGGGCCTGAGGTTGAAAGGCCTTTCATTGCACTTCTGCAATTTACAAACCAACATATTGACTATAATAGCTGCAGAGTTTAGGAACTCAACTTCATTGTATTTTTAACTCAAGCATTGTTTCAAAAGAACTCATATATGGTCCATTCTAATCTTTCAGGAACAAGACAGTCAGTGGCTTCAAATAGTTTATTCTGTGACCTTCAACATACGTTCAAAATGATACATGTTGACTTGTCATTTTGAATGGTTTTAAAAAAAAACATCTACATGGGGGTGAATAGAAATAAAACTTCCTGGTGTGGGATAGGTTTACTTTCTTTTTTCTTACTTTCCTTTGTATACAAGGAAGACATTTTTATTCCTTACATACAAAGATTACCAATAAGAAGAAATGCTTTCAAGCGTGTGGTACTTACTGAGAGAATGAAACAAACAGGCCCCAGGAAACTCCAGTAAAATCCCCTGTTGCTCTTAAGCCAACATCTTTAAAGAAAGAGGACACACACACACACACACATATACAAACACATGCATACAAACACACACACACACACACACACACACACACACACACACACACACACACTAATTAAGTTAGTTTTTAATTTATATGGATTGTAAGATTTCCAAAGAACCATTACTGTTCTCCTGCCATCTCAATTACATCTCATTGCCGTATCCATCAGGAAACATGGCAGCAGAGATGCCCACAACAACCAGAGGAACTGTGTAGCCAATCACAGTCAGAGGCTTCCAGCCCAGCACCTTCTCCTGCTGTGATTTCAGTTTTTTGAGGTTCTTCACAGAGAAGAAGAGCAGCACAACTTCGATGAACATCCACACAAATGCAGAGAGGAAGAGGTAGTGCTGAACACCTGCCAGCACTGCACACACCAGCTGGAGAGAGAGAGAGAGAGAGAGAGAGAGGGAGCGAGAAAGAGAGAGAGAGAGAGAGAGAGAGAGAGAGAGAGAGAGAGAGAGAGAGAGAGAGCGAGATCGTCCCTCCTCTGGTGACTGTAAGACTGCATGTAGGCCACATTTCTAAACTGACAGATAAAAACCTGCATTAAGGTTCTCAAACTCACCTGAAGAGGTTTAATGTAATGCACACACTTCTGTGTGAGCAGAATAAGGAGCTGAGACAGAAACAAGCTTAAACACAAATTGGTCAGAGTCGTTTTGGTCACCCTCGGGTTCTGCCGACAGAAGCTAAAGGTCAGCAGAGCCAAGCACAGGAACACCAGCCCGATAATCGTGAAGACCATGTAGACCATCTCGATCACAGGATCACTCTGGACAAAAAAGCCAAACATTCACTTATGAAGAACACAACTTGACTGAAGCTGAAACTGTTGTGAGTGTAACGTGATGGTCTGGAGTATGGTCTGTGAGTGTAACCCAAGTGCTGGAGTGCTGAGTGTGACGTAGTGGAGGATTAAAACCAGAACTCATAATGTCAGGAGGAGCAACTCTGGCCAGCTCTTAATCTAAATGGGTTCCTCAACAAACAAGAGCTGGAGAATAAGAAGAGTTTGGTAGGTGGCTCCTGAGGTTGAGCCCAAAAAGAGAAACAGGAAGGTTTTGTTTCTTTTGTTTTATTTATTCCTTCTGTATATGAACATATAACTATTCCTTGAATAGAAAATTAAAAACTGATGTGAGTGATGGAACACTTTGGGTCAGTCGACCAGAACTGGAGAAGAAATATTGAGATTCTTGTGTGTGTCACACAAAGTCTCAGCAGCAGCACGGGTTTGAGCTGTAGGTTTATAGTGCTGCTGCTGATTGCTGTCAGCTGTGGCTCTTCTCCTCCCCCTCCTGCCTGTTGGGGTACTGTGCTGAGACTCATTCATTTAATTAATGTGGGCCATCCCTACAAACCCAGTGTAGATATAGACTACAACAGTGACGGGTTATCATAACCAATCACAATAATCTTAGCTATTCTTAACGGTAAACATATCAAGCTTTTTATGACACCCTGATTTAGAAAGTTTATTCCTAGCTATCATTTTGAAAGATTCCTTGCGCCTTGTTTCCTTCGGGTTGCTTTCCACACTTTAAAACTATTTGTAGGTTTTCACATTTGTTCTGCAAAAACAGCACAGAACATTGTGTAATAACCGATGTTTCTTGATCTACGCTCGCTTCTCACTGGCCGACGGGTGAACACAGGAGCACAAAACGTAGCTGGTGTTGACTGAGATGATCTTACAGCTGTCTTCGTTCCACTCAGTGCTAGACTGGTACCCGCAGGAGAAGCTATTGTTTCTGACCAATTACTCACAGAGGAGCAAAACAAATCACAGATCAAATTGGTACAATCAGACACGATAATGATTTTTACATTATTTAAATTCTGTGTCAAACACTGTATCATGCAGAAAAGACGTGGTCCAAAATTCTGTAAATGTAAAAGTAAGACTCATTGATTAACATACAAACATAGATGAGATGATCATAGATGAGTTTTAAACCAATTAAATCCATGCTGTGGTGTTGAAAAGGAGTCAAGTATGAATTCTGCTTCCCATGTATCTTTAGCTTTAGAGATGCTTTAGAGATGCTTTAGAGATGCTATGAAATTCCAAATAACTACCTTGCACATGGGTCACATGACTGATTTGTCAGCCGCACCAGCAGCACTCCTTGGTTCTCTAGGGAGCACCACCTTTCTACTACTGCCTTTAATGCACCCTCCACCCACAACCTTCATCACCGTGTAGCGTTCCATAGATCAACGTCCCACCTGGACCATCTTCAGTGCTGCCCAGTGCTTCATTATCACAGATAATCACCCCCATAGGATGATATTTTTAATGTGTCAGAAGCTGCTGACCCACTACAAACAAAACTGCCCTGCTGGTGCTTTCAGCCAGAACCAAATGCATATATTCAAAACTTATTTCATATACTGGGAACAGCAGGCTATTTAGTGTTAAAGCAGTAATAAGAGGTGCAGAGTGGTTCTGTTAAAACATTGCCTTCTTATTTCATCCATCCATCCATTTTCTGGGTCGCCAGTCCCAAACGTGGGTCAGTGGGGAGTGCTGGTGTCCAACCCAGCGCACACAGGGCGAGGACGTGGACGTGACCTCTGACAGGCCGCCAGCCCATCGCAGGGGAGTGGGGATGGACGGGACGGCACCTGCCTATGGCACTTGTGGCAACCTAATTGGGAATGCTCTCTATTTGTTCTGCAACTTTTCATTGCTACTAATTGCGCTTGAGCTTCCAAAACATTTCCTCATATATTAATGACTGAGAGTTAGTGCTTCACTCCAGGCCAGTCTAAATCAATATAATGTATAAAATAATAAAGAAAAGGAAAATTCAGAATTGATTATTTATTTTATATTATATAGTTGGAAGTTCATTTTTACAGCTTAACATTTAAAATTAAAAATTAACATTTAATTATCTGTTTCAAATAAATGAACAAACAGGAATAAGGTTGAAATTTAAATAGAACTCTGAGAGTTGAAATGAACACAAGAATGTGGATGTTTGATCAGAAAAGGCAAAGAATTAAAAAAACAAATGGTGATGAAAAATTGGTGGATTCAGGAGAATGTATTTTTAAAGTGAATGAAAGAATATCTGAAATTAAATTGCAGGAAAGTGTTAAACTTTTTATGACCATTTGAACTTCTTACAAATTCAAAATAAATATGTGAATTTATTTGGATGACTTTTACATGCATTTCTACTTAAATTTTCAACACTTTTAATGATGGTGGCTTGCTGACCACAGTGATCCCTGTTAGAACATCAAAGTAGAGGAATCAACAAATGCTCCTGATATTATTTGCTGCAACTGGAAATTTTCTGTACATTTCTGAAATTTGTTCTAATCCTCAAATTCAGTTTTTCCAAATACAGTGAATATATTTTATAGTAATTCAGACAATGAAACATTGTAGGAGCACTTAAAGATATTGAAATTTGTATTGAAAGGTTTTGAATCAAGTGCATATTGATCTCTGACATGAGATTTATTGAATAAATGAATGTGGATTAAATGATTAATCTACCCATAAACCTCCTCTTTGGTCTTCTTCTCCTTCTCATCATTCCTGGCAGTTTCAACATCATCTCATCATCATGAAGTGACAATAAAACCTTCTTGCTAATCAATCATTTTAGAATAGAGTTTATAAGCACAATATTTCTCAATTATATACAATTACACTTTTGCTTTTGAACATTTCTGAAAATGAGCAAACTGAATAATAAAATTACCTTACATGTCAAAAAGAGCTGTGATCTTTCTTTTCATGTTCAATGATGTTTTGAGGAGGTTCTCTCATCCGCAGATGACTGCACAGATCTTTTTCATCCCAGCGAGGTAACTTACTTACATGTTTTTCTATAAACAAATGATGAGAAACGGGAAGTTCCAGAAGGAGTTTTGTTTTGTTGGAGCATCAAGTGATCTGTGATAAATCTATGATAAAAACTTAAAAAACAAAAAGTTATTTTACATATTACAGAAAGTAGATCAGGGTTAAAACATTTGTTGATTGGTTGAAATAGCTGATCAGCACTTGTTGATCTTAGTTGTTTACTAGAATGAGTCAAGCATGGAGCACTGATGTTGTTCTGGATAAGAGTTTCTGGTAAATGATGTAAATGTAAATGTGAAATATACAAATTGATCATGTTTGTTTGTTTTTTTTTTAATAATGAGTTTGACCTGCTGATCAAATAAGAATATTCCAAGATCAGGCTGAACTGGATGAACAAGTGGGGTTGAGAAAGCATGAGAAAGTCTCCCATCGTGAATACGAGATCTTGTCAAAAAATCGTGCGACTCTGGTTGGAAATAAGTTTGCTAATTTCCATGAGTTTGAAAAGACACCACATCACATGCATGAAATAAAAAACCAGGCACTGGAACTGAATATGTAACTGAATATATGTAATTAGTATGATGTGTGCAGACATATATACACACTCGCTGAACAACTTTGTCATTTTTAATGACACGTATTTGATTTGATTTTTTTGACATGATGTTCTCCAGCCCATCCCGAAGATCCTCAGTGGGTTCTGTTGTGGCAAAAACATGTGTGATGATTTCTGAAGCTTCCAGAACTCTTTCACAGATCGAGCCCTGCTCATTTTGTTTATATTTAGCCCTAACTAAATACCCTGAAATTATATGATTTGAGTAAAGTTTCTGATGTCAATAATCAAAAATAATTTTTTAAAATGTTTTACTGTGGCATATCACACTATGTAACTTTCATTCTTTCTTTCCATCTTTTTTTCTTTCTTTCTTTCATTCTTTGTTTCTTTCTGTCTAGGCAGCGTGGCTCAGTGAGCAGGAGTTGCCCCACACCGAAGATTGTGGGTTCGAATTCCAGACCAGTAGGTTGCCCTGAGGTACCCTTGAGCAAGGTACCGTCCCCGTCACTGCTCCCGGGCGCTTTCAATAGTTGCCCACTGCTGCACGTGTTTGAGTGCATGGGTTAAATGCAGAAGTCCAATTTCATTGTGGTTCACTGTGTGCTGTGCTGTGACCTCGCAACGACAAGGGTTGTTACTTTCACTTTCTCTTTTCTTTCTTTCTTTCTTTCTTTCTTTCACTGTTTAGTAACAACATTTATTTAGCTACTGCTGCTGAATGTCACAGTAATTATATAACAGTCTATAGCTCAGTCTATTATTAGTTCTAATGTCATAAATGCTTGATTGAATTGTTGCTAATGTGTAATTGCAGTTTTTAGAAGCATATCTAAATCTAAATCTAAAAGCGCAAACTAACTGAACTGAAATCATTTACATCACTTTAATATATCTGCGTGATAAAACTGACCATCAGGCACTGCTGTGAACTTAATTGTTCCCCAGAAGAGACATTTCATGAAAAAATGCGTGAAAGCATGTTCACTAATGCAGCCAATGTTAGAGCTCCATCTAGTGGAGAAAATGAACCAACACCGAACCAGCTCTCTCTAGTGGACATTAATGATTCACCTACTTGTATAATTATCCCAGCAGATCACAGCTGTCACCTCCACCACTGCAGAGTCTGATCTAGAGATCAAGGAGAACCACTGTAGAGCACTTTGGATCTCGCGCACCAGCACTACAGACAGCACATTAATATACACACTCTCAGTCCATCAACTCTGACAAACACCATGCACAATGCTGGTCTGGGACTCTGCGTTTCACCCATACACACACATGCAGCAGTGGGCAGCCATTGAAAGCGCCTGGGCAGCAGTAATGGGGATGGTACCTTGCTTGAGTACTGCCTGTAGCACATCTTAAATACAGTGCAGATTAGTCTGCAGGGTTTCCAAACCTCTTCCTTCCAATCTGAATTCCTAGTTTGCTTGGTGGCACCTCACATTTATATTCTGGTGCATTATGTCCATTATTATTTGTGTTTTATCTTTGCCCCCCATTGTTACATTTCTTTTTTAGCTTATTCTTATTTAAAATGCTTTCTGGCTCATGTAAGAAAAAGTGAAACACTGCTTTTCTTCTATTGACCTGTAGAACGATAACACGCTATGTTGACTAATAGATAGCAGTGACAGAGCCGCTCATGCTATCAAATTAAACGACAGCTTTGCGCTCTTTCTGAATGTCTCTAGTGGTATAATGTTCTGGAGGAAAGCAAGATCAAGCATGATGCCCTTTGTATGATTGAGTATATCGCATATCCAGAGCAATTTCCTGCTGCGTTTATATATCATTTGTGTCTGGTGAATAAGACGGCTAACTAACAGAAGCTACCAAAGCTAACACAAGCGTGCTAACCATGCTAGCAGTATGGTGGGATGCTAGTTACTGTAACGGTGGCGGGCAGTGTGAAGGACGCCAACGCAGAGCCAGTAGTGAAAACATAGCTTTTATTAACATAAACTAACGTACACAACCAAAAGTGCCACCATTAACTGTGAGGCATAGCTTTGTTAATGAACTGCGCTCTGTTCTGACACACCGGGGCTTAAATAGCAGCCCCAATGAAGCACACCTGTGTCTAAACAAGCCCAGGTGTGCTCAGTCAAAACAGAGCACCATCTGTCATGCCCGGTCGGAACCACGGGCACAACAGACCGTGACAGTAGCCCCGCCCCAAAAAACCGCAACTCCTGAGGCGTCAAAACAACCGACCCAGACCTCAGGGGGGAGGCTAAAAAAAAACCCAGTTAAACTGGAACAGTCCCCTTTATGGGGCACCTGGCCAGGCCCACAAACACCCAAAGTACAACAAAAAGGGACCTCTG
Organism: Hepsetus odoe; assembly: GCA_017165825.1. Lineage (NCBI taxonomy): Eukaryota > Metazoa > Chordata > Actinopteri > Characiformes > Hepsetidae > Hepsetus > Hepsetus odoe. The sequence continues at coordinate 21,631,227 of CM029386.1, forward strand.
GCCAGTAATGTTCGGGGGTCCTGGCGGTGGTGAGGGGTATCCCAGAGTTTCAGTCCATATCTTCGTAACCAAGTCCCTTTGGTGTTTGTGTTTAGCCTTACAGTCCTTCGGTGTCTTTCTGCTGTCCCGTGTTTCCTCCGTCACCTGTCTCTCTGACTCTGTAGTGGGGCCTCTGGAGGACTCGTCTGATTGGCTCGAGAGCCCTGTCTGATCTTCACCTGAAAAACAGCCAAATACAGGAGAATCTCTGTGGTTAGGAGGGGAAGAGTTAGTTACCCCGTGCGTGCTTCGCCTCCGGTCTCTGTCCTTCTTGCTTGTCATGACGTTACCCTTGGCAACCTGGGTTACTCCTCTCTTCTGAATAGGAGGGGGTTCGACTAATTCCGGAGCCTCTGGTGTCCATGGGTCCTCCACAGGCACATCAGGTGGGGCTCCTGGATTGTCATCACTGGTAGCTCCCACAAAGCCTCTGGAGCACTCCTCCTCTGGATCACTCACTGAAAGGCTAAGGTCAAGGGAATTGAGTACCGCTGAGGAACTAGACTCGATCTCTGTGACTTTACTTACTGAATTCACTAAAACAAGGGAAGAGATCCAGGGAGGGCCGTCTCTTCCAGAAATGATGCCTGAGGTATTTGTGGACAGGCTCTCCACCCGAGGCTTTCTCTGTCCGTGTTCCGAATCAGTGATCAATGCGAGTGATTTCAGAAGAGACTTAATTACGGGGTACCTCTACCGACAATTGGTTGCATGGAATTTCCTTGTCGCTCTCCCCGACTCGCCAACGGGGTCCCATGAGGAATGGTCAGACCCACTGAAAAACCTTGGCCTGAAAGAGTCTAAAAAAGAGCTAAACATGGAAGAATCGTTCTTGGCCCTGTGACACTGTGCCCTAGGTGCCTGCAGGGTGAATCTCATGGAGTCCAGGTTCTCAGGAACACAGCGTATACGGAGTTCTTTGTCCATAATCAAACATACAAAATTGTGCATTACCTGCCCTCCTTGACCACCTCTGGATGGGTCTTGCAGCTCAGTGGGTTTACCAGTCTCTCTCCTGGCTTTTCCCAGTTCTGCCTGCAGAGCGACGTTTTGGTCTTGCACCTGTCTCAGCTCTGCCCTGGTCTGATTCAGCTGTTCCTCCAGAGCAGCTACTTTAGCTTCTACTTTCTCCTGACTGGTCCTGACTCTCCTAGTTGCCTGGCATGCGGTTTGGTCCCTCTGTTCATCTGTTCCCTCCAGCCTCTCTCTTTGGTTCCCCATCACAGCTTGCAGCTTTCCTCTGGAGACCTCTCTTGCTTTTCTGAATTCACTGCTCTTGCTGTTGAGCTCAACTTTGTCTTGAGCCAGAGCTTTTCTTTCTGTTTCCATCTCCCTCTTACAAATGGACAAGTGTCCTTTGGTCCTCTCACGGTCACATTTACCCTTAATGTAGGACGTATAATGTCTTTGAATGATGACGGCTGACACCCTCATGGCCTGGTACTTTACTACCTCCCTGTGTCCTCTGAACGCCGCCTGAATTAGGGAAGCCGCCTGATGTTGCAGGACAATCTCCCTTCTGACCCTCTGACCTCTGAAGCAGGCTTGCAGGAACATTGCAGCAGAGCGCAATTCCAAGAATTCCTCCCTCTGCTTTCTGGCATCAAGTGTGGAGCGATACCTAAGCTGGATGGCAACAGCAGCATATTTCATGCATAGATATCGCGTCCGAGCACAGTGAGCCCTGTAAGCACATTGTATCACTGTGGCAGCCTGGTGCTTCTGTTTCAGAGTCTGTCTGGCCTTCATCCCTCGGAATGCGGCTTGCAGAACAACAGTAGCCATCCTTTTCTCCTTCAAAGACCTCATCTCTTGCTTCATCATCTTATTAGCTTGGTAATGTTGGTGAACAGTCCTGGCTGCCCACAGTAGCTTCAGGTAGTGTTTTCTGCCTAAGTGCTTCCTCACCTGCGCCTGAATGGTTACTGCAGCCTCCTGTTCAATCCACATCTGTACCCAAACTTTCATTTAAAAAATCCCACTAACCTGGAGCTGCTCCATCTCTGCTTTCAGCCCAGCAGATGGGTTAGTGGTGGGTTTGGGGGTCAACTTCTTGATGCCGCTTTCCTTGTTGCGAAGGGGTTTCTTGGTCGACCTCCCAGGTTGCACGATGCAGGAAGTGGTCTCCACCGTCTTCCTGCTCTCGGTGTCAGGAAACAACTTTCTTTGCCTTTGCCTCGCTTCTCTGGTTGCGGGCGGCCTTGTTTGCCGTTCTGTCGTGTTGAGGGGTGCAGGGCTCATTTATCATTGTGCTTCTGCGTTGGGCCGCGTGCAGCGCGGTGGGCGCCGTGCTTCTGCGTTGGGCCGCGTGCGGCGCGGTGGGCGCCGTGCTTCTGTGTTGTGCAGCGGGCGGCGCGGCTTGCGCCGTGCTTCTGCGTTGAGCCGCGTGTGGCGTTGCTTGCGCCGTGCTTCCGCCATGCTTACGCGTTGTGCCACGGGCAGCGCGGCTTGCGCTGTGCTTCCGCGTCGCACCCACTCCTCACCCTTCAGATGCTCGCAGAGGTCCAGAGCAGCTGCCTCCATCTTCCAGGCCTTTATCAGCTGCAGCATCTGCTCGACCACGTACGCTGCCGTCCACAACATGTGCTCCTGCTCGCCCTCATGGCTCGTGACGTCCAGGTACTGGCGGTTCATTCTGTAACAGTGGCGGGCAGTGTGAAGGATGCCAACACAGAGCCAGTAGTGAAAACGTAGCTTTTATTAACATAAACTAACGTACACAACCAAAAGTGCCACCATTAACTGTGAGGCAGAGCCTTGTTAATGAACCGCGCTCTGTTCTGACACACCGGGGCTTAAATAGCAGCCCCAATGAAGCACACCTGTGTCTAAACAAGCCCAGGTGTGCTCAGTCAGAACCACGGGTACGACAGACCGTGACAGTTACTTAGTGCGATTGTTCCTATTATCAGCGGACTCCAAAACTACCACCCAGACGGATTATTTATTGTTGCCGGAGATTTCAACCATGCAAATCTCAGGTCAGTTCTCCCTAAATTCCATCAACATGTGAACTTTGCGACGAGGGGGGAAAACACGCTGGACTGTGTTTACACAAACCTGGCCGGCGCGTACAGAGCGGAGCCCCGCCCCCACCTCGGACACTCAGACCACATCTCTGTGCTGCTGATCCCAAAATGTCCCTTCTAGCCCATTTATACCTTATTTGCATAAAGAATATCTGTTCTACAGAAAGAAAAAAATACACCAGATATACGCAAGAAACAAAAGAAAGTCATCCACACTAGTCAATACGATACTGCACTATATTGTGTGCAGTGTTGATTAACATAAGTGGTTTAAGTTTCTTTATACCAAACTCAGTTCACCTCAGAACATACACCCAAATCCATCCATCCATTTTCTGCCGCTTGTCCCAAACAGGGTCGCGGGGGAGTGCCGGAGTCCAACCCAGCGCACACAGGGCGAAGGATGGGGGACGCACCCTGGACAGGTCGCCAGCCCATCGCCGGGAGGAGCAAGACGGGGACGGCACCTTGCTCAAGGGTACCTAAGGGCAACCCAGTGGGAAGGGGTTTGAACCCCTGATCCTCCGATCATGTGGCCAACGCCCTAACCAATAGGCCACCGCTGCCCCTATACACCCAAATCTATACTTCTAAAAAAAAATAAGTATATAAAAAATTCTAAGAAATTAATTAATATTTAAAACGTCTTTGACCTTAGAAAAGAAACAATAAATGATCCTCAATTAAGGTGAAACTATAAAAATCTTATCCAGGTTTTCTTCCTTCTTCTGAGCACAAGCACCACGGAGACAATGCCACCAGCTCTTGTACATCTGTCTCACCTGAAAACAAACAGAAAGAAAAAAGAGAGAATCAGTGCTACAATATAGTGGAGCCACTTGAAAAGCCTTCTGCGCCTTAAAAATAATCACATCTGTCTTTTATTCCCCCGACATGAATCCACCTGCTGTGAACCTCCCTCACTCCTTCCACACCCATGGAACACACTGCCATCAAATCACTCAAAAACTTGCTGTTTTTCATCCCTCATGGAGATAAAATGGGCAGCGGTGGCTTTGTGTTTAGGGACGAGGACCCAGAATCAGAAGGTTATGGGTTTGAATCCCAAACCAGTAGGTTGCTCTGAGGTTCCCATGAGCAAGGTACCGTCCCCATCACTGATTTAGTTAAATGAGATTTAAATGGCAACATAGATATTCACTGTAGTATCTGAATAATTAACTACTAGAGCGCTAAGTGTCAGATTCATCTCCTCACCTGAACTCCAGATCAGTTACATCAGACTGGATCATCTGCAGGAGCTGCTGTTAATAAGACTAACAAAAGCTTCGTCCACTCAAGCAGAACCACCACTTCTTGCTAACTGAAGTTCCAGTTACAGACTCTGATGGACTCTTTTACAGTATCTCATACTTTACCAGAAATCATCACTAAATCTATTCATTAATAAAATACACTTTCTCTTTCTTTTCTACTTTATTTCTGGTGTTGACTAGAGGAGGACGGGTTCCCCTTTTGGTTCCTCCCAAGGTTTCTTCCTCCAGTTTTAGGAAGTTTTGCCTCTGTCGCCCTCAGCTTACTCACTCACCCTTGATACTGGACAGTGATACTGGTCCAGGACTTAAACCCACAACCTTCCACCCTTTTATGAGGCCTAGTCCTCTAGACCACCATTAAACCACTAAACCACTAGACCTCTGCTGCTCACAGCTGTAATTATATATACTACAACTTACAATCATTACAATTAATAAAATATATATCTAATTCCTCCTTATTCACCCACAGACCCATATGTTCTATCAGTTCACTTTCCAGATGGTCTTAAGGCTTTAAAAATGAGAAAGAAATGCTCGACAACAGTAATTAACTGACCTCATGGTTGAAGACACAATGGACCAGGAAAATAAAGGTGCCCTGCTGGGATATGATGAACCAGTAGACACAATATAGCAGATAATTGTCAGTAGAGAAAAATCTCAGAGACCAGAAGCAGCCAATAATAAAAAACTGCATCAGGGTTTTGAGGATCACACTTATATAGAGTTTCCAATTGCTTTTGGTTTGCAACACATTATTTCTCATGCTTCTCAGAGCACAGCATGTCATGCCAAGGATGCTGAAGAAGAGAATCACGTTTGCCTGGAAAGAAAAAAAAAAACAAAAACAAAAAAAAAATTAATTATTCTATGTATGTTGTTGGCTTGTGAGAAAGCTAATTGTTTTGTTTTTGCATAGCATGTTGGGTATCTGCCTACTCACATTCTGCAGTGATCAAAGAAATTGGTGAATTTAAAGTAATTTACATAACCGACACTCATTAAATGATATTAAGTCCACTGCCTTCACCAAATTGTTGGCTTCTATTTTGTTATTTGTTTTGTAGCATTTAATACAGTTGTTTGGTCTTAAGTGTCTGTGGGTGATTGGTTGGTTGGTTGGTTGGGTGTTTGGGTGGTTGGGTTTGTTCACTTTTATGAGGTTCTTAGTTAACCTGGCAGTTTGTTCTTGATCATTGTTTTGCTGAATTGTAATGTTCGTCCTGATGGATGGATGGGTGTGTCATTTGTTTCTGTAGATTTCAGCACATCAGAAATCATTCAGGTGCTTCCATCATGAGTTACATCTCCATCACCTTGAGGTTTTGTCTCAACAGCCCATAAAACCTATTTCAAGAAACTTCGTGACTCAACTCTATACTTTTTTGGTTTTTCATTTCTTCCTGCTGATGAGTGTTTTGTATCTGATGGCATGGTGTCTAGAATTCCATGCTTGTAGTCTTCAAAAAGTGCACTTTGATTCCTCCACCCTGCCCTGTACAGGTATTATGTTTCTGCTGTCACTGATTTTTCTGACCCATTTAAATAAAGTTGAATTCAAAGTTTAAATAAAGGTTGATTGAACAATAATCTTATTATTCCTCATGTATATTTGTAAGATGTGCATTGAACTTACTAAAAGAATGAAACAAAGTGGCCCATTAAAGCTCCAAAAAAAGCCTTGCATTTCTGAAAGCCAGCATCTACAAAGAAACATACACACAAACCACATTAATTATAACAAATTAATATGAGCCAATATGCTTGCATTAAATTTTGTATGGATTATCCGATTACTATTAATTGCTTAATGGTATTTATGGTAATTACTGTTTACCACTAAATAAACCACACGTGATGAAAACCTGCCCACTCACGTTCGATTGTCATATCCACCATACGATACTGCACTATATTGTGTGCAGTGTTGATTAACATAAGTGGTTTAAGTTTCTTTATACCAAACTCAGTTCACCTCAGAACATACACCCAATCCATCCATCCATTTTCTGCCGCTTGTCCCAAACACAGGGTGAGGTACAGGAATCAGCCGTAGCACAGAGGCGAGAGGATGGGGCGCACCCCTGGACAGGTCGCCAGCCACATGCCGGGAGGAGCAGGAAGCGGGGACGGCACCTTGTAAAAGTACCTCAGGGCAACCCAGTGGGAAGGGGTTTGAACCCCTGATCCTCCGATCATGTGGCCAACGCCCTAAACAATAGGCCACCGCTGCCCCTATACACCCAAATCTATACTTCTAAAAAAAAATAAGTATATAAAAAATTCTAAGAAATTAATTAATATTTAAAACGTCTTTGACCTTAGAAAAGAAACAATAAATGATCCTCAATTAAGGTGAAACTATAAAAATCTTATCCAGGTTTTCTTCCTTCTTCTGAGCACAAGCACCACGGAGACGATGCCACCAGCTCTTGTACATCTATCTCACACAAGAACAAACAGAGAAAAGAGAAAAGAGAGAATCCAGTGCTACAATATAGGTGGAGACCCTTGAGAAAGCCTTCTCATAACAAAATAATCACATGTCTTTATTTCCCCCGACATAGATCCACCTGCAGAACCTCCCTCACTCCTTCCACACCCATGGAACACACTGCCATCAAATCACTCAAAAACTTGCTGTTTTTCATCCCTCATGGAGATAAAATGGGCAGCGGTGGCTTTGTGTTTAGGGACGAGGACCCAGAATCAGAAGGTTATGGGTTTGAATCCCAAACTAGTGCTGGGATTTGCTCTGAGGGTTTCCATGGTGAGTACAAATCTATCACTAGTTTAGTTAAATGAGATTTAAATGGCAACATAGATATTCACTGTAGTATCTGAATAATTAACTACTAGAGCGCTAAGTGTCAGATTCATCTCCTCACCTGAACTCCAGATCAGTTACATCAGACTGGATCATCTGCAGGAGCTGCTGTTAATAAGACTAACAAAAGCTCCGTCCACTCAAGCAGAACCACCACTTCTTGCTAACTGAAGTTCCAGTTACAGACTCTGATGGACTCTTTTATGATATCTCATACTTTGCAGAAATCATCACTAAATCTATTCATTAATAAATACCTTTCTCTTTCTTTCTACTTTATTTCTGGTGTTGACTGGGAGGACAGGTTCCCCCTTTTGGTTCCTCTCAAAGTTTCTTCCTCCCAGTTTTAGGTAGTTTTGCCTCTGTAAACGCCAAGCACTCACTCACCTTGATACTGGACTGTGATACTGGTCCAGGACTCAAACCCATAACCTTCCACCTTTTTATGAGGCCCAGTCCTCTAGACCACCATTAAACCACTAAACCACTAGACCTCTGCTGCTCTGGCTGTAATTATATATACTATAACACAATCATTACAATTAATAATATATATCTAATTCTTCTTTATTCAGCCACAGACCCATATGTTCTATCAGTTCACTTTCCAGATAGTCTTAATTCTTTAAAAATTAGAAAGAAACACTCAACAACAGTTTTTAACTGACCTCATGGTTGAAGACACAGTGAACCAGGAAAATAAAGGTCCCCTGCTGGGAAATGACAAACCAGAAGACCAAATATAGCAGATCATTTTTAAATGGGGCAAAACCTATAGACCAGGAGCAGACAACAATGAAAAACTGCATCAGGGTTTTCAGGATCACACTTATATAGAGTCTCCAATTGCATTTAGTTTGCAACATTTTATTTCTCATGTTTTTCAGAGCACAGCATGTCATGCCAAGGATGCTGAAGAAGAGAATCACGTTTGCCTGGAAAAAAAACAAAACAAAATAAAAAAAAAAGTTAATTATATGTTTGTTGTTGGCTTGTAAGAAACCTAATTATTGCATTTTTAAATGAACTGAAAATTTTAGGATTGGCATATACATAATATTAGATCAGATTTCCAGCTATATTGGTAAATACATCTCTGGTTTATGTTAAATTAATTAATTATTTAATAGAACATAGCATGCTGGGTATCTGCCTTCTCAGATTTTGTAGTGATCAAAAGCTTTGGAGAATTTTTAAGTAAATTAAATAACCAACACTCAGCACTCCGGATCTAGTGGTAGGGTACTTGTCTATGGATCTATGGCCCAAGAGGTCCCAGGTTCAAATCCCACCTCTAGCACTACCACCACTGGGCCCCTGAGCAAGACCCTTAACCCTGAATGTCTCCATGGGGACTGTCCCTGTGATTAGGACATGGAAGTCACTCTGGATAAGAGCTTCTGATAAATGCTGTAAATGTTGGTTTTTGTTTTGTAGGCATTTAACACAGTTGTTTGGTCTTATGTGTCTGCAGGTGGTTGGTTGGTTGGTTGGGTGTTCGGGTTGTTAGGTTTGTTGTCACTTTTATAAGTCCTCAGTTAACCTGGCGGTTTTGTTCTTGGTAATTGTTTTACTGGTCTTAATGTTCGTCCTGATGAGTGGATGGAGTGTGTAACATTTCCTGTGAACTCAGCACATCAGAAATCATTCAGCTGCTTCCATCATGAGTTACATCTCCATCAGCCCATAAAACCTATTTCAAGAAATTTTGTGACTCAACTCTATACTTTTTTGGTTTTTCATTTCTTCCCCACTGATGAGTGTTTGTATCTAGTGGCATGGCTCTAAATTCCATGCTGTAGTCTTTAAAACTAGATTTGATTCCCTCCACCCTGCCCTGTACAGGTATTATGTTTATGTTGTCACTGATTTTTCTGACCCATTTAAATAAAGCTGAATTCACAGTTTAATTAAAGGTTGATTGAACACTAATCTTATTATTCCTCATGTATATTTGTAACATGTGCATTGAACTTACTAAAAGAATGAAATAAAGTGGCCAGTAAAAGCTCAAAAAAGCCTTGCATTTCAAAGCCATCTACAAGAACATACACAAGCCATTAATTATAACCATTAATCTGAGCCAATATGCTTACATTAAATTTTTGTATGGAGTATTCAATTACTATTAATTGCTTAATAGTATTTATAGTATTACTATTTACCACTAAATAAACCACCATGATGAAAACCTGCCCACTCACGTTCGATTGTCATATCCACCAGAAAACACTGCAGCAGAAATGCCCACCATGACCAGAGGAACTGGTGTCAATCACACTCAGACTCTTTTCCAGCCAAGCACTTTGTTCTGATTTGATAAGACCTTGGTAGAGGTTTTTAACATTGATGAAGACAGCACAGCTTCAGTAGACATCACACCATTAGAAGAAGTAGAAATTATGAAGACACCTGCCAGCACAGCGCACAATAGAGAGAAGAGGGCGAGGGAAGAGGAAAGGTGTTGTGTTCTGTATGAATTAGTGATCACCCCTGGTGACTGTCTTTTAAACATTCCTGAACACACTTGTAGACCATAATTCTCAGCTGAACAAACAATAAAAACTGCATGAAGGAGACAACGCTCACCGGAACACGAATGTATTGAATAGGAATCACTCTGAGAAGATCAAGGAGATCAGTCACAAACAGGCTTAAACACAAATTGGTGGAAGCCATATTTGGTCATTCTAGGTTTGTGCCCGACAAAAGTGAAGCTCAACAGATCCAGAACAGAACAGCAGCCCGATGGAGAGAACCGATCAGCTTTCTCTGGAAATGAGATTTCATCAGAAACATATTAATGATGTACAAGTTTTGTTTTCAAGAAAAGCCAAACTAATGAACAATATAGAAAATCAGAGGTCGTAGATTTTGAACTCCAGACCAATAGGTTGCCCTATGAGAGTTCCCTTGAGCAAGGTACTGTCACCAGCACTGCTCCCTGGCTGCTTTAAATAGGTTCCCCGTTCTGGAAAGTACAGTACTGTGCACAAGTTTTAGGCAGGTGTGAAAAAATGCTGTAAACAGAACGCTTTCACAAACGGAAGTGCTGATCATTTATTTTCATCAATCAAGCAAAGTACAGTATGAATGAACAAAAGAGAATCAAATCAAATCAATGTTGGTGTGGCCTGCTGCCTTCAAAACAGCATCAATTCTTCTAGGTACACTTGCACATTGTTTTTCAAGGAACTCGGCTGGTGTGTTTCTCCTCCGTGTGATGTTGATGATCATCTGCACCTGTTTGGTAAAATTGGTTGATCAGACACAGACTAACAATCCTGGGATCCTGACTTTGTGCAAGTGTACCTAGAAGAACTGATGCTGGTTGAAGGCCAGGGTAATAACAAAAAATATTGATCTGATTTAGATTTTTCTTTTGTTCGCTCACTTTGCAATTTGTAAATGGATAAAAATAAACAATCATTATTTATATTTCTAAAAACATTCTTTGTTTACAGCATTTTTTCACACCAGCCTAAACCCTTTGCACAGTACATATATATATATAATATATGGCCCAAGCTTTTACCTAAGATTTCACATACTTTATGCCACTTTGTTCTGATTTCCCCACATTCAAACAATCAATCCACATACCTTCTTCATTTCTTCAGGCTTATTTTTGTAAAACTAGTTTCTTGATTTTTGGTTGAACTACTTTGGTTTGGTACTTGTTGCTGGTCTGCATGATGAGGCGAAGGCTGACAGGTGATCACAGGAGCGCAGTCTAGTTGGTCTGGAGCAGGTAGCAGCATCTTTACAGCCCCACTCAGTGCATGAATTCAGGGGCCTTGAGTCAGTTTGCTTTTTAGAATAGATCATCCTTGGGAAGAGAGACGTCAGGAGGTCAGCACAAAACCTGGATATTTGTGCGCTTTGTTGCAGAAGCTTTTCCGCATTCATTACTTACACCAGTTGGAACCTACTGTGACAGCATTTTTACAAAATAATAATCAAATCCTCACTTTATATATATATATATATATATATATATATATATATATATATATATATATATATATATATATATATATATCTTCTCCTAACATAATAAGATCTAACTGTCAAGCAAGTTTCACCCGAGAGGAAAATGCAAGATGCAAAAGAGTCTCCAAAAGCAAAGCATACTCTTCTTACTGTTCCTTGTGTAAGTTCACCAAATTTTACATATATAAATTACATATATATATATATATATATATATATATATATATATATATATATATATATATATATATATATATATATATATATACAGTACTGTGCAAAAGTTTTAGGTAGGTGTGAAAAAATGCTGTAAACAAAGAACGCTTTCAGAAATATAAATAATGATTGTTTATTATATAAAATGCAAAGTGAGCGAAAATGCAATTTATAAAATGCAAAGTGAGCGAACAAAAGAAAAATCTAAATCAAATCAATATTTGGTGTACTACACGCTGAGACCAGCATCAGTTCTTCTAGGTACATTTGCACACAGTCAGAGTTCTGTAGGATTATAGTAGGTGTCTGATCCAACCCAGTTTTACTGTAGTACTGATGATCATCAATATCACACGGAGAGGTTGAAACACAGTCATGTTTAGGGCAACCTACAACGATTACTTCAAAACTGTGCAGAGTGTACCTAGAAGGCATTTGTTTTGAAAGGCAAAGGCTGGTCCACCTAGTATTGATTGAGATTAATTCCCCTCTTGTTCGATACTGCATTTGTTGATTGATGAAAATAAATGATGAACACTTCCATTTCTGAAAGCGTTCTTTATTTACAGCGTTTTTTCATTTTGAGGCTCAAATCCCAGACCAGTAGGTTGCCCTGAGGTACCAAAAAAGAAAGGAACTAAAACTGAAGCACAGTATATATGTTTACAGTGGAACATCTAAATCTCCACCATACTGAACTCACTTGATTGTGTTGGAGAGTAAAGTTGACTGGTGTGCTGAGCTGTTTGTTTTGGGTGCTGGGCAGCGTGGCTGACACTATGGTGGACATCATGGTTTTTACTGTGTTGGTAGTTGTCCTGAAAAAGTTTGGTCTCATATTCGCCAGAGTTGGTGCAGAAACTCATGGAAGAACCCTGGCAATGATCCTGGGGCAATAGTAGAGACCCCCTTCCACACCAACCCACTTAGCAATGATAAGTCAAAATAATCTTCTTTTTCTTCTTTTTCTTTCTACTGCTCCCATTTAGGGATCGCAACAGCGGATCAACCATCTCCATTTCTTGCGGTCATCTGCATCTTCCTGTACTATTAAAATAATTACACAGCATCTTTGTCCAGAAGAAAATCTGGTGCACTATGAGTAATTTTTAGTGTCTTTGTCATCCATAGTCTCTTGATTTGCTGTATCTTGCCACAATAGCAGTCTGGCTAACCATGGCACTAGCAGAACAAAATTTAAAGACTTTGCGGTTGTTATTCTTCAAAATCTGGGCGAGGTCAATATCCATCTGTTTGGCTATTTCAAGCTAGACTGAGGATTTCTCATGGGCTTCTGGTCCCTACGAGCCTGAATATCTGAAGAAAGCAGCCTAACTCAAATGAATGTGCTCCATTTTGAACCATAAGTAAGGAGGTGGAGTCTCAACACAAAACAATTAAGTTGGTTAGTTACCTAAGCCCTTTAAAGAGACACTAACTGAATAAGTAGTGTTTGTTGGCTTCACCAACATGGACACCAGTCTCTCAGTCAGTCAGCCTTCATTCCCACATAGAACCAGCTGGGTATTGGATTCATTGCTCCAGCACATTCAAAGGAAGAAATAACTCCTGAAACAACGTTTCCAAAACCTGAACAATGAGGAAAACTGGAAATAAGAGAAATGAAAACACAAATTCATGGAATGCTTATTTGCTTTATATCTCACTACTCCTCTAATGTCATTGATAAGTGTTGTTCTTAACATTTGTTCGAGAGAACATATTACATTTTCTGAGAACTTCTCTAAAGAAAGAGATTCAAAATCTCAAGAATGTTGGTTTCATGTGATGAATGTAGGAAATATGGACAAAACATGCAGACACCATCCGGACTGTGCTGCAACAACTTAAAGCCTGGGGACCCAGCAGAGTCAGTTGACCTGTCAAATGTCATTACCTCTGATTTTTAGAATCTTTTTCTGTTTACTTCTAAATATCACAACACCTCGATTTTACATCAGGACTTTCAGGACTCTGGAGGCATTTAGTTCAACACCACTTTCTGGGTGTGTTTCCTATAAAATGAATGACACCAGGAAATTAAACACAATCATTTATAGCCTTTCTGAGTCTTTTAAAGCCTAAAGCAAATAAATCTGTTTATTTGCCTTAATAATGCCTGAACTATTTGCATTACACAAGTCTTACATTTAGGCATTTGGAGAAATAAGCTTGTTTCAAATTGCATTTCCCAACATTCTGGGTGAATATTACAAGTACATATATTTTTCTCAGATAGGATAACTCTGCATTCCAGGAAATCATAAGTTACCTTTAAGAGATTTAATCACTATTTATATCACTAAATTTTGCTCAGTTATTTTTTAATTTATGCAGATACTTCAGAGTTCAATTCATATAGCGTTCAGGTTTGTATCAAAGAATTTGTTTCTTAATTGGAGCAAAATCAATTTACTGTATAAATCAAGGTTTGTGAATAAAACGACAAAGTGCATGCGATGTCCTTGATGCTGTAGAGTTAGTAGTTGCTTTGAAGCCTTTAATCAGGAGCAGTGTCCATAAACTTTCTGAAATATCGTCTATGAGTCAGAAACATTATGTATGAACAACATGTCTCAAACCTGGCACTCTGGAAACACTGTAACATTCTGATCTGAAAACAGAAAAGATTGCTACTGTAAAGAGAGACAAAGCAATGCAGTGCGACAGCAATATATTATATATATAACAATATTTGTTTTATAACAAATTTTAAAACATTGTCTGCAGCCCAGACTAATGCTATGCAACCAAACTTCGAAAAATATTGTTTTTAATGAACCTCTTCACAGATTTGTAGTTCCATTGAATTTGGACATAATAATAAGAGTCCTTTTGGAAGTCCTGTCCAAAAGGTGGTGTTTACCACAGTCAGAGTTCTAATAAAAGCCCAAATGAAGGACCTCTTCGCTGCTCAGTGCCCCTAAAATCTTCTGGAAGACTGTATGGTTAATTTGTTGCTCTTCAGTATTATTAGGAAGATTTACTGCAGTGTACCATCAAGAAGGAGGACAGACTTTCTACCTAAAGAATTCTTATGCTTTGGTTACAAAATTACCAGCTGTCCACTCAAGTGAGTCACACAAAGGCTCAGGAGCAGCACCGGTTTGTGCTGTGGCTTTTGTGTGCTGCTGCTGATTATGGCAGCTGTGGCTCTACCCCATCTTCCTCTGCTGTCTGGTGTGAGTAAGGTTTGCTACCTTAGTTGCAATCTCACACAAATAGTCTGGATTATTTTACTCACTTATATTCTAGGCTGCTGACTGATTATGGTGGCTAACATGAACCACAGTGACCCCTGGTAAAAAAAAGAAATTTTGGATCAAAATGGAAGAAGAGAAGCATTCTGAGGATGACATCAGTGCAACATCCAGATCAAATGGGCCAGCAGAATCATATACTCACTGTGTGTATGGTTATCTTTCCTGTCTTTATATTTTTTATATATAACATGTATCCCTATAAACATGTATATATATATATATATATATATATATATATATATAAATATATATTCATCCTAAAACATATTTCAAGAAATCAGAATAAATACATTAAAAATGATAAAATTTGCCATTTATTATATTCAGCAATATTTGATAATATGTATTATACTATATATAATACACCAAAAAATAATGCACATTAATAGTAATTAAATATGCAAATGTTTTGTCTCTGCATTTCTATGGTACCTACATTGAGTTCCATACAATAAATAAAAAAGTTCAATAAGCAGAGCCCAAGAAGCTACACAGCAGGAAGTAGGTCTTTTGCACATGCACACATTTTGTTTGTTGGAAATACATTCAATAATGCGTTACACCTTTTAAACAATACTAATCCTTAAATTCACACAAAAACGTAGGGAATCTGCACTGCACTGTAATGTCACCCTCTATTATACTGTATCCAGAATTAGTTTTATTTTTCTTATTCCATGTCTTCAGATGGTCAGGTGAGAGTCAGGGATTCATTTCACTGCTAATCATATTTGCATGACTGTGACAAACTGCTTGAATCAAGAATCTTAAGGAAAATTAAACATTTTAAAAACATTATTTTTCAATAAATGATGAAGATACCTGCCTGACAAATCCTCCTAAATCCAACTATTCTTTAATGTGGACTCAATGCCGTGCACAGGCAGATTAGACAGTCTGTCCTAAATGATAGTTTGGAAAGTATATTTGGCATAGCAGGAAGAGTTTAAAAATAGAAAGAAAGTAAAAGTAAGACAGAGTGTGCAGTTCACACCTAAAAACAATCACTCAACCATAAACCACCTGAGGCTGATTTCTCCTGCTCAGTGCTCATTTGTAACTGAAATGGACAAATATAAACTTAAAAAATTTAAAAACACATTTATGAAGACATGTTTTCTAAAAATATTCATATATACATACAGTATTGTGCAAAAGTTTTAGTCAGGTGTAAAAATGCTGTAAACAAAGAACGCTTTCAGAAATATCAATAATGATTGTTTATTTTTATCAATTCACAAAATTTAAAGTGAGCGAACAAAAGAAAAATCTAATTTCATGTTACTACCTTTTGCCTTCAAAGCAGCATCAGTTCTTCTGGCCCCACAGAGCCCTGATCTCAACATCATCCAGTGTGTCTGGATCACATGAAGAGACAGAAGGATGTGAGGAAGCTACATCCACAGAAGATCTGTGCTCAGTTCTCCAAGATGTTTGGAACGACCTACCGGCCGAGTTCCTTCAAAAACTGGGCAAGTACAAGTGTACCTAGAAGAACTCTTAGATTCTCTTTTGTTCATTCACTGCATTTTGTTGATTGATGAAAATAAATGATGAACACTTCTATTTCTGAAAGCATTCTTTGTTTACATTTTTTCCACACCCCTTTTTGCACAGTACTGTATACTATATACATACATTTTTAATTAATGTCACTATGCCTTATTTACTATTTCTTGTTATTCTTGTTTGTTTGTTTGTTTGCTGACTTTAATAGTATTACATAAAATAATTGGCTAATTTTATTATTCACGTTTTAATTATTCATAATTTTCCATAATAAATAATAAAATACATTCTGCAAGCAACTAAAGATAAACACACTTTAGGACAATGAGTGGTCAATAAATTGAACAATTTCATAAATAAATCATTGCTCAAATATCTGAAGCATCTGTTCACACTTTTACAGTCCCACATTTAAATAAACCGAGTGATAAAATTACTCACACGTCAAAAGATCGGCCGTTTTTCTTTTCATGTTCAGGAACGTTTCGCGTTGAGTCTCTCATCCATAGAGGTCCGCTCACAACTGTGCCCTCTAGTCATCACGAGTCGTGAATGGAGTGAGTCGCTCAATTTACATTTCTTTTCCTCCTGATCTGTCATGTGTAAATTTCCTGTTCTTTTTCCACCCGATGATTGAAGTCTGTTAAACATTCATTTAAAGTTCAAGTAGGTTTTATTTGCATTTCAGCCAAAAACACAGTACACAGTAAAACAAACAACCTTCCACCAGGACCCTGGTTCTACACAGGACAGCACATCTTCTATTACATAGAACACACCATGAGACAAGTGTGGACTGACTACATCCAGAGCAGCAATCTAATGAAGCAGCATCATTACTGTTAAAAAGAGCAGAGTGCACATTGAATTTTAATTAGAATAGTAATAAAGTGATTGGGTGGAAAAACCGACAGAGGGAGATAAAAAGGTGTATGAATGGAGCAAGGGGGGGATGAAGAGTCAATTATGGTTCAAGAGTCTGATGAGTCAGTCGTCCAGGGACATCACACCATCTCGGGGACTGAAGGACTGGTCTGGACTGGTCTGGGCCTCGTCTTCGCAGCACGCCGAGTTCTTGCAGCATCGAGAGTTGAGTCGCTAGAAGATTATATCACGGCTGTTATCTGGGTTCCAGCAGTGATTGGTGGTTGTATATTATAGAGCATCAGCAGTTACGATGCTCATGTCCAAGTCTTAAAATGAAAAAGACGTCAGATGTCAAGACTTAAGCACCAAAGTAGGACCCAGAGCACCAGCTGTGTCCGATAAAGTCCACTGTTTCAGAGCAACTCCCACGGAGTGAACCTTTTGGTGTGCAGGTAGTGCTTACCTAAACATACCGTTACGTGTGTGAGTGTGTGTGTGTGTGTGTGTGTGTGTGTGTGTGTGTGTGTGTCTGTGGCTTCACTGAAGCTGCTGTGCTGGATTTTACTACGCTTTGCAAGTTTGCAGTTTGCAGTGCAATGAAAAAATTTCATGAACCCCCATGAAAAACAACAACCATCAGTCTGGATTGAAATGTTAAATTTGTTATATTTATATATAATGGCCTTTTTGTAAACGTTGCTTTTCTGAAATACAGAGAAGGTCAGAAGGAGCTGCATTGTGCCTTTGTGGATTTGGAGAAAGCATATGACAGGGTGCCTAGAGAGGAGTTGTGGTTCTGTATGAGGAAGTCTGGTGTTACAGAGAAGTATGTGAGAGTAGTTCAGGATATGTATGATGGCAGTGTAACAGTGGTGAGATCTGCAGTGGGAGTGATGGATGTATTTAAGGTAGATGTTGGATTACATCAAGGATCAGCACTGAGCCCATTCTTGTTTGCAGTAGTAATGGACAGGTTGACGGATGAGGTTAGACAGGAGTCTCTGTGGACGATGATGTTTGCTGATGATATTGTAATCTGTAGTGAGAGTAGGGAGCAGCTTGAGGAGAACCTGGAGAGATGGAGATCTGCTCTAGAGAGGAGAGGAATGAAAGTGAATAGTTCAAAGATAGAATACATGAGTATTCAAAAAGGAGGAAAGTGGAGTGGTTAGGATGCAGGGAGTGGAGGTAACAAAGGTGGAGGAGTTTAAATACTTGGGATCAACAGTTCAGTATAACGGTGAGTGTGGAAGAGAGGTGAAGAAGAGAGTGCAGGCTGGTTGGAATGGGTGGAGAAGAGTGGCTGGAGTGATTTGTGACAGACGCATACCAGCTAGAGTAAAAGGGAAGGTTTACAGGACAGTAGTGAGACCAGCTATGTTGTATGGGTTGGAGACGGTGGCACTGACGAAAAGGCAGGAGGCGGAGCTGGAGGTGTCAGAGTTAAAGATGCTGAGATTTTCGTTGGGTGTGACGAGGATGGACAGGATTAGAAATGAGTATATTAGAGGGACAGATCAGGTTAGACGTCTTGGAGACAAAGTTAGAGAAGTAAGGTTGCGTTGGTTTGGACATGTGCAGAGGAGAGACGAGGATTATATTGGAAGGAGGATGTTGAAGATGGAGCTGCCAGAAAAGAGGAGAAGAGGAAGACCAAAGAGGAGGTTTATGGATGTGGTGAGAGAGGACATGCAGGTGGTCAGTTTGAAGCAGGAAGATGCAAAAGACAGGAAGAAATGGAGACAGTTGATCCGCTGTGGCGACCCCTAAACGGGAGCAGCCGAAAGAAAAAGAAGATTTAAACAGTAACCACACAGGGTTCTTTAGAGAAGAAAAGAAAGAACATATACATACATGTACAAAATGAAAATTAATCCTTATTTTTCTCTTGTCGTTGTTTGTTTGCTGTAATTAAATCAGGAATGTGGTTTAAATGTCTTTATCTCAGACTGATTTCATTCCCTCACTTACAGATCTACAGCGCTAATCAAGAGTAACACCGGACTCCATTAATATTGTAAAAGGAACAGAATATGATTTCCAGCAATAGTAAGTTAATACACATTTTATTTTTTAACATCCTGATTTTATCCAGAACATGGACCACGACCACCACAGAGATTTCCCCACCAGCTTACATATAGCTGCCGCACCTGGAAACAGAGTAAAGGAGGAAGAGTGGAAAAAAAAATAGTGGAGATGAAAGATAAGCCTAAACCCACTTTAGTAAAAAAAATCATTGTTATGGGGCTGATAACTGGGACTGCGCTGTTCTAGTGTTTAGGAAGTCGGTCCTGGACCGGAAAGTTGTGGGTAAAAATCCCGGACCAGCAGGATACTCTGAAGTGCTCTTGAACAAGGTACCGTCCCTGTCACTGCTCCCCGAGGGCATTAAATGACACATACCTGCTTTTCTTCAAAAGCACCTATTGTTTGAAAGTGAAAGTGACTATGTATCACTGTGAACCAGACACAATGAACCAACCAAATACATCCTCTATTTTTGACCCACACAATGTCCGTCAGGGGGCAGCTATGTCCAGTGCCCAGGGAGCAGTGACAGGGACCCCAGGGCAACATACTGGTCTGAGTTTCAAACCTATAACTTTCTGAAACTGGGGTCCAGGCCCTAAACACTAGACCTTCACTGCCACCTAAAATACTGAAAATGAATAAAGTATAACAGTTCTATTCACACATTTGCTTTCTCACATTTGCTTTCTCACATTTGCTTTTTCAGATCTAAGGAGAATCTAAGATCAATGGAAACACTACGATAGTGGGCCACAGAGATTGGCTCTGTGGTACAACAGGTAATGACTGACCTCTTGGTTGAAGACACAGTGGATCAGGAAGATGAACGTGCCCTGCTGGGTGTTGACGACCAAGAAGACTATCTCCCACACCTTACTGGAGGCTGAGAACAACCCCAGACTCCAGGAGCAACCAACAATAAAAAACTGGACGATGGCTTTCAGCATCACAGTTATAAAGAGTCGTTGATTACTTTTAGCCTGGTTCTTTTTCAGTATGTCATTTTTCATCCTTGTGAGGGTGGAGAAAATGATGACCAGGATGCTGGCAAAGAGAATCATGTTTGCCTGTGAAAAAAATTAATACATGAAAGACGACGTGTTATTGATCTTCCTGCTCCGAGATGATGTTAGACTTTACTTCTCAAGTGATTCTAAATGGTTTATCTGGCATCAATCTCTTGAGTCTCACTTTCCTTCACTTCATTCTCTTGAATTCCTCTAGCTTGAACCCAGGAGAACTGATAGTGAATGTTAATCAAGTTAATCACCTTCCATAAATATAACCACAAAAATCCCTCTACTTCTTATGACTATCCCATTGTAGCCATTTTCAGTCTCTAGCAAACTGGACTTTAGTGCCTACCGAATGAAAGTATGTTGACATTCATCACATTTTGCAAATCTTCTCATGTCCTTTGGAGTGATGAATTCAATATTTCAACAAGGTTTTAGTGGTGGCCTAGTGGTTAGGGCCTCATGATGGCCTCATGATCGGAGGATCGGGGGTTCGAACCCCTTCCCAATAGGTTGCCCTGAGGTACCCTTGAGCAAGGTACCGTCCCTGTCCCGCTCCTCCCTGCGATGGGCTGGCGACCTGTCCAGGGTGCGTCCCCCGTCCTCGCCCTGTGTGAGCTGGGTTGGACACCAGCACTCCCCCGCGACCCCGTTTGGGACGAGCGGCAGATAATGGATGGAACAAGGTTTTAAGGAAGGTCCCAGATCCAGTCTAATGAGAGAGAGTATGGCCACAATCCAATGTTTTCCTAACTGGAGAAGGATGTTGGGTTCTGGTGGCCTCCTCAGTTTGGGCTCAGTTTGAAAGGCCTTGCACTTTTGCAATTTATAAACCAACAACGGTAACTTGGGACGCCCTTCCAACTGGCCCAGATGGGGACCAGAGGAAAAGGACTGGAACCGGTGGCTGCTACTGTGTCCAATATCTCATGCCTCAAACCATTTCTGTCCCACTCAGACCCTTTCGAAAGTTTTGTGTCTTTGTTTTAATGAATTCTTTATTAGCTTTTCTCCATTGATGAGTATTTCCCACTTTAGTGTTTCTCTGTGTAGAGACTTCTGCTCATCAGAAGATGGGCTGATGAATTATTCTTTTTAAAATGGATGTTTGGCATTGATGGGTTTTGCTGATAAGTGGTAGTGTAATATGAGTGACATATGGATCACTGATATGATAATGGTACTTTCTGAATCAAATAAGTCTAGCTAACTCAACTGCTTTATATAATTTATATAATATAATTTATAAATACACCAATTACATCTCCTTTCACCTATTCTTGTGAAAACAACCTGTTTAATTCAAAAGATCTTGAGCTGAATCTTGTTGGCTCATCAAATTATGGATCATAATAACTGCTAGACTCAAATCTATCATCAGGTCATGTTAGCTGAGCTCAGATGCTTCATAAAACCTGTGTCCAATGTCAGAGTTGACCTAAGACAGTGCGAGGGGGTTATTGATCCACATTAGCTGGTTTTGCTGGCTGCTAGGTGTACATACTGACTATAACAACTTCAGAGCCAGAGTTTAGGAGGTCAACTTCAGGTTTTTTTAACTCAAGCATTGTGTCAAATATCAGTGGCTTCAACCAGCTTAGTCTGTGACCTTCAATATCCATTCAAAATGATACATGTTGACTTTTGTCTTTTGATCGGTTTTATAAAACATCTTCATGGGAGTGAACAGCAAAGCACTTCCTGGTATGGGATAGGTTTACTTTTTATATTCTTTTTTTGCATACAAAGATTAACCAATTCTAAGAAATGCTTTCAAGCGTGTAGAACTTACTGAAAGAATGAAACAAACAGGCCCCAGGAAACTCCAGTAAAATCCCCTTTCGTTCTTCAGCCAACATCTTGAGGACACACACACACACACACACACACAAACACACACACACACACACACACACACACACACACAAATTAATTTATTCTTTAATTTATATGGATTGTAAGATTTCCATAGAACCATTACCGTTCCCTTACTTACATCTCATTGCCGTATCCATCAGGAAACACGGCAGCAGAGATGCCCACAACAACCAGAGGAACCGTGTAGCCAATCACAGTCAGAGACTTCCAGCCCAGCACCTTCTCCTGCTGTGATTTCAGTTTTTTGAGGTTCTTCACGGAGAAGAAGAGCAGCACAGCTTCAATGAACATCCACACAAATGCGGAGAGGAAGAGGTAGTGCTGAACACCTGCCAGCACTGCACACACCAGCTGGAGAGAGAGAGAGAGAGAGAGAGAGAGAGAGAGAGAGAGAGAGATCGTCCCTCCTCTGGTGACTGTACGACTGCATGTAGATCACGTTTCTAAACTGACAGATAAATCCTGCATTAAGGTTCTCAAACTCACCTGAAGAGGTTTAATATAATGCAGACACTTCTGTGTGAGCAGAATAAGGAGCTGAGACAGAAACAAGCTTAAACACAAATTGGTCAGAGCCGTGTTGGTCACCCTTTGGTTCTGCCGACAGAAGCTAAAGGTCAGCAGAGCCAAGCACAGGAACACCAGCCCGATAATCGTGAAGACCATATAGACCATCTCAATCACAGGATCACTCTGGACAAAAAAGCCAAACATTCACTTATGAAGAACACAACTTGATTAAAGTTGAAACTGTTGTAATGGTGACAACGATGAACATTTTCAAGTCTGGACCCAAATACTGGAGTGGTGAGTGTGATTATTAAAAAAAAAAGCAGGAGAATAAGAAGAGTTTGGTAGGTGCTGAAAGAGAAACGAGTAGAGAAACAGGAAGGTTTTGCTACTTTGGTTTTATTTATTCCTTGAATATATATAAACTGGTGTGAGAGAGTACTTCGGGTTAGTCAACCAGAACTTGAGGTGAAATATTGAAATTCTTGTGTGTGTCACAAAAAGTCTCAGCAGTGCTGTGGGTTTAGAGTGCTGCTGCTGATTGCTGTCAGCTGTGGCTCTTCTCCTCTCCCTCCTGCCTGGTGAGTTACTGTGCTAAGCCTCATTTATTTAATTATTATGGGCCATCCCTACAAACCCAATGTAGATACAGACTACACTAGTGATGTGATCATAACCAATTCCAGTCATCTTTGGCTATTCTTAACGTAACATATCAAGCTTTTTACGACATCCTGAAAATGTATTCAGCTATCATTATGAAAGATTCTTGCACCTTGTATCCCTTCGAATTGCTTTCCTCACACCTTTAACCATTTGCAGTTCTTCCACATTAGTTCTACAAAAACAGCACAGAACATCAAATTTTTTTCTGATCTTACGTTCTCGTTCTCATTGGCCGCCGAGTGAACACAGGAGCACAAAGCGTAGCTGGTGTTGACGGAGATGATCTTACAGTTGTCTTCGTTCCACTCAGTTCTAGATTGGTACCCGCAGGAGAAGGTTCTGTATGGGTCTATTACCTAGCCAGAGGAGCACAACAAATCACCAATATCAAATTGGTATAATCAGATTAATGCTAATGATTTTTTACATTATTTAATTTCTGTGTCGAGTACTGTGTCATGCAGAAAAGACATCAAAACTTTAAATTTCAAAATGTAAAAATAAATAATTAAAAAGAATACACATACACACCATTCTTATAATTAATATAAAATAAACTTTGGCTATTTTTTTCAACTGTACTGTAAAACTCTATTTATTTATTTTTTAGATTTAGATTTAAGGATTTTGAGACAGTGGCATCAAATTGTACAATGAATCTGAATTATATTGAATTTTAAAATATGGCAAATCCTTTTTTAAACCTTTATCTCATACATTCAACTGATCGTTCTCATCTCATCTTACATCGTTCCCGCTGGGTGAATAGTACATCATCTTGAAAGCGAAGAACGTCATGTTTCCACAGGAACACACAGTTTGGCTGCTGTTCGTTTTGATAATTTTACAACCATTCACGATCCACTCAGAGTAAAGCTCATACTTGCAGGTCAGTGTGCCTTTTTGGTCATTTCCCTACACAGGATTACATTATAAAACATTATAAGTATCAGAAAGAAAAAAAATGTCCGCTGTGATACACAGGGGCCATTCAAGGGCTAAACGATGGCGTGAATACTTCGATGAACACTTTCATCAAATTTTTATATGAAAACATGTGATGTTCATGTCAATCACTGTCAGATTCTGTTACAATTAAGAAATCAGCCAGTAACCAAGCTCTTTCATGAATAATAAACTCCTTACAAGGGCTCATATCAACTCCTATCAACATGGCCTATGTGCCAAAACATTGTAGCAGTTATCCAGCATTAAGAAAAAAATGATCTATTTGTTTTTTTTCACACCTATATCTAAAATTGTTGAGAAATTGTTTATAAAACTGCTGTTAATCGTGCACCACGTGGACAAGGTCGTCCAAAAGGCTAAGGCAACGGACTGCTAATCCATTCACGCTTGGGAATCAATCCCACTGATATAAGAAGCGCATGTATGACATTGGTGGCCTAGTGGTTAGAGAGTTGGCCCCAGGATTGGAAGATCATGAATTTGAATTCCTGACTACTGAGTATCCCTGAGCAAGGTACAGTCCCTATCACTGGTATTTAAACCATTATAGGGTGATGGTGGTGTAGTGGTAGGGTACTTGCCTACGGACCTATGGATTCAGAGGTCCCAGGTTCGAATCCCACCTCCAGCACTACCACCACTGGGTCCTTGAGCAAGACCCTTAACTCTGAATAAGAGCGTCTGCTAAATGCCGTAAATGTAAATGTAAACAGCTTCGCCTTGCTGCATGTTGTGTGTGGGTGAAATGCAGCCGTTGAATTTTGTTGTGTCACTTTGTGTGCTGTGCTGTGTTTCAGAATCACAAGAAAAGACACTTTCACTTATAGCTTTTCCTAAAGTAAAATATGTTAGGCTTTTAAAACATCCTTTTACAAAAATAACCAAAATCAGTTACTTAACTTGTGCCTTCATTCAATGAATCTAATATAGCTGATTAAGTTCGGCCATAGAATGTCAGAGGATCTGAAGTGAAGTGAAATTGACTATTTGTCATTGTGAGAAACAAAGGCAACTTCTGCTTTTCACCCTCACACACTGAGCAGCAAGAGGCAGCTATTTAAAACACTCATGGAGCAGTGATGGAAATGGTTCCCTGCTCAAGGGGTAACTCAGGGCAAACTGACCTTCCAATCCTGGTGCCTTGTTTTATTTTTTTTATTGAACTCACATCATTCTTAATGGGTGGACTGATCTGAAAGAAAGGAGCTATGGATGTAACGTTTAACATTTCACAGGAGCACACAGTGTGGCTGATGTTGGTTTGAAGGATCTCACAGCCATCTTTGGTCCACTGAGTGTCAAAGCTGTGTCCGCAAGCGAGGTCACTTTTCAGGTCGATTTCCTAGCCAGAACAGGAGAGATGGCATCACTGTCAGAAGGAAACTTTTTCATTTGTACACAATTTGAACGGTACCGTCAGCACTGTCAACATGTGATGCAGAACAGACCAATAGAATTAGTCCAAAATGACAGAATCGTCTTGTTATAATAGTATTGAAGTGTTTGATCAAATGAATTTGGTAAATGTAAAATGTTTTACCTGGTTATCCCAGGGATGATCTGACATTTCAGTAGAGGTTGAGTGAACACAGGAGCAAACAGTGTAGTTGCTGCTGGTCTGGATGATTTCACACTCATCTTCAATCCAACTAGTGTTAAGCATGTATCTGCAAGAATGTGTAACTTCAGGGCCACTTCCCTGGACAGAAGAGAAGAGAACTTAAATGCAAAAAAAAAACTATTTTGCCAGTTTCTGGTGTTTTTTTTTTTTTTTTTTACATAATTTTACTTTTTTTTGCCTTTAACACTGTGCCAAAAAGCCCTATAAACCAAGAAAGATGGATCAAAATGACAAGCAAAACTCCTGTCAGGCTCCTTTTGTTATTGTAGTTATGGTTTGTTGACATGTAAGGTCTTTCAGATGATATCATATTCTCTGATGAAATTGTTTGTCGTGATGGGCACAGCTCAAGAAAACTTCACACTTTATTTTCCAGAATGATTAAGTAATTCATTGATAATTGTAATCATTGTTGATGGCATGCACCTTCATCAATCCCCAATGTAACACCTATCAAATATGTTCTTTATTATTTTGAGAAGGTTTTCTGGTAATAAATATTTCATAATATTATAATATTTCATAAATCAGCACTTTATTTCCAGAGGACAAAGGATCTTCTGTGTTAATCGCTTCAGCAAGCAGCGTCTCTACAACCTGGACACAAAAGTTCAGAGATTATCTGACAATAAAATGCAAATAATATTGAAATTAGTTCTTGCCTTAAACACGCAGGCATGCAGTACAACACAGTTCTCACCTCTGGAGGCAGCACTGCAGTAGTGCTATTTATTATCTGCTTTAAGATGTTTTCTGCACATAATCCTGAGAGGTTTGCCTGAAATCTCAAAAACATTAAAACTTATCATAGAAGATAAAGCAGAGAGACACCTTATCACCTGTCTGTCTTTCTGTCTGTCTGTCTGTCTGTCTGTCTGTCTGTCCATAGAGGATCAAGCATTTTAAACTTCTGTGATTTTGCATTGCTGTTACTGCTCCAAAACACTTCAGCTTCTCCAGAATTTTACACAAGTTTGTGAGAAGATCTAGCGGGGCTCAGTTCTACTGGTTCTACCAGTTCTTTTCTCTAAACATTGCATGAATTCATGTTTTTGTGTCCACATACCTATGACCACATTCTGCATATCAACTGGGAATAAAGAGAGTGAAAGAAATAAAAGACTCATCATTGATTAACATACAAACCTGGCAGTCTGGAGACATCGTTGTGTTCTGAGCTGAAAGAAGCAGGACTAACATGAAAACAGCTTTGTTATTTCTCTACAGTAATGAGAAAAGATAAAAGAAACCTGAAGTCGGAGGCTGGCTGTGTTCAGTACATTGGTTATTACAGAAAGGAGTCATAACCAGTGCCCAAAGTATTTTCTGGGTCTTCTCATTTAGTGTCAGTTTTAATGTCATGGATTATGTAATCTATACTGCAAAACCAGGGGTTTGTGCATTGATGAGTCTTAAACCAGAAATCCATTTCAGGGTGTTAAAAAGGAATCACGTATGAATTCTGCTTCCCATGTACCTTTAGCTTTAGGGATGCTGTGAATTTCCAAAGAGCCAATGACTGCCTTGCACGTGGGTCACATGACTGATTTGTCAACTGCATATGCAGCACTCCTGGTTTTCTAGGGAGCACCGCCTTTCTACTACTGCCTTTAATGCACTTAGAATTAAAAAAAAAAAAAATTATATATATATATATATATATACATACATATATATATATATATATATATATATATATTACATATACAGCATCAGTAAAAGTTTTTAGGCAGGTGTGAAAATACAAACAGAACGGTTTATAGAATGAAGTGTCTATCATTTATTTTCATCAACCAACAAATGTGCAGTGAATGAACAAAAAGAATCTAAATTAATCCATATTTGCTTCAAACAGCATCAGTTCTCTTGTGCATACCAATACCTAAGCTTCTTGAAGGAACTCACTGTCGGTCGCTCCAAACATGACCGCTTCTCCTCCTAAGACATTGATGATCATCAGTACCTGCTGGTAAAACTGGCTGATCAGACACGAATATAATCCCACACAACTCTGACTTTGTCTGGGCAGTACCAACAAATATTGATCTGATTTAGATTTTTTCTTTCGTTCGTCATGTATTTTGTAAATTGATAAAAATAAACAATCATTATTGATATTATGCATTCTGCTTTCAGCATTTTTTTCCACACCTGCCTAAAACTTTTGCACAGTACTGCATATTTATATATATATATTTGTAACTTTTATAAACAGGAAACAGCAGGCTATTTTGTGTCAAAGCAGTAATTAGAGGTGTTTATTCAACAGAAGTGAATGATTTTATACTGTATATCTCATCAAAATGATTCTGTTGTGCTAATTTTTTATTAGTCACTAATTGTGCCTGAGCTTCTAGACCCTTCATATTAATATCAGCAAACTCTCTAAATCGACAAGATAATTAATAAAATAAGAAAAAAGAAAATAAAGAATACAAATTTAAATAAAGAATCTGTTTCAAATAAATGAACAAAGAGGAATAAGGCTGAAATGTAACTAGAACACTGAGAGCGGAACTGGACACAAGAATGTGGATGTTTGATCAGAAAAGACAGAATTTTCAAAGAGAAATGTTTAAGGCTCCAAAACAATGTATTTTTTATGTGAATGAATGATTAAAAATTTAAATGGAGGAAAAGTGTTCAAACATTTTTCGAATTCATTTGAACTTTACACCAAAATAAGTCTGTAAATTTATGGAATGATTTTATGTTTCATTTACTTAAATTTTCACACTTTTCTTTAATGATATGGCTTGCTGACCACAGTGATCCCTGTAGAAACACTGCAGAGAAATCAACAAATGCTCCTAGATATAAGCTTTTGTCATGAACAAGAAATTTTCACAACTTTCTGTGACATTTGGGGAATTGTTATCTGGCTCTCAAATTCAGTTTTTCCAAATACAGTGAATATATTTTTCCTGGCAGCTCCATCTTCAACATCCTCCTTCCAATATAATCCTCCTCCTCAATATAATCCTCATCCTCCCTCTGGACATGTCCAAACCAACACACCTGTTTCTCTAACCTTGTCTCCAAGATGTATAACCTGAGCTGTCCCTCTAATATACTCCTTTCCAATCCTGTCCATCCTCGCCACACCCTAATGAACATCTCAGAAGATCTGCAAAGTGAACTTAGAAATTTCACAAATACACAATTAGAGCAGAACCAACAACCTTCTCTGCAAAGGTACTTGAAAAGCCATTGTGTGATCACTCTCCACTGATCATCAACAGCTCCTCAGGAGTTGGTCCATGACATCATTGGTGTTCATTTCATCTGCTATGAGATTCTTCTTTACTCTAAAGTCTTTGATAATAGACTAGATTTAATAAATCTGTTGCTAAAAACTAAACTGGAAGAACACTGTGAATATTAATGAAGTGACAATAAACCTGGCAGTCAATCATTTTGTTGGCAAGCACACATTTCTCAAATATATGAAAGTCATTTCTTTACCTCTTTACTGATTCTTTAGACTTTACAAACTGGATAATAAATTACCACATGTCAAAAGAGCAGATCTTTCTTCATGTTCAATGATGGTTTGAGGAGGTTCTCATCCACAGACGACTGTACAGATTCGTTTCATCCCAGTGAGTGTAACTTACTTACATTCAGTTTTTTCTATAAAACAAAATGACAGGCTTTCAGAAAACGGGAAGTTCCAGAAGGGTCTTTGTTTTTTCTATGTCTCTGCATCAAGCTCTGTGATAAATCCTTCATCCATTTCCATGTAAGTTTCAAAAAGTTAATTTACATATTAACAGTGAGTAGATAAGGGACTCCATGACCAATGAAGGACTGCTCTGCTAACAAACAAAAAATTCTTTTTTGCTTTTTGGTTGTTACATGCCCATTAGTCCTGCTCCTGTTTAATACTGATATATAGTATATATATATATATATATATATATATATATATATATATAGTATATATGTTATATATATATATATATATATTGCTAATTGTGCAAAGTTTTAGTCAGGTGTGTAAAATGCCAAATGCACGTTTCAGAAATGGAGAGCTCATCATTTATTTCATCAATCAACAAAAATGCAGCAAATGAACAAAGAGTATCTAATCAAACCATTGATTTGGTGTCACCACCCTTGGAGCACTAAAGGAGACATCGTTTCCTGTGTACACACTTGCACACAGTTTTGAACTCTGCTGGCTCTGTCACCCAAACATGACTGTGTTTCAAACTCCGTGGTACATTGATATCACGTTGCTTGCAAAACTGATGATCAGGACAATCGATCATAATCCTCACAGAACCTGATCAGTGCAAGTGTCTTGTAAAGAACTGATGCTGGTCTGAAGAAAGGTAGAAACACCCAAATATTGATCTGATTTAGATTTGTTCGCTCACTTTTCATTTCGTAAATTGATAAAAATAAACCATCATTATTTATAGTTCTGAAAGCATTCTGTTTACAGCGTTTTTTCCACACCTGCCTTTTGCACAGTACTGTAGATATACATAAATATATAATGAAAAATCCGCCTCTGCACTTAAACCATGCAAACCGTGCAGCAGGAAGGAGCACCCAGGGAGCAGTAATGAGGACTGTACTTTGCTTAAGGTACCTTGAACCCATAAGCTTCTGATTCTGGGTCCTTGTCATGGTCGCTGGTGTAGAATGGGAGACAACAGAGTACATGGTATAGCCTTTATTATACGGTTTCATTTGGCGCATAAACATTAAGAACTACACTTAAACAATGAACAAGAGTTTTTGGGTCAGCATGGCAGTTCTTATATACCTAGACAGCCAGGTATGCGGAATTGCGTCTGATTGGTGAAGACCCAGAACAGCAATCCGGGGAATGGGACCATTGCGAGCCATGGTACACCATACAAAAACATGTCCTAAAGCAAAGCACTGAAAACTAGACTGTTATTGGCGACAGACAAAATTAGAATCATTTCACTCTGCCTGGACTGAGAGCCTCATTCAAGAGGGCACTTTTACATTTGCATGCTCAGCCAACCGATCCACATTAATAGAGTAGAGTAGAAAATAAATAATCCTAGATTTTTATTCAACACAGTATTAACACTTACGAAGAACCATGCAGGAGGTGAAAGTCAGATACCTGTGATGTACAATAACACTAATTTGACGGATTTCTCTAACAATTAGATTGAACACCTGGCAAGAAATCCAGAACTAACTAACAAATGCACCACATCTGCGGCCTGAGAAAGATTTAGATACAGATCAAAACCTAACGCCAACATAGAAGTTCGTCTACTTTAATCGAGTTTTGCAACTAAACCCCATCTCAGCTATTTCCTCTTCCAGATCTACTTTCATCCTGGATTCAGCTGCTGTCCAGGACTCAGACACACTCTCAGTATTTAAGTCTCTGACGGTCCAGCTAATGTCCGACTCAGACACTTCAGTATTTAAGTCTTGGGACGGCATACACTGTCCGAGACTCAGACACACCCCTCAGTATTGAAGTCTTCTGGGACGGCCCTCCAGCTACGTCCGGACTCAGACACACTCCTCAGTATTGAAGTTCTGGGATGGTCCTCCAGCTGTCCGGGACTAGACACACTTCAGTATTGAAGTCTTCTGGGGACGGTCCTCCAGCTGCTGTCCGGGACTCAGACACACTCTCAGTATTGACGGCTCTGGGACGGTCCTCCAACTGCTGTCCGGGACTCAGACACACACTCAGTATTGAAGTCTCTGGAGGTCCTCCAAAGGCTTTCTGGGACTGACACACTTCAGTGGCTGAAGTCTCAGGACGGTCCTCCAGCTGCTGTCCGACTCAGACACACTCTCAGTATTGAAGTCTGGGACGGTCCTCCAGGCCACGTCCTTGACTCCAGACACACACCCTCAGTATTGAAGTTCTGGGACGTCCTCCGCCACTGTCCGGGACCCAGACACACTCAGTATTTAAGTTCTGACGGCCTTCCAGCTAATGTCCGGGACTCAGACACACTCTCAGTATTAAAGTTCTGGGATGGGCCCTCCAGCTGCTGTCCGGGACTCAGACATACTCTCAGTATTTAAGTCTCTGGGACGCTCCTCCAGCTACCGTACGGGACTCAGACACACACTCTCAGTATTTAAGTTTTGGGACGCCCTCCCAGCTACTGTCCGGGGACTCACACTCTCAGTATTTAAGTCTCTGGGACGGTCCTCCAGCTACTGTCCGACCCATACACACCTCCCTAGTACAAGTTCCTGACGGCCCTTCCAGCCACTGTCCCTGACCTTAGACACAGACTCTCAGTATTTGCTCTCTCTGGGACGGCCCTCCAGCTACTGTCCTGGACTCCATACACACTTCTCAGCATTTAAGTCTCTGGGATCTAGTCCTCCAGCTGCTGTCTGGGACTCAGACTCACTCTCAGTATTTAAGTCTCTGGGATCATCCTCCAGCTACTGTCCGGGACTCAGACACACTCTCAGTATTTAAGTCTCTGGGACGGCCCTTCCAGCCACTGTCCTGACCTGCCACACACCTCAGTATTTGGTGTCTCTGGGACGTCCTCCAGCTACTGTCCTGACCTAGACTCACTCTCAGCATTTAAGCCCTGGGACGTGGTCCTCCAGCCTGTCCTGGACCCAGACACACCTTCAGTATTTAAGTCTCTCTGGGATGGTCCTCCGCCACCGTCCGGACCCAGACACACTCAGTATTTAAGTCTCTGACGGTCCTCCAGCTGCTAAGTCCGGGACTCAGACACACTCTCAGTATTGAAATTGGACGGTCCTCCAGTTGTCACCTGGGACTCAGACACACTCAGTATTGAAGTCTCTGACGGGTACAGCTACTGGTCCGAGACTCCGACACACTCTGTGTATTGGTGTCTCTGGGATGGTCCAGCTGCTGTCCGGGACTAGACTCACTTCAGTATTTAAGTTCCTGGGACGGTCCTCCAGCTACTGTCCTGGACCCAGACACTCTCAGTATTTAGGTCTCTGGGACTGCCCTCCAGCTAACAATCGGGACCTGCACATGGCTCTCAGTATTTAAGTCTCTGGACGGTCCTCCAGCTGCTGTCCAGGACTCAGACACACTCTCAGTATTGAAATCTCTGGGACGGTCCTCCAGCTGCCGTCCGGGACTCAGACACACTCTCAGTATTGAAGTCTCTGGGACGGTCCTCCAGCTACTGTCCGGGACGCAGACACACTCTCAGTATTGAAGTTCTGGGATGGTCCTCCAGTTGTCCGGGACTGTGATACCTCTCAGTATTAGTCTTCTGGGACGGTCCTCCAGCTGCTGTCCGGGGACTCAGACACACTCCCTGTGTATTGACTGCCTGGACGGTCCTCCAACTGCTGTCCGGGACTCAGACACACACTCAGTATTGAAGTCTCAGGGACGGTCCTCCAGCTGCTGTCCGGGACTCAGACACACTCTCAGTATTTAAGTCTTGGGACGGCCCTCCAGCTGTCCTGGACTCACACACTCTCAGTATTGAAGTCTCTAACGGTCCTCCAGCTGTTGTCCGACTCAGACACACTCAGTATTTAAGTTTCTGGATGGTCCTCCAGCTACTGTCCGGACTCATACATTACCTCTCAGTATTTGCAAATTCTGGGACGGTTCCCTCTGCAAATACTGTCCGGGACTCCAGACATTGACTCTCAGTATTGACGGCTCTGGGACGTCCTTCCAACTGCTGTCCGGGACTCAGACACACACTCAGTATTGAAGTCTCAGGGACGGTCCTCCAGCTATGTCCGGGACTCAGACACACTCTCAGTATTTAAGTCTCTGGGACGGTCCTCCAGCTGTTGTCCTGGGACTCAGACACACTCTCAGTATTGAAGTCTCTGGGACGGTCCTCCAGCTGCTGTCCGGGACTCAGACACACTCTCAGTATTTAAGTTTCTGGGATGGTCCTCCAGCTACTGTCCGGGACTCATACACACTCTGCATGAATCTCTGGACGGCCCTCCAGCTACTGTCCGGGACTCTAGAGCACACTTCAATATTTAAGTCTCTGGGACGTCCTCCAGCTACTGTCCGGGACTCCAGACACCCTCAGTATATTAAAGTTTCTGGGACGGTCCTCCAGCTTACAAACCGGACTCAGATACACTCTCAGTATTGAAGTTCTGATGTCCGGCTGCTGTCCGGGACTCAGACACACTTCTCAGTATTTAAGTTTTCTGGACGGTCCCCAGCCACTGTCCGGGACTCATACACACTCTCAGAGCGAAGCCCTGGATCAGTCTCTCCAGCTACTGTCCGGGACTCACACACACTCTCTGTATTTAAGTTCCTAGACGGCCTCAGCTACTGTCCCACCCGTGACACACCTCTCAGTATTTAAGTCTCTGGGACGGTCTTCCAGCTACTGTCCTGGACTCATACACACTCTCAGTATTTAAGTCTCTGGGACGGTCCTCCAGCCACTGTCCTGGACCCACTCACTTTGTATTTAAGTCTTCTGGGACGGTCCTCCAGCTACTGTCCGGGACTAGACACACCTCAGTATTTAAGTCTCTGGGACGTGTCTTTCCAGCTACTGTCCTGACTCCATACATACTTCAGTATTTGTTCTGGGACTGTCCCCAGCTACTGTCCTGGACTCAGACTCACTCAGTATTTGGTGCCCTGGGACGGTCTTCCAGCTACTGTCCTGGACTCAGACACACTCTCAGTATTTAAGTCTCTGGGACGGTCCTCCAGCTACCGTCCGGGACTCAGACACACTCTGTGGCGCATGGTTCTGGGACACCCTCCAGCTGCTGTCCTGGACTCAGACACACCTCAGGCTGAAATCTCTGGGACGGTCCTCCAGCTGCCGTCCGACCTGCACACACTCTCAGTATTGGAAGTCTCTGGACGTGGGTACAGCTACTATCCGGGAGACTCAGACACACTCTCAGTATTGTTCGACGGTCCTCCAGCTACTGTCCGTGACACCCATACACACTTCAGCATGTCTCTGGGATGGTCTCTCCAGCTGCTGTCCGGGACCTGCACACACTTCCTGCACAAGCCCTGATCGGTCCTCCAGCTGCTGTCCGGGACTCAGACACTCTCGTATTGACGCTCTGGGGACGGTCTCTAGCTGTCCGGGACTCAGACACACACTCAGTATTTAAGTTCTTTCTGGACGTGTCCTCTTAGCCAAGCTCGGGACCAGACACACTCTCAGTATTGGTCTCAGGACGGTCCTCCAGCTGCCTCCACCAGACACACTTTCATATTGGAAGTTCTGGGACGGTCTCTTCCAGCTACTGTCCTGATTCAGACACACCTCTCAGTACTGAAGTTCTGGGACGGTCCCCAGTCATCAGTCCGGGACTCGTGACACACTCTCAGTATTTAAGTCTCTCTGGGATCGCCTTCCAGCTACTGTCCGGGACTCAGACACACTCTCAGTATTGAAGTCTCAGACGGCTCTTCCAGCCACTGTCCTGGACTCACACACTCAGTATTGAAGTCTCTGGACGGTCCTCCAGCTGCTGCTGTCCTGGACTCCAGACATACCTCAGTGCTTGAAGTCCTGGACGGTCCTCCAGCTGCTGTCCAGGACTCAGACACACTCTCAGTATTGAAGTCTCTGGGACGGTCCTCCAGCTACTGTCCGGGACTCATACACACTCTCAGTATTTAAATCTCTGGGACGGTCTCCAGCTACTGTCCGGGACTCAGACACACTCTCAGTATTTAAGTCTCTGGGACGGTCCTCCAGCTACTGTCCGGGACTCAGACACACTCTCAGTATTTAAGTCTTGGGACGGTCTCTCCAGCTTAATGTCCGGGACTCCAGACACACTCAGTATTGGAAGTTCTGGGATGGTCTCTCCAGCTGCTGTCCGGGACTCAGACACTTCAGTATTGAGTGCCCTGGACGTCCTCCAGCTGCTGTCCGGGACCTGACACACTCTCGGCATGGACTTGCTCTGGACGTGTCCTCTAACTGCTGTCCGTGGACTCGTGAGGCACACACCTTCAGTATTGAAGTTCCCCAGGACGCGTCCTCCAGCTGCCAGTCCGGGACTCAGATGACACCTCAGTATTTAAGTCTCTGGGACGGTCCCAGCTGCTGGTCCTGACTCCAGACACACCTCAGTATTGAAGTCTTCTGGACTGTCCCAGCTGCTGTCCGGGGGGACTCAGACACGACCTCAGTATTTGCTTCTGGGATGGTCCCAGCCACTGTCCGGACCCATGCCACAATTCTCAGTATTTAAATCTCTGGGACGGTCCTCCAGCTACTGTCCGGGACTCAGACACTCTCAATATTTGTCTCCTGGGACGGTCCTCCAGCTACCTGTCCGGGGACTCAGACACACCCTCAGTATTAAAGTCTCTCTGGGACGGTCCTCCAGCGCTACTGTCCGGGACTCCAGACACACTCCTCAGTATTGGAAGTTCTGGGATGGTCCTCCAGCTGCTGAACCCGGGGACTCAGACACACTCTCACAGTATTAAAGCCTCGGGACACTCCAGCTGTCTGGGGACTGTGGACATTAATTCTCTCAGTATTGACGTCTGGGACGGTCCTCCAGCTGCTTTCCGGGACTCAGACACACACTCAGTATTTAAGTCTCTGGGACGGTCCTCCAGCTGCTGTCCGTGGACTCAGACACACTCTCAGTATTTAAGTCTCTGGGATGGTCCTCCAGCTGCTGTCCGGGACTCAGACACACTCTCAGTATTTAAGTCTCTGACGAAGCCTCCAGCTAAGCGTCTCGACTCCAGAGCCATTACTCTCAGATGTTTTGGGATGGTTCTCCAAAGCATTGTCCGGGAATGAAGCACTGAAGTATTTAAGTCTCTGGACGGGCCCTCCAGCCACGTCCGGGACTCATACACACTCTTGCCAGTATTTAAGTCCTGGACGGTCTTCTCCAGCTACTCGTCCTGACTCCAGACACACTCTCTCAGTATTAAGTCCCTGGACGGTCTTCCAGCTACTGGGTCCTGGACTCATACACACTCTCAGTATTTAAGTCTCTGGGACGGTCCTCCAGCTACCGTCCTGGACTCAGACACACTCTCAGTATTTAAGTCTCTGGGACGTCTCCCAGCTACTGTCCGTGACTAGACACACTCTCAGCATTTAAGTCTCTGGGACGGTCTTCCAGCTACTGTCCTGACCATGCTAATACCAGTATTTAGTTCCTGGACGGTCTCCAGCTGCTGTCCGGGACCAGACACTCAGTATTGTCTCTGGACGGTCTTCCAGCTGCCATCCTGACTCAGACACACCTTCAGTATTGGAATGCTGGGACAGTCCTCCAGCTGTTGTCCGGGGACTCAGACACACTCTCGCCAGTCTCTGGGACGTGTCCTCCAGCTACTGTCCGACCTGTGACACACCCTCAGCATTGAGGTTCCTGGGACGGTCCTCCAGCTGCTGTCCGGGACTCGGACAAACTCTCAGTATTGAAGTCTCTCAGACGGTCCTCCAGCTACTGTCCTGACTCAGACACACCTCAGCATTGAAGTCTCTGGACGTCCTCCAGCTGCTGTCCGGGACTACACACTCTCAGTATTTAAGTCTCTGGGATGGTCCTCCAGCTACTGTCCGGGACTCATACACACTCTCAGTATTTAAATCTCTGGGACGGTCCTCCAGCTACTGTCCGGGACTCAGACACACTCTCAGTATTTAAGTCTCTGGGACGGTCCTCAAGCTACTGTCCGGGACTCAGACACACTCTCAGTATTTAAGTCTCTGGGACGGTCTTCCATCTACTGTCCTGGACTCAGACACACTCTCAGTATTTAAGTCTCTGGGACGGTCCTCCAGCTACTGTCCGGGAGGAATAAGATAAATGAAAGCCTGTCATACAGAGACCAATAAGACCATCTCCATCAAACGGATGCTTCAACAAATCCAAAAGATGCTTGAATGGTATTTTACAATTCTAATCCAGTTTTAACAAATTCAGTTAAATGGGTAAAAATGTGAATGGCTTATTTGATATAAAAATTAAAACTATACCTTTTCATTCATGTGGAAACGTTATTTTTAGTTTAAATTGCCTGCAATTACATATTTTTATATATTTATCATTTATATACTCTTTCTTTCTTTCTTTCTTCCTGCAAGCCAGGGCAGAAGCCCCGCCCTCCTTAGTGGGCACGGATGCAGGCGCTGAAGCCTCTCTCTCTTTCTCGGTTGAAAATATTCAATTTGTATCCCCAGCTGATCACAGAGATACGGAGAAGATGCAGCCGAAACCACAGATGCCAGTGTCCCCATACGATGTTCGTTCTCTGCAATGGTCACCACCATCGTCCGTGGCGTGGCTGCTGGCTCCCAAAGTAATTCCCGATCTCCTGGCTCACTTTGTTCATCATCTGCAGGTCGGTCATTTCTGTAAGGCTTTGTTGTTGTTGTTGTTGTTGTTGTTGTTGCTTGGACACAAATGCGTAGCCAGGAGTCTTATGTTCAACTACATTAAACAGAAACATGTAGAAAAGAGATTCCTACAGCAATGACCAATTCTCTGCTCCGCCTCATTGGGGCTAATAATCCCAGCCCCGGGACAGCGGTGGCCTAGTGGTTCGGGCATTGGCTGCATGATCGGAGGATCGGGGGTTCGATCCCCTTGCCCTGAGGTACCCAGCAAGGTGCCGTCCCTGTCACGCTCCTCCCTGCGATGGGCTGGTGACCTGTCCAGGGTGTGTCCCGCGACACCGCTTGGGACAAGTGGCAGAAAATGACTGACTGGTTGGCTCTCAGCCCCCAATGAGGCACACCTGTCACCCATATCAGCACAGGTGTGCACTGTCAGAGCAGATCACTGACTACCATGACAAGATTCACTGCTTGTCTGCAATTAAGGAAAAGGCTAATACATCTGTTTAGCATATTTTTTTTGTATTTATTTTGTTCAGAAAGCATACAATAATTAACTTTATTTTTTTTAATAAAAAATGTTTCCAGATTACTTTATTGGACAGTTTTAAAAAAGTGCTATAAAGAGGTTTTCATTGAAACAAAATTAAACAAACAAAAAACAGTTCAGTAACAGTTCAGAAAAGTTACTAAACATTAAATTTTTTAACACAGCAGAGATTTTGCCACCACCTTACATACAGTTGCCTCACCTGGAAACAAGAAAAGGAGGAAGAATGAAAATGAGTGGAGATGAAAGAAAATCATTGCTATGGGGCTGGTAACTGGGGCAGCGGTGTTCTAGTGCTAAGGGACTAGGCTCCTGGATCGGAGAGTTGTGGGTTGGAATCAAAGACCATGAGGTCGCCCAGAGGTACTCTTGAGCAAGGTACCGTCCCCATCATTGCTCCCCAGGTGCATTAAATAGCTGCTCCCTTCTACACGGTGTGTGTAAGTTAAATAGAGAGAATGGAATACATTGTGTTTCACAATGATCGATAGTCACTTTCACGCCGCTTTACACCTACTCATTATGCTTTTGTACTTTCACATTTGGACCAAGTTCAAATGTTCGTTAGATCTCCATTCTTTAACTCAAAGTACTTTCCTATTGTTTGAAAGTAAAAGTGAGAAAGTGAAAGTGACTATTTATTACTGTGAAGAGGACACAGTGAACCAAACAAATACATCCTCTGTATTTGACCCACAGACTGTCCATCAGGGGCAACTATGTCCAGTGCCCAGGGAAAAGTGATGGGACGATACTTTACTCAAAAGGTATGCCCAGGGTATGGCCAGGGCAACCTACTGGTCCAGGTTTCATACTCATGACTTTCTGAAACTGGGGCCCAATCCCTAAACATTTGACCACCACTGCCACCAAAAAAAAAAAAAAAAAGAAAATTAGCTTCCTAACTTTACCTTTTATTTAAAAACTGATGCTACTGTTTCACATGCTGCTGTCACTCACAGTAATTGGATATTTTTTCCTAAATATATGAAGTATAATAGTTCTATAATAGCACATTTGCTTTCTCAGATCTTATTCTGGAGAATCTAAGATCAACACTACAATAGTGGGCCACAGAGATTGGCTCTGTGGTACAACAGGTGATGACTGACCTCTTGGTTGAAGACACAGTGGATCAGGAAGATGAACGTGCCCTGCTGGCTGTTGACAGTCAAGAAGATCTCCCACACCTTACGGCTGGTTAAGAGCAACCCCAGACTCCAGGAGCAACCAACAATAAAAAACTGGACGATGGCTTTCAGCATCACAGTTATAAAGAGTCGTTGATTACTTTTAGCCTGGTTCTTTTTCAGTATGTCATTTTTCATCCTCGTGAGGGTGGAGAAAATGATGACCAGGATGCTGGCAAAGAGAATCATGTTTACCTGTGAAAAAAATGTAAAAGAATGACGTGTTATTGTTATGAAATCTGACGTGATATTGTTCTTCCTGCTCCGAGATGATGTTAGACTTCCCTTCTCAAGTGATTCTAAGGTTTTACTGGCATCAATCTCTTGAGTCTCACTTTCCTTCACTTCATTCTCTTGAATTCCTCTAGCTTGAACCCAGGAGACCTGAGAGCAACTGTTATTCAAGTTAATCCCCTTCCATAAATATAA
Organism: Hepsetus odoe; assembly: GCA_017165825.1. Classification (NCBI taxonomy): domain Eukaryota; kingdom Metazoa; phylum Chordata; class Actinopteri; order Characiformes; family Hepsetidae; genus Hepsetus; species Hepsetus odoe. The sequence goes on from CM029386.1 coordinate 21,671,427, forward strand.
CCACAAAAATCCCTCTACTTCTTATGACCATCCCATTCTAGACATTTCAGTCTCTAGCAAACTGGACTTTAGTGCCTGTAGCCTCACAACGAACGTATGTCAATATTCATCACCCATTCGGGGCATTATGAAAATGTTGTTATGTTCTTTGGAGTCCATCCATCCATTATCTGCCGCTTGTCCCAAACGGGGTTGCGGGGGAGTGCCGGTGTCCAACCCAGCGCACACAGGGCGAGGACGGGGGACGCACCCTGGACAGGTCGCCAGCCCAGCGCAGGGAGGAGCGGGACGGGGACGGTACCTTGCTCAAGGGTACCTCAGAGAAACCTATTGGGAAGGGGTTCGAACCCCCGATCATGCGGCTAACGCCCTAACCGCTAGGCCACCGCTGCCCAAGGCCGAGTCTGATGAGAGAGAGTATGCCCACAAAATCCAATGTTTCCCTCACTGGAGAAGGATACTGGGTTCTGGTGGCCTCCTCAGGGCCTGAGGTTGAAAGGCCTTTCATTGCACTTCTGCAATTTACAAACCAGCAACGGTAACTTGGGACGCCCTTCCAGTCGGCCCAGATGGGGACCAGAGAGAAAGGCCATGAGGGTGGCCCGAGGGCCCAACATCCTCTTGTGGGCCCTGTGCTCACTGCCCGGCACCATGGAGCTCGACTGGCATTTGCCAGAGCACACCATAATTGGCAGGTCCGGCACCGGCGCCCTGTACTTTTCACAGCTGAGAGCAGATTCACTCTGAGTTCATGTGACAGACGTGAAAGGGTCTGGAGAAGCTGAAGTAAACGTTCTGCTTCCTCCAACATTGTTCTGCAGGATCAGTTTGGTGGTGGTCAGTGTTAGTCCATGGAGAAACGCACAGACCTGTTCATGTTATGGTGTGACCTGTTCCTAACACAGAGAGCCACACGGAGCAGCAGCCAAAGCTGTAGCACCTGAAATACTCATGATACTACAGTCAAATCCTAAAACGGGTGGAAACCAAAACTTTCAAAATCGGTGATTTCTAATCGTATGTGTGCGATTGTGCTTGCCACTTTTTTTTGGTGAAGAAACCTGGTTGGGGGGGGGTGTAGCATCAGTCAACTCAATGAGCCCAAGCTCAAGGGTTTCGGTCTGACACAAACACAAAGAGAGAGAAAAAGGAAGACCAAAGAATGAAAGCAAGGATCTTACATTAACAGCATTTAGCTGACGTTTTTATACAGAGCAACTTCCATTTCCATCACTACAGGGACAGTCCCCCTGAAGCAACTTGGGGTTAAGGGTCTTGCTCGGGAACCCAATGAGGGTAGTGCTGGAATTCGAACCTGCGATCTCTTGGTCTGTAGGTGAATGTCCCACTAGAGCACCAGCATCTTTACCAAATGAATGGCAGTGTTGTTAAAACGACAAGAAGCAAGAAGCAAGAAGATGCTGGCTTGCTGTCTTTATAAAGGGGAAGTGACAGCTGTAAGGAATTACTCCTGATTACCGAGCCTGGCTCCAAGGTCTCCCAACAGACTCCCCCTAGTGCCCAGATGGGAATGGCTCTTACAGTACAGGATAAACAATGGCACCCTGACTGCCATTGGGTTTTGGGATGAACATCTCTGGGACATCATATTTAGGTCCATCCGATGCCATCAGGTCGCGCCTCAGACCGTCCAGGAGCTCAGAGATGCCTCAGAAAGCTCAGGGGCAGTGGTGGCCTAGTGGTTAGGGCGTTAGATGCATGATCGTAGGATCAGGGGTTCAAACCCCTTCCCGATAGGTTGCCCTGAGGTACCCTTGAGCAAGGTGCCGTCCCCGTCACTGCTCCCCGGGCGCTTTCAATAGCTGCCCACTGCTGCACGGGTTTGAGTGTGCATGGGTTAAATGCAGAGGTCCAATTTCATTGTGGTTCATGTGTGCTGTGCCGTGACCTCGCAATGACAAGGGATGTCACTTTCACTTTTTTTTTTCACTTAATTTTTTTTTATTCTAACTTGCATACAAAGATTAAACACTTAGAATATCTTTTTCAAGCGTGTGGTACTTACTGAAAGAATAAAACAAACAGGCCCCAGGAAACTCCAGTAAAATCCCCTGTCGTACTTAAGCCAACATCTTCAAAGAAAGAGGAACACACACACACACACACACACACACACACACACAGATTTAAGCTATTCTTTAATTTATATGGATTGTAAGATTTCCATAGAACCATTACCGTTCTCTTACTTACATCTCATTGCCGTATCCATCAGGAAACACGGCAGCAGAGGCGCCCACAACAACCAGAGGAACCGTGTAGCCAATCACAGTCAGAGACTTCCGGCCCAGCACCTTCTCCTGCTGTGATTTCAGTTTTTTGAGGCTCTTCACCAAAATGAAGAGCAGCACAGCTTCAATGAACATCCACACAAATGCGGAGAGGAAGAGGTAGTGCTGAACACCTGCCAGCACTGCACACAACAGCTGGAGAGAGAGAGAGAGAGAGAGAGAGAGAGAGAGAGAGAGAGAGAGAGAGATATTGTCCCTCCTCTGGTGACTGTACGACTGCATGTAGGTCACGTTTCTAAACTGACAGATAAAATCCTGCATTAAGGTTCTCAAACTCACCTGAAGAGGTTTAATGTAATGCAGACACTTCTGTGTGAGCAGAATAAGGAGCTGAGACAGAAACAAGCTTAAACACAAATTGGTCAGAGCCGTGTTGGTCACCCTCAGGTTCTGCCAACAGAAGCTAAAGGTCAGCAGAGCCAAGCACAGGAACACCAGCCCGATAATCGTGAAGACCATGTAGACCATCTCGATCACAGGATCACTCTGGGGAAAGGAACACAACTTGACTGAAGCTGAAACGAGGATGAACATTTTGAAAGCCCCTTTTCTATGGATGTCTGTTCCTAAAAGCTGGAGTTTATTAAGAAGATCAGGAGTGGTGTGTGTGACGTAGTGCTTGATTAAAAACAGAACTCAGAAAGTTAGGAGGAGGAACAGGCCAGCTTTTAATCTCCTTTATTGATTGGAAGGTTGTCGGTTTGAATCCAAATACCCTTGAGCAAGGTACCAACCCAATCACTGCTCCCTGTGTGTTTAGTTCCCCCTACTGCACAGTTTCACAATAACCAAACATCTTTTTTTCAATAATAGTTTTTTTCCAAATCTATTAAGCTTTTAAAATTTCCTTTTACGCAAATGTCCTAAATCATTGAGTGCTTTGAGATTTCCCGCCTCCATGCAATTAATCAAATGTGCCTGATTAATGTCAGAGAATAGCATTAAAGATCTAAAGTGAAAGTGAAATGAAAATGACTATTTACAATTATGAAACAGTGTACAGTGGACCACAGAGAAAGGCTACCTTTGCTTTTCATCCACACACACTGTGGAGCAGAGGACAGCTCTTTAAAGCACTCATTGAGCAGTGATGGGGGCAGTACCTTGCTGAAGGTAAACTACTTGTTCATGATTTGAACCCTTGACCTTCCAATCTCAGGGCCTAGTCCCTCAACACTGCACCACTGCTGCCCCAGTAGAGTCTAAACCTTGATGTTTTTGAAACATTTGTTTCATTTATTTGATTGGACTTACAGAATTATCAGGGGGTTGATTGAACAGAAAGAAGGGACCTATGGGTTCAAATTTATTCAATTCACAGGAGCACACAGTGTGGCTGATGTTGTTTTGGATGATCTCACAGCCATCTTCGGTCCACTTAGTTTTAAAGATGTATCCGCAAGAGAGGTCACTTATCAGGTAAATATCCTAGCCAGAACAGGAGAGATGTTCGAATGTTAGATGTTAGAACGAAACTTCAGTTTTTCATTTGTGCATAATTTTAATGATGCCTTCAACAGTGTCATGTGATGCAGAATAGACCAATAGAAATAGTCCAAAAATGACAGAATAATCTTGCTATAATAGCACTGATGTGTTTGGTAAATTGAATGGGTTTTACCTCGCTATCCCAGGGATAATCAGGCATTTCATAAATGGGCCAGTGAAAACAGAAGCACTTAGTGTTGTATCTGCTGGTCTGGATAATTTCACAATCATCTTCAGTCCAACTAGTGTTAAACTTGTATCTGCAATAAAATGTGACTTCAGAGTCACTTCCCTGGAAAGAGATGAAGAGAAAATTAAATGTAAGAAAAAACTATTTTGCCAGTATTCTACTGTTTTGTTGGGGTTTTTTTCCATCATTTTACATTTTTTATAACGCTTTAACATTGTCAAAAGCGAAAGTGAAAGCGACAGCCCTTGTCATTGCGGGGTCACAGCACACGTGAACCACAACGAAATTGTACCTCTGCATTTAACCCATATAAACACCTTGCAGCAGTGGGCAGCTATTGAAAGCGCCCGGGGAGCAGTGACGGGGATGGTACCTTGCTCAAGGGTACCTCAGGGCAACCTACATGTGAGGGAATCAAAGCCACAGTCTTCCTATGCGGGGGCAACTCCCTCACCACTAGGCGACTGCTGCCTAACAAAACTTGGAAATGGGTGGAAAACAAACCCTCAAATTGGGTAGTTTCTATTATCACGTGTTTGCGCTTGTGACTTCTTTTTTTTTTCCTTTAGCATGTGAGTTTTTCACTTCATGCCTTTTCTTTCTTTCTTTTCTTCAAGTGAAGTGAGCGGGAAGCTGGAGAAACCCGGAGGGTGTATCTTCACTCAACACAACGAGCCGAAGCTCGAGGATGTCGGTCTGACACAAACACACAGAGAGAGAAACAGAGACCCGAGAGTAAACCAGGGATCTTTATCGAAATTACCGGCAGTGCCGTTAAAACGACCCAGCAAGTTTTCACTGTTTCCTCTTGTTTATAAAGGGGAGGAGTCAGCTGACCAGAATTACTCCTGATTATAAAGCCGGAATCTTACAGATCGGCATTGGTCTTCTGAAGCAGTGAGATTTAAAAAAAACAACAAAAAAAAACAAATTAGACTGAACTCACAGTAGGCACTGATTGTGGGATATCTTGATCGGGTGGTGGGCTGGTCTGCATGATGAGAGTGAGGGTTGACAGAAGAACACAGGAGCACACAGTGTGACTGCTGTTGGTCTGGAGAAGGTAACAGCCATCTTCAATCCACTGAGTCTCGTTCCAGGACACACAAGACAGTGTGCATGCAGAGTCAAGTGCCTTGAAAGGAACATCAGAATAAAAACCATTTTTCATCATATTCTCTTATAGACAATGTATGAGCGCCAGGCGGTGCCCACAGGACCAGCATGGGTGCTGATCAATGACCTGCAACCACACAACCTTCTACAGCGGTGGCCAAAATTTTGGAGAATGACACAAACCTTTATTTTAATAAAGTTTGATACTTCAGTATCTGGAGTTTATAAACTCCAGAATGTTATGAAGATCATCAGATGAATTGCAATTATTTGTAAAGTTCCACCTATTTGGAAGCTAATTCCAAAAATCCCATTTCCACTGCATTTCAGCCACAAAAGGACCTGCTGACATCATTTCAGTGATCCTCTCATTAACACAGCTGAGAGGTTGGAGATCACTCTATCAGGCTGATTGAGTTAGAATAGCAGACTGGAAGCTGTAAAAGGTGAGTGATGCTTGGAATCATTGTTCTTCCTCTGGTAACCATGGTTACATGCAAGGAAACGTCTGTCATCATTGCTTTACACAAAAATGGCTTCACTGGTGAGGATACTGCTGCTAGTACGATTGTACCGAAATCTACCATTTATCAGATCATCTGGGAAAAAAGATTGTTCAGAAGAAAAGGTTAAAATAGCAAAAAGCACTACCATCGCTCCGTCCTGCCAACAGTAAAGCATCCTGAGAACATTCATGTGTCGAGCATCTCAATCAAGAGAGTGAACAACACAGCGATGAATAAAGAATGGTGTCAAAACATCCTCCGAGAGCAACTTCTCTCCACCATTCAAGAGCAGTTTGGTAAAGAACTGCAAATTTCAGCAAAATGGAGAAAAAGGTAGATGTGTTACTAAGTGGCTCGAAGAACAAAACATGGACATTTTTGTGATCATTCCTCAAGAGGTGGGTGGAGAAACAAAAACCACACATTTTGACAAACTCCAAGCATTGATTATGCATGAATGGGCTCCATCAGTCAGGGTTTGGACCAGAAATTGATGAGCAGCATGTCAGAGTGAACAGCAGAGGTCTTGAGAAAGAAGAGCTAACATTGTGAATATTGACTGTTTACATAAACTTAATGTCATTGTCAAAACAAAAGTTTGAATCTTATGGATGCCTGTAATTATGCTTCAGCCACCATAGAAACATCTGATGAAAAGATTTAAAAGTGCAAGGCAATGGTGGCCTACTGGCTGGGACTAGGCTCCAGGATCCAAAGGCAGTGGGTTCGAGTCCTGGACAAATTGATTTACCCTGAGGTACTTTTGAGCAAGATACTTCTTCATGACTGCTCCACAGGCACTTTGAATATCTGCCCCCTCCTGTACAGTGCATTTAGGTAAAAGCAGAGGTTGAATTTCATTGTGTCTAACTGTGTGCTGTGCTGTGTTTCACAAAGACAAAAATAATCACTTTCATTTTTGTGTCAGTCTCAAAACCTTTGGCCATGTATGAATGCAAGATGTTCTTCAATGTCTGCTTTTAAAACAGCTCTTCAGTCGAATCTTGGATCATCTTTAGTTGGTACATGCCACTGCATACTGCACTGCCATTATGATCATGCTCTGAGACAGTCTTCTAGCTATCACAGGTGTTGAGATCCTGCTGGGCACCTACTGACAGGGACCACTATAGCAAGATGACCCATGTTAACCAGGGGCAGCAGAGGCCTAGTGTTTAGGGACTAGGCACCAGGATTGGAAGCTTGTGGGTTGAAATCCCAGATCAGCAGGTTGCCCTGAGTTACCCTTCAGGAAGGTACCATCACTGCTCCCCAGACACTTTGAATAGCTTCACGGTGAGTGTGGGTAAAAAATAGAGGTTGAACTGCGTTGAGGTTCACTGTTTCTGACTTTTTCACTTCTGTCAGTGATTTTAATGTTACAAGTGAAAGTGCACACCATACTCACTTGGTTGTGTTCGAGAGTGATGTTGACTGGAGTGCTCAGCTGTGTGTTGGAGGTTCTGGGCAGCGTGACTGACACGATGGTGGAGATGATTGTTTGCACTTCGTTGTCAGTTGTGAAGGAGCTTAAGTTCAGCAAATCTGACAATATGGTGAAACTCATGAAGGCCACGGCAGCTGATCCTAAAACCAAAATAAAAAAATAAGCATATAAAACAATTTTCTATCAAAACAAAAAAAAAAATCTCAAAAACATACTTTCAACCAAGGCTTTCACTGAATGTGATTCTGTAAATGTGCAATTTTTATTAATACACTTGCTCTATAAATAGATTCTCTCTTTCTATTTTTATTCGTTTTGTTGTATCTTTAGAAGAAATGATTTTGGCCTCAACCATTCCATCAGGAAAGTGGAGACTTTAAAGACTACTACACCGTTGTTATTCTCTGAAATCTGCCAAAGGTCGATGTCCATCTCAGCACCACTTAAACTGAGCCGAAGGGTTTCCTTCAAGGAGATGTTTGGTCCCACCGTGAAGACTAGAACATCTGAGAAAAATAAACCACAATCCGTAAATGAATATATGTTATTTATTCATTCAGACACTTGAACACTATGTGGTCAGTTACCGAGGCCATCTAAGGAGATGTTAACGGAGCCGGTCGTCTCTGTCGGCTTCACCAGCGTGGACACCAACATCTCAGTCATGGTCAGCACTTTATTTCCAGAGGACACAGGATCTTCTGTGTTAATCACTTCAACAAGCAGCGTCTCTACAACCTGGACACAAACCAGTTTAGAGATTATCTGACAATAAAGTGCAAATAATAATGAAATGAGTTCTTGCCTTAAACTCGCAGGCATGCACTACAACACAGTTCTCACCTCTGGAGGCAGCACTGCAGTAGTGCCATTTATTATCTGCTTTAAGATGTTTTCTGCACATAATGCTGAGAGGTTTCCCTGAAATCTCAAAAACATTTTTCATTAAGACTTATCATTATAGAAGATAAAGCATAGTGTGACAGTTCTGTGGATAATTTGTTCGATTTCTTCTGATCCTCTGCATCTTCCTCATTCAAACTGACCAGCTACATGTTCTCTCTCACCACATCCATAAACCTCTTCTTTGTTCTTTCTCTTTTCTTTTTTCCTGGAAGCTCTATCAACATCCTCCTCCCAATATAATCCTCACCTGTAACAGTTTTGTGCCAGTAGAGGGCGCCCTGCTCTGATTGTGCACACCTGGACATTGGGTGCCAGGTGAGCCTCATCGGGGTTTGGCGTTATAAGCCCCAATGAATCAGAGCAGGGCGCTGCCAGCGTGACACATAGAGACACCTAATCACCTGTCTGTCTGTCTGTCTGTCTGTCTGTCTGTCTGTCTGTCTGTCGGTCTCTCTATCTATCTATCTATCTATCTATCTATCTATCTATACAGGACAGGAGATTTTAAGCCTCTGTGATTGTGCTGCTCCTAAACACTTCTAAACAACTTCTCCAGAATTGTGTTAGAGTTTGTGGGAAGATCTATAGGGGCTCAATTCTACTTTCTTTTCTGAAAAGATTGCATGAACTCAGGTTTAAGATCCACATACTTATGGCCATATTGCATTAGTTCGATATACAGAGAGTAAAAGGAATACATGAATGCTCATACATAATTAACAAACAAACCTGGCAGTCTGGAGACAACATTGTGTCCTGAGCTGAAAGAGAAAGACCATTACTTTTAAAAACTAATCTTTTACACTTTACAATAATGAGCAAATCTAAAAGAAAACTAAAGTCTGAGGCTGTTTTCGGTACATTGGTTATTAGATAAATCTGTAAATTTGTTTGAATGACTTTAAGGTTTACCGTTAATGATGGTGGCTTGCTGGACCACAGAGACCCCTGGTAGAAACATCAGCAGAGGAATCAACAAATGCTCCCAGATATGTTTTGCCACAACAAGAAATTTTCACAACTTCTGTGACATTTGTGAAATTTGTTATCTGTCTCTCAAATTCAGTTTTTCCAAATACAGCGAATATATTTTATAGTAAATCAGACAATGAAACATTGCAGGAGCACTTAAAGATACAGAAGGTTTTGAATCAAGTGCATATTGATCTCTGATATGAGATTTAGTGAATACATTCATATGGATTAAATGACTAAATAAATACATCTTAAAATAAAATTTAAATAATCTACATCCATAAACCTCCTCTTTGGTCTTCCTCTTCTCCTCTTTTTTCATGGCAGCTCCATCTTCTACATCCGCCTCCCAGTATACTCCTCGTCTCTCCTCCGGACATGTTCAAACCAACACAATCTTGCTTCTCTAATTTTGTCTCCAAAACAGCCAACCTGATCTTTCCCTCTAATATACTCATTTCTAATCCTGTCCATCCTCGTCACACCCAACGAACATCTCAGAAGATTCAAAAGTGAACTTTAGAAATTTCACAAATACACAATTAGAACAGAACCAACAACCTCTCTAAAAGTTAACTTTGAAAAGCCATTGTGTGATCACTCTCCACTGATCATCAACAGCTCCTCGTGGAGTTGGTCCAGACATCATTGGTGTTCATTTCCATCTACATGAGATTCTTTACTCTAAAGTCTTTGATAATAGACTAGATTTAATAACCTGTTGCTAAAAACCAAATCCTGGAAGAACACTGTGAATATTAATGAAGTGACAATAAAACCTTGGCAGTCAATCATTTTAGAGTGGAGTTTTTAAGCACAATATTTCTCAAATATATGAAACATTTCTTTACACTTTTACTGACTCTTTAGACTTTACAAACTGGATAATAAAATTACTCACATGTCAAAAGAGCTGTGATCTTTCTCTTCATGTTCAATGATGGTTTGAGGAGGTTCTCTCATCCACAGATGACTGTACAGATCTGTTTCATCCCAGTGAGGTAACTTACTTACATTTAGTTTTTCTATAAACAAATGATGAGGCTGTCAGAAAACAGGAAGTTCCTGAACGGTCTTTGTTTGTCTTTGTGCATTAAGCTCGGTGATAAATCCTTCAAGTTCCAAAATGTTCATTTGCATATAAACAGTGAGTAGATAAGGCACTCCATGACCAGTGAAGGCCTGCTGTGGTTACAAACAAAAAATGCTTTTGTAATGTTTCATGCCCATTAGTCCCGCCCCTATTAATATATATATATATATAATATAGTATATATATATATATATATATATATATATATATATATATAGTATATATGTTATATATATATATATATATATTGCTAATTGTGCAAAGTTTTAGTCAGGTGTGTAAAATGCCAAATGCACGTTTCAGAAATGGAGAGCTCATCATTTATTTCATCAATCAACAAAAATGCAGCAAATGAACAAAGAGTATCTAATCAAACCATTGATTTGGTGTCACCACCCTTGGAGCACTAAAGGAGACATCGTTTCCTGTGTACACACTTGCACACAGTTTTGAACTCTGCTGGCTCTGTCACCCAAACATGACTGTGTTTCAAACTCCGTGGTACATTGATATCACGTTGCTTGCAAAACTGATGATCAGGACAATCGATCATAATCCTCACAGAACCTGATCAGTGCAAGTGTCTTGTAAAGAACTGATGCTGGTCTGAAGAAAGGTAGAAACACCCAAATATTGATCTGATTTAGATTTGTTCGCTCACTTTTCATTTCGTAAATTGATAAAAATAAACCATCATTATTTATAGTTCTGAAAGCATTCTGTTTACAGCGTTTTTTCCACACCTGCCTTTTGCACAGTACTGTAGATATACATAAATATATAATGAAAAATCCGCCTCTGCACTTAAACCATGCAAACCGTGCAGCAGGAAGGAGCACCCAGGGAGCAGTAATGAGGACTGTACTTTGCTTAAGGTACCTTGAACCCATAAGCTTCTGATTCTGGGTCCTTGTCATGGTCGCTGGTGTAGAATGGGAGACAACAGAGTACATGGTATAGCCTTTATTATACGGTTTCATTTGGCGCATAAACATTAAGAACTACACTTAAACAATGAACAAGAGTTTTTGGGTCAGCATGGCAGTTCTTATATACCTAGACAGCCAGGTATGCGGAATTGCGTCTGATTGGTGAAGACCCAGAACAGCAATCCGGGGAATGGGACCATTGCGAGCCATGGTACACCATACAAAAACATGTCCTAAAGCAAAGCACTGAAAACTAGACTGTTATTGGCGACAGACAAAATTAGAATCATTTCACTCTGCCTGGACTGAGAGCCTCATTCAAGAGGGCACTTTTACATTTGCATGCTCAGCCAACCGATCCACATTAATAGAGTAGAGTAGAAAATAAATAATCCTAGATTTTTATTCAACACAGTATTAACACTTACGAAGAACCATGCAGGAGGTGAAAGTCAGATACCTGTGATGTACAATAACACTAATTTGACGGATTTCTCTAACAATTAGATTGAACACCTGGCAAGAAATCCAGAACTAACTAACAAATGCACCACATCTGCGGCCTGAGAAAGATTTAGATACAGATCAAAACCTAACGCCAACATAGAAGTTCGTCTACTTTAATCGAGTTTTGCAACTAAACCCCATCTCAGCTATTTCCTCTTCCAGATCTACTTTCATCCTGGATTCAGCTGCTGTCCAGGACTCAGACACACTCTCAGTATTTAAGTCTCTGACGGTCCAGCTAATGTCCGACTCAGACACTTCAGTATTTAAGTCTTGGGACGGCATACACTGTCCGAGACTCAGACACACCCCTCAGTATTGAAGTCTTCTGGGACGGCCCTCCAGCTACGTCCGGACTCAGACACACTCCTCAGTATTGAAGTTCTGGGATGGTCCTCCAGCTGTCCGGGACTAGACACACTTCAGTATTGAAGTCTTCTGGGGACGGTCCTCCAGCTGCTGTCCGGGACTCAGACACACTCTCAGTATTGACGGCTCTGGGACGGTCCTCCAACTGCTGTCCGGGACTCAGACACACACTCAGTATTGAAGTCTCTGGAGGTCCTCCAAAGGCTTTCTGGGACTGACACACTTCAGTGGCTGAAGTCTCAGGACGGTCCTCCAGCTGCTGTCCGACTCAGACACACTCTCAGTATTGAAGTCTGGGACGGTCCTCCAGGCCACGTCCTTGACTCCAGACACACACCCTCAGTATTGAAGTTCTGGGACGTCCTCCGCCACTGTCCGGGACCCAGACACACTCAGTATTTAAGTTCTGACGGCCTTCCAGCTAATGTCCGGGACTCAGACACACTCTCAGTATTAAAGTTCTGGGATGGGCCCTCCAGCTGCTGTCCGGGACTCAGACATACTCTCAGTATTTAAGTCTCTGGGACGCTCCTCCAGCTACCGTACGGGACTCAGACACACACTCTCAGTATTTAAGTTTTGGGACGCCCTCCCAGCTACTGTCCGGGGACTCACACTCTCAGTATTTAAGTCTCTGGGACGGTCCTCCAGCTACTGTCCGACCCATACACACCTCCCTAGTACAAGTTCCTGACGGCCCTTCCAGCCACTGTCCCTGACCTTAGACACAGACTCTCAGTATTTGCTCTCTCTGGGACGGCCCTCCAGCTACTGTCCTGGACTCCATACACACTTCTCAGCATTTAAGTCTCTGGGATCTAGTCCTCCAGCTGCTGTCTGGGACTCAGACTCACTCTCAGTATTTAAGTCTCTGGGATCATCCTCCAGCTACTGTCCGGGACTCAGACACACTCTCAGTATTTAAGTCTCTGGGACGGCCCTTCCAGCCACTGTCCTGACCTGCCACACACCTCAGTATTTGGTGTCTCTGGGACGTCCTCCAGCTACTGTCCTGACCTAGACTCACTCTCAGCATTTAAGCCCTGGGACGTGGTCCTCCAGCCTGTCCTGGACCCAGACACACCTTCAGTATTTAAGTCTCTCTGGGATGGTCCTCCGCCACCGTCCGGACCCAGACACACTCAGTATTTAAGTCTCTGACGGTCCTCCAGCTGCTAAGTCCGGGACTCAGACACACTCTCAGTATTGAAATTGGACGGTCCTCCAGTTGTCACCTGGGACTCAGACACACTCAGTATTGAAGTCTCTGACGGGTACAGCTACTGGTCCGAGACTCCGACACACTCTGTGTATTGGTGTCTCTGGGATGGTCCAGCTGCTGTCCGGGACTAGACTCACTTCAGTATTTAAGTTCCTGGGACGGTCCTCCAGCTACTGTCCTGGACCCAGACACTCTCAGTATTTAGGTCTCTGGGACTGCCCTCCAGCTAACAATCGGGACCTGCACATGGCTCTCAGTATTTAAGTCTCTGGACGGTCCTCCAGCTGCTGTCCAGGACTCAGACACACTCTCAGTATTGAAATCTCTGGGACGGTCCTCCAGCTGCCGTCCGGGACTCAGACACACTCTCAGTATTGAAGTCTCTGGGACGGTCCTCCAGCTACTGTCCGGGACGCAGACACACTCTCAGTATTGAAGTTCTGGGATGGTCCTCCAGTTGTCCGGGACTGTGATACCTCTCAGTATTAGTCTTCTGGGACGGTCCTCCAGCTGCTGTCCGGGGACTCAGACACACTCCCTGTGTATTGACTGCCTGGACGGTCCTCCAACTGCTGTCCGGGACTCAGACACACACTCAGTATTGAAGTCTCAGGGACGGTCCTCCAGCTGCTGTCCGGGACTCAGACACACTCTCAGTATTTAAGTCTTGGGACGGCCCTCCAGCTGTCCTGGACTCACACACTCTCAGTATTGAAGTCTCTAACGGTCCTCCAGCTGTTGTCCGACTCAGACACACTCAGTATTTAAGTTTCTGGATGGTCCTCCAGCTACTGTCCGGACTCATACATTACCTCTCAGTATTTGCAAATTCTGGGACGGTTCCCTCTGCAAATACTGTCCGGGACTCCAGACATTGACTCTCAGTATTGACGGCTCTGGGACGTCCTTCCAACTGCTGTCCGGGACTCAGACACACACTCAGTATTGAAGTCTCAGGGACGGTCCTCCAGCTATGTCCGGGACTCAGACACACTCTCAGTATTTAAGTCTCTGGGACGGTCCTCCAGCTGTTGTCCTGGGACTCAGACACACTCTCAGTATTGAAGTCTCTGGGACGGTCCTCCAGCTGCTGTCCGGGACTCAGACACACTCTCAGTATTTAAGTTTCTGGGATGGTCCTCCAGCTACTGTCCGGGACTCATACACACTCTGCATGAATCTCTGGACGGCCCTCCAGCTACTGTCCGGGACTCTAGAGCACACTTCAATATTTAAGTCTCTGGGACGTCCTCCAGCTACTGTCCGGGACTCCAGACACCCTCAGTATATTAAAGTTTCTGGGACGGTCCTCCAGCTTACAAACCGGACTCAGATACACTCTCAGTATTGAAGTTCTGATGTCCGGCTGCTGTCCGGGACTCAGACACACTTCTCAGTATTTAAGTTTTCTGGACGGTCCCCAGCCACTGTCCGGGACTCATACACACTCTCAGAGCGAAGCCCTGGATCAGTCTCTCCAGCTACTGTCCGGGACTCACACACACTCTCTGTATTTAAGTTCCTAGACGGCCTCAGCTACTGTCCCACCCGTGACACACCTCTCAGTATTTAAGTCTCTGGGACGGTCTTCCAGCTACTGTCCTGGACTCATACACACTCTCAGTATTTAAGTCTCTGGGACGGTCCTCCAGCCACTGTCCTGGACCCACTCACTTTGTATTTAAGTCTTCTGGGACGGTCCTCCAGCTACTGTCCGGGACTAGACACACCTCAGTATTTAAGTCTCTGGGACGTGTCTTTCCAGCTACTGTCCTGACTCCATACATACTTCAGTATTTGTTCTGGGACTGTCCCCAGCTACTGTCCTGGACTCAGACTCACTCAGTATTTGGTGCCCTGGGACGGTCTTCCAGCTACTGTCCTGGACTCAGACACACTCTCAGTATTTAAGTCTCTGGGACGGTCCTCCAGCTACCGTCCGGGACTCAGACACACTCTGTGGCGCATGGTTCTGGGACACCCTCCAGCTGCTGTCCTGGACTCAGACACACCTCAGGCTGAAATCTCTGGGACGGTCCTCCAGCTGCCGTCCGACCTGCACACACTCTCAGTATTGGAAGTCTCTGGACGTGGGTACAGCTACTATCCGGGAGACTCAGACACACTCTCAGTATTGTTCGACGGTCCTCCAGCTACTGTCCGTGACACCCATACACACTTCAGCATGTCTCTGGGATGGTCTCTCCAGCTGCTGTCCGGGACCTGCACACACTTCCTGCACAAGCCCTGATCGGTCCTCCAGCTGCTGTCCGGGACTCAGACACTCTCGTATTGACGCTCTGGGGACGGTCTCTAGCTGTCCGGGACTCAGACACACACTCAGTATTTAAGTTCTTTCTGGACGTGTCCTCTTAGCCAAGCTCGGGACCAGACACACTCTCAGTATTGGTCTCAGGACGGTCCTCCAGCTGCCTCCACCAGACACACTTTCATATTGGAAGTTCTGGGACGGTCTCTTCCAGCTACTGTCCTGATTCAGACACACCTCTCAGTACTGAAGTTCTGGGACGGTCCCCAGTCATCAGTCCGGGACTCGTGACACACTCTCAGTATTTAAGTCTCTCTGGGATCGCCTTCCAGCTACTGTCCGGGACTCAGACACACTCTCAGTATTGAAGTCTCAGACGGCTCTTCCAGCCACTGTCCTGGACTCACACACTCAGTATTGAAGTCTCTGGACGGTCCTCCAGCTGCTGCTGTCCTGGACTCCAGACATACCTCAGTGCTTGAAGTCCTGGACGGTCCTCCAGCTGCTGTCCAGGACTCAGACACACTCTCAGTATTGAAGTCTCTGGGACGGTCCTCCAGCTACTGTCCGGGACTCATACACACTCTCAGTATTTAAATCTCTGGGACGGTCTCCAGCTACTGTCCGGGACTCAGACACACTCTCAGTATTTAAGTCTCTGGGACGGTCCTCCAGCTACTGTCCGGGACTCAGACACACTCTCAGTATTTAAGTCTTGGGACGGTCTCTCCAGCTTAATGTCCGGGACTCCAGACACACTCAGTATTGGAAGTTCTGGGATGGTCTCTCCAGCTGCTGTCCGGGACTCAGACACTTCAGTATTGAGTGCCCTGGACGTCCTCCAGCTGCTGTCCGGGACCTGACACACTCTCGGCATGGACTTGCTCTGGACGTGTCCTCTAACTGCTGTCCGTGGACTCGTGAGGCACACACCTTCAGTATTGAAGTTCCCCAGGACGCGTCCTCCAGCTGCCAGTCCGGGACTCAGATGACACCTCAGTATTTAAGTCTCTGGGACGGTCCCAGCTGCTGGTCCTGACTCCAGACACACCTCAGTATTGAAGTCTTCTGGACTGTCCCAGCTGCTGTCCGGGGGGACTCAGACACGACCTCAGTATTTGCTTCTGGGATGGTCCCAGCCACTGTCCGGACCCATGCCACAATTCTCAGTATTTAAATCTCTGGGACGGTCCTCCAGCTACTGTCCGGGACTCAGACACTCTCAATATTTGTCTCCTGGGACGGTCCTCCAGCTACCTGTCCGGGGACTCAGACACACCCTCAGTATTAAAGTCTCTCTGGGACGGTCCTCCAGCGCTACTGTCCGGGACTCCAGACACACTCCTCAGTATTGGAAGTTCTGGGATGGTCCTCCAGCTGCTGAACCCGGGGACTCAGACACACTCTCACAGTATTAAAGCCTCGGGACACTCCAGCTGTCTGGGGACTGTGGACATTAATTCTCTCAGTATTGACGTCTGGGACGGTCCTCCAGCTGCTTTCCGGGACTCAGACACACACTCAGTATTTAAGTCTCTGGGACGGTCCTCCAGCTGCTGTCCGTGGACTCAGACACACTCTCAGTATTTAAGTCTCTGGGATGGTCCTCCAGCTGCTGTCCGGGACTCAGACACACTCTCAGTATTTAAGTCTCTGACGAAGCCTCCAGCTAAGCGTCTCGACTCCAGAGCCATTACTCTCAGATGTTTTGGGATGGTTCTCCAAAGCATTGTCCGGGAATGAAGCACTGAAGTATTTAAGTCTCTGGACGGGCCCTCCAGCCACGTCCGGGACTCATACACACTCTTGCCAGTATTTAAGTCCTGGACGGTCTTCTCCAGCTACTCGTCCTGACTCCAGACACACTCTCTCAGTATTAAGTCCCTGGACGGTCTTCCAGCTACTGGGTCCTGGACTCATACACACTCTCAGTATTTAAGTCTCTGGGACGGTCCTCCAGCTACCGTCCTGGACTCAGACACACTCTCAGTATTTAAGTCTCTGGGACGTCTCCCAGCTACTGTCCGTGACTAGACACACTCTCAGCATTTAAGTCTCTGGGACGGTCTTCCAGCTACTGTCCTGACCATGCTAATACCAGTATTTAGTTCCTGGACGGTCTCCAGCTGCTGTCCGGGACCAGACACTCAGTATTGTCTCTGGACGGTCTTCCAGCTGCCATCCTGACTCAGACACACCTTCAGTATTGGAATGCTGGGACAGTCCTCCAGCTGTTGTCCGGGGACTCAGACACACTCTCGCCAGTCTCTGGGACGTGTCCTCCAGCTACTGTCCGACCTGTGACACACCCTCAGCATTGAGGTTCCTGGGACGGTCCTCCAGCTGCTGTCCGGGACTCGGACAAACTCTCAGTATTGAAGTCTCTCAGACGGTCCTCCAGCTACTGTCCTGACTCAGACACACCTCAGCATTGAAGTCTCTGGACGTCCTCCAGCTGCTGTCCGGGACTCAGACACACTCGTATTTAAGTTTCTGGGATCGTCCTCCAGCTACTGTCCCGGGACTCATACACACTCTCAGTATTTAAATCTCTGGGACGGTCCTCCAGCTACTGTCCGGGACCCAGACACACTCTCAGTATTTAAGTCTCTGGGACGGTCCTCGTTGTCCGACTCCAGACACCTCAGTATTTAAAGTCTCTGGGACGGTCTTCCATCTACTGTCCTGGACTCAGACACACTCTCTATTTAAGTCTTCTGGACGGCCCTTCCGCTACTGTCCGGAGAATAAGATAAAATGAAAGCCTGTCATACAGAGAACAAATAATACCATCAAACGGATAACAAATAAATCCAAAAAGATGCTTGAATGGTATTTTACAATTCTAATCCAGTTTTAACAAATTCAGTTAAATGGGTAAAAATGTGAATGTCTTATTTGATATAAAAATTAAAACTATACCTTTTCATTCATGTGGAAACGTTATTTTTAGTTTAAATTGCCTGCAATTACATATTTTTATATATTTATCATTTATATACTTTTCTTCTTTTCTTTCTTCCTGCAAGCCAGGGCAGAAGCCCCGCCCTCCTTAGTGGGCACGGATGCAGGCGCCGAAGCCTCTCTCTCTTTCTCGGTTGAAAATATTCAATTTGTATCCCCAGCTGATCACAGAGATACGGAGAAGATGCAGCCGAAACCACAGATGCCAGTGTCCCCATACGATGTTCGTTCTCTGCAATGGTCACCACCATCGCCCGTGGCGTGGCTGCTGGCTCCCAAAGTAATTCCCGATCTCCTGGCTCACTTTGTTCATCATCTGCAGGTCGGTCATTTCTGTAAGGCTTTGTTTGTTGTTGTTGTTGTTGTTGTTGCTTGGACACAAATGCGTAGCCAGAGTCTTATGTTCAACTACATTAAACAGAAACATGTAGAAAAGAGATTCCTACAGCAATGACCAATTCTCTGCTCCGCCTCATTGGGGCTAATAATCCCAGCCCCGGGACAGCGGTGGCCTAGTGGTTCGGGCATTGGCTGCATGATCGGAGGATCGGGGGTTCGATCCTGCTCCCGAGGTGTACTCCAGCAAGGTGCCGCTCCTGTCACGCTCCTCCCCGCGTATGGGCTGGTGACCTGTCCAGGGTGTGTCCCGCGACACCGCTTGGGACAAGTGGCAGAAAATGACTGACTGGTTGGCTCTCAGCCCCCAATGAGGCACACCTGTCACCCATATCAGCACAGGTGTGCACTGTCAGAGCAGATCACTGACTACCATGACAAGATTCACTGCTTGTCTGCAATTAAGGAAAAGGCTAATACATCTGTTTAGCATATTTTTTTTGTATTTATTTTGTTCAGAAAGGCAACAATAATTAACTTTATTTTTTTTAATAAAAAATGTTTCCAGATTACTTTATTGGACAGTTTTAAAAAAGTGCTATAAAGAGGTTTTCATTGAAACAAAATTAAACAAACAAAAAACAGTTCAGTAACAGTTCAGAAAAGTTACTAAACATTAAATTTTTTAACACAGCAGAGATTTTGCCACCACCTTACATACAGTTGCCTCACCTGGAAACAAGAAAAGGAGGAAGAATGAAAATGAGTGGAGATGAAAGAAAATCATTGCTATGGGGCTGGTAACTGGGCAGCGGTGTTTGTTATGGACTAGGCTCCCTGGATCGAGAGTTGTGGGTTAAATCAAAGACCATGAGGTCGCCCAGAGTGCTCTTGAGCAAGGCAACACCATCATTGCTCTCTGCAGCATTAAATAGCTGCTCCCTTCTACACGGTGTGTGTAAGTTAAATAGAGAGAATGGAATACATTGTGTTTCACAATGATCGATAGTCACTTTCACGCCGCTTTACACCTACTCATTATGCTTTTGTACTTTCACATTTGGACCAAGTCTAAATGTTCAGCAGACTCCATTCTTAACTCAGTACTTTCCGCTGTTTGAAAAGTAAAGCAGCGAAAGTGACTATTTATTACTGTGAAGAGGACACAGTGAACCAAACAAATACATCCTCTGTATTTGACCCACAGACTGTCCATCAGGGGCAACTATGTCCAGTGCCCAGGGAAAAGTGATGGACGATACTTTACTCGAAAGGTATGCCCAGGGTATAGCCAGGGCAACCTACTGGTCCAGGTTTCATATCATGACTTTCTGGAAACTGGGGCCCAATCCCTAAACATTTGACCACCACTGCCACCAAAAAAAAAAAAAAAAGAAAATTAGCTTCCTAACTTTACCTTTTATTTAAAAACTGATGCTACTGTTTCACATGCTGCTGTCACTCACAGTAATTGGATATTTTTTCCTAAATATATGAAGTATAATAGTTCTATAATAGCACATTTGCTTTCTCAGATCTTATTCTGGAGAATCTAAGATCAACACTACAATAGTGGGCCACAGAGATTGGCTCTGTGGTACAACAGGTGATGACTGACCTCTTGGTTGAAGACACAGTGGATCAGGAAGATGAACGTGCCCTGCTGGTCCAGCAAGTACATGAACTGTCAGCAATATTACACTCTCCCCTTTTTTTTCTTCACACATAATACACACACCTTACGGCTGGTTAAGAGCAACCCCAGACTCCAGGAGCAACCAACAATAAAAAACTGGACGATGGCTTTCAGCATCACAGTTATAAAGAGTCGTTGATTACTTTTAGCCTGGTTCTTTTTCAGTATGTCATTTTTCATCCTCGTGAGGGTGGAGAAAATGATGACCAGGATGCTGGCAAAGAGAATCATGTTTACCTGTGAAAAAAATGTAAAAGAATGACGTGTTATTGTTATGAAATCTGATGTGATATTGTTCTTCCTGCTCCGAGATGACAAAGTTAGACTTCCTCTTCCTCAAGTATTCTGTTTTACTGGCATCAATCTCTCTTGAGTCTCACTTTTCCTTCACTTCCATTCTCTTGAATTCTCAGCTTGAAACTCAGGAGACCTGGGAGAGCAACTGTTATCTCAAGTTAATCCCCTTCCATAAATATAACCACAAAAATCCCTCTACTTCTTATGACCATCCCATTCTAGACATTTCAGTCTCTAGCAAACTGGACTTTAGTGCCTCTAGCCTCACAACGAACGTATGTCAATATTCATCACCCATTCGGGGCATTATGAAAATGTTGTTATGTTCTTTGGAGTCCATCCATCCATTATCTGCCGCGTGTCCCAAACGGGGTTATGGGGAGTGCCGTGTCCAAACTCCAGCGTGACACAGTGCGCAGGACGTGGGGGACGCACTCCTGACAGGTCGCCAGCCCAGCCGCAGGGAGGAGTTGGACGGGACTGCACCTGCTCAAGGGCACCAGAAGAAAAAACCTATTAAAGGTAAGTTCAACCCGATCAAAGCGTGCTTTAACGCCTTCAACCGCTAGGCCACCGCCGCCCAAGGTTTAGTCTGATGAGAGAGAGTATGTCTGTCAGTAAATCCAGTCACCGCTTCCCTCACTGGAGAAGGATACTGCGTTCTGGTGGCCTCCTCAGGGCCTGAGGTTGAAAGGCCTTTCATTGCACTTCTGCAATTTACAAACCAGCAACGGTAACTTGGGACGCCCTTCCAGTCGGCCCAGATGGGGACCAGAGAGAAAGGCCATGAGGGTGGCCCGAGGGCCCAACATCCTCATGTGGGCCCTGTGCTCACTGCCCGGCACCATGGAGCTCGACTGGCATTTGCCAGAGCACACCATAATTGGCAGGTCCGGCACCGGCGCCCTGTACTTTTCACAGCTGAGAGCAGATTCACTCTGAGTTCATGTGACAGACGTGAAAGGGTCTGGAGAAGCTGAAGTAAACGTTCTGCTTCCTCCAACATTGTTCTGCAGGATCAGTTTAGTGGTGGTCAGTGTTAGTCCATGGAGAAACGCACAGACCTGTTCATGTTATGGTGTGACCTGTCTAACACAGAGCCACACTTAGTAGTGAGCAAAGCCAGCACCTGAAATACTCATGATAATACAGTCAAATCTCTGAAATGGTGGAAACTAAAACTTTCAAAATCGGTGATTTCTAATCGTATGTGTGCGATTGTGCTTGCCACTTGGTGAAGAAACCTGGTTGGGGGGTGTAGCATCAGTCAACTCGTGCTTCAAGCTCAAGGGGGTTTCGGGCCCGACACAAACACACAGAGAGAGAAAAAGGAAGACCAAAGAATGAAATCAAGGATCTTACATTAACAGCACTTAGCTGACGTTTTTATACAGAGCAACTTCCATTTCCATCACTACAGGGACAGTCCCCCTGAAGCAACTTGGGGTTAAGGGTCTTGCTCGGGAACCCAATGAGGGTAGTGCTGGAATTCAAACCTGCGATCTCTTGGTCTGTAGGTGAATGTCCCACTAGAGCACCAGCATCTTTACCAAATGAATGGCAGTGTTGTTAAAACGACAAGAAGCAAGAAGCAAGAAGATGCTGGCTTGCTGTCTTTATAAAGGGGAAGTGACAGCTGTAAGGAATTACTCCTGATTACCGAGCCTGGCTCCAAGGTCTCCCAACAGACTCCCCCTAGTGCCCAGATGGGAATGGCTCTTACAGTACAGGATATACAATGGCACCCTGACTGCCATTGGGTTTTGGGATGAACATCTCTGGGACATCATATTTAGGTCCATCCGATGCCATCAGGTCGCGCCTCAGACCGTCCAGGAGCTCAGAGATGCCTCAGAAAGCTCAGGGGCAGTGGTGGCCCTAGTGTTAGGCTGCGGATGCATGATCAGAGGGATCAGGGTTCAACCCCTTCCGATAGGTTGCTCCTGAGGTACCTTGAGCAAGGTGCCACCCCGCCACTGCTCCTCAGCGCTTAGCTGCCCCACTGCTGCACCTGGGTTTGAGTGTATAAGCAAATGTGCAGAGGTCCAATTATTGTGGTTCATGTGTACTGTGCCGTGACCTCGCAATGACAAGGGTTGTCACTTTCACTTTTTTTTTTTTTCACTTAATTTTTTTTTATTCTAACTTGCATACAAAGATTAAACACTTAGAATATCTTTTTCAAGCGTGTGGTACTTACTGAAAGAATAAAACAAACAGGCCCCAGGAAACTCCATGTAGTAAACTCTGTCAGGCTTTAAGCCAAATATTCCTTCTGAAAGCAAGAGGAACACACACACACACACACACACACACACACACAGATTTGGGTTATTTTCACTTATATGGATTGTAAGATTTACAGAAACCACATATCGCTTTCTGCCACATCTCATTGCCGCATCCATCAGGAAACACGGTGGCAGAGGCGCCCACAAACAAACCAGAGGAACCGGGTAGCCAATCACAGTCAGAGACTTCCGGCCCAGCACCTTCTCCTGCTGTGATTTCAGTTTTTTGAGGCTCTTCACCAAAATGAAGAGCAGCACAGTTTCAGCTGAACATCCCACACAATGTGAGAGAAAGAGGTAGTGCTGAACACCTGCCAGCACAGCACACAACAGCTGAGAGAGAGAGAGAGAGAGAGAGAGAGAGAGAGAGAGAGATATTGTCCCTCCTCTGGTGACTGTACGACTACATGTAGGTCACGCTTGAAACTTGGACAGATAAAATCCGCATTAAGGTTCCTCAAACTCACCCATGATATTTAATGTGTCTTAACACTTCTGTGAGCAGAATAAGGAGCTGAGACAGAAACAAGCTTAAACACAAATTGGTCAGAGCCGTGTTGGTCACCCTCAGGTTCTGCCAACAGAAGCTAAAGGTCAGCAGAGCCAAGCACAGGAACACCAGCCCGATAATCGTGAAGACCATGTAGACCATCTCGATCACAGGATCACTCTGGGGAAAGGAACACAACTTGACTGAAGCTGAAACGAGGATGAACATTTTGAAAGCCCCTTTTCTATGGATGTCTGTTCCTAAAAGCTGGAGTTTATTAAGAGTACTAGGAGGTGACGAAAATATCAAAACAGAACTCAGAAAGTTAGGAGGAGGAACAGGCCAGCTTTTAATCTCCTTTATTGATTGGAAGGTTGTCGGTTTGAATCCAAATACCCTTGAGCAAGGTACCAACCCAATCACTGCTCCCTGTGTGTTTAGTTCCACGTACAGTTTCACAATGCACCAAACATCTTTTTCAATGGCTGTTTTTTCCAAATCTATTGCTTTAAAATTTCTTTACGCAAATGTCCAAATCATTGTTTTGAGACTTCTACTTCAATTAATCAAATGTGCCTGATTAATGTCAGAGAATAGCATTAAAGATCTAAAGTGAAAGTGAAATGAAAATGACTATTTACAATTATGAAACAGTGTACAGTGGACCACAGAGAAAGGCTACCTTTGCTTTTCATCCACACACACTGTGGAGCAGAGGACAGCTCTTTAAAGCACTCATTGGCAGCGATGGGGCAGTACTTGCTGGGAAGGTGTGAACTGATTGCCCATGATTTGCCTCGACCTTCCAACTTGTGCCTAGCCTCAACACTGCACCATCAAGGTTCAGGAGTCTAAACTCTGATGCTTTGGAAACATTTGCTCATTTATTTGATTGGACCTACAGAATTATCAGGGGGTTGATTGAACAGAAAGAAGGGACCTATGGGTTCAAATTTATTCAATTCACAGGAGCACACAGTGTGGCTGATGTTGTTTTGGATGATCTCACAGCCATCTTCGGTCCACTTAGTTTTAAAGATGTATCCGCAAGAGAGGTCACCTATCAGGTAAATATCCTAGCCAGAACAGGAGAGATGTTCGAATGTTAGATGTTAGAACGAAACTTCAGTTTTTCATTTGTGCATAATTAATGATGCCTTCAACAGTGTCATGTGATGCAGAATAGACCAATAGAAATAGTCCAAAAATGACAGAATAATCTAGCTATAATAGCACTGATGTGTTTGGTAAATTGAATGGGTTTTACCTTGCTATCCCAGGGATAATCAGGCATTTCATAAATGGGCCAGTGAAAACAGAAGCACTTAGTGTTGTATCTGCTGGTCTGGATAATTTCACAATCATCTTCAGTCCAACTAGTGTTAAACTTGTATCTGCAATAAAATATGACTTCAGAGTCACTTCCCTGGAAAGAGATGAAGAGAAAATTAAATGTAAGAAAAAACTATTTTGCCAGTATTCTACTGTTTTGTTGGGGTTTTTTTCCATCATTTTACATTTCTTTTATAACAGACACAGTGCTTGTGTAAAGTGAAAGCTATATGCCCTGCCATTATGGGCTACAGCACACGTAACCACAACAAATTAAAATTTCTGGCATTTAACCCACATATAAACATTCTGCAGCAGTGGAAGTTATTAAACAGAGCAGGACGTGGGATGGAGATACTCTGCTCACACCAGGGGCAACTTGCCATGTGAGGGGAATCAGCCAGTCTTTCCCATGGCAAAACTCCCTTCACCACTAGGCGCATCAAGGCCTAACAAACTGAACAGTAAAAACAAACCCTCAAATTGCAGTAGTTTCTATTAATGGTTTGGCGCTTTGCACTCTTTTTTTCCTTTAGCATGTGAGTTTTTCACTTCATGCCTTTTCTTTCTTTCTTTTCTTCAAGTGAAGTGAGCGGGAAGCTGGAGAAACTGAGGTGGATTCACTCAACACAACGAGCCGAAGCTCGAGGATGTCGGTCTGACACAAACACACAGAGAGAGAAACAGAGACCCGAGAGTAAACCAGGGATCTTTATCGAAATTACCGGCAGTGCCGTTAAAACGACCCAGCAAGTTTTCACTGTTTCCTCTTGTTTATAAAGGGGAGGAGTCAGCTGACCAGAATTACTCCTGATTATAAAGCCGGAATCTTACAGATCGCATTCGTCTTCTGAAGCAGCGAGATTTAAAAACAACAAAAAAACAAATTAGACTGAACTCACAGTAGGCACTGATTGTGGGATATCTTGATCGTAAATAACGGCACATTGAGAGCAAAGGATAGAAAATACAGGAGCATGCAGTGACTGCTGTTGGTCTGGAGAAGGTAATAGCCATCTTCAATCCACTGAGTCTCTGCCCAGACACACAAGACAGTGTGCATGCAGAGTCAAGTGCCTGGCATGAACATCAGAATAAAACCATTTTCATCATATTCTCAGTGGTCACGTATGAGCGCTGCATGGTGTCTATGGTCCAAAGGCATAAAAGGATCAATGATCTGCAACTACACAACCTTCTACAAATGCACAAATTTTGAGAATGACACAACCTTATTTAATGAAGTTTGATATTTTCTCAGCATCTGGAGTTTATAAACAGAATGTTAATAAGATCATTCGATGAATTGTAACATTTGTAAAGTTCCACCCATTTGGAAGCTAACGGAAAACCTATTTCCACTGCATTTCTCAGCTGCCAAAAGCGACCTGGGTTATCGCTTTCCAGTGATCCTCATTAACACAGTTGAGAGGCTGGAGATCACTTCGTAACAGCCGATTGTTAACAGAGACTTGAAGCTGTAAAGGAGTGGATGCTTAGAATCATTGTTTCTGGTAACTGCGAAGGGCATGCAAGGAAACGCCTGTCATCATTGCTTTACACAAAAATGGCTTCACTGGTGAGGATACTGCTGCTAGTACGATTGTACCGAAATCTACCATTTATCAGATCATCTGGGAAAAAAGATTGTTCAGAAGAAAAGGTTAAACTAGCAAAAAGCACTACCATCGCTCCGTCCTGCCAACAGTAAAGCATCCTGAGAACATTCATGTGTCGAGCGTATCTCACCAAGAGAGGAACAACACAGCGATGAATAAAGAATGGTGTCAAAACATCCTCCGAGAGCAACTTCTCTCCACCATTCAAGAGCAGTTTGGTAAAGAACTGCAAATTTCAGCAAAATGGTGAAAAAGGTAGATGTGTTACTAAGGGTTCAAGAACAAAACATGGAATATTTTTATGTGATCATTCCCCAAGAGGTGGAGAAGAAACCACACATTTGACAAACCTACATTTATTTATAAGAATGGCCCATCAGTCAGGTTTTGGACCAGAAATTGATGAGCAGCATGTCAGAGTGAACAGCAGAGGTCTTGAGAAAGAAGAGCTAACATTGTGAATATTGACTGTTTACATAAACTTAATGTCATTGTCAAAACAAAAGTTTGAATCTTATGGATGCCTGTAATTATGCTTCAGCCACCATAGAAACATCTGACGAAAAGATTTAAAAGTGGCAATGGTGGCCTACTGGCTGGGACTAGGCTCCAGGATCCAAAGGCAGTGGGTTCGAGTCCTGGACAAATTGATTTACCCTGAGGTACTTTTGAGCAAGATACTTCTTCATGACTGCTCCACAGGCACTTTGAATATCTGCCCCCTCCTGTACAGTGCATTTAGGTAAAAGCAGAGGTTGAATTTCATTGTGTCTAACTGTGTGCTGTGCTGTGTTTCACAAAGACAAAAATAATCACTTTCATTTTTGTGTCAGTCTCAAAACCTTTGGCCATGTCTGAATGCAAGATGCTCTTCAATGTCTGCTTTTAAAACAGCTCTTCAGTCGAATCTTGGATCATCTTTAGTTGGTACATGCCACTGCATACTGCACTGCCATTATGATCATGCTCTGAGACAGTCTTCTAGCTATCACAGGTGTTGAGATCCTGCTGGGCACCTACTGACAGGGACCACTGTAGCAAGATGACCCATGTTAACCAGGGGCAGCAGAGGCCTAGTGTTTAGGACTCAGTTAGGGGATTGTGTCAGGTTGAAATCCTGGATCAGCAGGTTGGCCCTGAGTTACCCCTCTGTAATACCATCACTGCCCCAGACACTTGAATAGCTTCACGGTGAGGGGTAAAAATAGATGTTGAACCATGTTGAGGTTCACTGCTTCCACTTCACTCTGGGTCATGATTTTAATGTTGCTGAAGTGAAAGTGCACACTGAGCTCACTGGTTGTGTTCTTGAGAGTGATGTTGACTGGGATGCTCAGCTGTGTTGGAGGTTCTGGGCAGCGATCTGACACGATGGTGAGATGATTGTTTGCACTTCGCTGTCAGCCAGAAGGAGCTTAAGTTCAGCAATCGACAACATGGTGAACTCATGAAGGCCACTGGCAGCTGATCCTAAAACCAAAATAAAAAAATAAGCATATAAAACAATTTTCTATCAAAACAAAAAAAAAAATCTCAAAAACATACTTTCAACCAAGGCTTTCACTGAATGTGATTCTGTAAATGTGCAATTTTTATTAATACACTTGCTCTATAAATAGATTCTCTCTTTCTATTTTTATTTGCTTGTTGTATCTTTAGAAGAATGACTTGGCCTCAACCATTCCATCAGAAGTGGGAGACTTTAAAGACTACTACAATCACATATTCTCTGAAATCTGCCAAAGGTCGCATGTCCATCTCAGCACCACTTAAACTGAGCTGGTTGGTTTTTTCATGAGATGTTTGGTCCCAATCGTGAAGACCAGAACATCTGAAAAGAACGCATCCGTGAAATGAATATATGTTATTTATTCATTCAGACACTTGAACACTATGTGGTCAGTTACCGAGGCCATCTAAGGAGATGTTAACTGAGCCGCCTGCCTCTGTCGCTTCACCAGCCGCGGGACACCAACATCTCAGTCATGGTCAGCACTTTATTTCCAGAGGACACAGGATCTTCTGTGTTAATCACTTCAACAAGCAGCGTCTCTACAACCTGGACACAAACCAGTTTAGAGATTATCTGACAATAAAGTGCAAATACTAATGAAATGAGTTCTTGCCTTAAACTCGCAGGCATGCACCACAACACAGTTCTGTCTTCTGAGTAGCACTTGTGTGAGTGCCATTTATTATCTGCTTTAAGATGTTTTCTGCACATAATGCTGAGAGGTTTCCCTGAAATCTCAAAAACATTTTTCATTAAGACTTATCATTATAGAAGATAAAGCATAGTGTGACAGTTCTGTGGATAATTTGTTCGATTTCTTCTGATCCTCTGCATCTTCCTCATTCAAACTGACCAGCTACATGTTCTCTCTCACCACATCCATAAACCTCTTCTTTGTTCTTTCTCTTTTCTTTTCCTGGAAGCTCTATCAACATCCTCCTCCCAATATAATCCTCACCTGTAACAGTTTTGTTCCAGTAGAGGGCGCCCTGCTCTGATTGTGCACACCTGGACATTGGGTGCCAGGTATTTCACCGGGTTTGGCGTTATAAGCCCCAATGAATCAGATCAGGGCGCTGACAGCGTGACACATAGAGACACCTAATCACCTGTCTGTCTGTCTGTCTGTCTGTCTGTCTGTCTTGTCTGTCTGTCGGCCCTCTATCTATCTATCTAGTTCACTTCATTCACCATTTGTTGGTGACAGGAGATTTTAAGCCTCTGTGATTGTGCTGCTCCTAAACACTTCTAAACAACTTCTCCAGAATTGTGTTAGAGTTTGTGGGAAGATCTATAGGGGCTCAATTCTACTTCTTTTCTGAAAAGATCATGAACCTATGTTTAAGATCCACATACTTATGCACATATTAGTCTGAAATATACAGAGAGTAAAAGGAATTACTAAGGAATTTGTCATATAATTAACAACAAACCTGGCAGTCTGGAGACAATGACAGGTCCTGGAGTTGGAAAGAGAAAGGAATCATTACTTTTAAAAACTAATCTTTTACACTTTACAATAATGAGCAAATCTAAAAGAAAACTAAAGTCTGAGGCTGTTTTCGGTACATAGGTTATTAGATAAATCTGTAAATTTGTTTGAATGACTTTTTACAGTTTACTGAGCATATGGGTGGCTTGCTGACCAAAGTTATATCCTGTAGAAACATTATTTGATCAAGAGAGGAACTAAACAATGCTCTCAGCAGATATGTTTTGCCACAACAAGAAATTTTCACAACTTCTGTGACATTTGTGAAATTTGTTATCTGTCTCTCAAATTCAGTTTTTCCAAATACAGCGAATATATTTTATAGTAAATCAGACAATGAAACATTGCAGGAGCACTTAAAGATACAGAAGGTTTTGAATCAAGTGCATATTGATCTCTGATATGAGATTTAGTGAATACATTCATATGGATTAAATGACTAAATAAATACATCTTAAAATAAAATTTAAATAATCTACATCCATAAAACCTCCTTGGTCTTCCTCTTCTCTCTTTTTCATG
This sequence comes from Hepsetus odoe, assembly GCA_017165825.1. NCBI lineage: Eukaryota > Metazoa > Chordata > Actinopteri > Characiformes > Hepsetidae > Hepsetus > Hepsetus odoe. Next base: position 21,701,308 of record CM029386.1, read on the forward strand.
GCAGCTCCATCTTTCTACATCCGCCTCCCAGTATACTTTCGCCTCCGACATGTTCAAACTAACACAATCTTGCTTCAATTTTGTCTCCCAAAACAGCCAAACTTGATTCTTTCCTCTAATATACTCTACTTTCTAATCCTGTCCATCCTCATTACACCCAACGAATATCTCAGAAGACTGCAAGTGAACTTTAGAAATTTCACAAATACACAATTAGAACAGAAAATCCAACAACCTCTAAAAGTTAACTTGAAAAGCCACGTGACTTCACTTCACTGATCATCACAGCCTCGGAGTTGGTCCATCATTGGTGTTCATTTCCATCTACATGAGATTCTTTACTCTAAAGTCTTTGATAATAGACTAGATTTAATAACCTGTTGCTAAAAACCAAATCCTGGAAGAACACTGTGAATATTAATGAAGTGACACTAAAACCTTGGCAGTCAATCATTTTAGAGTGGAGTTTTTAAGCACAATATTTCTCAAAATATAAGAAACATTTCTTTACACTCCTTTACTGACCTTTAGACTTCCACAAACTGATACAATAAAAATTACTCACATCAAAAGAGCTGTGATCTTCATGTTCAATGATGGTTTGAGGAGGTTCTCTCATCCACAGATGACTGTACAGATCTGTTTCATCCCAGTGAGGTAACTTACTTACATTTAGTTTTTCTATAAACAAATGATGAGGCTGTCAGAAAACAGGAAGTTCCTGAACGGTCTTTGTTTGCCTTTGCATTAAGCCTGTGATAAAATCCTTCAAGTTCCAAACAAGTCTATTTGCATATAAACAGTGAGTAGATAAGGCACTCCATGACCAGTGAATTGAACAATTACATCAGGTCTTCATGGGAAGATCCATATGTTGTTAAACTGTTGACTCTTTACATTTTGTTTCTCTTTATATATATATATATATATATATATATATATATATATATATATATATGATATGACAAATCAGTCTCCGCTCAAAGTAAAATAAATAGACATTAAACAAAGTTCCTTACCTTTGATTTCCTCCATTTTCAGTTTCACTGTGCAAGAGAGCAACAGCTGCTTCCAATCCATGCATAATGCAGCAGGATTAAACTCAGCAAATAGAAAATGAGAAGTGGAAAAAAAAAAAAACAACAACACACATTGCTTTGATCTTTTTAATAGTAAACAAAAAAAAACATACATTGAGGTTAGCTGACTACCTAAAAATAAAACTAAAAAAACAAACCTTTATGGTACTTTTCGTGCGACTCTGGTTGGAAATAAGTTTTACACTTCATGAGTTTGAAAAGACACCACATCACATGCATGAAATAAAAAACCAGGCACTGGAACTGAATATGTAACTGAATATATGTAATAAGCCTGATGCGTGCAGACATATAGACACACTGTCTGGACAAACAGAAAACGTTGTTTTTTTTAACGACACGCATTTGATTTGACTTTTGTGACATGATGTTCTTCAGCCCATCCCGAAGATCCTCAGTGGTTCTGTTGTGACAAACACGTGTGAAGACGTCTGAAGCTTCCAGAACTCTTTCACAAATTGAGTCTTGCTCATCCTGCTATTGAGATCCTGAAATGTTCCCATTTCTTCAGGAGGAAAAACTCATTTTTAGAAAAAATAATCTGAACACGGTATATTTAGGTAGCCAGCTGACCTGTTTTTGGATTCATAATGTGGAGCTGATTTCACAAAACTTTCATCTGCTTAATTAAACCCTGGTGCACTCAGGTTCTAAATAGACCCGAGACTTGTGCCCACCCTCTTTATTTAGTAAGGTCACATTTTTAAAGGATGCTCTGACCCACTGTTTGAGGTGGAAAACAAATCCAATGTTTGGACCACAGTAATAGAAAGCTGGTTGAAAGATTATGGAAATTAAATTACATAAAAAATGTAATTTAGTCTATATTTAACCCAAACTAAATATCCTGAAACAGTATGATTTGAGTAAAAATCTAATTTAAATAATCAAAAATAAATGTTTAAATGTTTTACTGTGGCCAAATGTCATCCCACTATGTGAATGACTTTCTTTCTTTCTTTCTTCCTTCAAATGATGTGGTATTTGCTGAGCTGAAGGTGTTTATTTTTCAGCATAAGATCAAGTTCTGTGATAAAGTGCAAATTCATTTCCAGATTAACTCATTTGCATGTTTCCAAATAATTCATTTTCAAAGAAAGAAGGTATTCTTAATCACGTTATAAATTTTAAAAATGATCAGCATGAGCCAAATTACATAACCTGCAGGTTGTTCTTTGAGAGAAAACATTACAGAAACATCATGAATCTTGAATATTTTAATATATACTTTAACAAGGCATTGTAAAGTAGGATGTTTAGAAATAACATTTATTTAATTATGCAGAAATAGACAGAAAAATGCACAACCAAATCAATACACCACAAAAAAACTGCATATTCAAATTTCTATTCATTTTGCTTATCTGATCATTTTAATGACATTTAATAAGGGTTTCTTTAAAATGTATTCAGGGAAAACCAACTGTGGATCTTAACTTAAGAACCAAAAGTGGTTTGTTTATGATTTTAATTAAAAATAATGAACATTTTCTTCACTCAAACTCATTCCCAAAGCTACACCTAAACAAGAAATTGGAAAGCGATCAAACCTGAAAAGCACTTTGAACTATTGATCTTGTAAAAGAACCTAAATGTGGTTTTCAGTAACGGTGAAACAATGGAAAAAATCATGTGTAATTACATATGCTTCATTATTGTAATCCAATTGTAATAAATAACCAGTAGTTAATTATTATATTATTATAACTTAATTATTATATATTATTATACCTTTGGGCAGAGGTGGCCTAGTGGTTAGGGAGTTGCCCTTGCATCTGAAGATTGTGGGTTCGATTCCCCTCTCCAGTAGGTTACCCTGAGGTACCCTTGAGCAAGGTACCGTCCCCGTCATTGCTCCCTGGGCACTTTAATAGCTGCCCACTGCTGCACGGTGTGTGCATGGGTTAAATGCAGAGGTCCAATTTCGTTGTGGTTGACTGTGTGCTGTGCTGTGACCTCGCAATGACAAGGGTTGTCATTTTCACTTTTTCACTTTTCACTTTCATTATATACATAGTTAATGTGTAATTACACATGGATATTAACAAAGCAATATCCATTTTAATTAACATAATTGTTTTCTTAAATGTCCAACATAATTTGGTACCCCTGTACCTGCTAGCTGTCCATATTAATATAAACACATCCGAGTGTAAGTCTGTGAATGCCTTTCTAATTTCAGATTTTAAAAAATGAAAGAAAAAATTCATAATGTGTCCCACTTCCAAATAATGCCTAAACTGTGTCCCGAAAAAGACAAAATGGAAATCCTCATGTTCTTCATGGAACCATTTGATGGTTAGCAGATGGGAGGAGTACTTTGAGCAGCTGATGAATGAAGAGAATGAGAATACGTATGAGAATAGTGGAACAGTGGTGAGGTCTGCTCTGGGAGTGATGGATGCATTTTTAGAAGAGATGGGATTACATCAAGAATTAGCACTGAGCCTTTCTTGTTTGTAATGATGATGGATAGGCTGACTCACAAAATTAAAAAGGAATTTGTGGAGACCCTGGAGAGTTAGAAATCTACTTTTGAGAGGATGAAACTAAGCCTTGGGTCCTGCATTCATTGTGTTATTTTGACCCTGACACCTTCCTAAACATTGCTCCAGACCTTCATGGTAGCCCGACTACATAATAGCAGTGTCATCTTCCAGCAGATTAAAGTCCTACAATACTGCAAACTTTGTTCAGAAACAGTTTAAGGAGAAGCAGAGTTCAAAGTGATTACTTGGCCTCCACATCCCCAGATTTCAAATCTGTAATTGAGCTTCTGTGACATGTGGTGGACAAACACATCTGATGTATGGAGGCTCCATCTCCCAACTTGATGTAGTTACCATAGATGATGGGGGTCATTAAAAAGGAAATAATGACAAAGAAATAAGGCGGTTACCTTGCTTTGCATATAAATATGCTGCTGGAACATTTTCCAGTTTCCTGCCGTATCTAAAAACCTCAAACCAGTCAGGCCAGATCAGCATGCAGTGTAGGTTTTCACTGGATATGCTAATTCATACTGAGTTGCAGTCACCTGGAAAATGTTTTATCTCCCAGCAGATTGGTTTGGATTACAGTCGCCACTTTACTGCTTTCTATGATTTATTTAAATAAAAACAACCTCAAAAGCTTTAGACAAAAAATCTAAACTAAAGAGGCTTAAGAATTGAGCAGCTAATGCTAAAAAAATGAGTTAAAATATTGGAATCAAGTCAAAAGTTAATTAGAGTTTTTGTTTCATTTAGTTTAATAAGGACAACCTCTTTGTTTATTTTGTAATTGCAGAAACAGTTTAAAAACCATTTTCACAAAATATATGCACATAGAAAACTGGAATATATGCAAGAAACAACCCACAATACATAGAATAAATAAAATATATGTATAAATTCTAATTTTCATTTGGATGATCAGATATTTTTAATGCACAGTTTTAAAGTTTTCACAGAGGTGTTTAAGAGGTGTTCAAAAAAACTGCAGCTGAGGGTTTTACTCTGTAATCAGGAAAGATTACATCGTTTTTTACATCGATTCATCGGTTTTTACTGTAAACTCACTCCCAAATCTGCTCCCCAGTGAAAAAAAAACAAAAAACAAAAACAAAACAAAACTCTTAACAACACTTCATAGCACTTATCCTGTAAACAAACAGAATAACAGAATTCTCAAAAACAGTGAAAACCTAGAAATCTTATCCACTAGTATCCTGGTTTTCTTCGGTACGTGGAGCACAAGCGGAACAGATATTTTCCCACCAAACCTTATATACCTGCCTCACCTGGAAACCAACCAGAGAGAGAGAGAGAGAGAGAGAGAGAGAGAGAGAGAGAGCATCAGAGAGAGCTTGAGTGAACCAAAATACTGGACTGATGAGACTTGGTCCACCTTCAAAAATCATCGGGCCCTGAGCCAGTCTCTCTAATAACTATATAATTACACATTATAATACAGGTATCAACTGTGTAACTACCATTGATGTATTTGATATAACATTAGTTTAGTATTAAAACTCTTCTCATTGTACAATTACAGCAAATTAACACAAATATTTGCATACATAATTATATAATCCCTGAGTGCCTCCCTGTTCTCTATATGCATGAAAACACATCCTACTAAATCAGCTGTGTGCTCCACAAAATGAAGCAGCAAAACCAAATCTAATTGATAAAGCCTTAGACCCCCCCACACCGAGGACTGGTTACTGGCAGCTCTGCTGAAATATTCAAATAATTGGAATAGATCACTTAGGAAAGTGAAAGTGAAAACCCTTGTCATTGCGAGGTCACAGCACAGCACACGTGAACCACAATGAAATTGGACCTCTGCATTTAACCCATGCACTCAAACACCGTGCAGCAGTGGGCAGCTATTGAAAGCGCCCGGGGAACAGTGACGGGGACGGTACCTTGCTCAAGGGTCCCTCAGGGCAACCTACTTGTGAGGGAATCGAACCCATAATCTTCCGATGCGGGGCAACTCCCTAACCACTAGGCCACCGCTGCCCTCCTCTCTATATGCGGAAAAGAGGATATGGTGGTAAATCTGCCAAGGAGGGGCCAGACTAGCAAAATCACTCCAAGAGCTCAAAGAAAACCCATCAGAGAAGTTTCAGGAGAGTATTTCAGAAACTGCAAGATCCCCTCAGATCAGTTAAAGTCAAATTATCATCAGTCAAATTATCATCAGTCCACCTTTGGAAAGGCAATGGAGGACAAAAAGCATATCTGTGGGAGAGTGATGAAATGTATGCAGAGGAATCTTAATGTGGTGCATTGTGTGCTGTGCCGTTTGTTCCCATAGCCACTTTCATTTTCCATTTTTTTATGAATCTTGATGACTGACCTCTGGGTTGCAGACACAGTGAACAAAGAAGATGAAGGTGCCCTGCTGGGAGGTGAAAAACAGGAAGGCTGTGTGCGCCACATCATTTCCAACAGTGAAAAAGCCCAGAGTCCATGAGCAGCCAACGATGAAGAACTGCATCAGTGTTTTAAAGATCAGACTCAGAATGAGTTGCCAGTCCATTTTGTTGTTCAAGATTTGACTCTTCATTCTCTTCAGTGCATAGAATGTCATGACGATGATGATGAGGAAGAGAATCAGGTTTGCCTGAAAAGAAGAAAAAAAAGGATTTTATGTTTTTTTATACTTTGATTTAAAACAAACAAACAGAAAAGGTTGGTCTACATCGTAGGTGTCAAACTCTATTATATTTGAAATTCTATTTGAAGACACTATTAAATGAAGTGGCTCAACAAGTACGGGGACGTGAACATAGCGCAGAAGTGCCAGAAAGCAGAGGAGATGAAGAGCAATTTGGTTTCATGACAGACTGTGTTCAGAAAAGCCATATCACAAAGTGAGGCTGCTGTAAATGCTAGCGCTATTATGGCAGCGGAGATGTGCAAGAGCCCAGCTCTTTAAGGATGGAGAGTCCATCAAAACATGCATGATCGAAGTCTGCAACGTTGTGTGCCTGGACAAAAACTAAACCGTTTCATGTCATTTTCCTTGCTGTCAAACCATAAAAACACAGCTCTTCATTGTCGTCTTCCCTAGTGCAGCTTGCTGAAAAACTCAGCAACTATTCTCCTCGATAAAGAAGAACGAAACATCACACAGGAGTCATCTCTCTGAGGGAACACCTTCACCCGATCCTAAGGAGATCCTGCCCAGAGCCTGACTCCACACATTGAGGAACCAGCATCCAAGAACAGATGCCAGGTATCTGGCTTTGTGCTGTTTCACAATGACAAGGTATCATGTTCACTTTCGCTTTCACTTCAAAGTACGTCTGGTGTCTTGAGAATCTGAGAGTGAAAATGTCTGCAGTTTTGCTGAGCTTTGCACCACTAACATTGCTGGAAGGCTTAAGGACTAAGTACAAAGTTCCTACGGTGTATCAACATGTATCGACATGTATTCATCATTTTGGTGATATTTTTAACTAATAAGAGCAACAGCCCATAATAAACACTTCCAAATGAATAAAACAATATTGGTTCCCTGAATGGTTCTGCATGGAATAGCATGTTTTAAGTATGTTTTAAACGTGTTGTACTTACAAAGAGAACGGGTAAAATAGACATCACAAAGCAAAAAAGCATGTCTTCTTCTTTCCTAAACACCTGCCTGCAAACAGACACACACACACACACACACACACACACACCTTCAAAACATTTGAAAAATGTCCCATCAGGTTTTAATGTAACATGTGCACACATGATGATTTTGTCAAACTCTTGATCGCTGATATTTGATGGGACCCTGCCTTCTCCCCAAACTCACATATTGGAAGCATATTTTGGAAGCACAACGGAAAGCATGACCACCACAACCAGAGGAAGTGCGTATCCAATCAGGACCAGATATTTCCAGCCAAGCACCTCTCTCCTATTTGATCTGACCTTGGTGAGGTTCTTCACGAGCATGAAGAGCAGAACCGCTTCAATGAACATCCACACAAATGCAGAGAGGAAGAAAAAGTGAAGAACGCCTGCCAGCACTTTACACACCACCTTGAGAGAGAGAGAGAGAGAGAGAGAGAGAGAGAGAGAGAGAGACTTTTCTTACAGTAACCATTGATCAACCTTCTCTGGTGACTATTCAAAACTGATTAATAAACAAAAAAACAACTACACTCACATCACTGCACTGCATGTACTCCAGAAACTGTTCTATGAGCAGAAAGAGGAGGTGAGCCAGAAACAAGTTTATGCACAAGTTGACCAGAGCCACGCTGGTCACTCTTGGGTTCGGCCGACAAAATGCGAAGGTCAGCAGATCCAAGCACAGAAAAAACAACCCTATAGCTATAAATACTATGCAGAGCTTCTCCATCAAAGGATCCTTCTGAATGAAATGAAATGAAAATGAAGTAAAAAAAAGTGTTTCATTTGTGATGAGAACTCAGTACAGATACCATTTATCCGTCTCATATAAGAAATTATTTCAAGCTTTTGGAGAAATCCAGATTCACCAAAAAAAAAAAAAAACACAAAGAAATGACAACTGGTTTATTTTGTATTGTTATTCAACCTCAGTTGTAGGGTGTCAGAGAACAGCACACATCTTCTAAAGCACTGATGTTTCAAGGAAAATGTATTTTTGACATCTGACTGAACTTACAGAAACAATGAGAGAATTATTTGGTGGTGGGTTGATCTGCATGATGAGAGTGAAGCCTGACAGTTGAACACAGGGGCACCCAGCATGGCTGGTGTTGGTCTGGGTGTTTTTACAGCCACCCTCCATCCATCCACACACAGCTTTATTCCAGTACATGTTGGAAAGTGTACTTTGAGGGTCACTTACCTAGGCAGTAGAAAAGACAGATTCATTATAGAATAAACTTAAAGTTGGGGTTAAAGGTATAGCTTGGGCACATAAAGGTGCTGTTACTAAAGGATTCGACTTGGTTCTTGGTTTCTAATTCTAGTCCACCATCATCATTAATAGCTATGGCTGATTTTGTACATTGTTTACATGGGTTTACATGTACATGGGCCAGCGGTGGCCAAGTGGTTCGGGCGTTCAGCCGCATGATTGGAGGAGGATCGGGGGTTTTAACCCATTCCCGATAGGTTGCCCTTGAGCAAGGTGCCGTCCCCGTCACTGCTCCCCGGGCGCTTTCAATAGCTGCCCACTGCTGCACGGTGTTTGAGTGTGCATGGGTTAAATGCAGAGGTCCAATTTCGTTGTGGTTCACTGTCTGCTGTGCCTCACAATGACAAAGGTTTTCACTTTCACTTATACTCACATGGCTGTGTACTCACATGTTGGAGAGTGAAGTTGATTGGTGTGCTGAGCTGTTTGTTGGGGGTTTTGGGCAGCGTGGCCAACACTATGGTGGACATCATGGTTTTTTCGGTGTTATTTGTGATAAAGAGACTCGTGTTCAGCATGGACCCCAAGATGGAAAAACTCATGAAGGCCATAGCCAATCCTGAAAGAGCAAAAATGGAGCCTCAGTTAATGCTTACCCTGTTAGGCTGAATCTTTTTCTTTGAGGAAAAGGGGAAGACCAAAGAGGAGGTTTATGGACATGTGAGAGAGGACAGGCAGCTTTTTGGTCTGAATTAGGAAGATGCAGGGGACAGGAAGAAATGGAAATGGATGATTGGCTGTGGCGAGCCACAGAAGAAGAAGTAGAAGAAGAAGAAGAAGAAGAAGAAGAAGAAGAAGATGGATGTGGTTGTTTTTTTATTCATAAACTTGTTTGAAATAAGATCGGTCAATTTTTTAGTTCATGGCAAACTTTGTGTTTCCTCATCTTTAACGACTTTGTTCTGCTTTATCAGAAATAATCTGTCCATGACCGTGGAATCAAATATGCATACATTTTTAAAGACCCTACTGTTGTTGTTCTTTGAAATCTGGTCGATGTCCATCTTAATGCTGTTCAAACTGAGCTGAACAATGTCTTTTAAGGAGACGTTTGGTCCCACAGCAAAGACGGGAACCTCTGAGAGAAAACAACTCAGTTGATATGTTTGTTCAAGTCTTGCGAAACAATAAATCTGAGGATTTTAATAACAAACTTTTTCCTTTACTTAAGTAGTCTGTTACCTGAGCCATTCAGAGAGATGTTAAAAGAGTTTTTTATTGTGGTTTGGTTCTCCAGCGTGGACACAAACGTCTCAGTCGTGGTCACAAATTTTTTTCCAGAGGACACGCTTGCTTTCTTTCGTTCAGCTTTAAGAGACTGCTGCTGAAACACCTTATTTACAGCCTGATCAATAACCAGATTAAAGGTAAACAAACATTAACATGGATCTTATGAAGGTTCATTCATAGCAGAAACACACAGGAAACTTCCTGATGTGAAACAGTTTTACAGTACTTACCTCCAGCTGCACTGTGTTTCTATTATTCTTCATTTGCTTAGATAGGTTCGCTGCACATTGATTTGAGATCTGTCTCTGTAAAATAAAAATAAAAAATTACAAAAACTTCTTATAATTGTTACCATAAACTTTATGGCCAAAGTATGTGGACACCTAACTGGAATGCCTACATGTTCTTGTTGGACGTTCCAAAGCCAATGGAGTTCTGGTTACTGGATGGAGGTCTTGCATTTCCATTTACCCCAAATGTTTTTGACTAAGGTTAAGCCTCTGTGAAGGCTACTGGAGTTTCTCCGCACCCAACTCATCAAACAATGTCTTGATGGCAAAGTATCTTCCCCAAAGTATATTCCCAACATTGGAAGTGTATAATTGCTAGAAATGTAATTGATGTGATTATGTGCTTTAGCAGTTACATTAAAGCATCCTCCACCAGAATGATTTTGGACCATCTATTCTGGTAGGTAGCGTTCTGTATCCACTAAACTCAGACTCCCCCATGAGCCACACACCTTTCAGTGCTAGGGATTGCATATATTATCATCTCAGAGTTATGTACAGGATGAGGCACTGAGAAAATGATTTTATGAAGCTCCAAACTTGCAAAATTGCACTTTATGTTTAATAACAATCACAAAATGTCTAACACGTTGTATTATTGGTATGCTTTACTGTTGATGCCACGTATCCTGGTAGATAATGTTCAAGTGCACACACCAAACCTGACTGACACAAAGTGAAGCCTGGCTTATTGTCCTAAAGAAACCATTTTTGCTTTCTTATTCTCCAGATTCAAGTGGTGGAATGATTTACACCACGGATATGACATACTACACAGTGATCTTAAGAGAATAAAAGATACTTGCCCATAGAAACCCATTTCACTTTTAATTAATTAAAGTTTGGCAGGTTCTGGAACATCTCCTCAAACTTTGGCCATCATGTAAATTAGAGAACTGCTGACTCAAACATGAGACAAACCTGGCAATCTGGAGACATTGTGATAATACGAACTGAAAGAGAAAGAACATTAATTAAACAGCAGGTCAAGTTTGAAATGAAACACAAAACACTGATGATCGCTTGAATGCTTTTCAACGAGAAGCTCAGAGAAGACTTCCTGTCATGTCTCCTTGAAAGTCAATCAGCATAAGAGCATCTGACAAATGCCATAAATGTAGACTCATTACCTCTTCTGATATAAAAGTTTTGCCAGTAGATTTCTTCTTCTTTTTCTACTTCTTCTTCTTAATTTTCTTTTGGCTGCTCCTGTTTTACATTGGATAATTTGTTCCATTTCATCTGATCCTCTGCATCTTCTTCAATCAAACTGACCAGCTGCATGTTCTCTCTCACCATGTCCATAAACCTCTTCTTTGTTCTTTGTCTTTTCCTTTTTCCTGGTAGGTCTATCAACATCCTCCTCCACCAGCAACCACCAGTTGTAGCACCAGGAGTACGTGGACGTGGAACCGGCTCCCACGTTAGCCCCAAGGAAAAGTTGGGCTGCAATGGAGGCTGAGGAGGCGGAAGAGGTGGCTGCGAGGTCACCGACAGCCCGTCTTACCCGGACAACTTAAACGAGAACGCCATCAGTCTGCCCTTCCAGGTTAACCTGAACGACCGCAACCGAAACCCCCTCCGCCTAAGCTGATGTAGGTAACTGCGCGGAGGTCCTGTCCACCCAGGCTGACACAACCGACCGCGTCGACGCCTCGTTCAACCGGGCGGATGGGAGTGACAGCGCCAGTGCCCCACCTACCTAGGCTGACTCCACCCACCTGAGCAAGCGTCCACCTACCTGGACTGACGAGTGTATTGCCAACCTCGCAGCCAGCTCCTCCGCGGTGAAGATGACGGATTTCCTTGAAGTCCCACCTTGTGCTGATGAGTGAGCCAGCATCGCAGCCCCACTTCTCCTTGGGCTCACGCGGGAGCCGGCTCCACAGCCTCGGCCTCCTGGGTGCTGGAGCTGGAACAGGCACAATGTCGGCCAATCCCGGGAGGGGAGCGGACATCGCTCAACCCCTATCCCCCGAGCCTCCAGCACTTGGAAGGTCCGGTGGTCCTTCGCGGACAACCCCACGGAGCTCTCGGCTCGCGACGTCCAATTATGGTGGCTGGTCATTTCTGTCATGAGGTGGTGTTGTAGAGTGGACGTCAATGCAGCGCTGAGAGCTTTGTACTGAACTTTGATGACGGATAACGTGCACAGAACTCAAACTAAACGTACTAAACAAAGCAAGTACTAAACAAAACATAACATAAATAATCACAAACGTAAGCACACAGAATGACCAGATTCATTGGTGCTTATATCGCCTGCCCTTGATGAGGCACACCTGGCACCCCATGCCCAGGTGTGCACAATCAGAGCAGGGTGCCCTCTACTGGCACAGAACCATTACATTGCCTGTTCTCTGGACCTGTCCAAACCAACGCAACCTTGCTTCTCTAATTTTGTCTACAAAATGTTTTTTTTAAATGTTTCTAGTTCTAGTCCAGGATGTGCATGTTTCGCCCACCTAGTAGAGATTTCAACTAAGCTAGAGTAGGTCAGATTGATCTAAGTTTGAAGGGGAAGAACTTCTGCAGTGTCCTGTCCAGAAGCACAAGAGACCTCCCGAAGAATGGCTACACTGTATAATAGACACACTAGAGTCACTACCTAGCTAATCATGCCAGCCCATTGCAGGAAGGAGCGAGACGGGGACAGCACCTTGCTCAAGGTTACCTCAGGGCAACCTATTGGGAAGGGGTTCAAACCCCCGATCCTCCAATCATGTGGCCAACGCCCTAACCACTAGGCCACCACTGCCCAATGGCTTAGAATCCTTCAGGCTTTATAAGAGAATTATAAATAGGTTTCACTCTTGCCATGATTTAGTGCTAAAGACAGCTGAAACAGTGTGTGAAGGCAATCTGTCTGGAAAATCTGGCATTTAGTAGCCTCCTATTACAAGTTTTTATTGTAGGGAAAGAGGTGGCCTAGTGTTTAGGGCATTGGCCCCAGGATTAGAAGGTCATGAGTTCGACCAGTAGGTTACCCTGAGGTATCCTTGAGTAAGATACCTTCCCCATCAATGCTCCAGCTGTGCTTAAAACAGCTGCCCCCTCCAACAAGATTGCACTTGGGAGAAAAGCAGAGTATGTGAGACTATGTGACGCCTGACGATCCTGCGTGTGAACTGGCCTGGTTTGTGCTGATGGGGATCTGTCTGTTTGCTCAGAACTGCATGATCGTGTATAGAGCTGCTCAAAGTCACAGTGAAGGTCCAGGGAGCTGGATAGCAGTTCCAATTCAAATTATTATTCAAATTATTATAATCTGAAGAAATTCAAATGAACTACCTGTGGCCTGGTGACTAGTTGTGTTCATGGAAGTTTGTGTTGGACCTGTGGGTTGACGTGTAAAATAATAATTTTAGGGTGAAAAAAAATGTACCTAAAAAGATCAGAGTAAGATCTCCCTCTTAGAGTGAAACTTCTAAACTGATTCTTTAAGTTGTTCTTTAAACTTTAAACAGCTGCTTTTAAATTATAATCAAAATTAAGAAATCTTTATTAGAGGTCAACTTTTGGACACACTGTATAATAATCACATAATCTTAACAGTACACTTTTAAAATGAAAACAGTACAGAATTAAGATTAAAAGCCAAATCTTTTAACATTCACTTTAACATTTACTTACCTGAATAAGCACCTACAGCGATGGTAGCTAGCTGGACCACAGTGAACCCTGGAAGAGAGATGACCTGCTGAATGCATCCTGTGTGTTTCTGATGGAAATGGGAGGCTTACAGAACTTTAAGTAAACTTTTGGAAAATTGTTCAGCGGATAGAATTCTCATAAATGACCATTTCAAATAAAGGAAGACTTCGGAAAGTATTAAGTGTATTGTTTTAGACTCCAAAAACCAATCTGAAAGTGAGAACGTGCAAAAAATGCAAGTTTTTGTCTCTGAGGAGCTCCAAAGACCAAATTCAAACTAACTGAAAAAAAGCATTTTAAAAACAATTTAGTGCTTGGCTTTCTTCTACCCTTGGCTATTATTATTAGTCAAAACTTATTTTTCTTCCATTTTTCTTTTATATCTCCAAGACTCTCATCTCTAATTTTCCAAGTTTCAGTTCATCCATTGACGATGCTCTTCTTACTCCCTCACCTGCTGTCCAAAACTGAGGTGTTAAATTTGACCCCACACTTTCATTCGACCCTCACATTAACACTCTTGTCAAAAAAGCTCCACAGCATCTCACGTCTCATCTGATCACATTCATTGAAGGACGCAGAAACACTTTTTCATGCTTTTATAACTTTCTGTTTCGATTACCGTAATGCTTTGGTCTCCCATCTAGAATATTAACCAGGCTCAGGTCCTTTCAGATCTCTGCGGCTCGTGTTCTCACCAGAACACATCGCTCCTGTTCTCCACAAACTTCACTGGCTGCCCAGATCGTATCCTATTCAGTTCAAGCTTCTTCTCATCATGTTTAAAACCCCTTAGATCTGAACCTTCACACTTCACTGAATTACTCCATCCATACACTCCAACGTGTTCACATTCCTCCAGTACTGGTTTACTCAGTTCCTTAATTCAGGTTAGCTGCCATGGGTGGTCGATCATTTAGTGTCTCTGCCCCTAGACCCTGGAATTCCCTCAAAACTGTTGCCTAACGTCCTCCCTGTCTCTCTTCAGAACTCCGTGAAAGACTCGTCTCTTCAGTCTGTGCTGTTCCACTTCTATCCATTTATTATTTTTTCTTTTACGTCATCGTTCCTGCTTGGCTTGTAAAATTTTGGCTGTTTGTTTTGTCACTAACTTTGTATTTGTTTATTAACTGTTTTTATTTATATTGTTTTATTATGCTTTGTAAAGGGAATTGGGTTTGAGAAAATAACTATATAAATATATTATTATTATCATTATTATTATGTAAACTCTCCCATTTAAAGATATTTCTAAAAGGATTTGAACAAAAGGTGCCCAAACATACTATAAAAAAAATAAAATGATGAAGCAAAGGCTGAAAACACACCGTAGGTCAGAAAGTGGTAAACCCGTCCATTTTACAGTTGTATTTATAAGCGGATTATTTCTGAAACACATCTTTACACTTTTTCCCATTTTTAGAAACTGAATGATAAAAGTACTTACACGTCCAAAGATCTGTCATTTTTCTTTTCATTTTCAGCACCGTTCTGCAGCGGGTCTCTCCAGCTCAGCACTGTGCCCTCTGATCATCACAGCAAGGACATAGATTTACATTTTGTTTTTCTACGAACAAATGATGTGGTTTTGAGAACGCGTGAATTTCCTGATGAGTCTGTTTTTTCTGTCACATCCAAATCTCGTAGTTATGTGGAATGTAATTTCTATATTTTTAAAAAGAATTTGTCGAAAACCCTGAAGATGATATCTGCACCAAGACATTATGCATTTTTTTACACCAAGACATTATTGTGCAGCAGGGAGCGGCTATTTAAAGCACCGGGGAGCAGAGAAGGGGACGGTACCTTCCACAACCATGACCTTCCAATCCTGTAGCTGTCACGGTCTGTTGTGCCTGTGGTTCCGGCCGGGCACGACAGATGGCGCTCTGTTCTGACTGAGCTCACCTGGGCTTGTTTAGACACAGGTGTGCTTCATTGGGGCTGCTATTTAAGCCCCAGTGAGTCAGAACAGAGCACGGTTCATTAACAAGGCGAAGCCTTACAGCTTTCTAACCACTAGGCCACTGCTGCCCCAAACAGAATCACCCCAGATGGGACTCGAACCCACAATCCCAGTGATTTATTCATTAGGAAAGGGGTGATTGGACAAGATGATTCCCTTTGTGGCTGGGAGTGTGCTACCAAAAAGTGAGACAAACAACAACAACAACAATAACAATAATGACATGTATTTCTACAGTCTAAAAAATAATTAAAAAAGAAAGATTACTGGATTATCAGGGTCTTTTTTCTCACCAGCTGACTGGCTGATTTCACTCTCCCTTGAATTTCAGAGGATCGTTGTTTTTGACGTATGTCATGTGATCTGCAAATAGATATGCAGGTATCAGGCAAAAATCTAACTTTGCTT
Organism: Hepsetus odoe; assembly: GCA_017165825.1. Lineage (NCBI taxonomy): Eukaryota > Metazoa > Chordata > Actinopteri > Characiformes > Hepsetidae > Hepsetus > Hepsetus odoe. Next base: position 21,717,351 of record CM029386.1, read on the forward strand.
CTTTTTTTAACAGATGTAGGAGATCCACTCTGAATTTGAATTATATTTGTTTGCCCTGAATTGAATCTGCAGCTTTATTATTTTCCCCATTAAAACCATAACAACTTAACCCTCAGTGCTGGTGGTCTACTGGTGGGATACTCGCCAATGGACCAAGGTTAAGGACCTACTTCTGGCACTACTACCACTGAGTTCCAGAGCAAAACCTTTCACGCCAGGTTGCCCCAGGGGGACTGTCCCTGTAATTAGGAATGTAAGTTGGTCTGGACAAGAGTGTCTGCTAAATGCTGTACATGTAAATGTCAGTGAAATGTAAAGATAATTGAAAAAAGCTCATTTAAATATGTGAGAAAAAAGTGAAAGTGACTACCCTTGTCATTGTGAAATGCAGCATAACACAACAAAATTCAACCTCTGTTTTTGAAAGCACCCGGGGAGCAGTGACGGGGACTGTACCTTGTTCAATGGTACCCCAGGGCAACCACCTGGTGAGGGAATCAAACCTACAATCTTCCGATCCGGGGCAACCCTAACCTTTAGGCCACTACTATCCCATGTGTATAAATAATAACACCCAAATACTAAGCGGGTCTCTTCTCTCCCAGCCGGCTCTGTCAGTTGTTCCCTACCAGGCTGTTTCTCCTCAGAAACTGATGATAAGAAGCCTCCAGCAGCCCCAGCACCCATTGGAGTGGTTCTCTCTCTCCCAGTTAGGTTGCTGCCACTGGATGTCCTCTTTCCTCAGCAGGACAGCCCACCATTGCTACAGGCTCCTGGTCCATCATCATCACTGGCTCCTGCTCTGATGCTGGCTGTTAATGTTCCTGGGTCTTTTTTGCTGCCTGCTGCTGACTTCCTCATTCCGCTCACCTGCTGCAACCCTGGACCTGGCTGCTGCTGGGTCACGGATCTCTTATGTGCATTATGTGTCTGTCTCTGTAACCTTTCCCCTCTATATGTATCAACCACCATATCTGTGCCTGTCCCTTTGTCCCCTTTGTTGTGTGTCCTTTTCCCTGTCTTTGTGCATCATTGATCATTACCCATCACTCATTAACTCCCTGTCTCGTTGTTTACTCCCCAGCCTCATGCTGTCTTCATGCTCTAGACTTATCCTGTCTTCATGCTCCAGACGTATCCTGTCTTTATTCTCCAGCCTCATCCAGTCTCACATCTGCTCCCCAGTCCCATTCAGTCCAGAGTCCCTTCCCCTTTCAACACCAATGTCAAATTCCTGGTCAAAAAGCTGGGTATCACAGTGTGTATGGGTTAAAAGCAGAGGATGCATTTGGTTGTGTTTTGCTGAGGGCTGCGTTGTATATTTGGCTTAATAAATAGTCACTTTCACTTCTATTTTTTATTTATTTTTTTATTTATATTCATAGCATTCATCAGACGTGCTTATCTCCATGAAGCTACTTGTGTTTTGAGAATCTGATTGGGAAGAACCTCCTTCTTCAAAAACCAAAGATAAAGAGGTGGTGATGTTCCAGTGGTAGGAATCCCGATTCCCGAAAACATGTGATGTTCATGTCTATCACTGTCAGATTCTGCTACAATTAAGAAATCAGCCAGTAAGCAGACTCGTTCATGAATAATAAACTCCTTACATGGGCTCATATCAACTCCTATCAGCATGGCCTATGTGCCAAAACATTGTAGTAGTTATCCAGCATTAAGAAATTTGTTGCCAAAACAGGTTGTTTTTTTTACCCACCTATATCTAAAAGTGCTGAGAAATTGTATATAAAACTGCTGTTAGTGGTGGGACATGCACCACCTGGACAAGGTGGTCCAAAAGGTTTAGGCAATGGACTGCTAATCCATTGGTTTCTTCATGCATGGGTTTGAATTCCACTGATGTCAAGAAGCGTATGTATGACATTGGCGGCCTAGTGGTTAGAGAGTTGGACCAGGATTAGAAGATCATGAATTTGAATCCCTGACCAGTAGGATGCCCTGAGGTACCCCTGAGCAAGGTATAGTCCCTATCACTGCTACCCAAGTTATTTAAACAGCTTCCCCTTGCTAGTGCGTTGTGTGTTGGTGAAATGCAGGTGTTGAATTTTGTTGTGCCTCTTTGTGTGCTGTGCTGTGTTTCATAATCACTAGAATAGTTACTTTCACTTTTTTCACTTCTAGCTTTTTCCTAAAGTAAAATATGTTAGGCTTTTAAAACATCCTTTCACAGAAATGACCAAAACCATTTACTTAACTTGTACTATGAGATTCCCTGACTCCATTCAATTAATCTAATATAGGTGATTAGTTTTAACCATAGAATGTCAGTCGATAGAACTAAGGATCTGAAGTTAAGCTTCCTGTTTTCCCTCTTGGGTCCCAAGAAGGTGACCATGGAGGATTACATTCAAGAGGCCCTGGCTCTGGGATTCATTCATCCATCCACATCTCCTGCTGGAGCTGAATTTTTCTTTTGGTTAAAAGGGACGGTTGTTTCTGTCCATTCATTGATTACCAAGGTCTCAGTAAGATCACAGATACCCTTTGCCCCTTATGTTGACTACACTAAAACTCAATTTTACTAAACTGGACCACAATGCCTACAACCTCATACGTCTTAGGGAAGGTGACTAGTGGAAGACAGCCTTCATCACACCATCTGGACATTAGGAGTATCTTGTCATGCTATTGAGACTAATAAATGCTCCCGTTGTTACTCCACCATATTGTCCGTATCCACCACCAGCCAGTAGTCTCAGACCAGGGCCCTTAGTTCGCTAGCCTTTTACACTGGACACTGCCAGCCTCTCTTCTAGTTACCACCCTCAGTGTAATGACCATATAGAGAGGGTAAACCAGGACCTAGAGCAAACCATCCATTGCCTGGCTTCTAAAAATCTCTCCTCTTCAGCAGACCAGCTCATAAGGGCAGAATATGCTCATAACACCCTCTGGAACGAACCTATTTTCCCTCAACAGGAAGAGGTGGGAGAAGTTACAGCAGCAGCACAGTTGGTGTGTTGTTGCCTCCACTCTTGGTTTAAGGCATGTGGGACCCTTCAATGAGCTTCTGAGGCCCAAAAGCAGAAGCCAGACAGTAAATGGTGCCTTGGACCATTGGACCATCCTTTAGGCCAGGGCAAAGGGTGAGGGTATCTACCCTTTCGTGTTGAGTCCCAGATGCTAGCCTCCTTTTAATGTCTCCAGAAAATTAATCCTGTTCTGTACTGGCTGCTCCTGCCAAGTACTATGTGCATCACCCTGACTTTCCATGTTTCTCACTTCAAGTGCATGCTCTGTGGCATGCAGGCCCCGGCCCCATGCCTTGTAGATGGTGATCCAGCTTACATTGTCCTTTGGCTCCAGGGTTCAGGGCCATTCCCAGTTTCTGGTAGACTTGAGAAGTGTTTATGGGTCCCTGATCATTACATCTTGGACCCTGACCTCATCATGGCCTTTCTGTGATACCAGGTGGTGGGTTTGGGTTTGTCGGGAGCTGTTTCTAGGGGAGGGGGACTAGGGGGACCCATTCTGGCCACTAGGGGGAGTCAGACAGCTGTAGGTAGACCAGCTAGGGAGACCTGCTAATCAGGAATAAGTCATTTGGTACAGATCCTTTTCTCTCTCATGAACATCGACTCATTGTGTTGGCTAACACTACACGACCCCCCACCCCCATTCTTTCCTTTGTGAGTTTTCACTCAAGCTCAAAAAAAAAAAAAATAAAAATACTGATTAGAAACCACTTTTTTGTTGAAAGGCTAATTTTATCAGTTTATGCAGTCTGTCTCTCCTGCCAGTTTATTTTGAGAGGTTTTGCTTTCATCGGGCATCGCTCTTGGGTTCTAATCTAGTGTGGCTCCCTGTATTAGGAGTCGGACACACCGTAGCACTCCTAAAATGTCTGAGAATGTGAGGAAAGCATATTAAATTAAACTCACAGTAGGCTCCCATTGTAGGATACCAGGATCTGGTGGTGGGCATGCAGAGTCAAATGCCTTGAAAGGAACATCAGAATAAAAACCTTTTTTCATCATATTCTCTTATAGATAATGTATGAGTGCCAGGCGGTGCACACAGGGCCAGCATGGGTGCTGATCAATGACCTGCAACCACACAACCTTCTACAGCGGTGGCCAAAATTTTGGAGAATGACACAAACCTTAATTTTAATAAAGTTTGATACTTCACTGTTTATGAGGACAATTTGCATAAACTCCAGAATGTTTTTTGCCATTATTTGCAAAGTCACACAGAATTTAATTCCAAAAAATAACATTTCCACTGCATTTTATCCACAAAATGGACCTGCTGACATCATTTCAGTGATCCTCTCATTAACACAGCTGAGAGTGTTGAGGAGGACAAGGTTGGAGATCACTCTATCAGGCTGATTGAGTTAGAATAGCAGACTAGAAGCTGTAAAAGGAGAGTGATGCTTGGAATTATTGTTCTTCCTCTGGTAACTATGGTTCCTTGCAAGGAAACGTCTGTCATCATTGCTTTGCACAAAAATGGCTTCACTAGTGAGGATACTGCAGCTAGTAAGATTGTACCTAAATCTACCATTTATCAGCTCATCTGGGGAAAAAAGATTGTCCAGAGAAGAAAAGGTAAAAAAAAGCAAAAAGCACTCACATGCATTGATTATGCATGAATGGGGTCCATCAATCAGGATTTGGCCCAGAAATTGATTGACAGCATGTCAGAGTGAACAGCAGAGGTCTTGAGAAAGAAGAGCCAACACTGCAAATATTGACTCTTTACCTAAACATAATGTAATCATGTCAAAAAAAAAATAGAATCTTATGGATGCTTGTAATTATGCTTTTGCCACCTTAGAAACATCTGATGGAAAGATCTAGAGGTACTAAGGCAGTCGTGGCCTTGTGATTGGGACTAGGCCCAAGGACCGGAAGCTTGTGAGTTCAAATCCCAGACCAGCAGGTTGTCCTATGTTACCCTTGAGCAAGGAACTGTCCCCTTCAATGCTCCCCAGACACTTTAAATAGCTGCCCCTGCTGAACAGTGTGTGTTTGAGAGGTTGAACTGGGTTGTGATCACTTTCACTTCACTTTTTCACTTCTGTCAGTGATCTTAATGTTACAAGTGAAAGTGCACACCATACTCACTTGGCTGTGTTCGAGAGTGATGTTGACTGGAGTGCTGAGCTGTGTGTTGGAGGTTCTGGGCAGTGTGACTGACACGATGGTGGAGATGATTGTTTGCACTTCATTGTCAGTTGTGAAGGGGCTTGGGCTCAGCAAACCTGACAATTTGGTGAAACTCATGAAGGCCACGGCAGCTGATCCTAAAACCAAAATAAATAAATATATAAATATAAAAGACCCATAACATTAATTACATTCTCTAACGAAGCAAAAATAATAATCTTAAAAACATACTTTCCACCAAGGCTTTTCTTGTATTTATGGTTTTCATGAAAAGCATGAATAAAAATGCAATGAATAAATATCAATTTCTCTCAGTTACTGAATGTGCTGTTTTTATTAATACTTTTGCTCTATAAATAGATTCTCTCTTTCTATTTTTATTCATTTTGTTGTATCTTTAGAAGAAATGATTTTGGCCTCAGCCATTCCATCAGGAAAGTGGAGAATTTAAAGACTACTACACCGTTGTTATTCTCTGAAATCTGCCAAAGGTCGATGTCCATCTGAGCACCACTTAAACTGAGCCGAAGGGTTTCCTTCAAGGAGATGTTTGGTCCCACCGTGAAGACTAGAACATCTGAGAAAAATAAACCACAATCGTAAACGAATATACGTTATTTATTCATTCAGACACCTTAACACTATGTGGTCAGTTACCGAGGCCATCTAAGGAGATGTTAACAGAGCCGGTCGTCTCTGTCGGCTTCACCAGCGTGGACACCAACATCTCAGTCATGGTCAGCACTTTATTTCCAGAGGACACAGGATCTTCTGTGTTAATCACTTCAACAAGCAGCGTCTCTACAACCTGGACACAAACCAGTTTAGAGATTATCTGACAATAAAGTGCAAATAATAATGAAATGAGTTCTTGCCTTAAACTCGCAGGCATGCAGTACAACACAGTTCTCACCTCTGGAGGCAGCACTGGCATTCTCTTGTGACTAGAAAGACAAATTCTCTGTGCATGCATGAATTTTAAACCAGATAAATCATGGTGTTAAAAAGAAGTCACAAATGAATTCTGCTTCCCATGTATCTTTAGCTTTAGGATTGCTGTGAAATTCCAAAGAGCCAATGACTGCCTTGCACATGGGTCACATGACTGATTTGTCAACTGCATCTGCAGCACTTCTCGGTTCTCTAGGGAGCACCGCCTTTCTACTACTGCCTTTAATGCACTCAGAATTCAAATCTATATCTATATATCTATATATATATATATATATATATATATATATCTATATATATATATATATATATATATATATATATATATATATATATATATAATGTATTTTATATGCAGTAAACAGCAGGCTATTTTGTGTCAAAGCAGTAATTAGAGGTGTTTCTTACATTTTATTCAACATAAGGGAATTATTTTATACTGTATATCTCAACAAAATGATTCTTTTGTGCTAAATTGTCATTTGTCACTAATTGGTGTTAGCACTTCACTCAGTAAACTGTCTAAATCGACAAGAAAATTAATAAAATAAGAAAAAAGGAAAATCCAGCATGGATTATTAATCTCTTTAAATTAATTTACAGCCAAACCTTTAAATAAAGAATCTGTTTCAAATAAATGAACAAAGAGGAATAAGGCTGAAATGTAAATAGAATGCTGAGAGTGGAACTGGACACAAGAATGTGGATGTTTGATCAGAAAAGACATTTTCAAAGAGAAATGTTGGTGGCTCCAAAACAATGTTTTTTTTTTTGTTTTTATTGTTTTTAAGTGAACGAATGATTCAAAATTAAAATGCAGGAAAAGTATTTTAAACTTTTTACGAATTCATTTGAACTTCATAAATTCAAAATAAATCTGTACATTTGTTTGGATGACTTTACGGTTTACTTACTTAAATTTTCAACTCTCCCTTTAATGATGGTGGCTTGGTGGACCACAGTGATCAAAGATAGAGGAATCAACAAAAAAATGCTTCTAAATATGACTTGCTGCAACTGAAAAATTTTCACAACTTCTGTTACATTTCTGAAATGTGTAGTTTTTCCAAATACAGTGAATATATTTTATAGTAACTCAAACAATGAAACACTGCAGGACGTCTAACCTGATCTGTCCCTCTAATATACTCATTTCTAATCCTGTCCATCCTCGTCACCCCCAACGAACATCTCAGAAGATTCAAATGTGAACTTTAGAAATTTCACAAATACACAATTGGGGTAAAACTAACAACCTATTTCTTAAAGTTAACTTTGAAAAGCTGGGCAGTGGTGGCCTAGTGGTTAGGGCGTTGGCCGCATGATCGGAGGCTCAGGAGTTCAAACCCTTTCCCAATAGGTTTCGCTGAGGTATCCTCACTGATCATCAACAGCACCTCATGGAGATGCTCCAGAGATCATTGATACATTTCATGGGGAACCTTAACAACACCATGAGATTAATTACTCTAAAGTCTTTAATAATAGACTAGATTTAATAACCTGTTGCTAAAAAACATATACTGGAAGAAACATTGAGAATATTAATTAAGTGATGATAAAACCTTCATGGCAGTCAAATCATTTTAGAGTGGAGTTTATAAGCACAATATTTTTCAAAAATATGAAACATTTCTTTACACTTTTACTGATCCTTTTTTTTTTTAGATTTACAAACTGAATTGTAAAATTACTCACAATTACTGCACTCTTGGAACCTGAGAGGGAAAACAGGCGACCTCTAGGAGGAGTAGTACCCGGAAGAATATATATAGCACAATCAGAAGGTCGGTGATTAGGAGGAAGTTGGGATTTTTGTTTGCTGAAAACTTTTTGGAGGTCACAGTATTCTGGGGGAACTGTGTTCAGACCAGGAATCACCTTAGAAGTAAATAGAGTCTTTGGGGTTTGCCCAGTGATAAAAGAAGAACGACTACAATGGGAGCCCCAGGCAACTACAGAGCGGGTCAACCAATCCAAACACAGATTGTGTCACGGTAGCCAGGGAAAGGTCAGGGGCCTTAACAAGAAACAGGGGCAATTGTTCCCAAATTGACAATGTTATAGGGAGGGTTTGATGAGTGATGACACCTGAAGCTAAGGCCCGCCTATCGATAGCTGCCATGGGAAGTGGCTGATGCAGGGTTACCATGGGTAATCCTCATTTCTTGGCCAGCCGTGCATCAATGATATTGCCGGCAGTTTATGAAGGGCTGAAATCGTTCCTCTCTATCTGAACCCAAACCTATTGATGCACTGAGAAATACCCCTGATGGCTGTGGGAAAAATGGAGGGTCCACCATAGAGTCCCTATTCTGTGACAGGCCTCCTGGTTTAACTTCAGCTCTGGGCAGGATGCCCGAAGATGACCGGAGCAACCGCAGTAAAGTCATATGCCTTCTTTCATCCGGTCCTCCCGTTCCTGGGAAAGATGCGCATGCCCTAGTTGCATGGGCTGAGGCTCCTGTGAAGGGTTCTCAGTTTGTGAGTATATGGGAACTGTGTGCTGTGAGTTGGCTCTAAGTCTTTGGCACCTTTCACTCTCCCGAGTCTGTCTAAGTGAGAGAGGAACACTCCTCTGGCTGGTGCTCCCACACTGGGGTGGCCCATGACAGGGCTCTACCTGTGAGCAGTGGAATAACATAGACTACCTTGTCCCTTTCCGTGGGAAACCGAGTAGGCTGCTGCTCAATGCTAGAGAGCATTGTAGAAGGAAACCGCTTAATCGTCCCTGTGCACCATCAAAATGCTCGGGAGGTGGTAAAAGATCTCACCACTACTCTCACATACTTCACTGTAACATCTGACTTTCTCATACGAAAACACAGCTCCTCTCTAGGCATCCTGACAAGTACAATCTGGTTGGAAATAAATTTTACAGTTCATGAGTTTGAAAGGATACCACAGCATTGCATGCATGCAATATAAACACCTGGCACTGGAGCTGAATATATAATGGAATATGTGTAATAAACATGTTTGCAGATACAGTATATATGCACATGTAGGTGAAGGACTCAAAAACATGAAAAAATAAAATTATAAAATTATTTGAGCCTCAGGGTAAAATAAATATAAATGTTAAGTAATTAATAAAAAATAAAATCACAGGAATAGGAGAATAAGATTTTTGCTAAAATAATTTCAGAGTTGCATCATGTTTTTATGCACTCAGAGAAAACATATGGAAGAGTGTCTAGAGAGGAGCTGCGGTTTTGTATGAGGATGTTGGGAGTTGCAGAGACATATGTAAGACAGTTCAGCATATGTATGAGAACAGTGGAACAGTGGTGAGGTCTACTTTAGGAATGATGGATGCATTTAAAGTAGAGATTGGATTAAATCAAGGATCAGCACTGAGCCCATTCTTGTTTGCAATGGTGATGGGCAGGCTGACTGATGTAAAGATGTAAAGAAACATCTAAACCAGCAGCTGGGCAGCTAATTCTAGTAAAATTAGTTAAAGTTTTGGAATTGTAACGGTCCTGTGCGCTGGTCATTCTGTGTGCGCACTGTGAGATTATTTGTTATGTTTAATATGTTCAGTTCTGTGCACTTTTTACCTCCCAGGATTGGCCGATGTTGTGCCTGTTCCAGCTCCAGCAACCAGGAGGGCGTGGCTGCAGATCTCACCCACGTGAGCCCCTTGAGAAGTGGGGCTGCCGGCTCACTTGTCAGCACAAGGTGGGACTCAAGGGACATCTGCCATCACCACGGAGGAGGCGGGGCTTGAGGGACAAGGTCCAATCCCGCCGGAGGAGGCGGGGCTTGAGGGATGAGGTCCAAGCCCGCCGGAGGAGGCGGGGCTTGAGGGACGAGGTCCAAGTCCGCCGGAGGAGGCGGGGTGCCAGGTGTGCCTCATCGGGGGCTGGGGTTATAAGCCCCAGTGAATCAGAGCAGGGCGCTGGTCATTCTGTGTGCGCACTGTGAGATTATTTGTTATGTTTTACACTTGTTATGTTTAATATGTTTAGTTCTGTGCACTTTATCCATCATTAAAGTCCAGCACGAAGCTCTCGGCTCTGAGCTGGCGTCCAGCCCTCAACACCACACCGTGACAGGAATCAAGTCAAAAGTTAATTATAGTTTTGTTTTATTTAATTTAGTAAGAAAATCCTAATCATTAACTTACAGTGATCAACGTGAGCATAAACACAACCTCCACATTTAATTTATTATTATAGAAACTGTTTAAAAAAATTTTTTTGTCTGTTTATAAAATATGATATAAAATATAAAAATAATATAAAATATAAAAAATATATAAAATACATAAAAACAGAAATAAATACACAGAAATATATGCATGAAACAAGCCACAAAACAGAGAATTTTGTTTTTGAACTGTTTTCATTCGGTTCTTTCTGATTTTCATATTATTTTAAACTAATTTATTCTATACATGCATGTATTCAAGTCAGCGTTTGAGAATAAATGCTGCAGTGACAAATCAAAATTTCATAAGTGCTCAAAACCAGATAAAATATTTTCCTTTTAACACAAGAGTTTTCACAGAAAATTTAAAATGTGAATTAAAATCTGCACTTATATTTCTGCTGTAGTAGATCATGTTTGCTTTAATGATTAATGACATTATCAGAAAAGTAGTTTAAAGTGCTTTATCCCAGAACACACCATCCCTCTCAAAGCTACACCTCTTAACAAGAAAGTGAAGAATAACTGGCTACACCTGAGACCATTAATCTTTTAAAAGAAACAGGATTTGATTCTCAGCGACAGTTAACATGTAAAACTCTTATTCAATAATATCCTGGTTTTCAGTACGTGGAGCCCAAATGATGCAAAGCTTTCGCCACCAATGCACGTATACCTGCCTCACCTGGAAACAAAAGAAACAGAAGGTGTTGAGGCAAAAGGTAAAGAGCTTCAAAGAAATTGTCTTTCCCGAGACTCAGGACAGTCCTGTCATTTCTAGGTCCTTATCAGAGACAAGTCTTTATGTTTGCCAAAGGATATTGATAACCAACAGTTAACAGGGATGTTATCCTCTACATAATACATTTATACTCTACAGTCTTTGGGATCAAACTCTCAAGCCTCTGTTGGTCCTCTTCTCAAACCTGTTTTTAGCCTGGTTCAGCTCATTAAGAGCTGAAAAATCAGCTGTGCTAGAATTAGAAAATTTCTATACCATGTAGAATGTAGTAAGAAATGTTATGTCAAGTTATAAAATTTTTTCTGGTTTCCTTTTTCTAACCTAAGGAAACTTAACATGTAAACAAACTCCAGAAAAATGCATATGGACAGTGTGTAAAAAATAAAAATAAATAAATAAATAAAAATGATTGGTTTATTTCTGGACATTATAAAATGAACTGCCATGATTAGAATGATAGACTTTGTGATGTAACTGTTGATCACTGACCTCTTGGTTGAAGAAACAGTGAACGAAGAAAATGAAAATGCCCTGCTGTGAGCTGATGAAGAGGAAGACTGGCTCATATTTCTTATGAAGTGTGAATAGACCCAGACTCCAGAAGCAGCCAACAATAAAAAATTGCATCAGTGATTTTAGGATCACACTTATAAAGAGTTGTCGGTCACTTTTAGTTTGTTGAATCAAGATTTCATTTTTCAGGCTTCTCAGAGCATAGAATGTCATGACTAGGATGCTGAAGAGGAGAAGAAGGTTTATCTGGAAGAAAAAAAATTGCCATTGTTTTTTAAATGATATTCAAATGCCTCCCAATACCACCAATAAACAAAACAATTAATGTAGAGAATGAACTTTACACATAGTATGTAGTAGAAAAAAGAGTCCACAAATGCTTAGTCAGGCCATTTTTAGCAACAACAACTCCAGTCAAAAACGTCCAGTAACAGAAGAGCAGCCTTTGGCATCACTCTCAAAGACTTAATGAACAAAAAGTATGTCAGATTGGAGGGATTTGTCCTTTTTCAAATCTTGCCTCAATATTTAACTGGATTTTGTCCAGGAATCCCCCAACACCATCACACTACCACCATCATATTTTACTATTGGTACTGTGGACAACCTCGAATTCTCTATGCCTCAGTCATCAGCATAGGTATTACTGGCTTTGCCTGTCAATAATTAGTTTCTTTCAAATCTCAAGGGTACCTCAGGGCTGGCCTGGGACTCAAACAAACAACCTTTCAGTCTTGGGACTCAGTTCCTAACCACTAGGCCACTGCTGCCCTACTGGACACATTCTGCTTGTTTGTTCCCACTTTTAAGGGCTGGAAAGAACTTCAGCACAAGCACAATTAATTATACCTTCATAACTTAGACTAACACAATGTAACTGCAGATAATGTTCTGCTCTGATTGGGCACACCGGGGCTTACTTGGAGCACAGGTGTGCTCTATTGCGGCTGGCCTTATAAGCCCTGATGAATCAGAGTAGAGCGTCTGTCATTGTATGTCTCAATGTTTCTAGTTTTCTTTGTATTTGTGTTTCTGTGCACAGTTGTGTTATTAAAGCTTTAAGTTCAGTACGAAGCTCTCGGCTCTGCACTGATATCCAGTCCATAACACCTCAGCGTTACACACAATCACAAATTTGACATCTTTCATGTTTTCTACATGTACTCTCACAAGACATTACTTGCAAGTTCTTAATTCAAGCCTACGTCCTATAGATTGAAAAGAAAACGTTTCCTTCAGATGCTCCTAAGAATTCATGTAAATTGCTCTGGACAAGCACCTCAAAGTGCTGTGAATATTTGTAGAACGCTATATTAGCTTTATGCTACATGTGTTGGGAGTCATATCTTTCAAAAAAGGACAAAAATGCTGTTCTAGAAAGACAAAGTGGAGAACCCAAATGTTCTACTTGGGGTTTTTTTTTTTAATGTGGTGCTTACTGTGAGAATGCAACACACAGGTGCCAGAAAACTCCAAAAAAAACCACGCTTATATTTAAGCCAGCATCTGTAAAGTAAAACATTCACACACACAAACACACCACACATCTCTTAATTGAATTAATATGATACCTGGCTCATCATAGATCTTGGAATTACTTTAAAAATAGCCATTGAATACTCACTCTTCATCGCCATATCCTTCAGAAAACACTGCAGCAGAAATGCCCACCACAAGCACAGGAATCGTGTATCCAATGGCAACCAGTTTTTTCCAACCAAGCACTTGACTCTGATTTGGTGTGAGCTTGGTGAGGTTCTTCACACACATGAAGAGGAGCACAGCTTCAATGAACATCCACACAAAAACGCAGAGGAAAAGGAAGTGCAGAAGACCTGCCAGCACTGCACATGCCAGCTGATTAGAAGGAAAGAGAGATCAGTGAACGCAGTGATCATTCCTCCTCTATTGACAATATTAGCACAATGCGGTCATGAAAACATGTATCACTTCTCACCTCATTAAGCTTTAAATCAGACAGCAAATTGTGTTTGAGCAGAAAGAGGAGGTGAGCCAGAAACAAGTTTATGCTCAAGTTGATCAGAGCAGTGTTGGTCACTCGTGGGTTCTGCCGACAAAAGGTGAAGTTCAGCAGAGACAAGCACAGGAGCAAAAGCTCCACTGCTACGGTGACCATGCAGAGAATCTCCATCCCATAATAATTCTGGGAAAACTCATTCATCCCAGTATTTTCCTATGAGGAACACAACAGGTGATCAAAACTGAAACAGTTGTAAATTGATGCGATGCAAATTAGGTGAGGTTTTTCCTAATAGTGATTTCTTTCTAGGTCATCTCTAAAAAAGATGTCAAACCCCATGCAGATGTAATGAGCCCTCTTCAAGCCCCCTTCTCTGACCATTAGGCCATACATTTCTAATATAAAGTATGCTCCTGGTGATAGAAAATGTATACTCCTGGTGATGGGGTGGCGGTGGTCTAGTGGTAGGGTGCTTGCCTATGGACCTATGGCTCAAGAGGTCCCAGGTTCCAACCCCACCTCACTGGGTCCCTGAGTAAAACCCTTAACCCAGGGGGGGACTGACCCTGTAATTAGGTAATAGAATAAGATTTCTGTTGGTAGGACATGGAAGTCGCGCTGGATAAGAGCATCTACTAAATGCTGCAAATGTAAATGTAGAAAACCCCTACTAATGGCATGCACCATAATCACTTCCAAATGTGAAAAGCCTCAAGCTCAGAAATTTCCACTATTTTTCTGCAGTTTTTCAAGGAAGCCCTCACTGCTTTAAGACTCCACTGCCCTTTTTGTACATTTCGTCATAATTAAGGCAATAAATCCCACCAAGATACACCACTTTAGTCGTAGAAAGTCAGAGAACTGCACACATATCTTTGGAAGCACTGATGTTTTTGGGCAGGCCTTTGATTGAACTTACTTCATCTTCCTCTGTCCACATGATGAGCGCCAAGGCTGACTGGTGAAAACAAGAACACAAACTGTAGCTGCTGCTGATCTGAATGGTTCTGCAGCCATACAAAGTCCCACCTGAGTATCCACAGGAGACTGCACCATCATGGTAAAATCCCTACCCAAGAAAAAAAAAAAAAGACAGCAGCTTTAGAAATGTTTTTGGTGACTTTTCTTTTTCTTTTTTTTAGAGTATGAAAGGTGACTTAATAATTTTACCTTTTCATGGCACAATATACCAGCAGAAATCTTATTCCATTACCTCATGTTCAAATTTAGGACTTTTTTTACTCTCCTGTAATGTTATTTTTAGTTTCTTCATACAGTAAGACCATAGCCTACAATAGGTCTCCAGGAGGGATACAGCTCTGTTCTTAAAATTCTGTGTTACACTTTCTTTCAGAGTTTGGAAAGTACATAGTATATAATATCCAAATATTTGGTAAAATCACTCATCTTCTGGTTTATACTTTTCCTCTACATATTAACCAAACTCTACCAGGTATATACTGCTCTTCCTCCTCAGAAGTAATTGTGTAATTGTTTTGGACATATTAGTAAAGCATGCAATTTATAATTGTGCTACTAAATTACATCAGTAATTAATTGAATATCTGATGGAGAACAACATAGAGTTTGACATAATTGATGAAAATTTAGTTAAGAAATATAATTTCCTAATGTAAAAAAATTGAGAATCAATTTTCACACTATTTTATGCTTTTCATGTTTATTCCCAGAAATTTATTCCCAACTAATCAATAGTAGCTAGTCATAAAATGTCAAAAATATCAAAAGTATTGCTGTTTCTGCTAACTTTTGTTTCATGTTTTGGATTGAACTTACTTCATCCTCTTCGAGAGGTTTGAACTCCAAAATGGGAAAGAAGCTTTGTGAATAATTACAGGAGCACACAGTTTGGTTTCTGCTGGTCTGGATGATTCTACAGCTTTCCTGAACCCACTCAGTATAACTCCAGTACATGCAGGATGGTTTGCCTTGTGGTACAGTTGCCTGGCCAGAAGATCACAGAAATCAATCATCCTTTTTTTGGTTGATCATTTTCCTTGATGTTGTTGAATTCGCTTGAATTACATTACATTTAAAGCATTAACAGATCCTCTTATGCAGAGCAACTTCCAATTCCTGATTACAAGGACAATCCCCTTGGAGAAACTTGAGGTTAACTCATTGGTGTAAGTGCTGGAGATGGGAATCTAACCTCTGACCTCTTGGTCTGTAGGTGACTATTCTACCAGACAGGTTAGCTATATGTCCCATGTGCGTCCATGAGCATTTGCTGCCTGCTAGTTCACTAGCCGGGCAGCGGTGGCCTAGTGGTTCGGGCGTTGGCCCTATGATCGGAGGATCAGGGGTTCGAACCCCTTCCCAGTGGGTTGCCCTGAGGTACCCTTGAGCAAGGTGCCGTCCCTGTCCCGCTCCTCCCTGCGATGGGCTGGCGTCCCCCGTCCTCGCCCTGTGTGCGCTGGGTTGGACACCGGCACTCCCCCGTGACCCCGTTTGGGACAAGCGGCAGATAATGGATGGATGGATGGATAGTTCACTAGCTGCCCTTCATGAGACCATGTAACGTAAGTACAATGTGTACTGGGAGCATGTCATAAAATCTTCCATGTTGAAGATGCTCTGATCTAGCCATCAGTTTGCTATTTTTTTTTTTTTTTTTATCAGATGACTCAAACACTTATGTTTGCAGCACTAAAATTCATGAACTGACTACTTTTAGCTTAATATATTCCACCTCTTGAAAGATGCTGTCGTGGCATGCTAATTAATATTCTACACTTCACCTGATTTTCAGTTTTGTGGTCAATGTTTTTTTTTTATATTTGTACATACTCACTTGACTGTGTTTGAGAGTGAAGTTGAACAATGTGATGAACTGTGTTCTAGGAAGTGGGGCTGTCACTATTGTGGACATGATGCTTTTCTCTGTGCTGATAGATGAGTTGAAGAAGCTTGGGCTCACCATACTCCACATGTTGGCATCATTCATGAACGATACAGCAATTGACCCTGACATAGCAAAAAAAAACCAACAAAAAAAACCACATTTATGCACAAAGTGGACCAGTGGTTAGGGAGTTGCCCCCGCATCGGAAGAGTGTGGGTTCGATTCCTCACAAGTAGGTTGCCCTGAGGTACCCTTGAGCAAGGTACCGTCCCCGTCACTGGTCCACGGGCGCTTTCAATAGCTGTCCCCTGCTGCACGGTGTTTGCATGGGTTAAATGCAGAGGTCCAATTTTGTTGTGGTTCACTGTGCTGTGACCTCCCAATGACAAGGGTTGTCACTTTCACTTCATTATTTTCCTTCATGAAGAAAAGCTTAAATTGCAGTCAATTGCTACTTATTTCTGATATGTATTACAAATGTTACTTACTATCATTTACTATAAATTTAATACATTTTACTGCGTTCTCTATCTGTAGCTGTAACAACAAAATCATCTAGAGCCAATCTGGTACTTTATTAAAACTTTAGTACTAGGCAGACAATGCTTTAATTTTTTTTATATAAGCTTAATCAAACTAGAACTATTTTTTTTTTTTTTTTTTTTTTTTTTTTTTTTTACTTTTCTCTGTTTTATTTATTTATTTATTTTTATTCACCTTGTGCTTTTGAGTTTCTAATAAGCCTATATTTAGTTTGCTTCCCAGCAAACCCTGCTTAGCAAGTCTTGGAATGGATGGACTTATTTTGGAAAAAAGAGCAATTTGCATATATTACTAAAAGAAATATAAAAAAAAAAATCTCTATCAAGTAGTTCTTGAATCAGCACTTGAAATTGCATGTATTGTGTTAATAGATTAATCCATTTATATGATTAAACTCATTATGATTCCTCGTTTAGTATGAATAAGCACATTTCAAATGCTAAACTTTTTTTACTATTGTTATTTTTCACCTCTGAGGGTGAAGACGAGATGGAAAAAAAAAAATCTCTCTGTTGATTGCTGATATACATTCAGTCTCATTGGATTAATTTTTAAAAATAGTTAGGCAAACTCTTTCTGGACTTTTTCTTCCAAAAACTTTACTTTTGCTGTATTTTTTGGAAGGAAACAAGGCCCTAGCCATGGCAGCAGAAAGTGGATTATTATACCGTGGTTGTTCTTGAAACATTTGATACCCTTCTGAGCATTTTGTACGCTGAGCTGAAAATTATTTTTCAAGGCGTCATTTGGGCTCATTCCAAAGACATGAACATCTGAAAGATAGAAAGCACAAGTCATAAATTGATTTTATTCTGAACAGTAAGTAAGATGGTACAATTTAACAGTAAGATATCTAATTAAGTAATCAATTACCTAAGCCATCTAGAGAGAGAGTAACAGAGTCATATATTTCTGCTAGACGTTCCAGTTCAGGCAATAATATCTCATTCATGGTCTGCGCTTTGTGTCCAGAGGAAACAGGTGTCTGAAGCACCTTTCCTACAACCTGAACAGTAACCATGTTATTGGTAATAAAATAATAAAATGCACTTATTTATATACATTTAATAACAAGCACAGAATGTGTGACACTTTGTAACACTAACAATGTAATACAATATTAACTGTATGGTGTAAAATATTCATATACACAGTATGGAAACATGAATATTTTACAATAAACTACAGTTCTCACCTTTGGCTGCGCTGGATTAGTGCTATCCGTAGTCTGGGCAGAAATGTTCTTTAAACATTTTGCAGAGTCATTTGCCTAAAAGAAGTTAAAATTAAAATAAAATAAGAGCTGGAAGCAAAGCTTCAGCATTCTCTTCCATCCTCCACCAAAATTTACTGTTGACGCCAAGCATCCTGCTGGCTAGTGCTCTATTGCACACACCAAACCCAGATTCTTCCATCCGACTGACATGAAAGAAGCATTTCTTATTCTCCAGGTGATTTACAGCATGTTCTTGGCATACTGCACAATGATCTTAGCATGATACTTGCCCATAGAAACCCATTTCACTTTCCATTCAACAATAAAGTTCTGCACATTTGCAGCTTACGTGCTGGTGTGCCTTTATTACTTGAGGTAAGGGATATAAGAGAAAAATATATGCTTGATTTTATACATCTTAAGCGATGACTTTGGCTTTGAACTCAGTTTTTGGAACATGTCCACATACTTTTGGCTACAACGTATAAATTTGAGTAACGACGACCCAGACGTATTAGACTCATGTTGCTACAAACCTGGCATTCTGGATACATTGTGATCTGATCTGAAAGAAAAAGAACATTAATTTAAAGGTCGATCCAGTTTAAGTGAAAGTGAAAGTGACAACCCTTGTCATTGCGAGGGCACAGCACACATGAACCACAACGAAATTGGACCTCTGCATTTAACCCATGCACACTCAAACCCGTGCAGCAGTGGGCAGCTATTGAAAGCGCCCGGGGAGCAGTGATGGGGACGGTACCTTGCTCAAGGGTACCTCAGGGCAACCTATTGGGAAGGGGTTTGAACCCCCGATCCTCCGATCATGCGGCTAACGCCCTAACCGCTAGGCCAACTCAGTTTGAAATGAAACAAAAAACACTGATTACGTCTCCCTGTACATCACTCAACATAAGAGCATCTGACAAATGCCCTAAATGTAGATGCATGACTTCTTCAGATATAAAAGTGGTGCCAGTAGATATGCATTTATAGCTGCTCCCTTTATATCATTCACATTTATTAGAAGAGATCTACTCATAGTAGAGCGACAGATCTCACATTGATATAAGCAAACTTTAGGTTTTAAGCTTAGAATCCTTCAGGCTTTAAAAGAGAATTATAAATAGGTTTCACTCTTGCCATGATAAAGTGGTCAAAACAGCAGAAACAGTGTGTGAAGGCAATTTGTCTCGAAAGTCTGGCATTAAGCAGCCTCCTATTAGAAGGTCATGGTTTTGACCATTAGGTTGCCCTGAGGTATCTGAGCAGGATACATTCCCCATTGATGCTCCAGCTGTGTTTTAAACAGCTGACCCCTGCTGCAAGATTGCATATGGGTTGAAAGCAGAGGTTCGATTTTGTTGTTTCACAATGATAGTCACTTTCACTTTATTGGGCTGACCTAACTCATCTGTGCCTATAGGTGGGTTCACAACTTTGAAAAGCCAATCCCTAAGGCAAAAAACTACTTTTAAGCCAGCCAAATCCAGAGCCAAAGTTGTTTCTTTTAGCGAAGCTTGGTTTACTGTGTGGCGTGTGAAGAGCCTGAGTGTGAACTGGTCATGCTTTTTGCTGATGGTGCTCTGTCTGCTCAGAACTGAATGGTTGTGTACCAAGCTGCTCAAAGTCACAATGGAGGTCCACGGAGCTAAAACAGAAGAAATGGAAGAAATTCTAATTAGGTACCTGTGTTCTGGCTACTAGTTGTGGTTCTGGAAGTTTGGGTTGAACCTGTGGGTTGACATGTAAAAAAAATAATAACTTTAGGTTGAAAAAAATGAACCTAAAAAGATCAAAGTAAGATCACAAAGAGTGAAACATCTAAACTGATTCTTAAAATTGTTCTTGAAACCTTAGACAGTAATTTAAAAGCAGCTGTCTATCTCTTTATGAGAGGTCAACTTTTGGACACACTGCATTATAATCACTTCATTTTAAGAGTACAGCTTTATTTAGATTATGGATCACAACATGCACCACACCTGAGAACACTGCCACACCTGCCTGGTTGTCCTCTGCCTTCACCTTCTCAGAAAGTGAAGCTCTTACTTCGGCAAAAGCCGAGGTAAAGGTTTGCTGCTGTTGCGTAAATGCCACTTAATGGTTCTCAGTCGTTACCACCTCAATATTTCTTCATTTGAGTTCCCTTCTGCTATTATAACATATCCTAATAAGCTTCATATCATTGTCCTCTACCGTCCTCCAGGCTTACTAGATAACCTCATCAATGAGCTAGATGTCTTCTTTAGCTCGTTCCCTGATTACAACACTCCATTAATTCTCCTTGAAGACACCAGTCAACCAGGAGAGAAGATTCACACCAGCGGGCATACACTGCTCCTATCATCATTCAAACTGACCCTCAGCAAATCTCCTCCTACCCACAAAGCAGGCAACACTCTCGATCTAATATTAACAGATCTCTCTCTATGGGCAATATTCCGTCTACGCCTTTATATGTATCTGATCACCATCTCTTGTCTTTCAGATTTCTTGCCAATACATTTCTCCATCCACTCAAGACTCCAGCACATACCCATAGAAATCTCAGAGCTCTCTCACTATCCTCTCTTTCCTCCATGACTCCTAGTACAACTAACCCATCTCCTTCAGCTGTAGAAGTCAGTATTAATGAATTTCTCTCTTCCCTTACCTATTCAGTTGACCAACTCTGTCCTTTAACTCACAGACCAAGATGTATCTCTCCACCAGCCCCATGGCTGTCCGAAGTTCTGCACAACAACCGTAGAGAACTAAAATCAGCTGTAAGGAAGTTGAGGAAATCTCTGAAGACCTCTTCTCGTCTTCAAGGAGAATTAATGGAGTGTCTGTAAAAATGTATTTTATCCGACTTTTCGCCAGTTACATGGGCTGCTTTGTTCTGCATCACAGCAAGAACAAAGCAGTGTCGGATGAATGCACTGCATGTTCTGTCTACTGTTCTGTCTGCTGTTGTTGCACTGTCTGTTTGTCTTATGTCGTGTCTCATGGTGTGTCTTATGTGGGGCAGCGGTGGTCAGATTGTGGGTTTGATTCCCCACCAGTAGGTTGCCCTGAGGTACCCTTGAGCAAGGTACCATACCCATCACTGCTCCCTGGGTGCTTTCAATAGCTGCCCACTGCTGCACGGTGTTTGTTAACAGGTTAAATGCAGAGGTCCAATTTCGTTGTGGTTCACTGTGTGCTGTGACCTCACAATGATGAGGGTTTTCACTTTCATGTGTAGCACCGTGCTGGAGGAAAATTATTTTGTTTCACTGTGTACTGTGCATATGGTTAAAATGACAATAAAATCCTTATTGTTCTCTTCTCTCCGAATTTGCTTCAGAACTAATCTCTGCCAAATCAACTTTACCACAAGACCAAGTTTGAAGAATCTGTAATTAACTCCTCATAAACCTTTTACCACCATTTCATCGCTTCTAAAATCACCTTGTCCTCCTGTTATTTCAACTCTCTCCCCAGATGACTTTGCTTCATTCTTTGATGAGAAAACAGAGGCAATTAGAAGGTCCTTCCATATGACAGACAAGTCTCCAGTCAAGCTTCAAGCACCCTGTGAACACTAACTCCTTTGCTTCTCATCACTTTCCATGGATGATGCATTGTTGCTCCTGAAGTCCAGAAATCCCACCACCTCTCCACTTGATCCGATCCCATCAACTCTACTCCTGGAGATGTCTTCAGGTCCTTCCCCTCACTCAAATAGTCAACGGATCTCTAATGACTGGCCAGGTTCCATCTGCCTTCAAGAACGAGTTGTATATGATGTCTTTTTTTAACAATGTCTTTTTATCTCAAAACAGCTCCTGCTGCGGGACCTACACTGGGTCCCCATGGCTGCTCGTATCAGTTTGAATCTTTAACTCTTGCTTACAAGGATACTAAAAGTCTTGCACCTTCTTACTTGACTGCATTTATCAAACAACGTGTCTCTTCTCGTCCTCTCAGACCATCAGGCACTGCTCGCCTTGAAGCCCCACTAATGAAGAAAAGAGGAAGACATGCATCTTCTCAGTCCTGGTGCCTCAGTGATGGAACAAACTCCTCCTGATAGTCAGTACTGCTGAGTTCCTTGCTGTCTTCAAACATCGATTAAAGACTCACCTGTTCAAGGAATTGCTCCGAGAATAATCTTCCCAAACAGTCCTACTCTTTTACCTCCGTTCTTTCTTTCTTCTTCCTCAAGAATCCTCTGCTCGTTTAAAAATAAAATGTAAAAAAAACTAACAGCACTTGCTTTTGTTGTATTCGCAGGGTTACTAAGTCCTATACTTGGTTGTAATAGTTAATCAGCAGTTAGGAATTATAGCTAAAATTTGGAAACAAAGCACTGTTGTAAGTCACTCTGGATAAGAGCATCTGCTAAATGCTGCAAATGTAAATGTAAATGTAAATTATGCTTCTAGCACATTACCCTGGAGATCTGCGTGGTTATGCAAATAAACTCAAACACAACAGTAACTGTGGCATGAAGATCTGACAAGCTTTACTAAGAACTTGGATAATGAAACTGAAGATATTTTAGGGACAGCCCTTATGTAGCGGTTGCGGCGATCACTGAACGATTTCTTTATCCTTCTTAAATCGAACAGACACCGTAGACCACCACAATACTTGGGACAAAAACCTTCAGTGTTTTAATATGTAACAGTGCTCCCCAAACAACATTGAATATAACAAACAAACAAGCAAACGAACAATGAAAGTACATGTATTTAGTCCGACCGTATTGTCCAGTCTAAGGATGATTCCGGAGATGGTAGATGGCAAACGGAAGTCCTACCACGAAGGTGATGGAGTAGGGGATTATAGATCGGATGGTAGGAGTAATCCTGAGTGGAATTGAGTGTCCAAATAGTCCAACGGGGTTAATCCACAAACATGGAAGACGGGCTCTGCCAGTCCTCTTTGTGAATGCATATCATACACATGCCATGAAAGAAAGGATTTTTAACAAGGGACCTGGAAACCTAGTTTCTCCCTCATACTCTTTCTTCCCAAAGCTTTTATCACACAACTCCTTCCAAACACTGCCCAAAAAACCGACACCCCTGCTAATTAGTCACCTGATTATATCAGGTAAGCTCTTAAATGGGAAGCGCAGTGTTAATAAGGGGCTAGAGCGCCCTCTGGCTTTCTGGAGGGATACCATGCCGAGCCTAGGGAGTACCTCCCTTATGGCCATCGGCTATGGTAGCCTTATGTGCGGTGTCACACTTAGTAGAAAATCCTCCTAAAAATGAAGGTTATTAAATTAACTTACTGAAATGAATTTTGAAATGTAAAAATAACTCTAATTAAAAGTGGAAAAGTAACTCGTTATTTAAAAGTAGAGACAAATATCCAAAGCCTGAAAAATTAGATCCAAGCCAATTTATGCTTTAAAAACATGACTCTGCAAAGGGTTTAACTCTTTGCATCTGAACATTTGGGATTAAAAACCCAATCTCATTCAAAGTCTGGATTACTTTACCATTTACTTACCTATATAAGCACCTACAGCGATGGTAGCTAGCTGGATCACAGTGGCCCCTGGAAGAAAGATGATCTGCTGAATGCATTCTGTATGTATCTGATGGAAATGGGAGGCTTACAGAACTTTTGGTAAACATTGTGGAGAATTGTTCAGTCAATTAAATTATCATTTCAAATAAAAGGAGACGTCTGAAAGTATTAAGTGTATTGTTTTAGACTCCAAAAACCAATCTGAAAGTGAGAACATGCAAAAAAACAAGTTATAGTCTCTGACTGAGGAGCTCCAAAAATCAAACTCAAACTAACTGAAAAAAAGCATTTAAATAGCAATTTAGCGCTTGACTTTCTTCTACCCTTGGCTATTATTATTAGTCAAAACTTATTTTTCTTCCAAATGTAATTCCTAAATTCCTGATTTTAACTACTGAAAAAAGCCAACAATACACATAATCTGTAAAATACAAAAATGTGTACATCCAGCACTGGTTGCAAGGTACATTTAGTATATCTCCAAGGCTCTCATCTCTAATTTTCCAAGTTTCAGTTCATCCATTGACGATGCTCTTCTTTCTCCCTCACCCGCTGTCCAAAACTGAGGTGTTAAATTTGACCCCACACTTTCATTCGACCCTCGCATTAACACTCTTGTAAAAAAAAAAGCTCAGAAACATCTCACGTCTCATCTGATCACATTCATTGAAGGACGCAGAAACACTTTTTCATGCTTTTATAACTTTCTGTTTCGATTACCGTAATGCTTTGGTCTCCCATCTAGAATATTAACCAGGCTCAGGTCCTTTCAGATCTCTGCGACTCGTGTTCTCACCAGAACACATCGCTCCTGTTCTCCACAAACTTCACTGGCTGCCCAGATCGTATCCTATTCAGTTCAAGCTTCTTCTCATCATGTTTAAAACCCCTTAGATCTGAACCTTCACACTTCACTGAATTGCTCCATCCATACACTCCAACGTGTTCACTACATTCCTCCAGTACTGGTTTACTCAGTTCCTTAATTCAGGTTAGCTGCCATGGGTGGTAGATCATTTAGTGTCTCTGCCCCTAAACCCTGGAATTCCCTCAAAACTGTTGCCTAACGTCCTCCCTGTCTCTCTTCAGAACTCCGTGAAAGACTCGTCTCTTCAGTCTGTGCTGTTCCACTTCTCTCCATTTTGAATTTTTTCTTCAACGTCATCTTTCCTGCTTGGCTTGTAAAACTTTGTTTTGTCACTACCTTTGTATTTGTTTATTAACTGTTTTTATTTATACTGTTTTATTTATGCTTTGTAAAGTGACCTTGGGTTTGAGAAAATAATTATATAAATATATTATTATTATCATTATTATTATTATTATTGTTATTATTGTTTTGGTTATTGTTTTTGCTATTGACATTATTATTATCATTGCTGTTGTTGTTATTATTATTGAATATATAATAATAACAACAACATATATATTACTGAAACACATATTTACATTTTTTCCTTTTTTCACATTTTTAGAAACTGAATGATAAAAGTACTCACACGTCCAAAGATCTGTCATTTTTCTTTTCATTTTCAGCACCGTTCTGCAGCGGTTCTCTCCAGCTCAGCACTGTGCCCTCTGATCATCACAGCAAGGACATAGATTTACATTTTGTTTTTCTACGAACAAATGATGTGGTTTTGAGAACGCGTGAATTTCCTGATGAGTCTGTTTTTTGTGTCACATCCAAATCTCGTAGTTATGTGGAATGTCATTTCCATATTTTTAAAAAGAATTTGTTGAGAACCCTGAAGATGGTATCTACACCAAGACATTATGGATGTGTTTCTTCAAAGAAAATGCTTAATTACATTGTGATTTGGGCCAAATCTGAGTCAACAGCTTTAACTTTTTCATTTTCTACGAACAATTCAATTCAAGCTGACTGGCTGATTTCACTCTCCCTTGAATTTCAGAGGATCATTGTTATTGACGTCATGTCATGATGTCATGTGATATGCAAATAGATATGCAGGTATCAGGCAAAAATCAAACTTTGCTTCTTTTTATAACAGATGTAGGAGATACACTCTGAATATGAATGATATTTTTTTGCCCTGAATTGAATCTGCAGCTTTATTATTTTCCCCATTAAAACCATAACATATTAACCCTCAGTGCTGGTGGTCTACTGCTGCTGGCGTCCTCATTCCCCTCACCTGCTGCAACCCTGGACATGGCTGCTGCTGAGTCATGGATCTCTTATGTGCATTATGTGTCTGTCTCTGTAACCTTTCCCCTCAGTATGTATCAACCACCATATCTGTGCCTGTCCCTTTGTCCCCTTTGTTGTGTGTCCTTTTCCCTGTCTTTGTCCATCATTGATCATTACCCATCATTGATCAATTCCCTGTCTCGCTGTTTACTCCCCAGCCTCATGCTGTCTTCATGCTCCAGCCTTATTCTCTTCATGATCCAGACGTATCCTGTCTTCATGCTCCAGCTTTATCCTTTCTTCATGCTCCAGCCATATTCTATCTTCATGCTCCAGCCTTATCCTGTCTTCATGCTCCAGCCTTATCCTGTCTTCATGCTCCAGCCTTATTCTATCTTCATGCTACAGCCTTATCCTGTCTTCATGCTCCAGCCTTATCCTGTCTTCATGCTCCAGCCTTATCCTATCTTCATGCTCCAGACGTATCTTGTCTTCATGCTCCAGACGTATCCTGTCTTCCTGCTCCAGCCTTATTCTATCTTCACTATCCAGCCTTATTCTGTCTTCATGCTCCAGCCTTATTCTATCTTCATGCTCCAGCCTTATCCTGTCTTCATGCTACAGACGTATCCTGTCTTTATGCTCCAGCCTCATCCAGTCTCAGTCTCCACAGTCCCATTCAGTCCAGTGTCCCTTCCTCTTTCAACACCAATCAATGTCAAATTCCTGGTCATGTCCAGTTTCCCATTACAGTCCCAAGTCTTATGCCATGTCTGCGCCCATGATCAAGTCCTCTAGCCATTCCATTGCCCAGTTCCCTAGCTATCCTGTGGCCCAGTTTCATTCTCTGGGGTCTCTGGTTGTAAGTCCAGTCTTATGTCCCAGATTATTGGTCTGTTTGATTATCTAGCTGGCTTCAGTGTCTCCAGTCCTACCATGTCTATCCTGATCCTATTCGCTCTTGTTCTGTTTAAGGTTTTGCTTTGGTTTGTTCGGTCTCCCCTCTGGGCTGGCTCCTGGCTATGGCATGGATCAGCTCCAGAGGAGTTTGGTGGGAGGGGCTTCTGTCATGTATCACTCTGCCCTGATT
Organism: Hepsetus odoe; assembly: GCA_017165825.1. NCBI lineage: Eukaryota > Metazoa > Chordata > Actinopteri > Characiformes > Hepsetidae > Hepsetus > Hepsetus odoe. The sequence continues at coordinate 21,744,209 of CM029386.1, forward strand.
GGCTATGCCTTGCATTTCGTCTGCTCACTAGTTGTGCCTTGTTCATCTGAAAGTATATAGATGTTAGCGAGTCAAGATAGAGCTGCCAAACATTGTTTGCTATTTGTGTTGTTGTTTGCTTGTCTGTTGCAGATGCTGCATCATGATCTAAGGACATGGACTATGGCAAATCATGATTCCAGTTGTGGTCCAGGTCTCACCAAAGGACAAAGATCCATGCAGTTAAGCACAAATATTGATGATCATTGACAGATGTAGTAATTTCTGGTAAAACATTATTTTCATATAAATAAAGGGATGCAGCAAATAATGTATTTCTCTGATTTTTGAGCACAACTTTATATGACATTTTTAATCAGGACAGCGGTGGCCTTGTGGTTAGGGACTAGGACTGGAAGTTTGTGGGATTGAATCCCAGACCAGTAGGTTGCCCTGAGGTAAGCTTGAGCAATGAACTGTCCCCATCCCTGCTCTCTGGATGCTGGGTATCACAGTGTGTATAAGTTAAATGCAGAGGATGCATGTGGCTGTGTTTTGCTGAGGGCTGTGCTGTATGTTCATCTTGATAAATAGTCAATTTCACTTCAATTTTTTCTTAAAAAATAATTTACATTCATAGCATTTATCAGAGGTGCTTATCTCTAAGAAGCTACTTGTGTTTTGAGAATCTGATTGGGAAGAACGTCCTTCTTCAAAAACCAAAGCATATTGAGAAAATAAAGAGGTGGTGATGTTCTAATGGTAGAACATACATCTCTCAAATAATCAATGGATCTCTAGAGACTGGCCACGTTTCATCTGCCTTCGAGTCAGCCATCGTCACTCCGATCCTGAAGAAACCATCTCTGGACTGCACTGATTTGAACAACTACAGGCTGGTATCCCTTCTCCCCTTTCTTTCCAAAGTCGAGCGAGCAGTATATAATCAACTCAATCTTGTCCCAAAACGGTCTCCAGGATCCCTACCAGTCTGGATTTAAAACGGCGCACTCAACTGAAACGGCTCTTCTGGCTGTCACTCACGAACTCCATGCTACAAGATCTAACAACCTGTCCCCGGTCTTGATTCTCCTTGACCTCTCGGCGGCCTTTAACACAGTGAACAACCGGCTCCTCCTGACCACTCTCTCCAAACTGGGGATTGCTGGCTCTGCCTGGCAGTGGTTCTCCTCATACCTACAGGATCGACAGTACCAAGTGTCATTGCAGGGCCATCTGTCCGCTCCACGAAATTTGACAACTGGCGTTCCACAAGGATCTGTCCTCGGTTCCCTTCTATTTTCTCTATATACTGGCTCTCTGGGGAAGGTCATACTCTCTCATGGCTTCTCCTGTCATTCTTACGCAGATGGCACTCAACTTATCCTCTCTTTTCCCTCCTATGATCAACAGGTTTCTATACGAATCTCTAACTGCCTGGCTGACATCACTGCATGGATGACAGCTCACCACCTCAAACTCAACCGTAACAAGACTGAGCTTCTCTACCTGGAAGGCCATCAAACACTGCGACAGGACCTTCACATCTCTTTTGGCGGTTCGCTTTTCGTCCCATCTAGATCTGCTAGGAATCGCTGTGTCACTTTCAACAACGAGCTCTCCTTCTCCTCCCATGTTCTTAATCTTTCTAGGTCCTGCCGAAACTTTCTTTTCTTTTCAACAACAGAAGAATCCTGTCCTTTCCTCACCACCCAGGCAACCCAACTGCTGCTCCAGTCCCTGGTCATCTCGACTGGACTACTGCAACTCTCTTCTGGCAGGTTTTCCACTGAAGGCAACAAGACCTCTATAACTGATTCAAAACACTACTGCAAGACTCGTCTTCAACCAAGTTCTCTTCTTCCACTCCTCTGCTGCGAGACCTACACTGGCTCCCAGGGGCTACTCGTATCAGGTTGAAAACTCCAACTCTCGCTTACAAGGCTACTAACATCTTACCTGACTGCTCTAATCAAACACCGTGTCTCTTCTTGTCCTCTCAGACCATCAACCGCTGCTTGTCTTGAACCTCCTCCGTTGAAACACAGAGGAAGACCTGCATCAAGACTCTTCTCAGTTCTTGCCCCTCAGTGGTGGAACGAACTCCCCCTGATGGTCAGAACTGCTGAGTCCTTCTTCAAATGTCGATTAAAGACCCACCTGTTCACGGAATTTCTGCAGGACTAACCCTCCCAAATCTACTCTCCTACTCTTGCTCCTTCTTTCCTAAAAAACCTCTACTCTCTTTCCTGTCCAAAAAAAAAAAAAAGTGTATGGTGTATACTTGTCACAAGGGCTCTTAGTTTGTTTGTTTGTTAGATGGTAATAGCTAATCAGCAGTTACTAATCTGTGTTGGTTACCAAGATGATGATGATCTAATGTGGAAATAAAGCACTGTTGTAAGTCACTCTGGATAAGAGCATCAGCTAAATTTCGTAAATGTAAATGTAGTGGTAGGAATCCTGACTCCCACCTCCAGCACTACCACCATTGGCTTCCTGAGCAAAAGCCTGAACCTCAACTTGCTCCAGGAGGAAAGCAGCTGCCTAGTAGTTAGAGAGTTTCCCCAGATTGGAAGATTATGGGTTCGATTCTCTCACCAGTAGGTTGCCCTGAGATACCCTTGAGCAAGATACCGTTCCCGTCACTGCTCCCCGGGCACTTTCAATAGCTGCCCCCTGCTGCACGTGTGTATGGGCAAAACACAGAGGTTGAATTTCGTTGTGTTCTGTGCTGCGTTTCACAATGACAAGGTAGTCTTTTTTTTTTTTTTACAACAAAAAACAACAACACATATGACAAACATTGTCCAACAACTCTGCACTGATTTGTTGAGGCTGTCCCAGTACTGAGGAGCTGGAATTCACTCTGGACATGAGCCTGTGCTAAATGACGTTGACGTAATGACGTAATATTAAGCTAATTTTCAATGCAATTTTGTTCTGGTAAAAAAAAAAAAACTAAATAAATAAAGATATAAGGTTATCGTGTTTAGAAAATTTATTTATTTAAATTTAAGAATACCCATAACAAACATATTTGTAAAGAGTTACTATTATTTAAAACCACTAACTGTAAAGAAATACATCCACCAAACACAACAAAATCTTCATAACTTAATCGTCTTCATACAATAAGATTAGTACACCCAAAAATTAACTTCAGCATCATCTCTATATAACTGACACAGTTCTGTCAGGAAAACTGTGGTTGTCAGGTTAAAATACAATAAGTAATATAACATGGCTTTTACGAGGAAATGCAGCAATTATCAGACTCATCACACTCTCATATATAAGACTCAACAGGATTGCACTGAGAAAGGAAATATGGAGAACACAAACCTTCACCCAATCGAACATGGAGTCAACGGTTACAAGAAACTGTAAGATGTTAATTTATATGAAGAAGAAATATAGAGGGGCAGCTGTGGCCTAGTGGTTCGGGCGTTGGTCTGAGGATTGGGGGTTTGAACCCCTTCCCAATAGGTTCCCCTGAGGTACCCTTGAGCAAGGTGCCGTCCTCGTCACACTTCTCCCTGCGATGGGCTGGCGACCTGTCCAGGGTGTGTCCCCCCGTCCTTCGCCCTGTACTCCCCCGCGACCCCGTTTGGGACAAGCGGCAGAAAATGGATGGAAGAAATATATAAATATCTTAAAGCAACATAATGATTCCAGAAATGGAGGATATTCCTGATTTTATCCTGCTTTAATTATGATGTAGTTGTGGAGATCCTTTCACTGACAATATTTTTTTTTAAAAAGCAGCAGCAGAACGTGATCATCCACTTCCGGTACTGCTGCCTGACCTGGAGGTAGACGATAGAACAGTCAGTTCGTCGACAGAACCAGAACAGAGTGACAACACTGAAATGAAACAGTATTAATGAGAGTGGAATTTTCTCTTCCAGCTCTGATTATCCAATGTCCAAGTTCCCAGTGCTGAAACCCATAAAGAACTGTTGTAAGTCGCTCTGGATAAGAGCGTCTGCAAAATGCCAAAAATGTAAATGTTGATATCCAAGTTCCTAGTGCCACAATTCATGTCTGAGTGCTGTTTTATTAACTATGTATGTCAGCAATGTCTGAACAATATTTTAAATGACATAAAAATTGATTGAATATCCTAAATTGATCAACACGAAGCCTGAACTGGGGCCTGACTAAACCTGAAAAAGGGAACCAACAATGGTATGTGTCTAAGCCCCTAGATCGAAAGATAGTGGATTAAAAACACCAAACTGTACGTTGCCTTGAGGTGCCCATGAGCAAGGCACTGTCCCCTTCACTGCTCCCTCGTGCTTTAAATAGGTGCCCCCTACTGTACTGTGTGTGTGTGAGTGAAAAGCAGGGGTTGAATGTTGATGTGTCTCACTGTGTGCTGTGCCGTGTTTCACAGTGAAGAAAATAGTCACTTTCACTTTCAAGCTTGCAGCATAATGCTCAATTACTTAAATGGAGTTAAAATCACAGTTTTAATAAAATCCAGAATGAAAGGTCTGTGTCCTTCCTTTTCTGAACAAGGACCTTTGTTTGTAGCAAAGATATAGAGCATCTTGAACGACAATGTTCTTTATGTAGAACTGAAATAAAACACACATGACATCAGACCCATCACCTACTTCCATGAGCAATACAGTAGCTCACCTGACGACTATGAAAATGATCAAAAACTGAAATCGGTCTGAAAACTCACACTGTCGGATGGAAAGGTTGGTCTGCAAGATACTAAGCGTGCTTAGATACTATAGCTGATCACTGACCTCTTTGTTGAGAAAACAGTGGACCAGGAAGATGAAGGTGCCCTGCTGGGAGTTGAGTAACACGAAGATGGTCTCCAGCACTTGGTTGTCCTCTGTGAAGAAACCCAGAATCCAGGGGCAACCAAGGATAACGCTTTGGACCAGAGTTTTAAAGACAAGGATTCTAGAGATGGAGAGATGGATCGTAAACAGAACTGTGGTCGGGCACACACTTCTTTGTCACGTATGGGGGGCGGGCTTCTCGCACACAGGTGCCCAGCGACCTCGCTGGCACCGGCGCGTTACATCTTTGACATTTCCACTAACAGTTAGAACTTAAAGCAGTTTGGTCCAGATTCTTTGAACATTGGTGCCATTTGACACTAACATTCCCACCAGTCAATGATCATTTTTAAATCTAAGATCTCCAGCCAGTTGAAAATCTATGCCAGAACCAGAATGGAGGTGGTTCTGGAGGAAAATCGCTCTCAAATCAAACTCATTGGTCTGGGTAAGTCCATTTGGAAACTAAATTGCTAGTCTATACTGGGGGCATTAGGACCAGACTCACAGTCAATTCATCAAACTGTCATATGAAAATCTCACAGCTAACAGCTCACAGTTTCCACATCTAGTTTCAGAAATATGTAATAAGATGTGTAATGTCTTTACCTCATTTGCTTGATTTTGGATTGTGCACTGCTGGTCCTTGTATGGATGTTTATGATGATGATGATGATAATGAAGAAGATCAAGTTGACTCTACAAATGTGAGAAATTATCATTTTGATCATTAAATGCAGAAATACCACTGCTTAGTTTACTGGAAAGCCTTGACCGTCCAGTATCATTGTGTTGTAGAAGCAGAAACATAGTATACATAATATGAAATACATTTTCAGGCAATTATGAAGTTCTTAAGAACTTTGTAAATTTTGTGGAAACTGTTAGATCATATTTTGATGTGAATCTTTATTTAATGAATCAAGAGTGAACAATAACTTACAATAAGAATAAAACACACTGGACCCAGAAAACTCCACACAAAGTTCCTGTCTGTCTTAATCCAGCATCTGGACAGAGGGACACAGAAGACATTATTATTTGAAGGTAAAATGATTGTGAAGACTGCTGACTCATTTCACTGTGTAACATCACTGAGGAACCATTCTTTCATCAAAGTTTTTAAAATGAAACACACTCACTTGTCACTGCCATATCCTTCAGGAAACAGTCCCGCAGACACGCCCACCACTAACAGAGGAACCGTGTAGCCAATCACAATCAGACACTTCCAGCTAAGCACCTCATTCTGCTTTGATCTGATTCCTGCAGGAGAGGTTCTTCACAAGGAGGAAGAGGTGCACAGCTCATGAACATCCACACAACGCCGAGAGGAAGTAGTAAGGCAGAACACCTGACAGCACTGCACACAGCAGCCAAAGAAAGGATGATAAGATGATTCAGTTTCTTTAGGAATTCGTGTTTAACCCTTCCACCTACACAGTGTTACTCTGTAAGGATCCTCCTGCTGATTCACAGCAGATCAAGGTATCGGTTCTCACCTGATGAACATTTATGAGCTGCAGGAACGACTGTGTGAGCAGGAAGAGCAGATGAGCCAGAAACAGGCTGGTACACAGGTTTATCAGAGGGGTGACGTTCACTCTCAGGTTTTGACGACAAAGAAGAAAAGTCAATGACAAGCTGAGAAAAACAGTCCCACTGCCATGGTAACGGTGCCACAGGTCCATGGAAGAGTCACTCTGGAAAGAAACATTTGGAGTTCTTGTTGGGAATTATAAGAAGACATCAACATCTGAACTGATTTATACTCCATCCATCCATCCATCCATCCATTTATTCAGCATCTTAGCTACTAGTTATCCTGACTACAGTCATCAAATCGCTATTACAGCCCATACACGGTGAACTACAGAGAAACAGTATTTTTATTTACTGCTGGGAATACTGGTTGGGTTTGAGAAAGTAAATATTAAACCTGAGAAACAGCCACTAAGGAGAAGGATCAGCAGTAAACTTTGAGACACTTTGAGACACTTGTTTTGAAACATGTGCTACATACCCAACTAGAATTAAACTAAGAAATCTAAAAAGTGCTTAGTGATGCCCTTGTCAGGATCTGGGATATATATATAAGACAATATAGGAAAGGACCTTTCTTCAGCAACAGCTTGTTTAAAGAGCTGTACAACCTGCATGTTCCAGTTTTGATATTTAGACATCGATCTACTAGTAGAGCCTAGTAGAACCTAGCAGGGAAGGAACTTTCTGAGGAACAACGACTCACGAAGAGCTTTGATTTCTCAATTCTCCAGCAGCAAGATTAATGAGTACTGACTCTACAGAAAGTGTGATCTGTAATTGATCTCACAGGGTTGTCTGGTGGTGGGTTGGTCTGCATGATGAGAGCGAAGGTTGACAGGTGAACACAGGAGCACACAGTGTAACTCTCGTTGGTCTGGAGAAGGTAACAGCCATCGACAATCCACTCAGTCTCGTTCCAGTACACACAAGACAGTGTCCCATTAGGGTCCATTTTCTGACCAAAGGAAAGGGTTGATATTTCCTTGAGAGTGTCATGTTGGAATCAAGCTGTACAAAGATAACTTTGCTCCTCTACTTTTAGAATTTTTGGTTAATTTTACAGAGTGTGAAGCTCAGATTCAAAGACTCACATGATTGTGTTTCATGGTGAAGTTGACTGGTGTGGGGAGCTGGCTTTGGGCAGTCCTGGGCAGCGTGGCTGACACCACATTCGTCATCATGGTTTTTATTGTGTTGCTGGTTTTGTTGAAAAGACTGGGTTTCAGCATACTGACATGTTGATGAAGCTCATGAAGGCCACAGCAGCTGATCCTGAAATGAATTAGATTAAGTAATTTAAAATGAAGAAAATAGCTATGCCTTCCTAGAACTCATACACAATTGCTGAAATTTGCATGCAGTCTTCATGAAGTTAGCAAGAAGAGCACTTCTACATCTCTGTTCTTCACTCCATTTCTCTTGTAGGAGGAGGCCCACTAGAAAGGCAATCCCAGACCTTCTGGCTGAGATGTTTTGGGGTACTACCAAATGGTAGGAAACCACAGACAGACTCCAGGTCATGCTAAAGAATATATCTCAGCTGGCTTTGAAAGCTTTGAAGAGGATGGAGGGAACAAAAATAAAACTTTTGGATAAATCAAAGTGAGGATAAATCACTGCATCTTTGGCATCCTCCAAGAAGAGTTGGTGGAAGTGTCCAGGAAAACAATCCCAGTATTAGATGATTAAAAATGATAATGAAATGAAAGTACAAATTCTGGGGACATTTCAGGACATTTTAGAAAAGTTTAAGTAAAAAGTGCTTGAAGCAAGAGCCTGAAAGGAAACTTTACCATTGTTATTCTTGGAAATCTGTAGGAGACTGATGTCCATCTGAGCACTGTTTATGGAAATCTGGGGGTTTTCAATCAACGAGGTGTTTGGCCAGACTCCAAAGTCTTGAACATCTGCAAGATATAAATGATAAACCTCTACTCCTGTCCAACTGCAACAGAAATGCTAGATGTTAAATCAGATCTACATTTCTGCAAGTGTTTTTTTTGTAATATATATATTTTTTTCCAAACAAAAGCTTTGTTTCACTATTCTTCAATCTCCTGAAGAACTGAAATGTGACTTTTCATTCATGAGAATGTTTAATTGTGCAGATCTTTACCTAAACCATTGAGAGAGATGCTGACAGAGTAATTGGTTTCTGTTGGAGTCACCAGTGTAGACACCAGTTTCTCAGTCTTGTTCAGCACTGCGTTCCCATAAGAAACCAGCACCTCTGGATTTGTATTGTCAGCCTTCAGAAGCTGACCCTGGGTATTGAGCACTGTGCCTAAATAAGATGTTACAACCTGATCAGGAAACAGAGTGAAACTTGAAAACTAAATCATTACAGAGGACACATTTCTATATTTCATCCTTTGATTTCATTCATTCGGTGTATTTAAAGAACATACCTTTGGTGGGAGCAATGTAGTGGTGATGTTATCAATCTGACTAAAGAGATTTTCTCCACATTGTGGTGTGAAATTGATCTAAAATGAAGCGGAAGGTTATGTGAATACTAGAAATGATAGTCAGCAGGTATTATTAAGAAGGAAATGATCACAAACCTGGCATTCTGAAGAGACTGTGATGTTTGGAAGAGCAAAAAGAGATCAACCAGTAAGAGTATACACTTCATTAGCAGAATGTAAAAAATAGCCTCTATCAGCTTGTGAAATACAGTCTGAGACCCCACTGAAGCACAGATCACTTGTTTGTGCACACCTGAGCATTGGGTGCCAGGTGTGCTTCATCGGGGGCTGGGGTTATAAGCCCCAGTGAATCAGAGCAGGGCGCTGGTCATACTATGTGCGCACTGTGATTACTTGGGTTATGTTTTTCATTTGTTATGTTGGTTATGTTGAGTTTTGAGTTCTGTGCATGTTATCTGTAATTAAAGTCCAGTACGAAGTTCTCGGCTCTGCGTTGGCGTCCAGTCCTCAACACCACTCCGTGACAGAATGAGCAGCCGCCACAAATGGACGTCGCGAGCCGAGAGCTCCGTGGGGATGTCCGTGAAGGTCCACCGGACCTTCCAGGTGCTGGAGGCTGGGGGGATATGGGTTGAGCGGTCCGCTCCCCTCCCAGGATTGGCCGACGCTGTGCCTGTCCCAGCTCCAGCAAATAGGAGGGTGGGTGTGGCTGCGGAGCCGGCTCCCACGTGAGCCCCTGTGGAAGCGGGGCTGCGATTCCGGCTCACGTGTCCGCACAAGGTGGGACTCAAGGGACATCCGCCATCACCGCGGAGGCGGCGGGGCTTCGAGGGACGAGGTCCACGTCCGCCGGAGGAGGCGGGGTTTCGAGGGGCTGCATCCAATTCAGACCGCCGGAGGAGGCGGGGTTTTGAGGGGCCGCAGCCGAACCCGCCTGAGGACCGCGGTGAGAGCGGAGCATTCGACTGGACTTTCTTTGGACTTTTTGTTAAATGTTTGCTACCCCTCTCCTTTCGGGGGATCCTGCTTCGGATGAAGCAGGGTCTGGCGCCCCGGAGTAGGTGCCTTTCGGGTGGGGTACTGTAATGCTCCTGTTCCAGTAGCGGGCGCCCTGCTCTGATTGTGCACACCTGAGCTTGGGTGCCAGGTGTGCTTCATCGGGGGCTGGGGTTATAAGCCCCATTGAATCAGAGCAGGGCGCTGGTCATTCTGTGTGCGCACTGTGATTCCTCGGGTTCTGTTTTTCATTTGTTATGTTGGTTATGTTTAGTTTTGAGATCTGTCCTCAACACCACTCCGTGACATCACTCAGTGAAAGACTCCATTACAAAAAGTTGGGAAGTCTAAAAAAATCACTTCAAAAGAACTTCAGGTTTTACAAACAAATCACTGTAATGTGTCCTCAAGCACAGTTACACCACAATCCCAACACAAAAATCAAACTTACACAGTTTACCACTTATTCTAAATGTCAGTCAGAACATTGTGGGACTGATCATTAATGTGGGCTGAGGGAAGTGTTCTGGATCTATTTTCTTTGGGAACTATTGACTTGTACTGCTTGGTAGTGATCCTAAGTATTCAAACTCCTCCACCTTTGCTACCTCCACTCCCTGCATTTTAACCACTCCACTTTCCTCCCTTTCATTCACACTCATGTATTCTGTCTTTGACCGACACACTTTCATTCCTCTCCTCTCTAGAGCATATCTCCATCTCTCCAGGTTCTCCTCAAGCTGCTCCCTACTCTCACTACAGATCACAATATCATCAGCAAACATCATCGTCCATGGAGACTCCTGTCTAACCTTGTCCATCACCCTGTCCATTACTATTGCAAATAAGAATGGGCTTGGTGCTGATCCTTGATATAATCCAACATCTACCTTAAATGCATCCATCACTCCCTCTGCAGATCTCACCACTGTTACACTGCCCTCATACATATCCTGAACCACTTTCACATACTCCTCTGAAACACCAGACTTCCTCATACAAAACCACAACTCCTCTCTAGGCACCCTGTCATCTGCTTTCTCCAAGTGCAGAAAGGCACAATGCAGCTCCTTCCGACCTTCTCTGTTCTTCTCCATCAACACCCTCAGAGCAAACATTGCATCTGTGGTGCACTTTCTCAGCATAAAGCCATACTGCTGTTCACTGATCCTCACCTCTTTTCTTAACCTAGCTTCCACTACTCTTTCCCATAACATCATGGTGTGGCTGATCAACTTTATCCCTCTATAGTTACTACAGCTCTGTTCATCACCCTTATTCTTGAAAATCGGTACCAGTACACTTTGTCTCCACTCCTCAGGCATCCTCAGGCATCTTCTCTCTGTCCCCTGGGTACACTCTCTATCACTTCACTTCACTATCACTCCAGAATTTTTCTTTCTTCTACATCTCACAACCAACTTGTCGAGCATAAGCACTAACAACATTTATTATTAAACCTTCAACTTCCAGCTTCAAACTCATCACCTTCCCTGACACCCTCTTCACCTATAAAACACTCTCCACATACTCTTCCTTCAGGATAACTCCTCCCCCATTCCTCCTTCTATCCATACCTTAAACCCTCCTCCAATACACCTGGCCTTACTACCCTTCCATCTAGTCTCTTGTACACACAAAATGTCAACCTTCCTTCTCTCCATCATATCAGCTAATTCTCTACCTTTACCACTCATGCTGCCAACATTCAAAGTCCCTACCCTCACTTCCACATAATAGTTTCCTGGACACACTGATTCGAATTGGAGAAGATCTGTAGTAACAACAGTCACTTCCTGAATTCCCACAGGCTTGGGACCGGCACAAAGAACTACACTGGCTTATGCATCCCTAGTGGCTGGGTTATGATGACAATAGATATGTTTGTTATTAGAATCTGGTCATATTCCAGACCATAACATGTGTCAAATTGGAAAGAGTGCAATAAAAAGAACTGTACCTGTTGGCTCTGCTATTGGGATTATCTTTTTTACATCTAAAACAGGATGAGACAGTAGCAAAAATACAGAATAACCACAATTAAATGACTTTAACAGCTTTAATTTAATTATTTATCAATTTTATTTATTTATTTATTTTAGGTAAACTTGGCAGAGATCTTCTTTGTGTTGATGAAATAAAACATGAAGGCCTGATAAACAGACTGAAAATTCAGAGAGTACATCAGAGTTACCTGCACAGTAAGTTGCATTGCAGAAGTTTGGGCTGACAAACTCATAGACATAATAGTTTCCTGGACATGCTTTGACTCGAATTGGAGGAGATCTGTATGAACAACAGTCACTTCCTGAATTCCCACAGACTCCACGAGTGATTATTCCATCTTCTATCTGAGGGTGAGGACCATTGAGCCACAGAGGGATATCAGTACCACATCTGGATCTATTAACGCAGCTCTCTGGCATCCGGATGCTCATCCCATTATACAGCATTCGGTACCAGCCAGTCCAGCCACTCCCACGGTCACAGTAGGAGCCTCCAGAAGCATTAGTGGCTCTCCAGGGCTGATCCAGAAAGGCGAAATTAGTGCAGGGATCATAACTGAGAGTGTTGAAGGGAACTGTCATGATAAACATAATGAACACATAAAAAGCTGGTCAGTAAAGCTCACATGGATTGCCAGATTAAATAGGTATTGTCATTAAGTAGATGCTACTAATATTGTAAGCTTCTCCAATTCAAATAACTAATTTGCTAACGCAAAAGAAAGACTCATGCATATTTATTGGGGTAAAGTTTATTTTAAAAAAAAGGGGAAAAACAAAATTGTTGATTAATGCAGGGTTCCTGTGTACTGTACTTTATTTTAGATCTGATAATGTATACGATAGTTTCAGTTCATTAGTTTGTGTTGTTGATATGATACGTTTAGTGGTGACATTAACAGTAGGCCTGTTAAATACGTCAGCTTAATCCAAAAATATAGACGTATTTGTTGAATATCTAAGGAAATTTTGCATCCATGCCACTCTGATGTAGTCACCAGTGGATGCCCGTGATCTTGGCTTTCTGGATTGACTAATATGCTCATTTCTAATCCGGTCTATCCACCCAATAAAAATCTCTAACTCCTCCACCTCCAGCTCTACAGCTTGTCTTTTCCTCAAAGTCACGATCTCCAAACTGTGAAACATAGCTGGTCTCACTACTGTCCTGTAAATCTTCCCTTTTAATCTGTCTGTCACAGATCACTCTTCTCCAACCATTCCAACCTGCCTGCACTCTCTTCTTCACCTCTCTTCCACACTTGATGTTACTCTGAACTGTTGATCCCAAGAAATTAAACCTTTGTCACCTCCACTCCCTCCATCCTAGCCACTCCACTTTCCTCCTTTTCGAATACTCATACATTCTGTCTATGAACTATTCACTTTCATTCCTCTCCTCTCTAGAGCAGAACTCCATCTTTCCAGGTTCTCCTCAAGCTGCTCCCTACTCTCGCTGCAGATCACAATAACATCACCAAACATCATCGTCCAGGGAGACTCCTGTCTTATCTCGCATCTTTACCATTTACTTAACCTGTCCATTACCATTGCAAACAAGAATGGGCTCAGTGCTGATCCTTGATGTAATCCAACCTCTACCTTAAATACATCTGTCACTCCCACTGCAGATCTCACCACTTTTACACTGCCGTCATACATATCCTGAACTACTCACATGCTTCTCTGAAACCAGTGTACCAGACTACAGTTCACCAAACACCTCAGTTGTAGCCTTCACCACTGTATTCTTCACTCTGTGCTTCATCTCCTTGTACTCCCTCATGGTTTCATACAAAAAATGTATTACTTATTTTAGTTTTTATGAAATTATTTCAAATAATGTTAGTCAATTATTGACTCGGTTATGAAACATAGAGTTAAAAAAGCATGTTGCCAAGATCCCTTAATAAACCTGTGATAAAATTTAATATAAGTTGACAAACAATCCATGGCATGTTAGTGGTGTCTACTGGTGATGTAAACTCTAGATATAAGTTCTACTAATATTATGACTAAGTTCCTTATCTTCACGTTATGAGTAAATTCACAGTCTGTCATGTCAACTATCATTAGTATATGGTCTATTCTAAAGAATGATAAAGAAAACAGACTTTACCTGCACAGTAAGTGGGCATTGGAAGAGATAAACTTGGCTTGATGAGTCTGTAAACGTAGTAATTTCCAGAACAGGCTTTAACTTGAATTGGATTTGAGGGCTGCAAATTTAAATATGTGCCATTTGGCAAATAGAAGTAGGTTCCATAGATTCCTCGAGTGACGATGCCATCCTGTGGTAGTGGATGAGATCCACCAAGTGAAAGTGCTGTATAACCACCACATCCCATATCACTGGAATACCAGCCAGATTCAGGAATCTGAGCACTTCTCCCCTGAAGATACAGCCGATACCAGCCGCTCCACCCAACAAGAGTGTCATCATTACCATTGTAGCCAGTGTTGACTGTTCTCAAGGAACTATCCAGAACACTGAAGGCTGTGCAGGGGTCAGCACTGTCTGCAATGGAAGACATTAAAAAGAAATTATTTGAAGCATGTAAATACTCCATGGAAGACATTATAAAACTAAACCTAATGCATTTGTACAAGTTTATGTAAGGCTAAAAAATATTTACCACATTTATAAAATGATAATTTGTAGGAAGACTGGTGTGAGACACTGCAAATAAAATAAAATTTGTAAGTTTATGGTATTACAGCTCTGAGACATCTGTATGAAGAAGCTTTCTGAAGAATGATGCCTTCATCATGGCCCTCCAGCTGCTCTTTGGTCTTCTTTTAGCTTTTTGACAGTTTTTCTTATACCTTCCCTATCGGTAATGTGAGTTCATATGTTGTTCTTCTGTCTGGGGATGATACATTATGGTTCCATGAATGTTCCTCTTGCATATTGTCAAAACATTTGTTCTGACAGGAATGTTGGCACTGTAGCTTCTTTCATTCCCGTGTATCCATGAGAACGTCATGAGGGATAGAATAAGAACACTGCACATCATTTTATATGTTTGGTTCAAACAAGGCTGTTTTCCAGTGTGTGAGCAATAGTACCTACACCAGCCAGCAGCACAATTCCCCTTCAGGCTGGCAGCACAATACAGTCACCTCTCAGAACTGCTGAGTTTGAGTGACACACATGCTGATGAATCTGGTAACTTTAGAATTTTCTCTCAGATCCAGGATTACTGTGAGATCAAAGTGCTCAATCTGCAGTCTCAGGTTTATATGGAAACAGAAAATAAATAATAAAGCAGGGGTAAAAACTTTGGTCTGTAGTCCCTTTACAGGCTCTGTATGAAGGCGGTTTCTCTTTACAAGCAATGCATGAAGGGGGTGTACCCAGTCAGTCTGTCCTAAAGCACATGGGTGGTGGTGGTCTAGTGGTAGGACACTCGTCTACTGACTAAGAGGTTGAAGGTTCCGTTTCCACCTCAACATTACTACCAATGGGTTCCCAAGTTAGTCCCCCTGGAGCATCTCTTTAATCAGGAATTAGAAATCACTCTGGGAAAAGAGCATCTGGTAAATGCCATGAATGTAAATGTTCTCATACTCATAAACCTTTTCATCAGCCTTTAGAACTTCTCCCTTGAGGAGACCAGAAACTCAAGAAGCATCACCACTGGTGACACCCCAAGTTCCTTTTATTCTATGAGTGTAAGAGTAATAGAAACTGCAAATCTCATCACTGTGAAAAACTACAATTAAATACACATAAAAACAGACAGTGTCAGTAATTCCAAATAGTTCAATTATTCAAGCCTTGAATAACTTCACTATGAATGAATAAAGGCATTTAAATTAAGGAAAATATATTAATTTTGCAACTTACTTGTGCTTAGACTGTACACTGGAGGACTGCTTGTTGAGATGATGTTCGGAGTGATGCTTGTCACATCTAAATAAACAAGTTTAAGTTCAAACATGAAGACCTCTGATGAGTCGCAATACTTTTTTTAAAACACAGGTTAAAGCCTACAGACGGTACTGTGGAACATTCATGGGGTTCTAGTGCTTCATTTAAAGATTTAATTTGCATGACACACTGATAAACGTTGCACAGTATTCTGGTTTACTCGTTTAGTGGAGGCAACTCCACTTAACACAGTGACCACAGTTGTTTTAACAGAAATCAGTCATTTTAATCCATAAATCAGAGATTGAAGTTCATAAAATAGTAAGAGTTACCTGCACAGTAAGCTGTAGTACAGAAGTCTGGTCGGACAAACCAATAGACGTAATAGTTTCCTGGACACGCTTTGACTTGAATTGAAAAGCCCCAATTGTAGCATCGACCTCCTAAAGTTCCACAGACTCCACGAGTGACGATTCCATCTGCTGTCTGAGGGTGAGAACCGCTGAGCGACAAAGGGATATCAGTACCACAAGCCAATTGACTGATACAATTCTCTGGCATCCGGATGCTCATCCCATAATACAACAGTCGGTACCAGCCATTCCAGTTAAAGCTGCTGTCACAAATGTACAGTCTACTTGCATTGGTGGCTCTCCAGGGTTGGTCCAGGGCAGTGTAACTGTCACAGGGATCACTAGCAGCTGTGGATGAAATGATTTTATATATATATATATATATATAAATGGTGAAGAAACTGAGTTTCCATCATTAAACTGGTGTAGTTTCTAAATTCTGGTGTTTACTTTGAGCTGCTTCAGACCATCATTCCTTGAGCAGTGGTTCTGACTACAAGCCTACTATCCGCCTGAAAGCTTTAGGCTTCACTTACCTGAAATTCCAGTTTTGCTAATGAGGATCATTAGTAGGATCTCAGTGACCCCTGGTGGAAAGATAAAGGAGTTACTGAATATGAACAAATACTGATGTTAACCTAAAACTAGTAACTATTCTTCATTAAATCTAAGATGAGGTAACAGGTTAATTGGACGTATGTAGATTTCTTTAGCTTGGCTTGTGTTTCATAATAAAACTGATCGTAAGTCTCGAATGCTACATGGACAAAAGAGATAAAGATTCAGGTATTTGGAAGATGTAAAGTGAAAGTGACAACCTTTGTCATTGCGAGGTCACGGCACACCACACAGTGAACCACAACAAAATTGGACCTCTGCATTTAACCCATACACACACGTGCAGCAGTGGGCAGCTATTGAAAGTACGTGGGGAGCAGTGATGGGGACAGTACCTTGCTCAAGGTTACCTCAGGGTAACTCACTGGGGTGGGAATCGAACCCACAATCTTCCGATCTGGGGCCAATCCCTAACCACTAGGCCACCGCTGCCCTACTGTTGCCAGAATTCAACAAAACATTTGCAAGACTCCAGTGTGACCAGCAGTGTTATATGGGTTGGAGATGATGGTTCTGAGGAAAACAGGTGGTGGGGCTGGAAGTTGGCAGTTGCCAAGATTTACATTGAGTGATGAGGACAGAACTCTATTTGAAGTGAAATTCTAATTCAACTCAGATGAAAAATTAAAAAGGTGTTTTAGATGGTGTGGGTGTAAAAAGTGATGTACTACACCAATATTTGCCTGAAAACACCTAAAAGGTTTAACCCCAGAAAGTAAAAAAACTAATGCAAGGGAGGAGGAGAGGGGTGGCAGTACCCACATCAGCCAGCAGAGGGAAGCACAACCCCCTTCCAGACTGGAGGGGGAGATGTAGAGCAGCAGCTAACAACCATTAGCAACCAGCAGCACCATGAAGCCTTCAGTTCTTGCTGCTGAGTGTTCATCTGACACACACAAGCTGAGGAAGCTGGAATTTTGGTATTTTCTCTCATGTTAAGACTGACAGAGATCAAAGTGTTCAGTCTCCTGTCCCAGGATTGAATTAAATTTAAAAAAGCAACAAAAAAAGACACACTTGAGAGCCACACTGGGTTAGGACCCAAGAGCAGAACCTGCACCCAAAACACTCGGTGAAACTCAAGATACAACAGCCAAACCCTAAAACAGATGGAAAAAAAAAACCTCTCAAATTAGGTCGTTTCTAATATCATGTGTTTGTGCTTGTGACTTTTTCTTTCTTTAGCATGTGAGCCTGTCACTTCGTACCTTTTTCTTTTCTTTGAGTAAAGTGAAGCTGGAGCGTGTCGGTCTGACACAAACACACAGAGATAGAAACAGAGACCCGAGAGTAAACCAGGGATCTTTACCGAAACTACCAGCAGTGCCGTTAAAACGGCCCAGCAAGTCTTCACTGTTTCCTCTTGTTTATAAAGGGGAGGAGTCAGCTGACCCGGAATTACCCCTGATTACCGAGCTGGACTCGCTGCTCTCCCAAGAGCGGTCTGTCTTCCCCGGTGGGGAAGGGCACTTACAGTTTGGACAAAAGGCCACTGAGCAAGTGTTTATTAATAATTAGAGTCTCATTTCCACAAAAAAAAACAAGGTAAAATAATTTTCACCAGTAACATGTAGGGGCTGAAAAAAGTATTTGAAACTTTTAAATGATGCAAAAATTATGCAGAAAAAAGACTCCTTTATGAAAATAAACATTCAACACTTTCAACACATTTTCTGCCATATTGATAAAAACTCCAGGGACATTTTCACTCATTCCATCAAAATGTATTCGAGGATAACTTTCATTTTGATTCATCTTAGAAAGGAATACTTGTATTTGTTGACACTAAAGGTCATTTATTTGCATGGTCTTCTCATTCTTCATTTTTCAGCTGAACAGGCAGACAGTCAGGGATGCCTTAAACAAACAATGTGGTTTTGAAAATGAATTATTGTATGAGATCACATGATGAAAGTGACTATTTTTGTCTATTGAAATTACCCGGGAACAATACCGTGCTTAAGAGTGCCTCAGGGAAAAACGACAGTTCAGGGAATCAAACCCACAATCTTCTGATCCAGGGCCAGCTCGCTAACCACTAGGCCACCGATGCCACCTGTGATAAGCCCTGTCATACAACCTGAGTAATGCTGTGGATGTTTATTATAGCTTAAAGCAGATTTTACAAAGATTTTACATCCTCTCTTTCATATTAATTTTATTTAAAAAGTTAATCTGGTAAAATCAGTAGTAATGATTCAAATTCCTAACTCTGAACAAATGAAAAAAATAAGTCAAGTCAATTCAAAATGAAAAAAAAAATGTATTCAGATTAGAAAAGCAAAAAAGTACAGCAATGTGCTCAGCATAAAAAGTAAAAAGTACAGGAATGTACTGAGAGTATAAAGTAAAAGTACAGGAATGTACTGAGAATGTAAAGTAAAAAGTACAGGAATGTACTGAGAGTGTAAAGTAAAAGTACAGGAATGTACTGAGAGTGTACAGTAAAAGTACAGGAGTGTACTGAGAGTGTAGAGTGAGACGTGTCTCCTCTGAAGGACGTCTGGAGTGTCTGTCTGTGCTGAAAGTGAACTGAATCTCACTCCATATTAATAGAATTAAAGACTATTAAAGCCTCGAATTTCAACTCCAATAAAAACAATCTACTGAAAATAATCAACATGAACTTCACCGCTTCACTTTCATCACCGTCTCTACTAGTTCTCCATCACGGACACACACTCAACACACCCTGAACTCCACCGTCCACTCTCCCTGTCCTCTCTCTCACTCTCCTTCACTCTGTCCTGCACCGATGGACACACAGAGGGACCATTTTTTGTGGTGTTTGTGTCCATTTAGGTTAAAACTTGATGATGGGAAGGTGATCCTGCACTACTATAATCAAACTGTACCCAGGAATAAATAATCACTCACTCTACACAAACATATATTTTGATGTTGTGGCATAAAATATTTATATCTTGGCATGTCTTGCCTCTACTTTTTACTTCATGTCATTTTACAACTCCCCCAGTTTCCTCCAGTTAGACATTTGCCTTTACTTTCTATGACAGTCTTGAGCTGAACTAAAAAAATGAGAGAATTGTGTTTTTCATTGTGTGTACTTTATTAATACCAATCATTTCTGAGTTTAACCTTAGAAAGTGTCATGAGGAGTGAAAGTGACTCTTAGTCATTGTGGAACATAGCAATCAGAACACAAAACTCATGCACCATGCAGCAAGGGCCAGCCATTTAAAGCAACCAATG
The DNA here is from genome assembly GCA_017165825.1 of Hepsetus odoe. Taxonomy (NCBI): domain Eukaryota; kingdom Metazoa; phylum Chordata; class Actinopteri; order Characiformes; family Hepsetidae; genus Hepsetus; species Hepsetus odoe. The sequence continues at coordinate 21,764,027 of CM029386.1, forward strand.
GAACAGTGATGGGAATGGTACCTTAGGACAACCTTCTGGTCTGGGATTCAAACCACAACCTTCTGATCCTGGGGCAGCAGTGGTCTAGTGGTTAGGGAGTTGCCGCTGCATTGGAAGATTCGATTCCCTTACCAGTAAGTTGCCCTGAGGTACCCTTGAGCAAGGTACCGTCCCTGTCACTGCTCCCCGGGTGCTTTCAATAGCTACCAACTGCTGCATGGTGTTTGCATGGGTTAAATGCAGAGGTCCAATTTTGTTGTGATTCACTGTGTGCTCTGCTGTGACCTCGCAATGATAAGGCTGGTCTCTTTCACCACTCCACCACGTCCTCTCCTGGGTGTGGTTCTAAACTAACTGGGGAGGAAATTCACCACTTTCAAATAAACTCTAGTAAAAAGCTGGATTGACAGTAAAATAAGCCAATAATGAATATTTATGAGTTATACTAAATAATAACAGAGTTCAATCAAATATGCTTAATTGGGCCGATTAAACTGAGCTGGTTTTAGTAACTGAATAAAGAACTTTTTGAATAAAAAAAATCTACAAAACAACCGAGCTAATTTAAGTTATTTCTACCTTTAAAATCAAGTCAAGTAGGTTTGTATTGTCATTTCAACCATATACACAGTACACAGTGAAATGAAATAACGTTCCTCCAGGACCCTGGTGCTACACATACGGGGACAAACAAGTGCAGACAACAGACGGTACATTTATCCTACAGAGAACCGCAGTGTTGTGGAACAAAGCAACACAAGTTGTTGGACAATGTAGCGGAGCAGCAGTGTTGTGGCTGAAGTGTTGTATTTCACAATGTACAAGCTACAAAAAGTCTCATAACTGAAAGTTCTTTTTAGAGCAAAAACTACTTTTCTATTCAAAATAAAGGTTTTCACTCACCTGTTAGAATGTGTCTCGTATTTCTGTTCATTTCTGTTTTTATTGTTTGGCAGTAATATCAGCCAGATCCTCTGTCTTTTACACACATGTCAAAATGATGCTTGCATTGTTATTTATTTAAATTATACAGGCAAAGGAGGTCTTCAGCTGAACAGGCAGGCAATCAGCTTTGATGTAAACGATGTGGTTTTTAAAATGTGTTTGTTTCCTGTTGGAAAAAGGCTTGTTCTCAGATCAGCAAGAACATCTCTGACATTACTGAATCCAGCAATAGCCTGCTGCCACATCGGTGTACTGTCCCATGGAGAGGTCGAACAGAGGCTCTAAAACTAAATCCTGGAAATGTTTACTGTCCTTCCAGCACATCCACATTAATTCATCCATCAGTTCATGTCACGTTACACTCAGATCCTGATTTTCTAAGAACCCCAAAATTCAGCACTTCATGTGAGCAGTTACTCAGCTCTCATTTTTTATTTAATGAAGAAAAAAACATTAATAATGAGGCTCAACCTGAAGATACCTCTTAAGTGTGATCACTGATGTAGAAAAGACTCATCAACTCATTATTAATCACTTATCCTGAGGAAGATTCTAGAAGTGACGAAATTAAGACAACATTTTTAATTAAAGTGTAATAAATAAACTTTTGTAAGCTTTTATTCACTTTATAAACTTTTTGGAATTAGAAAAATATACAGTATCTCACAAAAGCGAGTGCACCCCTCACATTTTTGTAAATATTTTATTATATCTTTTGATGGGACAACACTGAAGATATGATGCTCTGATACAATGTAAAGTAGTCCATGTGTATAGCTTGTATAATGCCTCAAAATATCTCAACACACAGCAATTAATGTCTAAACCACTGGCAACAAAAGTGAGTGCACCCCTAAGTGAAAAACATCCACATTGTGCCCAAAGTGTCAATATTTAGTTTGGCTACCATCCATTATTTTTTAGTCTGAACTCTCTTGGGCATGGAGTTCACTAGAGCTTCACAGGGTACCACTGGAGGGGGGGGAGACAGAGGAGTCTTCCACTCCTCCATGATGACATCACAGAGCTGGTGGATGTTAGAGACCTTGTACTCCTCCTTCTCCCATTTGAGGATGCCCCACAGATACTCGATAGTGTTTAGGTCTTGCTGGATTCTCCGATCTAGAACCAAGGTTCGATCAGTCAGTGATGAGGCGAGGAGGTTTAAGCTATAGCAAAGTTTATTAACAGAAGAGTAATGAAGTTCTTACAAGATGTTCAAGAGACGGTCAGTGTTCTTCTTTGTGTTGAATCCTCTCTCTCTTACTTGCACAGTTCAGAGTGTGCCTTCTTATCTGTCCCCTGGGAGCTCCAAGGCCTCCGGTGGAGACACCTAATATAAGACTGTGACCTTGTTTGGGTGTTTTTAACATGCAAAGAAAGCGTTACTCAGAAGAGAGCAAAGAATAATAGAGATGCAGTTGATAATATATAGGTTAAAGGTTACAGGAACGTGAATACTACCTAGGGAAGGGATTTAGGGTGACGGGGGTGAAAGGGCATTGGGTTGGTAGAGGAGTTCAGGGATGGAAGGACATAGGAATGGTCGAACTACAGGAATAGGGCCATGGAATCAACTATGTGGTGAAAAGGGCAAAGGAATTATTGTGGGGAGAAGAAAGAAGGACAAAGGAATAGAGAATTGGATATATGACTAATACATAAGTAAAAAATAATGGAGATAAATTAATAAAATCAACCTACAATCCATCACTCCCCCTTGTGATTCTATGTAAACCCATTGAATCAACATTAAACATTAAATCAGTATGAATTAAAAAAATCCCTGATCATGCTAAATATTCAAAATCACACTGGGATTAATGATTGAACAGTAGTCATACCATTATCATCATGTATGATTACAGTTAATGATTAAATCTTTCAAAATCTGGAGACAGAGAGTTTACATTGACATGTACAGTCTTAAATGTTCTGGAAACAAATTATAAAACAATCTTGATTATCAGGAGAATCAAAGTAATCGAACTCTCTTGGGCATGGAGTTCACTAGAGCTTCACAGGTTGCCACTGTAATCCTCCTCCACTAATCCATGATGACATCACAGAGCTGGTTGATGTTAGAGACCTTGTGCTCCACCTTCTGTTTGAGGAAGCCCCACAGATACTCAATAGGGTTTAGGTCTGGAGACATGCCCCGACAGTCCAGCATCTTCACCCTCAGTTTCTTTAGCAGGCAGTGGTTGTCTTGGAGGTGTTTGGGGTTGTTATCATATTGGAATATTGCCCTGCGGTCCAGTTTCTGAAGGGAGGGGATCAGACTCTGCTTCAGTCACAGTACATGTTGACCACGTCGGGACCACGCTCCACTGTATATCCACACCTCACCTGTGGGGATGGTCCAGAGCACCAAGTTTCTTAGTGTTCACCTAACAGACAACCTCATATGGACCTTCAACACCAACTCCATCACAAAGAAAGTCCAGCAGCATCTCTACTTCCTGTGAAGACTAAAGAAAGCCCATCTTCCGCCACCCATCCTCATCATCTTCTACAGAGGAACCATCGAGAGCATCCTGAGTGGCTGCATTACTGCCTGGTAAGGGAACTGTTTCACCACTCGCTGCATCCGCAAAGCAACCAGCATTGTGGATGATCCCTCCCACCCGTCCCACACTCTCTTCTCCCTCCTGCCATCCGGGAAAAGGTTCCGCAGCATACGGGCCTCCACTTCCATGATGGGAAATAGTTTCTTTCCCCTGGGTTTCTTTCCCCTGGCCATCAGACTCTTAAACTGATAATCACTTTACCACTGCTGCAATTACTACTTATTGCAATACTTAATACTTGCTACTTATAACTTATTACTTAGTACTCGTATTCATTTTTGCACTCCGCACTTTAACCAAAACACTGCTGTTGCATCATATTGCCAGTTACATGGCCTGCTTTGTTCTGCATCATGGCAAGAACAAAGCAGCATTGCATGAATGCATGTTCAGTCTACTGTTCTGTCTGCTGTTGTTGCACTGTTTTGTCCTATGTCGCATCTCAAGTTGTGTCTCATGTTGTGTCTGTTTTGCTGAGTGCTGCGCTGAATGTTCATCTGGATAAATAGTCACTTTCACTTCAAATTAAACGTAATTTACATTTATAGCATTCCTCAGAGATTCTTATCTCCATGAAGTGTCTCCATGAAGCTACTTGTGGTTTGTTTGAGGATTAATGCAAGTTTAAAAGTGGATAAGAAAAGATTTCACCTGACGGCATCTTGACTACTGACACATGCCAACACATTTAATACATTAAGAAGCATTCTGGAGAAAACATCTGATTGGGAAGACCTTTCTTCTTCAAAAACCAAAGTGTATTGAGAAGATAAAGAGGTGGTGATGTTCTAGTGGTAGGAATCCCATCTCCCACCTCAAGCACTACCACCATTGCCTTCCTGAGCAAAATCCTTAACCTTAACTTGCTCCAGGAGTACTGTCCCAGTAGTTAGGAATCGGAAAATCGCTCTGAGCAACAGCATCTGCTACATGCCGCTGACATAATGTGAAGAGATGAAGCTAATTTACCAAATGCAATGTTGTTAATGAAAAAAAAAATAATGATAAAAGAGGCATTTTACATAGAAACAGACACTTATTTATTTAAATATAAGAATCAAAATATTTGTAAAGAGTTAATATTATTTAGAACTGCTAATTATTGTAAAGTAGGACATTTAGCAAACACAATGAAATCTTCATAACTTAATAGTCTTCATACATTAAGACTATAAAAAAAAAATCTGCATCATCTCTATATAACTCACACAGTTCTGCCATTAAAAGTGTGGTTATCAGGTTAAAATACAATAAGTAATATAACATGGCTTTTATGAGGAAATGCAACGATTATCAGACTCATCACACTCTCATTTATAAGACTCAACAGGATTGCACTGAGAAAGGAAATATGGAGAACACAAACCTTCATCCAATCGAACATGGAGTCAACGGTTAGGAGAAACTGTAAGATGTTATTTTATATGAAGAAGAAATATAGAAATATCTTAAAGCGTCATAATGATTCCAGAAATGGAGGATATTCCTGATTTTATCCTGCTTTAATTATGATGTAGTTGTGGAGATCCTTTCACTGACAATCTTTGTTTTTAAAGCTGTGGGTTTGAAGCAGCAGCAGAAAGTGATCATCAACTTCCGGTACTGCTGCCTGACCTGGAGGTAGACAATAGAACAGTCAGTTCATCTGACACTGTTCTTTATGTAGAACTGAAATAAAACACACATGACATCACACCCATCACCTACTTCCATGAACAATATAGTAGCTCACCTGACGACTGTGAAAATGATCAAACAGATCAAAAATTGAAATCGGTCTGAAAACTCACACTGTTGGATGGAAAGGTTGGTCTGCAAGATGCTGTTTAGATACTATAGCTGATCACTGACCTCTTTGTTGAGAAAACAGTGGACCAGGAAGATGAAGGTGCCCTGCTGGGAGTTGAGTAACACGAAGATGGTCTCCAGCACGTGGTTGTCCTCTGTGAAGAAACCCAGAATCCAGGGGCAACCAAGGATTACGCTCTGGACCAGAGTTTTAAAGACAAGGATTCTAGAGATGGAGAGATGGATCGTAAACAGAACTGTAGTTGGTATAGCATCACCTTCTCTTTGTTATTATTTCCAGTAACAGTTAGAACTTAAAGCAGAATTGTTCCAGATACTTTGAACATTGGTGCCATTTGACACTAACATTCCCACCAGTCAGTGATAATTTTTTAATCTAAAAACTCCAGCCAGCTGAAAATCTGGTGTCAGAACCAGAATGGAGGTGTTCCTCTGGAGGAAACACTCTAAATGAAACCCTACTGGTCTGCAAGTCCATTTGAGCCAAATGGCCAGTCTATGCTGGGGGCATTAGGACCAGACTCTTCACAGTCAATTCACCAACCTGTCACATGATAATCTCACAGCTCTGTCACATTATTATAAGTTTTCACATCTAGTTTTGGGGCAGTGGTGGCCTAGTGGTTAGGGCGTCAGCCACATGATTGGGGGTTCGAACCCCTTCCCAATAGTCCCTGTCCAGCTCCTCCCTGTGATGGGCTGGCAACCTGTCCAGGGTGTGTCCCTTGCCCTGTGTGCGCTGGGTTGGACTCCAGCACTCCCCCATGACCCCGTTTAGGACAAGCAGCAGAAAATGGATGGCCATCTAGTTTCAGAAATATGTGTCATTTCTTTACCTCATTTGCATGATTTTGGATTGTGCACTGTTGGTTCTTGAAAGGATGATTCTGAGGGTGATGATGATGATAATGAAGAAGATCGAGTTGACCTACAAATGTAGAAAATTATCATTTTGATCATTAAATGCAGAAATACAACTGCTTAGTTTATTGAAAAGCCTTGATCGTCCAGTATCAATGTGTTGTCAACAAAAAAGAAACATGTGTTAAGTGTTGTAATATATGTGTGTTATTTTGTAATAATTTTTATTTATTAGCAAATATTTATTAGCCAGTTATGAAGTACTTAAAAGGGCAAAAGCTTCATAGTTTTGTAACTTTGTAAATTCTGTGACAACTGCCAGAATTATACTTTAATGTGAATCTTTATTTAATGAATCAAGAGTGAAAAATAACTTACAATCAGAATAAAACACACGGGTCCCAGAAAACTCCACACAAAGTTCCTGTCTGTCTTAATCCAGCATCTGGACAGAGGGACACAGAAGACATCATTATTTGAAGGTTAATGATTGTGAAGACTGCTGACTTTCATTTACCAGTAACATCACTGAAGGAACCATTCTTTCATCAAAGTTTTTAAAAATGAAACACACTCACTTGTCACTGCCATATCCTTCAGGAAACAGTCCCGCAGACACGCCCACCACTAACAGAGGAACCGTGTAGCCAATCACAATCAGACACTTCCAGCTAAGCACCTCATTCTGCTTTGATCTGAGCTTGGTGAGGTTCTTCACAAGGAGGAAAAGCAGCACAGCTTCAATGAACATCCACACAAATGCAGAGAGGAAGAGGAAGTGCAGAACACCTGCCAGCACTGCGCACAGCAGCTGAAGAAAGAAAGAATTGGGATAAGATGGATTCTAGTTTCTTTAGACCTGTGTTTAACCCTTCCACCTACACAGTGTTACTCTATAAAGATCCTCCTGCTGATTCACAGCAGATCAAGGTATCGGTTCTCACCTGATGAACATTTATGAGCTGCAGGAACGACTGTGTGAGCAGGAAGAGCAGATGTGCCAGAAACAGGCTGGTACACAGGTTTATCAGAGGGGTGACGTTCACTCTCAGGTTTTGACGACAAAGAAGAAAAGTCAACAGAGACAAGCTGAGAAAAAACAGTCCCACTGCCATGGTAACGGTGCCAAACAGGTCCATGGAAGAGTCACTCTGGAAAGAAACATTTGGTGGTTTATTCTCTGAGTTCTTGTTGGGAATTATAAGAAGACATCAACATCTGAACTGATTTATACTCCATCCATCCATCAATCAATCCATCCATCCATCCATCTGTTTATTCAGCATCTTAGACAGTTATCCTGACTACAGTCATCAAGTCACTATTACAGCCCATACACGGTGAACTATAGAGAAACTTACTGTTTGGGATACTGGTTGGGTTTGAGAAAGTAAATATGAAACCTGAGAAACCACAACTAAGGTGACAGATCAGCAGTAAACTTTGATACACTTGTTTTGAAACATGTGTTTTCACGACAATTAACTTTAGAAATTAAACTAAGAAACACTAAAAGCGATTAGTGATGCCCTGGTCAGGGTCTGGGAGGAGATACTCCAGGTCATCATCCGTCATCTCACAAGTAGCTCTGACATTGTCAGGCATGCATAAAAGCCCTTGGGGGCCATACAAACTACTGCGTTTCACTTTGAAGTGCTGCAATGATATTTCAGCAAATTGTACTTTCAGCTGCACCAGTTTTTAAAATTCTTGTTGATTTCACATTATATATAGGACAATATAGGAAAGGACTTTTCTTCAGCAACAGCTTGTTTAAAGAGCTGTACAAGTTTTGATAATTAGACACTGATCTACTGAAAAGTAAAAAAAGCTGATAATTTATAACCTAGTAGGGAAGGAACTTTTTGAGGAACAAAGACTCAAGAAGAGCTTTGAATTCTCAGTTCTCCAGCAGCAAGATTAAGGAGCACTGAAGACTCTACAGAAAGTGTGATCTTTAATTGATCTCACAGGGTTGTCTGGTGGTGGGCTGGTCTGCATGATGAGAGCGAAGGTTGACAGGTGAACACAGGAGCACACAGTGTGACTCTCGTTGGTCTGGAGAAGGTAACAGCCATCGACAATCCACTCAGTCTCTTTCCAGTACACACAGGACAGTGTCCCATTAGGGTCCATTTTCTGACCAAAGAAAAGGATGATCATGTCTTTGAGAGTGTCATGTTGGAATCAAGCTGTACAAAGATAATTTTGATCCTCTACTTTTAGAATGTTTGGTTAATTTTACAGCGTGTGAAGCTCAGATTCAAAGACTCACCTGATTGTGTTTCATGGTGAAGTTGACTGGTGTGGGGAGCTTGGTTTGGGCAGTCCTGGGCAGCGTGGCCGACACCACATTCGTCATCATGGTTTTTATTGTGTTGCTGGTTTTGTTGAAAAGACTGGGTTTCAACATACTGGACATGTTGATGAAGCTCATGAAGGCCACAGCGGCAGATCCTGAAACAGAAAACAATTAGATTAAGTAATTTAAAATAAAAGAAAATAGCTATACCTTCCTAGAACTCTGACGTTAGCAAGAAGAGCTCTTATAGATCTCTGTTCTTCAACCCATTTCTCTTGCAGGAGGAGGCCCACCAGAAAGGCAATCCCTGACCTTCTGGCTGAGGTGTGTTGGGGGACTACCAAATGGCAGGAGACCACTGACAGACCCAGGTAATGCAGGAAAGAATTTAAATCTCAGCTGGCTTTGAAAGCTTTGAGGTGGATGCAGAGAACAATAATAAAAGTCTTGGAGAAATCAAAATGAACATGATGATAAATCACTGCATCTTTGGCATCCACCAAGAAGATTTGGTTGAAGTGTCCAGGAAACAATCCCAGTATTACATTTATTACATTTAGCAGAAGCTTTTATCCAGAACGATTTCCATGTCTTAATTACAGGGACAGTCCCCCTGGAGCAATTGAGAGTTAAGGGTCTTGCTCAGGAACCCAGTGGTGGCTGTGCTTGAGGTGGTATTTGTACCTGGGACCTCTTGATCCATAGGTCTGTAGGCAAGTACCCTACCACTAGACCACCACCACCCGTGGTATAAGATGATTAAAAATGATAATGAAATGACAGTACAAATTCTGGGGAAATGTCGGGATATTTTAGAACAGTTTAAGTAAGACCTTATTGACGCAAGAGCCTAAAAGGAGACTTTACCATTATTATTCCTGGAAATCTGTAGGAGACCAATGTCCATCTGAGCACTGTTTATGGTAATCTGGGGGTTTTCAATCAACGAGGTGTTTGGCCCGACTCCAAAGACTTGAACATCTGCCAGACATAAATCATAAACCTTTAACTCCTGTCACACTGCAACAGAAATGCTGGATGTTAAATCTGATCTACATTTCTGCAAGTGTTTATTTTTTGGTAATGTATATATTTTTTTCCAAACAAAAGCTTTGTTTTTTTGACTACGCTTCAATCTCTTGAAAACCTTTAATGTAACTTTTCATTCATGAGAATATTCAATTGTGCAGAACTTTACCTAAACCATTGAGAGAGATGCTGACAGAGTAATTGGTTTCTGTTGGAGTCACCAGTGTAGACACCAGTTTCTCAGTCTTGTTCAGCACTGCGTTCCCATAAGAAACCAGCACCTCTGGATTTGTATTGTCAGCCTTCAGAAGCTGACCCTGGGTATTGAGCACTGTGTCTAAATAAGTTGTTACAACCTGATCAGGAAACAGTGAAATTTGGAGACTAATCCATTACAGAGGACACATTTCTATATTTCATCCTTTGATTTCATTCATTCGGTGTATTTAAAGAACATACCTTTGGTGGGAGCAATGTAGTGGTGATGTTATCAATCTGACTAAAGAGATTTTCTCCACATTGTGGTGTGAAATTGATCTAAAATGAAGCGGAAGGTTTTGTGAATACTAGAAATGATAGTCAGCAGGTATTATTAAGAAGGAAATGGTCACAAACCTGGCATTCTGAAGACACTGTGATGTTTGGAAGAGAAAAAAGAGATCAACCAGTAAGAGTATACACTTTATTAACAGAATGTAAAAAAATAGCCTCTATCCTGAATCCCCAATATCCTCGATGGAATTCTGTTTCGTTGTCAGCATATTGATTTGGCAAAGTTTTACACCGGATGCCCTTCCTGACATAACCCTCCACATTTATCCACAGTAAGTTGCATTGGAGAAGTTCAGGCTGACAAACTCATAGACATAATAGTTTCCTGGACACGCTTTGACTCTAATTGGAAAAGATCTGTAGTAACAACAGTCACTTCCTGAAATCCCACAAGCTCGGGACCGCCACGAAGAACTACACTGGCTTGTGCACCCCTAGTGGCTGGGTTATGATGAAAATAGTTATGTTTGTTATTAGACTCTGGTCATTTTCCAGACCATAACATGTGTCAAATTGGAAAGAGTGCAATAAAAAGAACTTTACCTGTTGGCTCTGTTATTGGGATTATATTTTTTACATCTAAAACAGGATGAGACAGTAGCAAAAACACACAATTACCACAATTAAATGAATTTAACAGCTTTAATTTAATTATTTATAAACATTATTTATTTATTTTTATAGATAAACTTGGTAGAGATCGTCTTTGTGTTGATGAAGTAAAACATGAAGGCCTGATAAACAGACTGAAAATTCAGAGAGTACATCTGAGTTACCTGCACAGTAAGCTGCATAGCAGAGGTCCGGACTGACAAACTCATAGACAAAATTGTTTCCTGGACACGCTTTGACTCGAATTGGAGGAGATCTGTATGAACAACAGTCACTTCCTGAATTCCCACAGACTCCACGAGTGATTATTCCATCTTCTATCCGAGGGTGAGGACCATTGAGCCACAGAGGGATATCAGTACCACAGCTGGATCTATTAACGCAGCTCTCTGGCATCCGGATGCTCATCCCATTATACAGCAGTCGGTACCAGCCAGTCCAGCCACTCCCACTGTCACAGTAGGAGCCTCCAGAAGCATTAGTTGCTCTCCAGGGCTGATCCAGAAAGGCGAAATTAGAGCAGGGATCATAACTAAGAGTGTTGAAGGGAACTGTTATGAAAATAAACATAATGAACACATAAAAAGCTGGTCAGTAAAGCTCACATGGACTGCCAGATTAAATAGGCATTGTCATTAAGTTGATTAAGTTATCATTAAGTTGTCATTAAGCCACTAATATCGTAAGATTCCACAATTCAACTATCTAAAATCTTGCTGACTTACGCAAAAGAAAGACTCACCTATATTTAGTGGGGTAAAGTTTATTTTAAAAAAAAGAAAGAAAAAAAACAACATTGTTGCTTAATGCAGGGTTCCTGTGTAACTAGAATGTTCTTATTTATATAAAATACAGAATGTACATTTCTACTTTATTTTAGATCTGATATTGTGTAAGATAGTTTCAGTTCATTAGTTTGTGTTGTTGATATGATACGTTTAGTGGTGACATTAACAGTAGGCCTGTTAAATACGTCAGCTTAATCCAAAAACATAGACGCATTTGTTGAATATCTAAAGAAATTTTGCATCCATGCCACTCTGATGTAGTCACCAGGGGATGCCTGTGATCTTGGCTTTCTGGATTGACTAATATGCTCATTTCTAATCCTGTCTATCCACCCAGTGAAAATCTTAGCATCTTTAACTCCTCCACCTCCAGCTCTACCACTTGTCTTTTCATCAATGTCACAATCTCCAAACTGTAAAACATAGTTGGTCTCACTACTCTCCTGTAAAATCCACTTTCCTCCTTTTTGAATACTCATGTATTCTGTCTTTGAACTATTTACTTTTATTCCTCTCCTCTCTAGAGCAGATCTCCATCTCTCCAGGTTCTCCTCAAGCTGCTCCCTACTCTTGCTGCAGATCTACAATATCATCAGCAAACATCGTCCAGGTAGACTTCTGTCTTACCTCGTCCGTTTACCATTTACTTAACCTGTCCATTACTATTGCAAAAAGAATGGGCTCAGCCAGACAGAGTGTTAAGCAATCTGGTCAGAAACTCCACTGACATCTCTCTTAAACATCTCTGTTCTTCCACCAGTATGTCATCCAGACCAACAGCCTTTCCATTCTTCATCCTCTTCATCGCTGCTCTTACTACCATCTTGCATATTTTCTGCACTTCCTGGTTCACTATTCTCACATCATCCAGTCTTCTCTCTCTCTCATTTTCTTCATTCATCAGCCCCTCAAAGTTCTCCTTCCATCTGCTCAACACACGCTCTGTTCACCTGTGAGTACGTTACCATTTCTATCTTTAATGGCCCTGACCTGCTGCACATCTTTCTCAGCTCTGTCTCTCTGTCTAGCCAGTCCTGTCCATCCTCTCATACAATTCCCCAAACACATGATCTTTGGCCTTCACCACTGTTTTTTTTTCGCGCTGCGCTCCTTTATGGCTTCATACAAAAATGTGTTATGAATTTTAGTTTTTATGGAATGATCTAAATCCAACATAATAAAATGTTGACCAGTTCCCCTAATAAATCCATGAAAAAGTTTAATATAAGTTGCAATGAAACATGGGATGTTAAAGGCTTCTACTTGTGGTGAAAACTCTAAATATGCTTTACTAATTTTGCCTCTTAGTTTTTTTTTGTTTGTTTGTTTTTAACTAATTCCTTTAACTTCACATTAGGAGTAAATTAACAGTCTGTTGTGTGAGCACCAACCGAGAATAAACACGTTTATTTTGTCAAGAAGCTCACTTTGTACGCTTTTCTGTTATTCACTATTATTTTGAAGTGTTCATGAGTGGATGGAGAATGGAAAATGGCCGATTAATCTCGAACCCTTTCGCACTTGCACTGACTTACGTGCACGTACTTGCTTACACTGGGACAGTTTGTTAGTGGCCTCTTAAGAACAAATGGAAGTCAGTCTTATTAACAGAATCTGCCAAATAAAGCATCTTTGGAACAAAACATTTTGAAGCTACCAGAATTTACACTAAGATACAGATGCTCATCACATGCCAGTGCTCCCCTTCACACCTCTCTGCAACTCCCACCAGGGATATCAGCTGCATATCCCCTTTAATCTTCCCTTTCTCGTCCCCTGAGGACTCTACTGCCCCCTCCTGCTACCCCACTAATCAGGAGGCTCCCACTCTCTCACCACACGATAGCCTCTCCATCACAGCTGACCAGGTGCGGTGTCAGTTGAGGAAGTTGAAGCACAGAAAAGCCACCGGTCGGATGGCATCAGCTCCAGCCTGTTGAGGGACTGTGCAGATCAACTCTGTGAGGTTCTCACCTACATCTTTAACCTCAGCCTCAGCCTGGAGCGTGTCCCCATTCTGTGGAAGACCTCGTGTCTGGTTCCAGTCCCCAAGACGTCGCACCCCAAGGAGCCAAACCATTACATACCCGTTGCCCTCACTTCTAACCTGATGAAGTCCATGGAGAGGATCATCCTTCACCACCTTCACCCACTGGTCAGGAGGGATCTAGACCCGCTGCAGTTTGCTTACCAGCCGCACATGGGGGTGAATGACGCCGTCATCTACCTGCTGCATCGGGCCCTCACTCACCTGGAGAGCGACAGGAGCACTGTGAGAGTGATGTTCTTTGACTTTTCTAGTGCCTTCAACACAATCCAGCCTTCAGTGCTGAGGGGGAAGCTGGAGGGAGCAGGTGTGGACCATCACATGACTGAGTGGATTATTGACTACCTCACCAATAGACCCCAGTATGTGAGACTCCAGGACTGTGTGTCTGAGGTGGTGGTCTGCAGCACTGGAGCCCCACAAGGAACAGTCCTCCCCCTTCCTCTTCACCCTGTACACGGCGGACTTCAAACACAACACGGAAACCTGTCACCTGCAGAAGTTCTCAGATGACACCGCTATTGTTGGTGGTGTGTCGGAGGGGAATGAGCAGGAGTACAGGGGGGTCATCAGTGACCTCATCAGATGGTGTGAACAAAACCATCTGTGTATTAATGCCAGCAAGACGAAGGAGCTGGTGATTGACTTCCACAGGAAGTCACCCCCCATTACACCGGTGGACATCCAGGGTTTGTGCATTGAGACAGTGCAGGAGTACAAATACCTGGGTGTCCACATCAACAATAAACTGGACTGGTCCACTAACACTAACGCTCTGTACAAAAAGGACCTCTGTCGTCTTCACCTGCTAAAGCGGCTGAGGTCCTCTGGGGTGAACAGAAATCTCATGAGGTCCTCTGGGGTGAACAGGAATCTTCTGAGGTCTTTTGGGGTGAACAGAAATCTCATGAGGTCCTTCTAGGACACTGTGGGAGTGTCTGCTGTTTCTGATGCTGTGGTCTGCTGGTGTGGAAGAGCCGCAGTGAGGGACAGAGGGAAACTAAACAAACTGGTCAAGAGGGCCAGCTCTGTCCTGGACTGTTCGCTGAAATCCATTGAGCAGGTCGGAGAGGAGAGGATGTTCTCCAAACTAACATCCATCATGGACAACACCTCCAACCCCCTGCAGGAGACTGTAGGAGCAATGAGCAGCTCGTTCAGCAGCAGACTGTTACACCCGCAGTGGGAGAAGGAGAAACCGCAGGTCATTCTTAACTTCAGCCACCAGACTCCACAACTCAACCTAGCATTACTTATTTATTATTACTCATTTATTATTATTATTATTATTATTTATTTATGTATTTATTTATTAATAATTTATTATTATTTACTATTATATTCTCTCTGTGTACAAGGTTATCTTTCTGTTTTCGTTTTCATATTCTATCTTTCTTTTTTATATCTTTTTTATATTTGTTTTTATATATTCTCAGAGCCCTGTAACACCCAAATTTCCCATTCTTGGGATAATAAAGGATTATTCTATTCTTTTCTATTCTATGCTATCAATTGTTTGATTTATTCTGAAGGAAAATAAAACTTTACCTGCACAGTATGTGGGCATTGGAAGTGATAAGGCAGGCTTGACGAGTCTGTAAACGTAGTAATTTCCAGAACATGCTTTAACTTGAATTGGGTTTGAAGGCAGCACATTTAACCATGTTCCATGTAACACATACAAGTAGGTTCCATAGATTCCTCGAGTGACGATGCCGTCCTGTATTAGTGGATGAGGTCCATCAAGTGAAAGTACTGTATAACCATTACATCTCATACTACTGGAATACCAGCTGTATTCAGGAATTTGAGCACTTCTCCCCTGAAGAAACAGCCGATACCAGCCATTCCACCCAACAAGGGTGTCATCATAATTACAGTAGCCAGAGTAGACTGTTCTCCAGGAATTATCCAGAACACTGTAGGCTGTGCAGGGGTCAGCAGTGGTGTTTCCTGAATTATCTACTGGATCAATAAAACATCTCTCAGACACTTTCTTACATAGTTTTAACCATTTTTTCCCCAAAGCCTGACAATTAAATAAGATAAAGTAACTCACTGTTAGGACTGGTGGTGTAGTTGACGTTTGAAGTGATGGTCGTTACATCTAAGAAAAAAACATGTAAAATTTATTGAAAAGGATCTTATTCAGGTGTAAAATTCTAAATATAATTTTTTCAAGATGCTCTTCTGGCATTTGCCTAAAACCTGCTCCAACAGGACATCAGATGATCGAAGAGGAAAATGAACACCCTGGATTATTGATGGACTGCAGCCAATCACTGCTAAGGGGACCCTCTCATGATCTCCCACCACTGTAGTATAATCATGGCCCCATCAAGATCTTCAATTCAGCCGCTGCCAAAGCCTTTCACAAGAACCTGCTCGTCCTTTAGTTTTCTTCAGTTTCCCAGCCTCTCTCTCCCATTTATCACATCCCACCAAGAACAACCAGATACACAATCACTGTCCCAAAGCTACCTGATCCCCATGACTGACATCACCCAGGTCCTTTCCTTTCTGAGCTTTGTAATACCTCTCCAGAGTGATCTTTGTTTCAGTCTGCTTTTGGCTTGATGGTGGTGATTAGATACAGTGCCATCCACAATTATTGACACCCCTTGTTTTTTTCACAAACAATATAAAAAAGCCTGAGTCTGAATAGAATAGTAAGAAAGTAAGGTTACCTGCACAGTAAGCTGATCTGCAAGAAATCAGGCTGACAAACTCATAGACATAATAGTTTCCCAGACATGCTTTGACTCTAATTTGACAGAAGGCAGCACAATCAGAAGAAGATCAGTGCTGCTGCAAAGCTTCCCTTTACGGCTTAATCGTAAATTAGTCAGAAATTACGAAGAGGGTGTAACCAGTCAGTTAGTGTTAAAAAAACATACAGTGGACTTATGTTCTAATACTAAAGGTTCTAAACTGTGTGCTTGAGGGGACAATCCCAGAAACTCAAGAGGCATCACCACCAGTTAAACTACAGCTAAATAAATCGAACAACAGCAGATAATGGCAGCAAATACATCTACTTTAATCTCTAAAGCACTGCAGACAAATTTATTCAAGTTGCAACTTAGACTGTAAACTGGAGGACTGCTCGTTGAGGCGATGTTAGGAGTGATGCTCATCACATCAAACCAATCAAGTTCAAGTTCTAACATAAAGACCTCTGATGAGTCACAATACTCTTTAGAAACACAGTTTAGAACCTATAGAGGTTACTTTGGAACATGCATGGGGTTCTAGTGCTTCATTTAAAAATTTCATTTGAATGACACACTGATAAACATTACACAGTGTTCTGGTTAATCATCAGACAGAGCCATTAGTGGAGGCTACTCCACTTAACGCAGTGACCACAGTTGTTGTAACAGAAATCACTGTCAGTAATTTAAATCTGACACCAACATGAACACCCAATAAAAACCACAAATCAGAGACTGAAGCTGATAAAATAGTAAGAGTTACCTGCACAGTAAGCTGAATTACAGACGGTTGGTCGGACAAACTCATAGACGTAATAGTTTCCTGGACACGCTTTGACTTGAATTGAAAAGGACCAACCACAGCAGTTAGTTCCTGAATATCCACAGACTACACGAGTAACGTTTCCATCTGCTGTCTGAGGGTGAGGACCATTGAGCGACAGAGGGATATCAGTACCACAACTGGACAGATTTACACACTTCTCTGGCATCCGGATGCTCAGCCCATAATACAACAGTCGGTACCAGCCATTCCAGTTAAAGCTGTTGTCACAAATGAACAGTGTACTTGCATTGGTGGCTCTCCAGGGTTGGTCCAGGGCAGTGTAATTGTCGCAGGGATCACTAGCAGCTGTGGGTGAAATTATATATATATATATGAATAAATGGTGATGAAACTGAGTTTCCATCATTAAACTGGTGTAGTTTCTTCATGCTGGTGTTTACTTTCTTTGAGCTGCTTCAGACCATCACTCCTCGAGCAGTGGTTCTGACTACAAACCTACTGTCCTCCTGAAAGCTTTAGGCTTCGCTTACCTGAAATTCCAGTTTTGCTGATGAGGATCATTAGTAGGATCTCAGTGACCCCTGGTGGAAAGATAAAGGAGTTACTGAATATGAACAGCTACTGATGTTAACCCTAAAACCAATAACTGTTAAACTAAATCCAGTAACTATCCCACATCACATCTAAGATGAGTTATTTGGATATTTGGATATTTGTAGATTTTTTTAGCTTGGTTTGTGTGTTTGATAATAAAATTGATCTTAGGGTCTAGAATTGTCTAGAACAATCTTCCAGGATGGGAAATAGTTTCTTCCCCCTGGCCATCAGACTGTTGAACTCCTAAACCGCCAATATCTGAACTCTTAAACCCAGTCCACTTTGTCACCCTGTATTTATTTATTTATCTCATGTTGCACTCTGCACTTTATCAGTAACACCGCTCCACCACACTGCCACACTGTGATCTATCTGGGCTGCTTTGTTCCACAACACTGCAGCCCTCTACGGATGATTGTACTGTCTGTCGTGCCGTCTGTTGTTGTCTGTCTTGTCTGCACTTGTTGCCCCGTCTTGTGTCTTATGTTGTCTTGTGTCTTGTCTTGTCTTGTGTTGTGTCTTGTCTTGTGTGTAGCACCAGGGTCCTGGAGGAACGTTATTTCGTTTCACTGTGTACTGTGTATATGGCTGAAATGACAATAAATCCTACTTGAACTTGAAAAAAAAACTTGAACTTGAATGCTAAATTGACAAAGGACATAAAGATTCAGGTATTTGGAAGATGTAAAGACAATTTGAAAGAATTTTTACAAGATTCTAGTGTGACCAGCAGTGTTATATGTGTTGGAGATGATGGTGCTGATGAAAACAAGTGATGGGGCTGGAAGTGTCAGTTGCTAAGATTTACATTGGGAGTGATGAGGACAGAATTCATTTTGAAATAAAATTCTAATTTAAGATTCAATCTAATCTAAGTTCAGAAAGAAAAAAAAAATTTTTTTGACGGTGTGATTTTCACCAATATTTGCCTGAAAACACCTAAAGTTTAACCCCAGAAAGTGTAATGATGACAACAACAAAAAACATGCATTTAAAAAAACAATAATGTAAGGGTTTCATCCAGGAGAGAGGTGACAGTACCCACATCAGCCAGCAGAGGGAAGCACAACCCCCTTCCAGACAGGAGGGGGAGATGTAGAGCTACAGCTAACAACCAGCAACCATTAGCAACCAGCAGCACCATGAAGCCTTCAGTTCTGGCTGCTGAGTGTTCATGTGACACACACAAGCTGAGGAAGCTGGAATTTTGGTATTTTCTCTCATGTTCAGACTGACTGGGAGATCAAAGTGTTCAGTCTCCTGTCTACCGTCTGAATTAAAGAAAAAGGGAAAGAAAGGGGAATTTTTTTTTTTCTGTATTATTTACTTTTGCTTTACTTATTTTCTATCCGGGCACTAACCTGGGTAACCCCCTTCTGGTAGAACCAGCCAGAAGAGTACATCTCACCATACAGGTTCATCCAGACTCCCTGTAGATCTTTGATCAGGATTCAAAGGGTGATTGGCTGCTGGCCTATTTCACATCCTGGTTTTCCATCATTACCAGGGTGTATTGAGTTCCACACTGGGTGGATGAGTGTCTCCGCAAAGGAGTGAAATGTTAAAGTGACAACCCTTGTCATTATGAAACGCAGCACAACACAACAAAAATCAATCTCTGCGTTTCACCCATACAGCAGGCAGCTTATGAAAGCGCCCAGGGAGCATTGACAGAGATGGTACCTTGCTCAAGGGTACCTCAGGGAAATCACTAGGCCACCACTGCCTCAGCCAGTTTCAGATATTGTCAAGCCAGACCACGAGTCCCTCCTCAAACCATGCGGCCCAGCAGACCCTGCCTTTGGAACTACATGTTGGACCCATTTGTAAAGCATTGTGTAAGTTGTCCAAACCCCTGACCCATCCCTGATACTGGCATTCCCCTGGAAACAGTGCCATAACAGAGCTTTCCTTTCCGGTGTAGATTATCAGGGTCTGAGCATAATAACAGTCCAGGACCATTAGCTTTTACCTTTCATGACCTCTGTTAATCTACCTGAATGACATCCACACTTAGAGCAATGTGGTAGAGAGATATGTCACCCAAATCAGGCAGGTTCTCCAGATGTGAAAGTGATGTGGAGTGATGTGAAAGTGACTATTTTTTGTCATTGTGCAACAGCACAGCACACAGTGAACCGAAATGAAATGCAACCTCTGCTTTTCACTCACACATCATGCAGCAGGGAGCAGCTATTTATTTGAGCACTCTTGTTAAAAACAAAAAAAACAAAAGCAAGAACAAAACATCAACCTTTACACACATGGCCTTGTTTCCATTGGTCCTAATATTCTATTGGAAGTAAAACTTCAAATAAAGGGCAGGTTTGGACCAGTGAGCCAGAAAGTGATTGGCCATTAATAATTAGAGTCTCATTTTCATAAAATAAAAAAAAAAGGAAAAAGGTAAAATATTTTCATCAATAACATGTAGGGGCTGAAAAAAGACTTTGAAACTTTGAAATGATGCAAAAATGACTCCTTTATGAAAATAAACATTCTACACTTTCAACACATTTTCTACCGTATTGATAAAAACTCCAAGGAACTCCAAATTATGTATTTGAGATTAAATTTAATTATAATACAACTTTGAAAAGAGTACTTGTACTTGTTGACACTAAATGTCATTTATTTGCATGGTCTTCTTGTTTTTCATTTTTCAGCTGAACAGGCAGCCAGTCAGCTTTGCCTTAAACAAACGATGTGGTTTTGAAAATGGGCCAGTTTCCTGCTTTATTTCTGCTCTAAGCATTGAGTGAAAATAAGGAAATAGAATTCGAATTACTTTAGGAGATGTTATGATGAAACCCCTGTGATGAAACCTGAGAAAAATTGGGAATGTTTTATTATCTTCTACATTAATTAAATTTTTTAAATAATCTGGTAAAATCAGTAGTACTGATTCAAATTCCTAGCTCTGAACAAATAAAAAATTAAGAAATGTACTGAGAGTAGGAAGGTCTAAATTACAGGCATGTACTGATAGTGTAAAGTAAAAAGTACAGGAATGTACTGAGAGTGTAAAGTAAAAGTACAGGAATGTACTGAGAGTGTAAAGTAAAAGTACAGGAATGTACTGAGAGTGTAAAGTGAAGTGAGAGAATTCTTATTCAACTGAAAATGAGAGAATTGTGTTTTTCATTGTGTGTACTTTTCTGATAACAACACATTTCTGAGTTTAACCTTAGAAAGTGTCGTGAAGAGTGAAAGTGACTATTTGTCATTGTGAAACCCAGAACCCATAGACACACAATGTAGGGGGAGGGGGCAACCATTTAAAGCAACCTGGGAGCAGTGTTGGAGACAGTACCTTGCTCAAGGGTACTTCAGGACAACCATCTAGTCTGGGATTTAAACCATGACCTTCTGCTCCTGAGACCTCATCCCTAAACACAAGACCACCGCTGAACCTTACTTGTTACTTGTTGAATTAAGCCTCCCAATATAATCCTCGTCTCTCCTCTGGACATATCCAAACCAAGCAACCTTGCTTCACTAACCTTGTCTCCAAAACATCTACCCTGAAATATCCCTCTAATATTCTCATTTCTAATCCTGTCCATCCTCGTCTCACCCAACGCAAATCTCAGAATCTTGAACTATGAATACAATTTAAAAGTTACTGCCTGGATTTGAGTAAGAAAATAAACATATTACAATGTAATATGGAGTTAAGATCTTTTCAGTACACTGTTAAAGCCTGCAGAGATAGTAATGAACCATCATCCTAGAGGGAAAAATTGAGAATGGGTAAATTAAGAGCATTTCCACACACACGGTGTGAAAAGAGGTTTAATAGACAGTTTAGTAGCTTTAAGAAAACCTTTAATCAGTGAAGATTATTTGGGAAAAGGCTTTAATTAGACTAATAGATATGAAGGGGGGGTTAGTTAGTGTTTCACCATCTTTGTTAAAACACACTCCATCTACCAGTTTGCCATGACTGTCCAGAATGGAATGATCATGTCCTCTCCTGGATGTGGTTCTGAACTAACTGGGGAGAACATTTCCCACTTTCAAATGAACTCTAGTAAAGAGCTGGATTGACAGTGAAATAAGTCAATAATGAATATTTATGAATTTTACTGAATAATAATGAAGATCAATCAAACATGCTTAATTGAACCGATTAAACTGAGCTGGTTTTAGTAACTGAACAAAACATTTTGGTAAAAGAAATCCACAAAACTGCTGAGTTCAGATGAAGATTTTGGAGTCTGTGGGTGTAAAAATCAGAAAGTAATTTAAAGAGATTTAAACCGAGACCCGCCAGCAAATACTTCTCATCTCAGAAAGTGTAATAATTATTAAAAATAAGTAAAATAATACTTTAAACATGTACGAGCTACCAAAGCCTCATAACTGGAAGTTCCTTTTAGAGCAAAAACTACTTTTCTCTTTAAAATATCTTTCTAAATATTTTCTACCGAATGGAAGTTTTCACTTACCTGTTAGAATTTTTCTCGTATTTCTGTTCATTTTTATTCTTTGGCAGAAAAATCACCCAGATCCTCTCTCTTCTACACACATGCCAAAATGCTGCTTACATTGTCACTTCATGTAATTTATTTGCATTAAACCGTTAAGGCTGATGAGGTCTTCAGCTGGACAGACAGCCAATCAGCTTTGATGTAAACAATGTGGTTTTGAAAATGTTTGTTTACTGTCGGAAAAAGGCTTGTTCTCACATCAGCAGGAACATCTCTGATATTATTGAATCCAGAAATAGGCTGCTGCCACATCAGTGTACTGTCCCATGGAGAGGTCGACAACTAAATCCTGGAAATGTTTACTGTCCTTCCAGCACATCCACATTAATTCATCCATCAGTTCATGTCACGTTACACTCAGATCCTGATTTTCTAAGAACCCCAATAATCAGCACTTCATTTGAGCAGTTAATCAGCACTCATTTTTTATTTATCCATCCATCCATCCATTCTCTTCTGCTTATCTGAGGTCGGGTCGCGGGGGCAGCAGCTCCAGCAGGGATGCCCAGACTTCACTCTCTCTGGCCACTTCTTCCTCCGGGCAAATCCCAAGGCCAGTCAAGAGACATAGTCTCTCCAGCGTGAAAGTGAAGTCAATGTGACAGCACTTGTCATTGCGAGGTCAAAGCACAGCAGACAATGAACCACAACGAAATTGGACCTCTGCATTTAAACCATGCACACTCAAACACCTTGCAACAATGGGCAGCTATTGAAAGCGCCCGGGGAGCTATCCCTAAGGGAGAGCCCAGACACCCTGCGGAGGAAACTCATTTTGGTCGCTTGTATTCGCGATCTCGTTCTTTCAGTCACTACCCACAGCTTGTGACCAGTAATTTGAGAGCTTTGCCTTTCGGCTCAGCTCCTTCTTCACCATGACGGACCAATGCAGAGCCGGCATCACTGCGGACGCTGCCACGATCCGCCTGTCGATCTCCCACTCCATTCTACCCTCACTCGTGAACAAGATCCCGAGATACTTAAACTCCTCCACTTGGGGCAGGGTCTCACTCCCAACCCTGAGAGGGCACTCCACCCTTTTCTGACTGAGGACCATGACCTCAGATTTGGAGGTGCTGATTCTCATCCCAGCCGCTTCACACTCGGCTGCGAACCGATCCAGTGAGAGCTGAAGGTCGTGGCCTGATGAGGCCAACAGGACAACATCATCTGCAAAAAGCAGTAGTCTCACTGTCATTGCCCATGTGAGCATTGAAGTCCCCCAGCAGAACTATGGAGCCCCAGCAGGGACGCTCTTTAGCGCCCCCTCCAGAGACCCCAGAAAGGGTGGGTAGTCCAGACTGCTGTTTGGCACATAAGCGCAGACAACACTAAGGACCCGTCCACCAACACGAAGGCGGAGAGCGGCCACCCTCTCATCCACCGGGGTAAACCCCAATAAGGCAATAAGTATGACCACACCTGCTCAGCGCCTCTCACCGGTGGCAACTCCAGAGCATAAGAGAGTCCAGCCCCTCTCAAGGAGACTGGTTCCAGAGTCCAAGCTGTGCGTCAAGGTGAGTCCAACAATATCTAGCTGGTATTTCTCCACCTAACGCACTAGCTCAGGCTCCTTCCCCACCAGAGGGGTGACATTCCACGTCCCTAGAGCCAGCTTCTGCAGCCGAGGATCAGACCGCCAAGGCCCCCATCTCAGCCACCGCCCAGCTCACACTGCACTCGACCTCTTTGGCCCCTCCTACAGGTGGTGAGCCTATGGGAAGGGAGACTCACATTGCCTCTTCGGGCTGTGCCCAGCCAGGCTCCATGGGTGAAGGCCCGACCACCAGGCGCTCGCCATCGGGCCCCACCTCCAGGCCTGGCTCCAGAGGGAGGGTTAGGGTTAGGGTTAGGGTTAATATTTAGTTTTGCCACCATCCATTATTTTTTAGTCTTAACTCTCTTGGGCATGGAGATCACTAGAGCTTCACAGGTTGCCACTGGAGTCCTCTTCCACTCCTCCATGATGACATCACAGAGCTTGTGGATGTTAGAAACCTTCCGCTCCCCCACCTTCTGTTTGAGGAAGCCCCACAGATGCTCAATAGTGTTTAGGTCTAGAGACATGCTCGGCCAGTCCAGCACCTTCACCCTCAGATTCTTTAGCGAGGCAGTGGTCATCTTGGAGGTGAGTTTGAGGTCATTTTCATGTTGGGATGCTGCCCTGCTGCCCAGTTTCTGAAGGGAGGGGATCATGCTCTGCTTCAGTCACAGTACATGTTGGCATTCATGGTTCCCTCAATGAATTGTAGCTCCCCAGTGTTGGCAGCACTCATGCAGCCCCAAACCATGACAATCCCACCACCATACTTGACTGGAGGCAAGACACATTTGTTTTTGTACTCCTCATCTGGTTGCCACCACACAAACTTGACACCATCTGAACCAAATAAGTTCATCTTGGTTTCATCAAACCACAGGACATGATTCCAGTAATCCCTGGCCTTCCTTCTGGGACGACAGCCATGCAGACCAGTTTGATGCAGTGTGCGGCGTATGGTCTGAGAACTGACAGGTTGAGCCGTCACCCTTTCAACCTCTGCAGCAATGATGGCAGCACTCATATGTCTATTTTCAACAGACCACCTCTGGATATGACACTGAGCACGGGCACTCAGCTTCTTTGGTGGACGATGGAGGGGCCTGTTCTGAATGGAACCTGTCCTGTTAAACCACTGTTAAACTACTGGTCTTGGCCACCGTGCTATAGGTCAGTTTCAGAGTGTTCACAATCTTCTTATAGCCTAGACCATCTTCATGTAAATTTGACCATGAGAAATTCCAGATGTTGAAAAGGTCTGCGATATGCATCCAGGCAGCTTTTAGAGAATGTTGCTGCAATGCACAAAGCTGCCACCATTATTCAGGCTGCAGTAAGAATGCACAAGCAAAGATCTGTTTTCCAGAAGCGAGAAGAGGAAGGAGCCAAAAAATAACATCAGCAATGACCTGTCTCAGTTCAAGAAAGTGAACAATAACTTCTGCACTGTAGATTCTGCGATGAGAGACGTGGAGAACAAGGATGGCAGGGGTTGGAAGCAGAGTTCAGACTATGTGAAAAAGCCTTCCTCTTTGAACTTTGTAAAATCTTCTGTGTTTAGCTCTCTTTCAGGCTCCGTCAGGGTAAGGCGTTCCACTGAGTTGGGTGATTCCTCCAGTGACTCCAGGGTCGAGGCCTGGGAACGGATAAAGAAATGGACTGAACTTCTAGGATTCAACCCTGGATATGGCTGCTGCTGGTTAGAGGTCCCTTTGTGTTGAAGTTTTACTATGTGGACCTTACCATATGCCCCATAAAAGGGACTATTTTTTGAAGGGTTTTTGTTCTTGACCTCCCCCTCAGAGGTTCAGATATGTTTTGGCACCTCGGGAGCTGTGCCTTTTTTTTGGGGGGGGGGGGGCTTTCTGTCACAGGTGAGGTGTGATTTGTGCACGGTAGAGGGCGCTCTGTTCTGACTGAGCACACCTGAGCTCATGAAGGCAAAGGTGTGCTTCATTAGGGCTGCTATTTAAACCCTGATAAGTCAGAACAGAGCACGGTTCATTCGTTAGGCTAAGCCTACATAAACTGCAGTTCCCTGGTTCTTGGTTTAGTTAGAACTGCAGTCCTTGGATCTTGTTTTTGTAACTATGGATAATAAAGTTATGTTCCGAACTCCTAGCTCTGCGTTGGCATCCTTCCCACACCCCGCCACCGTTACAGTGTTGTCCCATCAAAAGATATAATAAAATATTTACAAAAATGTGAGAGGTGTATTCACTTTTGTGAGATACTGTAGATCCAGTCTCACGTCCCAGATTAGTGGTCTGTTGGATTATCTAGCCATTTCAGTGTATTTCATTGTCTCCTGTTCTACCATGTCTGTCCTGATCCTATTTGCTCTTGTTCTGTTTAAGGTTTTGCTTTGGTTTGTTTGGTCTCCCTTCTGGCTGTGGCATTAATATGCACCCCAGGAGTTGTGCTTGGTGTGAGGGGCTTCTGTCATGTATCACTCTCCCCTGAATGGCTATGTCTTGCACTTTGTCTGCACACTAGTTGTGCCTTGTTCGTCTGAAAGTATATAGATCTCAGCGAGTCAGAGTAGAGCTGTCAGATGTTTTTTGTATTTTGTGTTGTTGTTGTTGTTTGTCTGTTGCAGATGCTGCATCATGATCTAAGGTCATGAACTATGGCACAATCATGATTCCAGTTGTGGTCCAGGTCTCACCAAAGGACAAAGATGGGATGTTCAAACTCCATGCAGTTGGCACAAAAATTGATGGTAAAATTTGACAAATGTAGTCATTTCTGGTAAAACATCCTTTCATTGAAAAATTGCGATGCAGTGAATAGTTTCTAAGATTTTATTATAGACTTATTTTCATATGACCAATTTTAAACAGGACAACGGTGGCCTAGTGTTTTGGGACTAGTTTGTGTGTTTGTGAAAGTTTGTGGGTTTGAATCCCAGACCAGTAGGTTGCCCTGAGGTATCCTTGAGAAAGTCCCCATCGCTGCTCTTCGGGTGATGGGTATCACAGTCTGTCTGGGTTAAGTGAAAGTGAAAAAGTGAAACGGACAACCCTTGTCACCGAAATTCAACCTCTGCATTTCACCCATACACACACATGCAGCAGGGGGCAACTATTGAAAGTGCCCAGGGAGCAGTGACGGGGACGGTACATTACTCAAGGGTTCCTCAGGGCAACATACAGGTGAAGGAATCGAACCCACAATCTTCCAATTCAGGGCAAATCCCTAACCACTAAACCACAATGCAAATAAAGCATTTAGTTGTGTTTTGCTGAGTGCTGCGCTGTATGTTCATCTGGATAAATAGTCACTTTCACTTCAATTAAAATGTAATTTACATTTATAGCATTCATCAGAGGTTCTTATCTCCATGAAGTGTCTCCATGAAACTACTTGTGGTTTGAGGATTAATGCAAGTTTAAAGGTGGATAAGAAAAGATTTAACCTGACGGCATCTTGACTACTGACACATGCCAACACATTTAATACATTAACAAGCATTCTGGAGAAAACATCTGACTGGGAAGAACTTTCTTCTTCAAAAACCAAAGTGTATTGAGAAGATAAAGAGGTAGTGAGTTTGAAGTGGTAGGAATCCCAATTCCCACCTCCAGCACTACCACCATTGGCTTCCTGAGCAAAACCCTTAACCTCAACTTGCTCCAGGAGGACTGTCCCAGTAGGAAAATTGCTTTGAACAAGAGCCTCTGCTACATGCCATTGACGTGCGAAGAGATGAAGCTAATTTACCAAATGTGCAGTGTTGTTCATGTAAAAAAAATATATAAAAGATGCATTTTACATAGAAACAGATACGCATTTATTTAAATATAAGAATATCCATAATATTTGTAAAGAGTTCATATTATTTAGAACTGCTAATTATTGTAAAGTAGGACATTTAGCAAACACAATGAAATCCTCATAACTTAGTAGTCTTCATAAATTAAGACTATTAAACATAAAAAAAAAATCTGGATCGTCTCGATATAACTCACACAGTTCTGACAGTAAAACTGAGGTTGTCAGGTTAAAATACAATAAGTAATATAACATGGCTTTTATGAGGAAATGCAGCGATTATCAGACTCATCACACTCTCATTTATAAGATTCAACAGGATTGCATTGAGAAAGGAAATATGGAGAACACAAACCTTCACCCAATTATACATGGAAACAACAGTTAGGAGAAACTGTAAGATGTTATTTTATATGAAGAAAAAATATAGAAATATCTTAAAGCAACATAATGATTCCAGAAATGGAGGATATTCCTGATTTTATCCTGCTTTAATTATAATGTAGTTGTGGAGATGCCTTCACTGATAATTTTTGTTTTTAAAGCTGTGGGTTTGAAGCAGCAGCAGAATGTGATCATCCACTTCCGGTACTGCTGCCTGACCTGGAGGCAGACGATAGAACAGTCAGTTCATCGACAGAACCAGAACAGAGTGACAACACTGAAATTAAACAGTATTAATGAAGGTGAAAAGCAGGGGTTGAAGGTTGATGTGTCTCACTGTGTGCTGTGCCGTGTTTCACAGTGAAGAAAATAGTCACTTTCACTTTCAAGCTTGCAGCATAATGCTCAATTACTTAAATGGATTTAAAATCACAGTTTTAATCAAATCCAGAATGAAAGGTCTGTGTCCTTCCTTTTCGGAACAAGGACCTCTATATTGTTGCTACAAACTTTTGCTTTGTTTGTAGCAAAGACTTTGAATGACACTGTTCTTTATGTAGAACTGAAATAAAACATGTGACATCACACCCATCACCTACTTCCATGAACAATATAGTAGCTCACCTGACGACTGTCAAAATTATCAAACAGATCTAAAACTGAAATCGGTCTGAAAACTCACACTGTCAGATGGAAAGGTTGGTCTGCAAGATGCTGTTTAGATACTATAGCTGATCACTGACCTCTTTGTTGAGAAAACAGTGGACCAGGAAGATGAAGGTGCCCTGCTGGGAGTTGAGTAACACGAAGATGGTCTCCAGCACTTGGTTGTCCTCTGTGAAGAAACCCAGAATCCAGGGGCAACCAAGGATAACGCTCTGGACCAGAGTTTTAAAGACAAGGATTCTAGAGATGGAGAGATGGATCGTAAACAGAACTGTGGTCGGTATAGCATCACCTTCTCTTTGCCATTTCCACTAACAGTTAGAACTTAAAGCAGAATTGTTCCAGATATTTTAAACATTGGTGCCATTTGACATGAACATTCCCACCAGTCAGTGATAATTTTTAAATCTAAAAACTCCAGCCAGTTGAAAATCTGGTGTCAGAACCAGAATCGAGGTGGTTCTCTGGAGGAAACGTTCTAAATGAAACTCTACTGGTCTGCAGTAGAGCAAATGGCCAGTCTATACTGGGGGCATTAGGACCAGACTCTTCACAGTCAATTCACCAACCTGTCACATGATAATCTCACAGCTCTGTCACATTATTGTAAGTTTCCACATCTAGTTTCAGAAATAAGTAATAAGATGTGTCATTTCTTTACCTCATTTGCTTGATTTTGGATTGTGCACTGTTGGTCCTTGTAAGCATGATTCTGAGGATGATGATGATGATAATGAAGAAGATCGAGTTGAACTATAAATGTAGAAAATGATCATTTTGATCATTAAATGCAGAAATACCACTATTTAGTTTACTGAAAAGTCTTGATCGTCCAGTATCAATGTGTTGTCAACAAAAAAGAAACGTGTCAAATGTTATATGTGTGTGTGTGTGTGTGTGTGTGTGTGTGTGTGTGTGTGTGTGTGTGTGTGTGTGTGTGTGTGTGTTTGTGTGTGTGTGTGTGTGTGTGTTCTTTTGTAATCATTTTTAGCTGTTAGCAAATATTTTACAGCCAGTTATGAAGGACTTAAAAGTGCAAAAGCTTTTTAATTTTGTAACTTTGTGTCACAGTCTGTCGTGCCTGTGGTTCCAGTTGGGCACGACAGATGGCGCTCTGTTCTGACCGAGCACACCTGAGCTCATGGAGACTCAGGTGTGCTTCACTGGGGCTGCTATTTAAGCCCCAATGAGTCAGAACAGAGCGGTTCATTAATGAGGCGAAGCCTTACAGTTAATGGTGGAACTTTTGGTTTGGTATTTTGGTTTATGTTCAATAAAGTTACGTTGCGGATTACTGGCTCAACATTGATGTCCTTCCCGCACCCCGCCACCGTTACACTTTCTAAATTTTGTGCAAACTGTTAGATATTTTAATGTGAATCTTTATTTAATGAATCAAGAGTGAACTTACAATAAGAATAAAACACACGGGTCCCAGAAAACTCCACACAAAGTTCCTGTCTGTCTTAATCCAGCATCTGGACAGAGGGACACAGAAGACATCATTATTTGAAGGTAAATGATTGTGAAGACTGCCGACTTTCATTTACCAGTAACATCACTGAGGAACCATTCTTTCATCAAAGTTTTTAAAAATGAAACACACTCACTTGTCACTGCCATATCCTTCAGGAAACAGTCCCACAGACACGCCCACCACTAACAGAGGAACCGTGTAGCCAATCACAATCAGACACTTCCAGCCAATCACTTCACTCTGCTTTGATCTGAGCTTGGTGAGGTTCTTCACAAGGAGGAAAAGCTGCACAGCTTCGATGAACATCCACACAAACGCCGAGAGGAAGAGGAAGTGCAGAACACCTGCCAGCACTGCACACACCAGCTGAAGAAAGAAAGAATTGGGATAAGATGGATTCTAGTTTCTTTAAGCCTGTGTTTAACCCTTCCACCTACACAGTGTTACTCTATAAAGATCCTCCTGCTGATTCACAGCAGATCAAGGTATCGGTTCTCACCTGATGAACATTTATGAGCTGCAGGAACGACTGCGTGAGCAGGAAGAGCAGATGAGCCAGAAACAGGCTGGTACACAGGTTTATCAGAGGGGTGACGTTCACTCGCAGGTTTTGATGGCAAAGAAGAAAAGTCAACAGAGACAAGCTGAGAAAAAACAGTCCCACTGCCATGGTAACGGTGCCGAACAGGTCCATGGAAGAGTCACTCTGGAAAGGAACATTTAGTGGTTTATACTTGTTCTTCTTGGGGATTGTAAGAAGACAACAACATCTGAACTGATTTATACTCCATCCATCCATCCATCCATTCATCCGTTTATGCATCCATCCATCCATGCATCCATCCATCCATACATCCATCCATCTTAGCCAATTACCCTGACTACAGTCATTAAATCACTATTCCAGCCCGTACACGGTGAACTACAGAGAAACACTCCTGACTCAAAGAAAAATAAAATGTTTGTCCCAGTATTTACTGCTGGGAACACTGGGAGGGTTTGAGTAAAGAAATATGAAACCTGAGAAATCACCACTAAGGAAAAGGACCAGCTGTAAGCTATCAGACGCTTGTGTCTGAACTCACGTGTCTTAGGAAAATTTAAATCTTACAAATTAAACTAAACTCTCTCTCTCATATATATTTATATATATAGGGATACAGAGATATATAGGGATGCTTTTCCTAAGCAACAGCTTGTTTAAAGAGCTGTACAACCTGCATGTTCCAGATATTTAGACATCGATCTACTGACAAGTAACAAACATTGATCATTTGAAACCTAAAAGGGAAGGAACTTTCTGAAGAACAAATACTCAAGAAGAACTTTGATTTCTCAGTTCTCCAGCAGCAAGATTAATGAGTACTGACTCTACAGAAAGTGTGATCTTTAATTGATCTCACAGTGTTGTCTGGTGGTGGGTTGATCTGCATGATGAGAGCGAAGGTTGACAGGTGAACACAGGAGCACACAGTGTGACTCTCGTTGGTCTGGAGAAGGTAACAGCCATCAACAATCCACTCAGTCTCGTTCCAGTACACACAGGACAGTGTCCCCTTAGGATCCATTTTCTGATAAGAAAAGGATGATCATGTCTTTGAGACTGTCATGTTGGAATTCTTCTCTACTTGCAGCAATATTCTGCTACTTTTACACAGTGTGAAGCTCAGATTCAAAGAATGTGTTTTAGTAGTTACAGTCATTTGAAATAATTAGGACACCCCATTAAATATTCAGTTCTTTATTAAGAAATGTTCACATATAAATTTTTAAACTTATTTATTTCTGTTAAAAAAAAGTGATTTAATTGTAGGTAAACAGCAAAAAATCTACTTGATTTATTTATTAAACAAAAGATATCAACAAATATGTGTTTTCTAACTGAGGAAAAAGTTAGGACACCCTCCCATTAATAGCTAGTGTTCCCCCTTTGACTGGAATAACCACAGTGAGATGCTTCTTGTAGCTTCTACCAGTCCCTGACATTGGTCTGAGGAACATTTGATCCACTCCTCAATGCAGAGTTCAGTTGAAAAAGTGAAAGTGACAACCCTTGTCATTGCGAGGTCACAGCACAGCACACAGTAAACCACAACAAAATTTAACCCATGCAAACACCGCGCAGCAGTGGGCAACTATTGCAAGAGCCCAGGGAGCAGTGACGGGGACAGTACCTTGCTCAAGGGTACCTCAGGGCAACCGACTGGAATCGAACCCACAATCTTCTGATGCGGTGGGGCAACTCCCTAACCACTAGGCCACTGTTGCCCCACATGCTGTGAGATGTTTGTGGGGTTTCTTCATGTACAGCCCATCACAAGTCACCCCACAACATTTCAATTGGACTAAGATCTGGGCGTTCACTCGGCCACTCAGGACTCTCCGTTTCTTAGTGTTCAGCCAGTCCTTGGTGGATTTTCTTACATATGGTCTCAAATGTTCATCAACATCATTCTGTGATAGTGTGTTGGCCAGGTGCTGCTGCAGCAAAGCATCTCCAAACCATGACACTTCCACCTCCATGCTTCACATGGAATGCTGTTTCACCAGACATGTCCTCTGTTCTGGTGTCCAAATAATTACATTTTAGACTCATCTGTCCAATGAACATATTCCAGAGGTCTGGGTCTTCCTCCTTGTACTCCTCCCATGAAGTTAAAGTTGTGCAGTTTCTTTCTGATTGTAGAGGCACTTTTATATCAACAGTAACAAGAGCCTGCTGTAGGACTGTTGATGAAATTTTTGGGTTTTTGGAGTCTTCTTTTAGCATCTTACAGTCTGCTCTCAGGGAGAACTTGCTTGGACAGCCAGACCTGGGCATGGTGGTAGTTGTTTTGGAAGTCCTTCACATTTGGACTATATTCTGGATGGTGGAATGGCTGATTGCAGATTCTTTTGAGATGTTTTTTAAATCCCTTACTAGACTTATACGCTGCTACAATCTTCTTTCTGAAGGTCTCAGAAGCTCTTTTGATCTCACCATGGTGTTCACTCTCACCTCAACAGTCAGGATTCACCAAACTAAATGTCAGAGGTTTAAAAGGGCAAACCTCCTTCAAAATGCTGATTAATGATGTTCTAGCCTTGTGACCTGATGTGCTACACCTGTGTGTGATTTAAGCCATTTCAACTGGGAATAAAGATGGAGATGTCCTAATTTATGCATTTTTGTAGAATTACATTTTACAGAAGATTTTAAAAAGTATTTTCTTCAGTTTTAATTGTTTATTTATAGTACAGGAATATCCCAGTATTGTTCAAATTGAGATTAAATATCCAATAATGTCCAAAAATGTTATAAAAAGCTTTCATAGGGTGTCTTAATTTTTTTATATAAGTGTATGCTGGATTTGCACAAATAGTTACTATGAGTAGCTACACTGTAATTAAGCAATTAATACATGAAATATGTGAAAGATGAAAAAAGGCTGAAAAACCAATAGAAATGCACTTTCACCAGGACAACATAATATTACACCAATCCTAAACTCCACTGATGAATCTGAAACATACATTAGTTTTAAGGAGAGTTCACTCATGAATGAATTGGGAGACTCACCTGATTGTGTTTCATGGTGAAGTTGACTGGTGTGGGGAGCTTGGTTTGGGCAGTCTTGGGCAGTGTGGCCGACACCACATTCGTCATCATGGTTTTTGTTGTGTTGCTGGTTTTGTTGAATAGACTGGGTTTCAGCATGCTGGACATGCTGGTGAAGCTCATGAAGGCCACAGCAGCAGATCCTGAAACAGCAAACAATATTATTAAGAAATACATTATAAAATAAAGTAAACAGCTATGTTTCACGAGAACTCATTCACAATTGCTGAAACTTGCATGCCGTCTTCATGTTAAAAAAGTGGTGGAAAGTTTCTTAGAAGTGCACTTCTAGATCTCTGTACTTCACCCCATTTCTCTTGTTGGAGGAGGCCCACCAGGCCTGGCTGCTGGAAGGGGCATTGAAATTTCAGGTATGGTGCCTGTGTGTTTAGGGGAGAGAATCACTGCCACAAATAGTGCAGGTATCCCAGGAACTTTAGATGCAAGGGTGAACTGGAGAGGTAGATAAGCAAGTTGATCTGTTGTTGGTGCACTGCATGTTCTGGTGAAGAGGGAGCTGAGAAAGAAGTCAACCTTTCATCCACCCCTTAGTCACTTGCTCTGGACAGTGTCCAAAAAAATAAGATTGTAGAAACAAGTAGTGGAGATGAATTGGGTCAGAAAATCTGTGTGGAACACAGTGAAGGTCCAGACATCTGGGAGGAGGATTGAGTACAGTGGCTAGTCCTCTGACCTATGACATGCTGGGAAGAATATATGTCTGGAAAGTTTTTGCGGTCCTCCAAGTGGAGCTGGTGGATACAGGGAAGGAAATTAAACTCTTGGATTAATTAAAATGAACATGATGATAAATCACTGCATTTTTGTGGTTCTCCAGGAAGAGTTGGTGGAAAGTTGGTGGAAATGTCCAGGAAAACAATCACAGTCTTAGATGATTAAAATGATAATGAATGACTGTATAAATTCTGGGGACATTTCAGTACATTTTAGAACAGTTTTAGTAAAAAGTGATTGAAGAAAGAGGCAAAAAAGAGACTTTACCATTGTTATTCTTGGAAATCTGTAGGAGACTGATGTCCATCTGAGCACTGTTTATGGTAATCTGGGGGTTTTCAATCAAGGAGGTGTTTGGCCCGACTCCAAAGACTTGAACATCTGAAAAGTGAAAGTGACTATTCTTGTCTTTGCGAGGTCACAGCACAGCACACAGTGAACCACAACGAAATTGGACCTCTGTATTTAACCCATGCAAACACCATGCAGCAGGGGCCAGCTATTGAAAGCTTGCTTCCAAACAAACATTTTGGACATTATAATAATAATTGCTTCTGGCAAAAAACTTTACATTCCTGAAGAACTGAAATGTGACTTTTCATTCATGAGATTGTTTAAATGTGCAGAACTTTACCTAAACCATTGAGAGAGATGCTGACAGAGTAATTGGTTTCTGTTGGAGTCACCAGTGTAGACACCAGCTTCTCAGTCTTGTTCAGCACTGCGTTCCCATAAGAAACCAGCACCTCTGGATTTGTATTGTCAGCCTTCAGAAGCTGACCCTGGGTATTGAGCACTGTGCCTAAATAACTTGTTACAACCTGATCAGGAAACAGAGTGAAATTTGAAAACTAAATTGTTACAGAGGACACATTTCTATATTTCATCCTTTGATTTCATTCATTCGGTGTATTTAAAGAACATACATTTGGTGGGAGCACCGTAGCAGTGATGTTATCAATCTGACTGAAGAGATTTTCTCCACATTGTTGTGTGAAATTGATCTAAAATGAAGCAGAGGGTTATGTGAGTACTAGAAATGATAGTCAGCAGGTATTATTAAGAAGGAAATGGTCACAAACCTGGCATTCTGAAGACACTGTGATGTTTGGAAGAGCTGTTGTAGATCCATCAGTAAAAGCATACATAGGGAAATGTAAAAAAAAAATAGCCTCTATCAACTTGTGAAATACAGTCTGAGACTCCACTGAAGCACAGATCACTCAGTGAAAGACTCCATTACAAAATGCTGGGAAGTCTGAAAAAAATCACCTCTAACCAAAGAACATCAGGTTTTACAAAAAAAAAATCACTGTAATGTGTCCTCCAGTGCAGTTACACCACCATCCCAACACAAAAATCTAACTTACACAGTTTACCACTTATCCTAGATGTCAGTCAGTCAGAACATTGTGAGACTGATGATTAATGTGGGCTGAGGGACCACATTAATCACCACAAGACCAAATCCTGACTCTAAACATGTGATGGCTGATTGAGTAAACCAGGATGAGTGGAAAGCTGTTCCAATAACTAGGACTGATTGAGGCTTCTATGATGACAATAGATATGTATCGTATTGAAAGAGAATTAATAAAGCAACAATGGAACTTGGTCATATTCCTAAAATCTGGTCATGTTACAGATCATCACAGTTTGTGACGAATTGGAAAGAATGAAATAATAAACTGTACCTGTTGGTGTCGCAACTGGGAGTATATGTGTTACATCTACAAGCCAGTAAGACAAGCCAGTGTCAAAAACACACACTTACCACCATTTAATGACTTTAACAGCTTATTCAGAATTATTTTTGAATGTAAACTTGGCAGAGATCTTCTCTGTGTTGATGAAGTAAAACATGGAAGCCTGATAAACAGACTGAAAATTCAGAGAGTACATCAGAGTTACCTGCACAGTAAGCTGCATAGCAGAGGTTCGTGCTGACAAACTCATAGACAAAATAGTTTCTTGGACACGCTTTGACTCGAATTGGAGGAGATCTGTATGAACAACAGTCACTTCCTGAATTCCCACAGACTCCACGAGTGACTATTCCATCTCCTATCTGAGGGTGAGGACCATTGAGCCACAGAGGGATATCAGTACCACATCTGGATCTATTAACGCAGCTCTCTGGCATCCGGATGTTCATCCCATTATACAGCAGTCGGTACCAGCCAGTCCAGTACCTGCCAGTCCAGTACCTGCCAGTCCAGTACCAGCCGGTCCAGTACCCGTTGGTCCAGTACCCATTGTCACAGTTGGAGCCTCCAGAAGCATTAGTGGCTCTCCAGGACTGATCCAGAGAAGCGTATCTGGAGCAGGGATCATAACTGAGAGTGTTGAAGGCAACTGTCATGAAAATAAACATGAACACATAAAAAGCTGGTCAGTAAACCTCACATGGACTACCAGATTAAACAGGCTCTTCAAGTCGATGTCACTATTATCTTTTTAAAGCTTCTACAGTTCAGCTAACTAAAATCTCCCTGATTAATGCAAAAGAAAGACTCATGTATATTTAGTGAGATGATATTTATTTTTTTTAAAAGGATAAAAATTATTTTTGCTTCTCGCAGGATTCCCGTGTACCTAGAATGTTCTTTTTATTTTTATTAAATACAGAATGTATATTTTTACTTTATTTTAGAGCTGATTTTGTATAGAATGTATAGTTTCAGGTCATTAGTTTAATTTGTGCTGTTGAAAAGATACAATTAGGGATGTGATTTACAGCAGGTCTGTTAAATCTTCTTTTTTCTTCTTTTTCTTTCGGCTGCTCCCATTTAGAGGTTGCCACAGCAGACCAACTTTCTCCATTTCTTCCAGTCCTCTGCATCTTCCTGCTTCAAACCGACCACCTGCATGTCCTCTCTCACCACATCCATAAAGCTCCTCTTTGGTCTTTCTCTTCTCCTCTTTCCTGGCAGCTCCAGCTTCAACATCCACCTTCCAATATACTCCTCATCTCTCCTCTGGACATGAAACCAACGCAACCTTGCTTCTCTAACTTTGTCTCCAAGACGTCTAGCCTGATCTGTCCCTCTAATATACTCAGTTCTAATCCTGTCCATCCTCGTCACACCCAACGAACATCTCAGCATCTTTAACTCTGACACCTCCAGCTCTGCCTCCTGTCTTTTCATCAGTGTCACCGTTTCCAACCATGCAACATAGCTGGTCTCACTACTGCCCTGTAAACCTTCCCTTTTAGTGTAGCTGGTACGCGTCTGTCATTAATCACTCCAGCCACTCTTCTCCACCCATTCCAACCAGCCTGCACTCTCTTCTTTACCTCTCTTCCACACTCGCCATTACAATGAACTGTTGATCCCAAGCATTTAAACTCCTCCACCTTTGTTACCTCCACTCGCTGCATCCTAACCACTCCACTTTCCTCCCTTTCATTTACATTCATGTATTCTGTCTTTGCCCTATTCACTTTCATTCTTCTCTTCTCTAGGCACCCTGTCATATGCTTTCTCCAAGTCCACAAAGGCACAATGCAGCTCCTTCTGACCTTCTCTGTACTTCTCCATCAACACCCTCAGAGCAAACATCAAGTCAAGTCAAGTCAAGTAGGATTTTATTGATTTCAACCATATACACAGTACATAGTGAAATGAAATAACGTTCCTCCAGGACCCTGGTGCTACACAAGACGACATAAGAAACAAGACAAGAAAGACAGACAAGTGCGACAACAACAGACATGACAATAGATTAGAACATGCAGCACATTCATTGGACGCTGCTTTGTTCTTACGGTGTTGCAGAACAAAGCAGCCCATGTTACTAGCAGTATGATGGAGCAGCAGTGTTTTGGTTAATGTGCGGGTGCAAAAAATAAATACTAGTAATAAATAATAAAGTATTGCACTGGTAAATAAAGTATTGCAGTGGTAAAGTGATTATCAGTTCAAGAGTCTGATGGCCAGGGGGAAAAACTGTTTCTCATCCTGGAAGTGGAAAGTCGTATGCTGTAGAACCTTTTCCCAGATGGCAAGAGGGAGAAGAGAGTATGGGATGGGTGAGAAGGATCATCCACAATGCTGGTTGCTTTGCGGATGCAGAAGTTGGTGAAAATGTCCTGAACAGGAGGCAGAGAGACCCCGATGACCTTCTCAGCTGTTCTCACTACCTGTTGTTGGGACTTGCGGTCTGAGACGTTGCAGTTCCCATACCAGGCAGTGATGTAGCTGCTCAAGATGCTCTCAATGGTTCCCCTGTAGAAGATGGTGAGGATGGGCGGTGGAAGATGGGCTTTTCTTAGTCTGTGCAGGAAGTAGAGATGCTGCTGGGCTTTCTTCGTGATGGAGTTGGTGTTGAGGGAACACATGAGGTTCCCTCAACACCAAAAGAGCACCAAAAACTTGGTGCTCTGGACCATCTCCACAGGTGAAGTGTTGATATTCAGTGGAGTGTGGTCTCGATGTGGTCTTCTGAAGTCAACAACCATCTCTTTAGTCTTGTCGACGTTCAGAGACAGGTTGTTGGTTCTGCACCAGTCCGTCAGCTCTTGTATCTCCTCTCTGTAAGCTGCCTCGTCTCCACCGCTGATCAGACCCACCACAGTTGTATCATCAGCAAACTTGATGATGTGGTTTGAGCTGTACTTGGCTGCACAGTCGTGGGTCATCAATGTGAACAGCAGTGGGCTGAGCACACAACCCTGAGGAACCCTGTGCTAAGTGTGATGGTGTTGGAGGTGCTCCTGCTGATCCTGACTGACTGGGGTCTCCCAGTCAGGAAGCCCAGGATCCAGTTACAGAGGGAGGTGTTCAGGCCCAGCAGCCTCAGCTTCTCACTCAGGTGCTGAGGGATGATGGTGTTGAATGCTGAACTGTAGTCGATGAACAGCATTCTGACGTAACTGTCCTTTCTGTCCAGATGAGAAAGGGCCAGATGGAGGGTGGTGGAGATTGCATCATCCGTTGGGTGGTTGGGACGATACACAAACTGCAGTGGGTCCAGTGAAGAGGGGATTTGAAATCAAGATAGGTGTGAGTGCGACGGGACGATAGTCATTGAGGCAGGAGATGATTTCTTTGGCACTGTCACAGCAAAAACACAGCAGTCTCTGTCCTCATGCTGGGTGTTCAGCTGGAGTCATATACAGTCCAGTTTATTATCCAGGGAGCGGACATTGGCGACATTGGCGAAGAGGATGGATGGGATAGCCGGTTGGCTAGTATTTGCCTTGAGCTGAGCCCGGACCCCAGCACGCTTGCCGCGTTTCTGTTTCCTCTCACACCACTTCCGATGTCCTCTCAGTCGGCCAGGTACAACAGGCGATCTCAGGGACTGAACGCCTGGTCTTCTCAGCACGCCGAGCTCCTGTAGCGTTGTTCGGAGAGTTTATGGAAGACTGAATCCTGGCTGATTCCTGAGCTCCAGCAGTGTTTGGCAGTTATATTTAAGAGCATTCACAGATATGATGCTCATGTGCAAGTTGCTCATATGGTGAAAAGTAGTCGGATGAAAGACTTTTTTACAGACTTTAGCACCAAAGTTTGGACCTGCATGTTACCGCGCCGCCATCTTGGATCAAGAGTAACATCCTCAATAGACTTGCTGATGTAGCCAGTCACTGAAGCTGTGTACTCCTCCAGGTTGATGGAGTCATGGATGCAGCCTCCCTAAACATGTCCCAGTTTGTGCGTTCGAAGCAATCCTGAAGAGCAGAGATGGCTCCTGTGGGCCAGGTCTGTACCTGCTTCAGGGTGGGTCTCACACGCCTGACGATGGGCCTGTACACTGGGATCAGCAGCACAGATCAGCAGTGCCATCTTGGATCTCTATCTGGACTTGCCTTCCTCCTCTTCTTCTTCTTCTTCTTCTCCTTTGGCCAAAAGTAGTCCTGTTTCCACCAGCACCCTGTAGGCTAACAGCACTGGTGGCAGTCTTTGTTAACCCGGGCCTCGACCGATCTGAACCGTATGGAATTCTGTAACGTTGTCCACATATTCATTTGGCAAAGTTTAACACTGGATATCCTTCCTGACGAAACCCTCCCCATTTATCCGGGCTTGGGACTGGCACAAAGAAATGCACTGGCTTGTGCATCCCTAGTGGCTGGGTTCAGCAGTCCTGTTAAATAAATCAGCAAAAACAAATATTGTCCGTGCCACTCTGATGTAGACACCAGGAGATGCCTGTGACTGAGGGAGACCAATGAACAAAGCATTGCAGTAATCAAGCCTTGAAGAAATAAATGAATGGATAAGCATATTTATACTTATTCAAGCTAATTCATTTTACAAATTAGCTTACATTTATTATGTTGTTGAAGGCATCCTCTCACTTTCCAAGATTGTGTTAAACAATCTGGTCAGAAACTCAACTGCCATCTTCTCTAAACACCTCCATGCTTCCACCAGTATGTCATTCGGTCCAACAGCCTTTCCATTCTTCATCCTCTTCATCGCTGCCTTTACTTCCATATTGCTTATTTGCTGCACTTCCTGGATCACTCTCCTCACATCATCCAATCTTCTCTCTCTCATTTTCTTCCTTCATCAACCCCTCAAAGTCCTTCTTCCATCTGCTCAACACGCTCTGTTCACCTGTGAGTACGTTTCCATTTCTATCTTTAATCGCCCTGACCTGTAGCACATCTTTCCCAGATCTGTCTCTCTGTCTAGTCAATCGGGAAAAGGTCCTTTTCTCCCTCCTTACTGTCCAACCTCTCACTTTAACTACTTTAACTTCACATCATGAGTAAATTAACAGTCAGTCATGTTGACAACAACTGAGGATAAACATATTATTTTTTCTGAATTTAAACAAGAGGACATGTGTAGTGAAAAAGTGAAAATGACTGTTCTTGCCATTGTGAAACGCAGCACAGCACAACAAAATTCAACTTCTGTGTTTCACCCATACTTTACATTTACATCAGGACAACTCCCTAACCACTGGACCGCCGGTGCCCCAGTGCAGCTCACTTTGCACACTTACTGTTATTCACTAATATTTTGGAGTGTTTGAGAGTGGATGGGAAAAAGAACATGGCAGATTAATCTTGGACCCTTTCCCACTTGCACTGACTTCAGGTACATTTTTCCACTGGACAATTAAGAACAACTGGAAGTCAGTCTTAATAACAGAATCTGCCAAATAAAGCAACTGTTGAGCAAAAACTTCTAAAGCTTCCAGAATTATTATACACTAAGATACAGATGCCCTCAACTGTACGATTTATTCTAAAGGATGAAAAAGGAAACAGAAGACTTTACCTGCACAGTAAGTGGGCATTGGAAGAGATAAACTTGGCTTGACGAGACTGTAGACGTAGTAATTTCCTGAGCAGGCTTTAACTTGAATTGAGTTTGATGGTAAAATATTCAACCATGTTCCATTTGGTGCAGAGTAGTAGGTTCCACTGATTCCTCGAGTGACGATGCCATCCTGTGGTAGTGGATGAGATCCAACAAGTGTTAGTGCTGTGTAACCACCACATCTCAGACCTCTGGAATACCAGCTGGATTCAGGAATCTGAGCAATTCTGCCCTGAAGATACAGCCGATACCAGCCGCTCCACCCAACGATGGTGTCATCATTACCACTGTAGCCGGAGTAGACTGTTCTCCAGGAATTATCCAGAACACTGTAGGCTGTGCAGGGGTCAGCAGTGGTGTTTCCTGAATTATCTAATGCATCAGTAGAAAAGGGCATTTAGTCACACTGTTATCTTTATTTTTTTAATGTTTCAGTGTTTTCTAAACTGTTGCTCAACGAAGATTTTATTGTAGTTTATTGCATTATATAAAAAGATTTTTACTGCAAAAACATAAAGTAACATTTTCATTTCTTGAATTACATTTACATCTTATATTGCATCTTAACCATTATTATTATTATTTTTTTTTACTTAGCTGATCAATATTAACAAAATTGCCTGTAAATAAGAAAGAAAAAATAACTCACTGCTAGGACCAGTGGTCAAGTTGACATTTGAAGTGATGGTCTTCACATCTAAGAAACAACATGTTAAACTTAGTGAAAACCATTTTAACCATGTGTGAAACTATTCACAAAATACAGGTCAGATCTCGTCAAAAACAGAACCTAATCAATGTAATCAAGGTCAGAGCAGATCTGCTTGTTTACGTTTTGAGAATCTCTGACAGGAGTGTTTAGTGCTAATGATCACAGTTACTGTGGAAGGAACTCATTTTGATTGAACATCATCATTTAAACCCATATAAAAACCTCATGAACATCACAAATCAGAGTCTGAAACTCTGAGCAGTAAGATTACCTGCACAGTAAGTTGCATTGCAGATGATTGGAGTAACAAACTCATAGACATAATAGTTTCCTGGACACGCTTTGACTCGAAT
>CM029386.1:21807154-21822689 GCA_017165825.1 Hepsetus odoe
AGAAAAAACAGTCCCACTGCCATGGTAACGGTGCCGAACAGGTCCATTGAAGAGTCACTCTGGAAAGGAACATTTAGTGGTTCATTCTCTGAGTTCTTGTTGGGAATTATAAGAAGACATCAACATCTGAACTGATTTATACTCCATCCATTCATCCATCAAGGAGAAGGACAAGCAGTAAACTTTGAGACACTTATCTTCGAATTTACGTGGCTTTTTAGGAAAATTGAAACTTTAGAAATTAAACTAAACTTATATATATATATATATAGGGATGCTTTTCCTCAGCAACAGCTTGTTGAAAGACCTGTACAACCTGCATGCCTACAACATGTTCAGTTTTTATATTTAGACATTGATCTAAACAATGTTGATCATTTAAAACCAAGTAGGGAAGGAACTTTCTGAGGAACAAAGACTCAAGAAGAACTTTGATTTCTCAGTTCTCCAGCAGCAAGATTAAGGAGCACTGTAGACTCTACAGAAAGTGTGATCTTTAATTGATCTCACAGGGTTGTCTGGTGGTGGGCTGGTCTGCATGATGAGAGCAAAGGTTGACAGGTGAACACAGGAGCACACAGTGTGACTCTCGTTGGTCTGGAGAAGGTAACAGCCATCGACAATCCACTCAGTCTCGTTCCAGTACACACAGGACAGTGTCCCATTAGGGTCCATTTTCTGACCAAAGAAAAAGATTATCATGTCTTTTAGACTGTCATGTTGGAATCAAGCAGTGCTAAGAAAACATTCGTTTGTCTCTACTTGTAGCAATATTCTGCTACTTTTATGCAGTGTGAAGCTCAGATTCAAAGAATGTGTTTTAGTAGTTACAGTCATGTGAAAAAATTAGAACACCACATTAAATATTCAGTTCTTTATTAAGAAATGTTCACACATCATTGTCTAAACCTTTTTTTATTTATATCTGTAAAAAAAGTTTTTTATTGCAGGTAAACAGCAAAAATTCTATTTGATTTATTTATTATACAAAATATATCAACAAATATGTGTTTTCTAACTGAGGAAAAAGTCAAGACACCCTCCTACTAATAGCTAGTGTCCCTCCTTTGACTGAAATAACCGCAGTGACATGCTTCTTGTAGCTTCTACCAGTCTCTGACATCAGTGTGAGGAACATTTGATCTACTCCTCATTTCAGCTGTGAGATGTTTGAGGGGTTTCTTGCATGCACAGCCGGTTTCAAGTCACCCACAGCATCTCAATGGGACTAAGTTCTGGGCTGTGACTTGATGTTTCTCTCAGAGAGTGAAGGTTTCCTCCTTGCACTCCAACCATGAAGTTAAAGTTCAGTCTCTTTCTGATTGTAGAGGCACTTTCACATCATCAATAGCAAGAGCTTACTCTAGGTCTGGTGATGATATTTTAAGGTTTTTGGAGACATCTTTTAGCATCTTGCTCTCAGGGTGAACTTGCATGTACGGACAGACCTGGGCATGTCGGCAGTTGTGACAGTTAAGATCTTTTTTAATCCCATACTAGACCTATAATTTTTTACAATTTTCTTTCTGACGGCCTCAGAAGCTCTTTTGATCTCAACGTGATGTTCACTCTCACCTCAACAGGCAGGATTCACCAAACTAAATGTCCGAGGTTTAAAAAGGAAAAGCCTCCTTCAAAATACTGATTAATGCTGTTCTAACCGTGTGACCTGATGTGCTACACCTGTGTGTGGCTTGAGCCATTTCAACTGGGAATAAAGGTGAGGGCATCCTAATTTATGCATTTTTGTAGAATAACATTTTACAGAAGATTTTGTCTTTTCTTCCATTTTAATAGTTAATTTATAGTACTGGAATCTCCCAGTATTGTTCAAATTGAGATTAAATATCCAATAATGTCCAAAGATGTTATAAAAAGTGTCACAGTCTGTCGTGCCTGTGGTTCCGGCCGGGCACAACAGATGGCGCTCTGTTCTGACTGAGCACACCTGGGCTCGTTCAGACACAGGTGTGCTTCATTGGGCTGCTATTTAAGCCCTAATGAGTCAGAAAAGAGTGGTTCATTAACGAGGCTATGCCTTATAGTTAATGGTGGCATTTTTGGTTTTGTGTTTTGATTTAGGTTCA
Organism: Hepsetus odoe; assembly: GCA_017165825.1. NCBI lineage: Eukaryota > Metazoa > Chordata > Actinopteri > Characiformes > Hepsetidae > Hepsetus > Hepsetus odoe. The sequence continues at coordinate 21,809,242 of CM029386.1, forward strand.
ATAAAGTTACGTTCTGGTATCCTGGCTCTGCGTTGCCATCCTTCCCACACCCCACCACCGTTACAAAAAGCTTTCATAGGGTGACTTAATTTTTTCACATAACTGTATCCTGGATTTGCACATATAGTTACTATAATTACTACACTGTAATTAGACAAATAATACAATGTGTGGTTGTGAAAGGTGCTGAAAAACGGTAAACCATTTGAAATACACTTTCACCAGGAATACAATAACATGATATTACACCATTCCTAAACTCCACTCATGAATCTGAAACATACATTAGTTTTAAGGAGAGTTCACTCATGAATGAACTGGGAGACTCACCTGATTGTGTTTCATGGTGAAGTTGACTGGTGTGGGGAGCTTGGTTTGGGCAGTCTTGGGCAGCGTGGCCGACACCACATTCGTCATCATGGTTTTTGTTGTGTTGCTGGTTTTGTTGAATAGACTGGGTTTCAGCATACTGGACATGCTGGTGAAGCTCATGAAGGCCACAGCAGCTGATCCTGAAACAGCATACCATGAGATTAAGTAATGTATTGTAAAATAAAGTAAACAGCTATGTCTCATGAGAACTCATTCACAATTGCTGAAACTTGAATGCCGTCTTCACGTTAAAAAAGAGGTGGACAGTTTCTTAGAAGAAGTACTCTTTGTACTTCACCCCATTTCTCTTGTTGGAGGAGGCCCACCAGGCCTGGCTGCTGGAAGGGGCATTGACATTTCAGGAATGGTGCCTGTGTGTTTATGGGTGTAACGGTGGCGGGGTGTAGGGAGGACGCCAATGCAGAGCCAGGAGTTCGCAACGTAACTTTATTAGCTATATTTACAAAAACAAAACAAAGGACTGCAGTTCCTAACCAAAATCAAGGAACTGCAGACCAGACCAAACCAAACCAAACCACCACAGCGTGTAGGCTAAGCCTAACAAATGAGCCGCGCTCTGTTCTGACTCATCGGGGCTTAAATAGTCAGCCCCAATGAAACACACCTGTGCCTTCATTAGCTCAGGTGTGTTCAGTCAGAACAGAGCGCCCTCTATCGTGCACAAAACACCTCATCCGTGACAGAACCCCCCCCCCAAAAGGCGCGGCTCCCGAAGTGCCAAACACAGCCGAACCTCTGGGGGGAGGCCAAGAACACCAAAACTTTACAAAGACAAAAAATCCCTTGTTGGGACGTACGGTCAGGTCCACAAAATACACGAAAAAGACCTCCGACCAGACATGTGAGGCAGCTGGTGGTGGTGAGGGGAATCCCAGCAGTTCAGTCCACCCTTTTGACTGATGTCTGAACCCGACCCTAGAGTCACTGGAGGAATCGCCTGATTCAGTGGAACGCCTCGCCTTGGCGGAACCTGAAAGAGAGCTAAACATAGATCTTAAAGGGTTCAAAGAGGAGGTCTTTTTCACATAGTCTGAACCCTGTTTCCAACCCTTGCCATCTTTGTTCTTCACGTCTCTTATCACAGAATCCACAGTACAGAAGCTGTCGTTCACTTCCTTAAACTGAGGCAGGTCATTGCTGATGTCCTTTGGCTCCTTCCTCTTCTCGGTCGTACTTCCCTGCTTGGAGCTCAGTGAGGCAGCATCCCAGCTCCTGGTTCCACTACGAGAAGTTCCACTTGAACTCCTCCACGAACCACCTTGTTCTGAGTCTGCTGAACTCGGAGGGTGAACTAAAGGTGGGGAGTCATCATGCAGCTGTTCAACCTCTGGAATCTCTGCCGGCTTCTCCATCAGACTGTTCCTCAGCTGCTCCGCTCTGGCGTTAACCACCAGGGTCCCAGCATGCACTGGTGTCTGTGGAGTGAGTTGAGATTCGAAGATCGCCAATCTTGCTTCCATACCTCTAACCTGCTTCTCCAGCTCGCTGAGCTTACTGGCCTCACTTTGGGCTTCTCTCAGTTCAGCCTGCAGAGCAACGTTGTGGTCCTGCACCCATCTCAACTCTGCTCTGGTCTGATTCAGTTGTTCTTCCATAGTGGCTATTTTAGCTTCCAGCTTCTCCTGAATGGTTGGAGTCTCAACTTTCCTCATTGTCTGACAGAAAGTTAGGTTCCTCTGTTCATCCGTTCTCTCCAGCCTTTCTCTTTGGACAGCCGTCACAGCGTGCAGCTTTATTCTAGAGACATCTCTCCCTTCTCTGAATTTCGCGCTCTTTCCTTGAAGTTCACCTTTGTCTTGAGCCAGAGCTTTTCTTTCTGTTTCCATGGCTTCGATCTCCCCTTGGCAACTGGACAAGAGTCCTTTGGTCCTCTCCAGCTGAGGAAGCAGATAGGTGATCCTTTCCTTGCGTTTCAACCCTTCATGCGTGACCGAGGCATTCACCTGTAGCATCGAGGCTTCTTTCGCCATCAGCTGCTGGTAGAGCTCTGTCAGCAACTCCTTCTGTTCAGTGAGCTGAACATTCATGTAGCTGATTTGTTCATCTCTGAGGTGAGATTGGATTGTCTTTGCAGCTCTGATCCGTTTGGCCAGATTCCTTGCCTGCTTTCCTCTGAATGACTTTTGCAAGCAAATTGCAGCATGTCTGAACAGCTGATACCTCTGTGCTTTTGTTGATGCCCGCTTTCCACCTCTGAACCTCCTCTGAAGAACACTTGCTGCCCAGCACTGCTTCTTGAAACCAATCTTGCTGGTGCATTTACTACAGCCTGAATCATGGTGGCAGCTTTGTGCATTGCAGCAACATTCTTTCGAACAGCCCTAAAAGCTGCCTGGATGCATATCACTGACCTTCTCAATACCTGGTATCTCTCTTGCTCAAATTTACCCTTAGTGTAGGACCTAAAATGTCTTTGAATGATGATGGCTGACACCCTTATGGCTTGGTACTTTACTACCTCCCGGTGTCTTCTGAATGCAGCCTGAATCATGGTGGCAGCTTTGTGCATTGCAGCAACATTCTTTCGAACAGAGAAACCCCTAAAAGCTGCCTGGATGCATATCACTGACCTTCTCAATACCTGGTATCTCTCTTGCTCAAATTTACCCTTAGTGTAGGACCTAAAATGTCTTTGAATGATGATGGCTGACACCCTTATGGCTTGGTACTTTACTACCTCCCGGTGTCTTCTGAATGCAGCCTGAATCAGGGAAGCTGCCTGATGTTGCAGGATCACCTCCCTTCTGACCCTCTGACCTGTGAAGCAGGCTTGCAGGAACATTGCAGTAGCGCACAATTTCAAGAACTCCTCCCTCTGCTTTCTGGCATCAAGTGTGGAGCGATACCTAAGCTGGATGGCAATAGCAGCATACTTGATGCATAAATATCGCGTCCGAGCACAGTGAGCCCTGTAAGCACATTGTACCACAGTTGCAGCCTGGTGCTTCTGTTTCAGAGTCTGTCTGGTCTTCATCCCTCGGAATGCGGCTTGCAGAACAGCAGCAGCCATCTTTTTCTCCTTCAAAGACTTCATGTCTTGCTTCATCATCTTGTTAGCTCGGTAATGTTGCTGAACAGTCCTGGCTGCCCACAGTAGCTTCAGGTAGTACTTTCTACTCAAATGCTTCCTCACCTGTGCCTGAATGGTTACTGCAGCCTCATGTTCAATTTGCATCTGAACCCGAACTTTCATTCTAAACTTCCCAGTAACCTGGAGCTGCTCCTTCTCGGTCTGCTGTGCAGCGGATGGCTTAGTGGGGCTGGGTTTATGGATCGACTCCTTGATGCCGCTTGCCTTGCTGTGAAGGGCTTCCTTGGTCGACCTCCCCAGTTGCACGATGCAGGACGCGGTCTCTGCCGTCCTCCAGCTCTCTGTGTCAGGAACTACCTTCTTTGCCACTGCCTCGCATCTTTTGTTGCGGGCGGCCTTCTTGGTGTTCCTTTCGGTGGGCGCCGCGCTCTCGCGTTGCGGTGAGCTGGGCGCCGTGCTTTCGCGTTGTGGCGCGCTGGGCGCTGTGCTTTCGCGTTGCGGCGAGCTGGGCGCCGTGCTTTCTCGTTGCGGCGAGCTGGGCGCCGTGCTTCCGGGTTGAGCCGCTTGCGGCGCGGTTGGAGTCGTGCTTCCGGGTTGAGCTGCTTGCGGCGCGGTTGGCGCCGTGCTTCCGCGTTGAGTCGCTTGCGGCGCGGTTGGAGTCGTGCTTCCGCGTTGAGCAACGCCAGCCGTCAACGAAGCCCCGCCTTCTATGTCGCTTGCAGAAAAAAACACGCGGTCCAGCGTGTCGAGATAGCGCTGTGCCCTTGCAGCCATGGAGACCAGCATCCGGAGACAAAGCGCGAACCGATCCATGCGAAGCTCGGGATCTGGGATGATATCGAGTGGGAGCAGCGACGTCGCATTCTTCAGACGGCGCTCAAGCTCCCTTGCCGTGGCCATCGGCGTCCATCGCACCCACTCCTCACCGTCCAGATGCTCGCGGAGGTCTAGAGGAGTCACCTCTGTCTCCCAGGTCTTTATCAGCTGCAGCGTCCGCTTGACAACGTTCGCTGCCGCCCACAACACGCGCTCCTGCTCGCCCTCATGGCTCGCGACGTCCAGGTACTGGCGGCTCATTCTGTAACGGTGGCGGGGTGTAGGGAGGACGCAAGTGCAGAGCCAGGAGTTCGCAACGTAACTTTATTAGCTATATTTACAAAAACAAAACAAAGGACTGCAGTTCCTAACCAAAATCAAGGAACTGCAGACCAGACCAAACCAAACCAAACCACCACAGCGTGTAGGCTAAGCCTAACAAATGAGCCGCGCTCTGTTCTGACTCATCGGGGCTTAAATAGTCAGCCCCAATGAAACACACCTGTGCCTTCATTAGCTCAGGTGTGTTCAGTCAGAACAGAGCGCCCTCTATCGTGCACAAAACACCTCATCCGTGACAATGGGAGAGAATCACTGCCACAAATAGTACAGGTATCCCAGGAACTTTACATGCAAGGGTGAACTGGAGAGATAGATAAGCAAGTTGATCTGTTGTTGGTGCACTGGATGTTCTGGTGAAGAGAGAGCTGAGAAAGAAGTCAGCCTTTCATTCACCCATCAGTCACTTGCTCTGGACAGTGTCCAAAAAAATTAGATTGTAGATGCAAGTAGTGGAGTTGAAGTGGGTTGGACAAGCCCTTTGAAATATAATGAAAGTCCAGACATCTGGGAGGAGGTTTGAGTACAGTAGCTGCTCCTCTGACCTAAGACATGCTGGGAAGAATATATATCTGGAAAGTTTTTGTAGTCCTCCAAGTGGAGCTGTTGGATAAAGTGAAGGAAATAAAGCTCTTGGATGAATTAAAATGAACAGATGATAAATAACTGCATCTTCGTGGTTCTCCAAGAAGAGTTGGTGGAAAGTTGGTGGAAGTGTCCAGGAAAACAATTGCAGTCTTAGATGATTAAAATGATAATGAAAGACTGTACAAAATCTGGGGACATTTCAGAACATCTTAGAATAGTTTAAGTAAATTTGATTGAAGCAAGAGGCAAAAAGAGACTTTACCATTGTTATTCTTGGAAATCTGTAGGAGACTGATGTCCATCTGAGTACTGTTTATGGTAATCTGGGGGTTTTCAATCAAGGAGGTGTTTGGCCCGACTCCAAAGACTTGAACATCTGAAAAGTGAAAGTGACAATTCTTGTCATTGTGAGGTCACAGCCCAGCACACAGTAAACCACAATGAAATTGGACCTCTGCATTTAACCCATGCAAATACCGGGCAGCAATGAACAGCTATTGAAAGCGCTAAGGGAGCAGTGATGGGGACAGTATGTTGCTTTGGGTATCTCAGGGCAACCTAGTAGTGAGGGAATCGAGCGCACAATCTTCCGATGTGGGGCCAACTTCCTAACTACTAGGCCACCGCTGCCCCTTGAACACCTGCCCCACTGCAACAGAAACACTGGATGTTAAGATCCAGTGGATTCATTTCTCCAAATGTTTTATAAAAAAAAAACATTTTTTCCAAACAAACATTCTGACATCATAATAATAAAAGCTTTTGGCAAAAATATGACCAAGCTTTAAATTCCTGAAGGACTGAAATGTGACTTTTCATTTATCCATCCATTCAATTTCTGCCGCTTGTCCCAAGCGGGGTCTCGGGGGAGTGCCAGAGTCCAACCCAGCACACACAGGGCGAAGGACGGGGGACACACCCTGGACAAGTCGCCAGCCCGTCGCAGGGAGGAGTGAGACGGGGGCGGCACCTTGCTCAAGGGTGTGTCCCCCGTCCTTCGCCCTGTGTGCGCTGGGTTGGAATCCGGCATCCTCCAGCCAACGCACGAACCACTAGGCCACACTTTTCATTCATGAGAATGTTAAATTGTACAGATCTTTACCTAAACTACTGAGAGAGATGCTGACAGAGTAATTGGTTTCTGTTGGAGTCACCAGTGTAGACACCAGCTTCTCAGTCTTGTTCAGCACTGCGTTCCCATAAGAAACCAGCACCTCTGGATTTGTGTTTTCAGCCTTCAGAAGCTGACCCTGGGTATTGAGCACTGTGCCTAAATATCTTGTTACAACCTGATCAGGAAACAGTGAAATTTGAAAAATAAGCCGTTACAGAGGACACATTTCTATATTTCATCCTTTGATTTTATTCTTTCTGTGTATTTAAAGAACATACCGTTGGTGGGAGCACTGTAGCAGTGATGTTATCAATCTGACTGAAGAGATTTTCTCCACACTGTGGTGTAAAATTGATCTAAAATGAAGCGGAAGGTTATGTGAGTAATAGAAATGATAGTCAGCAGGTATTATTAAGAAGGTAATGGTCACAAACCTGGCATTCTGAAGACACTGTGATGTTTGGAGCAGCTGTTGTAGATCCACCAGTAAGAGTATACACTTTTTTATGGAATGTAAAAAAAATAGCCTCTATCAACTTGTGAAATACAGTCTGAGACCCAACTGAAGCACAGATCACTCAGTGAAAGACTCCATTACAAAATGCTGGGAAGTCTGAAAAAAAATCACTTCTAACCAAAGAACATTAGGTTTTACAAACAAATCACTGAAATGTGTCTTCCAGTGCAGTTACACCACCATCCCAACACATGTGGGCTGAAGGAAGTGTTCTGGATCTATTTTATTTGGGAACTATTGACCTTTACTGCTTGGTAGTGATGCAGTTCTGGTCCCGTCACTTAGTTCCTAAAACCAACAAGACCAAATCCTGACTCTAAACATGTGATGGCTGATTAAGTAAATCAGGATGAGTGGAAAGCTGTTCCAATAACTAGGACTGATTGAGGCTTCTATGATGACAATAGATATGTATCGTATTGAAAGAGAATAAAGAGCAAAAATTAACCTTGGTCCTATTCCCAAAATCTGGTCATATTACAGATCATCACAGTTTTTGACGAATTGGAAAGAATTAAATAATAAACTGTACCTGTTGGTTTCGAAACTGGGAGTATATCCGTTACATCTACAACAAGACAAGCCAGTGTTAAAAACACACTACCACCATTTAATGACTTTAAGCTTATTCAGAATTATTTTTGAATGTAAACTTGGCAGAGATCTTCTTTGTTTTGATGAAGTAAAACATGGAAGCCTGATAAACAGACTGAAAATTCAGACAGTCTATCAGAGTTACCTGCACAGTAAGCTGCATTGCAGAAGTTCAGACTGACAAACTCATAGACATAATAGTTTCCTGGACACGCTTTGACTCGAATTGGAGAAGATCTGTATGAACAACAGTCACTTCCTGAATTCCCACAGACTCCACGAGGGATTATTCCATCTTCTATCTGAGGGTGAGGACCATTGAGCCACAGAGGGATATCAGTACCACATCTGGATCTATTAACGCAGCTCTCTGGCATCCGGATGCTCATCCCGTTATACAGCAGTCGGTACCAGTTGGTCCAGTACCCGTTGTCACAATAGGAGCCTCCAGAAGCATTAGTGGCTCTCCAGGACTGATCCAGAGAAGCGTAGCTGGAGCAGGGATCATAACTGAGAGTGTAGAAGGGAACTGTCATGAAAATAAACATAATTAACACATAAAAAGCTGGTCAGTAAAGCTCACATGGACCGCCAGATTAAACAGGCTCATCAAGTCAATGTTACTATTATCTTTTCAAGTCTTCTACAGTTCATCTGTCACGGTGACGGGCTGCTGGAAGGACGTCAATGCAGAGCCAGGAGTCCGGAACATGATTTTATTACTCATATAAACAAAAACAAGATCAAAGGACTGCAGTCTGACTATACCAAGTTATCAAAATTACCAAAAAAACACCATAAATGTGAGGCTTCACCTAGTGAATGAGCCGTGCTCTGTTCTGACTCATCAGGGCTTAAATAGCAGCCCCAGTGAAGCAAACCTGTGCCTTCATGAGCTCAGGTGTGCTCAGTCAGAACAGAGCGCCCTCTACCGTGACCAAATCACACCTCACCTGTGACATCAGCTAACTAATATCTCACTGACTGACACAAAACTCATGTATATTTAGTGGGGTGATGTTTATTTCTTTTAAAAAGGAAAAACAGCATTTTTGCATCTCGCAGGGTTCATCTGTAACTAGAATGTTCTTTTTATTTATATAAAATACAGAATGTACACCCCTCCTCGAACCGCCACCTTATCGTGGTGGAGGGGTTTGCGTGTCCCAATGATCCTGGGAGCTATGTTGTCGGGGGCTTTATGCCCCTGGTAGGGGCACCCAAGGCAAACAGGTCCTAGGTGAGGGAAGAGACAAAGAGCGGTTCAGACCTCTTATGATGAATACAACATTTGGAAGACGTTTTCCCTCGCCCGGACGTGGGTCACCGGGGCCTCCCTCTGGAGCCAGGCCTGGAGGTGGGGCCCGATGGTGAGCGCCTGGTGGTCGGGCCTTCACCCATTGGGCCCGGCCGGGCACAGCCTGAAGAAGCAACGTGGGTCCCCCTTCCCATGGGCTCACCACCTGTAGGAGGGGCCAAAGAGTTTGCGTGCAGTGTGAGCTGGACAGTGGCCGAAGACAGGAGCCTTGGCGGTCCAATCCTCGGCTGTAGAAGCTGGCTCTAGGGACGTGGAATGTCACCTCTCTGGTGGGGAAGGATCCTGAGCTAATGCGCGAGGTGGAGAAGTTCCGGCTAGATATAGTTGGACTCACATTGACGCACAGCTTGGACTCTGGAACCAGTTTCCTTGAGAGGGGCTGGACTCTCTTCTACTCTGGAGTTGCCACCGGTGAGAGGCGCTGAGCAGGTGTGGGCATACTTATTGCCTTATTGGGGTTTACCCCGGTGGATGAGAGGGTGGCCTCCCTCCGCCTTCGGGTTGGGGGACGGGTCCTTAGTGTTGTCTGCGCTTATGCGCCAAACAGCAGTCTGGACCACTCACCCTTTTTGGGGTCTCTGGAGGGGGCGCTAGAGAGCACCGTTCTGCTGGGGGACTTCAATGCTCACGTGGGCAATGACAGTGACACCTGGAAGGGCGTGATTGGGTGGCGGTGGTCTAGTGGTAGGGTACTTGCCTACGGACCTCTGGTTCAAGACGTCCCCGGTTCGAATCCCACCTCTAGCACTACCGCCACTGGGTCCCTGAGCAAGACCCTTAACCCTGAATTGCTCCAGGGGGACTGTCCCTGTAATTAGGACATGTAAGTCGCTCTGGATAACAGCGTCTGCTAAATGCTGTAAATGTAAATGAGATTGGGAGGAATGGCCCCCCCAATCTGAACCAGAGTGGTGTTTTGTTTTTGGAATTTTGTGCTCGTCACGGATTGTCCATAATGAACACCATGTTCAGGCATAAGGGTGTCCACATGTGCACCTGGCACCAGGACACCCTAGGTCGCAGTTTGATGATCGACTTTGTAGTCGTGTCATCGGACTTGCAGCCACATGTCTTGGACACTCGGGTGAAGAGAGGGGCGGAGCTGTCAACTGATCATCACCTGGTGGTGAGGTGGCTTCGTTGGTGGGGGAGGATGCCGGTCAGGCCTGGTAGACCCAAACGTATTGTGAGGGTCTGCTGGGAACGTCTGGCAGAGTCTCCTGTCAGGACAAGCTTCAACTCCCACCTAGGGCAAAGCTTTAACCACGTCCTGGAGGAGGTGGGGGACATTGAGTCTGAATGGACTAAGTTCTGCGCCTCCATTGTCGAGGCGGCTGACCGGAGCTGTGGCCGTAAGGTGGTCGGTGCCTGTCGCGATGGCAACCCTAGAACCCGTTGATGGACACTGGGGGTGAGGGACGCCATCAAGCTGAAGGAGGAGTCCTTCCGGGCCTTTTTGGCCAGTGGGGCTCTGGAGGCAGCTGATAGGTACCGGCAGGCCAAGCAGAATGTGGCTTTGGTGGTTGCTGAGGCAAAAACTCGGGCGTGGGAGAAGTTTGGTGAGGCCATGGAGAAAGACTTCCAGATGGCTTCGAGGAGATTCTGGTCCACCATCCGGCGTATCAGAAGGGGAAAGCAGTGCACGGTCAACAGTGTATAGTGGGGATGGTGTGCTGCTGACCTCGACTCGGGACGTTGTGGGTCGGTGGGGGGAATACTTTGAAGACCTCCTTAATTCCACCAACATGCCTTCTGATGAGGAAGCAGAGCCTGGGGACATAGAGGTGGACTCTTCCATCTCTGGGGCTGAGGTTGCCGAGGTGGTCAAAAAGCTCCTCGGTAGCAGGGCTCCGGGGGTGGATGAGATCCGCCTGGAGTTCCTCAAGGCTCTGGATGTTGTAGGACTGTCATGGCTGACACGCCTCTGCAACATCGCATGGACATCGGGGACGGTGCCTCTGGATTGGAAAACCGGGGTGGTGGTCCCCCTCATTAAAAAAGGGGACCGGAGGGTGTGTTACAACTATAGAGGGATCACACTTCTCAGCCTCCCGGGGAAAGTCTATTCAGGGGTCCTGGAAAGGAGGGTCCATCGGATAGTCGAACCTCGGATTCAGGAGGAGCAGTGTGGTTTTCGTCAAGGTCGTGGAACAGTGGACCAGCTCTACACCCTTGGCAGGGTCCTGGAGGGTGCATGGGAGTTTGCCCAACCAGTCTACATGTGCTTTGTGGACTTGGAGAAGGCTTTCGACCGTGTCCCTCGGGAGTCCTGTGGGGGGTACTCCGGGAGTATGGGGTATCGGATTCCCTGTTAAGGGCTGTCCGGTCCCTGTACAATCGGTGTCAGAGCTTGGTCCGCATTGCCGGCAGTAATTTGAACCTGTTTCCGGTGAGAGTTGGACTCCGCCAGGGCTGCCCTTTTTCACCAATCCTGTTCATAACTTTTATGGACAGGATTTCTAGGCGCAGCCAGGGTGTTGAGGGGGTCCGGTTTGGTGGGCTCAGGATTGGGTGACTGCTTTTTGCAGATGATGTTGTCCTGTTGGTCTCACCAGGCCGCGATCTCCAGCTCTCACTGGATCGGTTCGCAGCCGAGTGTGAAGCGGCTGGGATGAGAATCAGCACCTCCAAATCTGAGACCATGGTCCTCAGTCGGCAAAAGGGTGGAGTGCCCTCTCAGGGTTGGGAGTGAGATCCTGCCCCAAGCGGAGGAGTTTATGTATCTCAGGATCTTGTTCATGAGTGAGGGTAGAATGGAGCGGGAGATCGACAGGCGGATCGGGGCAGCGTCCGCAGTGATGCGGTCTCTGCGTCAGTCCGTCATGGTGGAGAAGGAGCTGAGCCAGAAGGCAAAGCTCTCAATTTACCGGTCGCTCTACGTCCCCACCCTCACCTATGGTCACGAGCTGTGGGTAGTGACCGAAAGAACGAGATCGCTAATACAAGCGGCCGAAATGAGTTTTCTTCCGCAGGGTGTCTGTGCTCTCCCTTAGAGAAATGGTGAGAAGCTCAATCATCCGGGAGGGGCTCAGAGTAGAGCCGCTGATCCTCCACATCGAGAGGAGCCAGATGAGGTGGCTTGGGCATCTAATTAGGATGCCCCCTGGACGCCTGCCTGGGATCCGCCCGGAGGAGCTGGAAGAAGTGGTCGGAGAGAGGGAAGTCTGGGCATCCCAGCTGAAGCTGCTGCCCCCGCGACCCGACCTCGGATAAGCGGAGGAGAATGGATGGAGGGATGGACAGAATGTACATTTCTACTTCATTTTAGCGCTGATGCTATAGAATAGTTTCAGGTCATTAGTATAATCAGTGCTGTTGATATGATACATTCAGTGATGTGATCTACAGCAGGCATGTTAAATAAATCAGCTTATTCCAAAAATATAGACGTTTTAGTTTAATTACAAATATCATGTCTGTGACACTCTGACACCAGGAGATGCCTGTGATTGAGGGAGACCAATGAATAAAGCATTGCAGAAATCCAGCCTTGAAGATATAAATGAATGAATAAGCATATTTATACTTATTCAAGCTTTTAACAAATAATCTTACATTTATAATGTTGTTGATGGAGAATGTTGTTGAAAGCATCTTCTCACTTTCCAAGATTGTTTTAAACAATCTGGTCAGAAACTCAACTGCCATCTCTCATAAACATCTCTGTACTTGCACTGGTGTGTCATCCGGTCCAACAGCCTTTCAATTCTTCATCTTCTTCTTCACTGCTCTTACTTCAATCTTGTTTATTTCCTGCACTTCCTGGTTCACTCTTCTCTCATCATCCAGTCTTCTCTCTCTTTGATTTTCTTCATTCATCAGCCCCTCAAAGTTCTCCTTCCATCTGCTCAACACGTTCTGTTCACCAGTGAGTTTCCATTTATATCCTTTATCGTCTTGACCATCTGCACATCTTTCCCAGAGCTGTTTCTCTGTCTAGCCAATCGGTAAAGGTCCTTTTCTCCCTCTTTACTGTCCAACCTCTCACTTTAACTTTAACTCCTTTAACTTCAAATCATGAGTAAATTAACAGTCAGTCATATCGACAACAATTGAGAATAAACACATTTTTTAATCTGAATTAAAACAAAGGAGAACATCTCTAGTGAAAAAGTGAAAGTGACTATTCTCGTCATTGTGAAATGCAGCACAGCACAACAAAATGAAACTTCTGCATTTCACCCACACACACGAAGCAGGGAGCAGTGAGGGGGACAGTACCTTGCTCAAGCGTACCTCAAGGCAACCTTCTGGTGAGGAAATTGAACCCACAATTTTCCGATCTCAGGCCAACTCCCTAACCACTAGACCACCGCTGCCCCAGTGCAGCTCACTTCGGACACTTTCAGTTACTCAATAATATTTTGGAGTGTTTGAGAGTGGATGGGAAAAAGAACATGGCAGATTAATCTTGGACCCTTTCCCACTTGCACTGACTTCAGGTATATTTTGCCACTGGACTATTAAGAACAACTGGTTTTAATAACAGAATCTGCCAAATAAAGCAGCTGCTGAGCAAAACCTTCTAAAGCTTCCAGAATTCACACTAAGATACAGATGATCTCAGTAGTATATGATCTATTCTAAAGGGATGAAAAAGGAAAAAGAAGACTTTACCTGCACAGTAAGTGGGCATTGGAAGAGACAAACTTGGCTTGACGAGTCTGTAGACGTAGTAATTTCCAGAACATGCTTTAACTTGAATTGGGTTTGATGGTAAAAAATTCAACCATGTTCC
>CM029386.1:21823189-21841509 GCA_017165825.1 Hepsetus odoe
GGAAGGGTTAAACACAGGTCTAAAGAAACTAGAATCCATCTTATCCCCATCCTTTCTTTCTTCAGCTGCTGTGTGCAGTGCTGTCAGGTGTTCTGCACTTCCTCTTCCTCTCGGCATTTGTGTGGATGTTCATCGAAGCTGTGCAGCTTTTCCTCCTTGTGAAGAACCTCACCAAGCTCAGATCAAAGCAGAATGAGGTGCTTGGATGGAAGTGTCTGATTGTGATTGGCTACACAGTTCCTATGGTTATAGTGGGCGTGTCTGTGGGACTGTTTCCTGAAGGATACGGCAGTGACAAGTGAGTGTGTTTCATTTTTAAAAACGTTGATGAAAGAATGGTTCCTTCAATGATGTTACTGGTAAATGAAAGTCATCAGTCTTCACAATCATTAACCTTCAAATAATGATGTCTTCTGTGTCCCTCTGTCCAGATGCTGGATTAAGACAGAAAGAAACTTTGTGTGGAGTTTTCTGGGACCCGTGTGTTTTATTCTGATTGTAAGTTATTGTTCACTCTTGATTCATTAAATAAAGATTCACATTAAAATATGATCTGACAGTTTGCACAAAATTTATAAAGTTACACAATTAAAAAGCTTTTGCCCTTTTAAGTACTTCATAACTGGCTAATAAATATTTGCTAATAGGTAATAATGATTGCAAACTAACACAAACACACATACACACACACACACACACACACACACACACACACACACACACACAGACACACACACACACACACACACACACACACACACATATATATGTGTGTATATATACACACATATAATGCATGTTTCTGCTTTGTTGACAACAAATAGCGATACTGGACGATCAAGACTTTTCAATAAAGTTAACAGTGGTATTTCTGCATTTAATGATCAGACTGATTGTTTTCTACCTTTGTAGGTCAACTTGATCTTCTTCATTATCATCATCATCACCCTCAGAAACATCCTTACAAGGACCAACAGTGCACAGTTCAAAATCAAGCAAATGAGGTAAAGAAATGACACATCTTATAACTAATTTCTGAAACTAGATGTGAAAACCTGTGAGATTAGCATATGACAGGTTGATGAATTTACTGTGATTCTGGTCCTAATGCCCCCAGTATAGACTGGCCATTTGGCTCAAATGGACTTGCAGACCAGTAGAGATTCATTTAGAGCGTTTCCTCCAGAGAACCAACTCCATTCTGGTTCTGGCACCAGATTTTCAACTGGCTGGAGTTTTTAGATTAAAAAATGATCATTGACTGGTGGGAATGTTAGTGTCAAATGGCACAAATGTTCAGAGAATCTGGACCAAACTGTTTTAAGTTCTAATTGTTAGTGGAAATGGCAAAGAGAAGGTCATGCTATACCGACCACAGTTCTGTTTAAGATCCATCTCTCCATTTCTAGAATCCTTGTCTTTAAAACTCTGGTCCAAAGCGTTATCCTTGGTTGCCCCTGGATTCTGGGTTTCTTCACAGAGGACAACCACGTGCTGGAGACCATCTTCGTGTTACTCAACTCCCAGCAGGGCACCTTCATCTTCCTGGTCCATTGTTTTCTCAACAAAGAGGTCAGTGATCAGCTATAGTATCTAAAAACACTTAGCATCTTGCAGTCGAACCTTTCCATCTGACAGTGTGAGTCATCAGGTGGGCTGCAGTATTGTTCATGGAAGTAGGTGATGGGTGTGGTGGTGATGCCACATATGTTTCATTTCAATTCTACATTATGTTACAGTGTGACCCACTCCTAACACAGGGAGCCACACTGGGTTAGGTCCGAAGAGCAGCACCTGAAGCTGACAGCACCCAAAATACTCAGTTAAACTCAAGATAACACAATCAAACACTCAAAACAGGTGGAAAACAAAGCACTCTATTTGGGTGGTTTCTAATATCATGTGTTTGTGCTTGTGACTGTTTTTTTTTTCTTCTTTTGCACGTGAGCTTGTCGCTTGGTGCCTTTTTTTTTCTTTCACTGAGTAAAGTTTGAGCGAGAAGCTCGAGAATCTCAGAGGGTGTAGTGTCAGTTAGCACAATGAGTTGAAGCTCAAGGATGTTGGTCTGACACAAACACAGAGAGAGAGAGAGAGAAACAGAGACATGAGAGTAAACCCAAGGATCTTTACCAAAATTACCGGCAGTGCTGTTAAAACGAACCCAGCAAGTTTTCACTACGTTTTTGTTTCTAAAGGTTGAGTCTAGATAGCATTGTACTAAGCAAATAGAGGTGGGGCGTGGCCACTCGGCCACTGCTTTTATTTTATTTGGGTCCATGCTCAGTTACCCCATGGGAGACTACAAAGCCCAGGAAGGTGACAGAGCGAGCATGGAAGAGGGATTTTTCCAAATAAATTATGTTCTAGGAGCAATTGGAGGATCCTCCTAACATGGACCACATGTTCAGCCACTGTTAGGCTAAAAATGAGGACGTCATCCAGACGAATGCATAGCAATCCAGAGCCTCTCTCAAAACCTCATTTTTGAAGTGCTGAAATACTGCAGGAGCATTTTTAAGCCCGAATAGCAAAACAAGGTACTCATAATGCCCAGCTGGGGTGATGAAGGCAATCTTCCACTCGTGACCTTCCCTGATCCGTATGAGGTTGTAGGCATTGCGCAGGTCCAATTTAGTAAAAGGCCTGTTGAAGTGCCTCAAAGGCAGCCGACATGACAAGGGTATCTGTCCTTAACTGTTACCTTATTGAGACCCCGATAATCTATACATGGGTGGCGGTGGTCTAGTGGTAGGGTACTTGCCTACGGACCTCTGGATCAAGAGGTCCCCGGTTCGAATCCCACCACTACCACCACTACCACCACTGGGTCCCTGAGTAAGACCCTGAACCCTGAGTTGCTCCAGGGGGACTGTCCCTGTACACTTACATTAGGACATGTAAGTCGCTCTGGATAAGAGCGTCTGCTAAATGCCGTAAATGTAAATGTAAATGTATACATGGACGGAGACCGCCATTCTTTTTTTTCCCCACAAAGAAGAACCCCGCCCCTGCAGGGGATGTGGATGGCCATATGAAACCCACAGCCAGAGCCTCTTGAATGCAATCCACCATGGCCACCTTCTCGGGACCCGAAAGGGAAAACAGGTGACCTCTATGAGGAGTAGGACCTGGAAGAATATCTATAGCACAATCATAGGGTTGGTGAGGAGGAGGAAGGAGTTGGGTTTTTTTATTTCCTAAAAACTTCTTGGGGGTCCCAGTATTCTGGGGGAACTGTGTACAGAACAGGAATCTCCTCGGAAGTGAGTGGAGTCTTTGGAGTTTGCCCAATGATATTACGGGAACGACTGCAATGGGAGCCCAACGCAACTACAAAGTGGGTCAACCAACCGAAACGCGGTTTGTGTTGCTGTAGCCAGGGAAAACCCAAAATAAGGGGCAGGTCAGGGGCCTGAACAAGAAACAGGGGCAATTGTTCATAATGTAGGCCAATGCACTAAGGCTCGCCCATCGATAGCTGCCACGGGAAGTGGGTGATCCAGGGTCACTATGGGTAATCCCTATATCTTGGCCAGCCCTGCATCAGGGAAGTTGCCAGCAGCCACAGAATCTATAAAGGCCTGAAGTCATTCCTCTCAATCTGAACCCCAACATAGGGATGCACTGAGAGCCACCCCTGATGGCTGTGGGAAAACTGGAGGACCTGCCCAGAGTCCCAAATCTGTGATGGATGCCCGAAGGTGACCGGAGCGGCCACGGTAAAGGCATTTGCCTTCCCACATCCGGTCCTCCCATTCTTGGCGGGTAAGATGTGTATGCCTTTGCTGCATAGGCTGAGGCTCCTATGAAGGGTCTTCAGCTCTTAAGAATACAGGAACTGTGTGCTGTGGGTTGGCTCTTGGACTTTGGGACCCTTTGGTTTCCCAAGTCTGTCTACACTCTCTAAGGTGATTATCAATCCTTAGGGAGAGTTCGATTAGGCCCTCAAGGTTGTCTGGGAGTTCCCAAGGACCTATTTCATCCTCAAGTTCACTATTCAACCTTTGGGAATAGGTCACCATTAGTGCCGTTTAGTTCCAGCTGCTTCCTTCAGCTATGGTATGGAACTCAATGGTATAATCTGCAACTGAACACCTTCCCTGTCGTAGTTGAAGCAGGGAGGAGCTGGCCTCCCTCCCACTGCCGGGATGGTCAGAAGTGTTTCTGAGGGTGGAGGTGAACTGAGTGTGAGAGGAATACACCTCTGGCTGGTGCTCCAGCACTGGGGTGGCCCATGACAGGGCTCTCCTTGTGTGCAGTGGAATAAGATAGACTCCTTTGGCTCTTTAAGTGAGAAACTGAGCAGGCTGCTGCTCAAATGCTAGAGAGCATTGTAGAAGGAAGCTGCTCAATCATCAATCAAATGCCTGTGAGGTGGTAAAAGTGGCATTGGCGGAGACAAATAATAGGAGTTGCTGCAGGGGCAGTTGTAGGAGGTTAAATTCTAACTCGCAGGGCAGTAGTGAGTTCCTGCAGTTGTGTCATTATCTGTTACAGAGCCTGCTCATGCCTATGGTAGCACTCTGAGCAGCCTGAGCAGTATGAACAGCATCTTCGTGTGTCCCTGCGTCCATTCTGGCTGGGCCGTTCTGTTTCGGTGTAACCTGCTCCTAGCACAGAGAGCCACACTGGGTTAGGACGCAAGAGCAGAGATTTTTAAGAGTTTTTTTTTTTGCACGTGAGCTTGACACTTCATGCTCTTTTCCTTTTTTTTTTTTTGCACATGAGCATGTCGCTTCGTGGCTATTTTTTTTTCTTTGAGTAAAGTTTGAGCTCAAAGCTCGAGAAACTTGGGTTGGGGGCATTAGTCAAGACAAGAGCCAAAGCTTGAGGGTGTCGATCTGACACAAACACAAAGAGAGAAAGAAAGGGAGACCCAAGAGTAAACCCAAAGATCTTTCCCAAAATTACCAGGAGTGCCATTAAAACGACCCAGCAAGTCTTAACAAATTTTTGTTTATATAGAGGAGGAGGCAGCTGAAAGGAATAACTCCTGATTACCACGCCTGATTCGCTTGTGTCCCAACAGCAGTCTTGGGTCATCTAGTGCCCCAGTGGGGATGGGCTTTTACAACATAAAGAACAGTGTCATTCATGATCCTCTATATCTCTTCTACAAACTCAGACCTTTCATTCTGGACTTTACTTAAACCATGATTTTAAGTGAAAGTAAACTTGAAAGTGAAAGTGACTATTTTCTTCATTATGAAACATGGCACAGCACACAGTGAGACATATCAAAATTCAACTACTACTTTCCACCCACACACATCCTGCAGCAGGGGGCAGCTATTTAAAGCACCAGGGAGCAGTGAGGGGAACAGTACCTTGCTCAAGGGCACCTCAAGGCAACCTACTGGTCTGGGATTTTAACCCACTATATTTCGTTCCTGGGGCTTAGTCTCATACCATTATTGGCTCCCTGTTTCAGGTTAAGTCAGGCCCCAGTTCAGGCTTTGTGTTGACCAGTTTAGGATATTCTATCGATTATCAGTTATTATATCATTTAAAATATTGTTCAGACATTGCTGACATGCAGTGACAATAAAACATCACCAAGACATGAATGGTGGTACTGGGAACTTGAACATCAGCACCGGGAACTTGGACATTAGCACTGGGAAATCAAATGTTGGTCAAGTTGGGATAATCAGAGCTTGGAAGAGAAATTTCCACTTTCATTAATACTGTTTCATTTCAGTGTTGTCACTCTGTTTTGGTTCTGTTGATGAACTGACTGTTCTATCGTCTACCTCCAGGTCAGGCAGCAGTACCGGAAGTGGATGATCACTTTTTGCTGCTGCTTTTTAAAAAAAAAGATTGTCAGTGAAAGGATCTCCACAACTACATCATAATTAAAGCAGGATAAAATCAGGAATATCCTCCATTCCTGGAATCATTATGTTGCTTTAAGATATTTCTATATTTTTCTTCAGGTAAATTAACATCTTACAGTTTCTCCTAACTGTTGACTCCATGTATGATTGGGTGAAGGTTTGTGTTCTCCATATTTCCTTTCTCAGTGCAATCCTGTTGAGTCTTATAAATGAGAGTGTGATGAGTCTGATAATCCCTGCATTTCCTCATAAAAGCCATGTTATATTACTTATTGTATTTTAACCTGACAACCACAGTTTTACTGACAGAACTGTGTGAGTTATATAGAGACGATGCTGATGTTAATTTTTGGGTTTAATAATCTTAATGAATGAAGATGATTACATTATGAAAATTTTGTTGTGTTTGCTGGATTTCCTTCTTTATAAAAATTAGCAGTTTTAAATAATAAATACTCTTTGCAAATATGTGCATTATGGAGATTCTTATATATAAATAAATATCTGTATCTGCAATTTTTTATATTATTTCTTTCCTGAACAACATTGCATTTGGTAAATTAGCTTCATCTCTTCACATTATGTCAGCGGCATGTAGCAGATTCCATTGCTCAGAGCGATTTTCCGATTCCTATCTACTGGGACAGTCCTCCTGGAGCAAGTTGAGGTTAAGGATTTTTCTCAGGAAGCCAATGGTGGTAGTGCTGGTGGTAGGAGTTGGGATTCCTACCACTTCAACATCACCACCTGTTTATCTTCTCAATACACTTTGGTTCATTCCTGTCAGATGTTTTCTCCAGAATGCTTCTTAAATGTGTTGACATGTGTCAGTAGTCAAGATGCCGTCAGGTGAAATCTTTTCTTATCCACCTTTAAACTTGCATTAATCCTCAGACCATAAGTAGCTTCATGGAGACACTTCATGGAGATAAGAACTTCTGATGAATGCTGTAAATGTAAATGTTTTATTTAAGAATTGAAGTGAAAGTGACTATCTAGATGAACATACAGCGCAGCACTCAGCAAAACTCAACAATATGCATCCTCATTTAACCAATTCACACTGTGATACCCAGCACCCGAGGAGCAGCAATGGGGACAGTTCCTTGCTCAAGGGGGGTCAGCCTGTCAGTGCTCCGACCATACGCCACACACTGCATCAAACTGGTCCGCATGGCTGTCGTCCCAGAAGGAAGACCATGGATTACTAAAACCATGTCCTGTGGTTTGATGAGACCAAGATAAAACTCATTTGGAACTTATGTGGTTCAGATGGTGTCTGGCTTGTGTGGCAGCAACCAGGTGAGGAGTGCAAAGACAGGTGTGTCTTGCCTACAGTCAAGCATGGTGGTGGGAGTGTCATGGCTTGGGGCTGCATGAGTGCTGCCGGCACTGGGGAGCTACAGTTCATTGACGGGACCAAGAATGCCAACATGCAACTGGGCCGCAGGGCCGTATTCCAACATGATAATGAACCCAAACACCTCCAAGACGACCACTGCCTGCTAAAGAAACTGAGGGTGAAGGTGCTGGACTGGCCAAGCATGCCAGAACTAAACCCTGTTGAGCATCTGTGGAACATCCTCAAATGGAAGGAGGAGGAGTGCAAGGTCTCTAACATCTACCAGCTCCGTGATGTCATCATGGAGGAGTGGAAGAGGATTCCAGTGGCAACCTGTGAAGCTCTAGTGATCTCCATGCCCAAGAAAGTTCAGACAGTGCTGGGAAACAATGGTGGCCACATAAAATATTGACACAATGTGCACATTTTTCACTCAGGGGTGAAATTCTCACTTTTGTTGCCAGTGGTTTAGACATTAATTGCTGTGTGTTGAGTTATTTTGAGGGGACAGCAAATTTACACTGTTATACAAGCTGTACACGGACGACTTTGCACTCTATCAAAGTGTTGTATCTTCAGTGTTGTCCCATCAAAAGATATAATAACATATTTACAAAAATGTGAGGGGTGCACTCACTTTTTTGAGATACTGTATATCTTTATAATTCCAAAAAGTTTATAAAAGTGAATAAAAGCTTACTTTTATTCTTACTCTTATACTTAGTTCCTCACTTTTTTTGGTGTTGTTATTACACTTTAATTAAAAATGTTGTCTTAATTTAGTCGTCACTTCTAGAATCTTCCTCAGGATAAGTGGTGAATAATGAGTTCATGAGTCTTTTCTACATCGGTGATGATACTTAAGAGGTAACTGCAGGTTAAGCTTCATCCTTAAAGTTTATTTTTCTTCATTAAATAAAAATGAGAGCTGAGTAACTGCTCACATGTAGAGCTCTAAATGCTGAATGTTGGGGTTCTTAGAAAATCAGGATCTGAGTGTAAAGTTACATGAACTGATGGATTAATTAATGTGGATGTGCTGGAAGAACAGTAAACATTTCCAGGATTTAGTTGTCGACCTCTCCATGGGACAGTACACTGATGTGGCAGCAGGCTATTTCTGGATTCAAAAATATCAGAGATGTTCCTGCTGATGTGAGAACAATCCTTTTTCCAACAGGAAACAAACATTTTAAAACCACATTGTTTACATCAAAGCTGATTGGCTGCCTTTCCAGCCGAAGACCTCATCAGCCTTAACGGTTTAATGCAAATAAATTACATGAAGTGACAATGTAAGCAGCATTTTGACATGTGTGTAAAAGACAGAGGATCTGGGGGATTTTTCTGCCAAGCAATAAAAATGAACAGAATAACAGGTGAGTGAAAACTTCCATTCATTAGAAAATGAGAAAAAATATATTTTAAAGTGAAAAGTAGTTTTTGCTCTAAAAAGAACTTCCAGTTATGAGGCTTTGGTAGCTCGTACATGTTTAAAGTAAATTATTATTTTTAATAATTATTACACTTTCTGAGATGAGACTCAAAGTATTTGTCTGGCGGGTCTTGGTTTAAATCTCTTTAAATTACTTTCTGATTTTTACACCCACAGACTCCAAAATCTTCATCTGAACCCAGCTGTTTTGTGGATTTCTTTAAAAAAAATGTTTTGTTCAGTTACTAAAACCAGCTCAATTTAATCGGTTCAATTAAGCATGTTTGATTAATCTTCATTATTATTCAGTAAAACTCATAAATATTAATTATTGACTTATTCCACTGTCAATCCAGCTCTTTACTGAGAACCACACCCAGGAGAGGACATGATCATTCCATTCTGGAGAGTCATGAAAAACTGGTAGATGGAGTGTGTTTTTACAAAGATGGTGACCCCCCCCCCCCCCCCCCTCAATCTATTAGTCTAATTAAAGCCTTTTCCCAAATAATCTTCACTGATTAAAGGTTTTCTTAAAGCTACTAAACTGTCCACCCAACCTCTTTTCACACCGTGTGTGTGGAAATACTCTTAATTTACCCATTCTCCAGTTTTCCCTCTAGGATGATGGTTCATTACTATCTCTGCAGGCTTTAACAGGTGCTTTAAAAGTTGCTGAGATTGTCATTGGGTGAGACGCGGATGGACAGGATTAGAAATGAGAATATTAGAGGGATATTTCAGGGTAGATGTTTTGGAGACAAGGTTAGTGAGGTTGCTTGGTTTGGACATGTCCAGAGGAGAGACGAGGATTATATTGGGAGGCTTAATTCAAAAAGTAACAAGTAAGGTTCAGCGGTGGTCTTGTGTTTAGGGATGAGGTCTCAGGAGCAGAAGGTCATGGTTTGAATCCCAGGCCAGAAAGTTGTCCTGAAGTACACTTGAGCAAGGTACTGTCTCCAACACTGCTCCCAGGTTGCTTTAAATGGTTGCCCAACCCCCCCCCCCCCCCCACCCACATAGTGTGTCTATGGGTTCTGGGTTTCACAATGACAAATAGTCACTTTCACTCTTCACAACACTTTCTAAGGTTAAACTCAGAAATGTGTTGATATCAGGAAAGTACACACAATGAAAAACACAATTCTCTCATTTTTAGTTGAATAAGAATTCTCTCACTTCACTTTACACTCTCAGTACATTCCTGTACTTTTACTTTATACTCTCAGTACATTCCTGTACTTTTACTTTACACTCTTGGTACATTCATGTACGTTTTACTTTATACTCTCAGTACATTCCTGTACTTTTACTTTATACTCTCAGTACATTTCTTATTTTTTTTTATTTGTTCAGAGCTAGGAATTAAAATCAGTACTACTGTTTTTACCAGATTAATAAAAAAATATATATTAATGTAGAAGATAATAAAACATTCCCAATTTTACTCAGGTTTCATCACAGGGGTTTCATCATAACATCTCCTAAAGTAATTCTAATTCCATTTCCTTATTTTTACTCAATACTTAGACCAGAAATTAAGCAGGAAACCGGAACATTTTTAAAACCACATTTTCATTTACGATGAAACTGATTAGCTGCCTGTCCAACTGAAACAAACCCTTTCACTTATAGTGAAAGAACAATATGATGAAAATAAATGACATGTAGTGTCAAAAGGTTCACACACAATGTAAAACACATGTAAAAGTTCAAATAAAAAGATAAAAAAGAAATGTAAAACACATTTTTATGGGTGAAGATTTTTTTGTCTATTTTTTCACCAATTTACTAAATTTAACTGTTTTTTATAATTTACTGGCCATTTTTAGCTCTTTTCATATTCCTTCAAAACATTCACAGCACAACAGTTGGAGAAATGACATGAAGTTACAGTGATATCTCTCCAGTAATCCAACATCTGCTTTACATTTGTCTCACTCAAACCTGCAGCTACACATTTTCAAAACCACATCATTTGTTTAAGGCAAAGCTGATTGGCTGCCTGTTCAGCTGGAAAATAAAAAACAAGAAGACCATGCAAATAAATGACATTTAGTGTCAAAAAGTGCAAGTACTCTTTTCAAAGTTGTATTAAAATTAAAGTTAATCTCAAAAACATGTTGATGGAATGAGTGAAAACCTCGTTTTTATCAATACGGTAGAAAATGTGTTGAAAGTGTAGAATGTTTGTTTTTATAAAGGAGTCATTTTTGCATCATTTCAAAGTTTAAAAGACTTTTTTCAGCCCCTGCATGTTATTGCTGAAAATATTTTTTCCATTTTTTTTTTTTTTGTGGAAATGAGACTCTAATTATTAATGGTCACTTACTCACTTTGTTCACTGGTCCAAACTTTATTTGAAGTTTTACTTCCTAGAGAATTTTAGGACCAATGGAAACAAGGCCATGTGTGTACAGGTTGATGTAATGTTTTTGCTTTTGTTTTATTTTAACAAGGGAGCTAAAGAAATAGGGACAGTGGTGTCCTAGTGGTTTGGGTGTTGGCCGCCTGATTGGAGAATCAGGGGTTCAAACTGCTTTCTAGGTTGACCTGAGGTACCCTTGAGCAAGGTGCTGTCCCCGTCACGCTCCTCCCTGCGATGGGCTGGCGACCTGTCCAGGGTGTGTCCCCCGTCCTTCACCCTGTGTGAGCGGGGATGGACTCCAGCGTGACCCCGCGACCCCGCTTGGGACAAGCGGCAGAAAATGACTGACTGACTGACTAAATAAATAGTTGCCCCATGCTGCATGATGTGTGTGGGTGAAAAGCAGAGGTTTCATTTCGGTTCGCTGTGTACTGTGCTGTTCCACAATCACAAAAAATAGTCACTTTCACATCACAGTAGAATTTTCCAATTTGACGAAAAGGTGATTCTAGATGAAAGCATCTGGAGAACCTGCCTGATATGGGTGACATATCTTTTACCACATTGCTGTAAATGTGGGTGTCATTCAGGTAGATTAACACACACTGACCCAAAGCATCCCTCAGGACCTCATCGATGCACTGCCAAAGATGGCAGGAGCATTCATCAATCTGAATGGCTTTAGCAGGTACTCAGGTCTTCCATTGATCACCTTCACAAATTCTGATGATATTGCATACATTGAACATGTCCAGTTTGGTAAATATGGAAGCCTGCTCACAGTTCATGAAGGAAGAGGTCATGAGAGGTAAAAGCTGCTGGTCCTGGACTGTTATTATACTCAGACCCTGATAATCTACACTGGAAATGAGAGCTCTGTCCTTCCTTCTGACAAAGATTAAGTCTGCTCCTGTCGCTAAGCCTAGGGCCAGGGGTCAGGGAAAAAAAGACCCCTAGACTGGACTGGAACTGGGCCGGAGGTTGATGGCACGCTCAAAAGTCCTGTGTTTTGGCAAGAGGTGTACTGTCTGTTCACTAAAACATTGCATATGTCTGGGTCAAGGTGTGGGACATTAGGAGTCATGGGCTGGGGCACAGCCGGGCACAGCTGTTGGCACTGGGATGCTCAAGATGTCACAGACAGTCCACCAGTCGCTCCCAGGGTTATGGCACTGTTTCCAGGGGAATGCCAGTATCAGGGATGGGTCAGGGGTCTGGACAACTTACACAATGCTTTTACAATAGGGTCATATATAGTTCCAAAGGCAGGGTCTGCTGGGCTGCATGGCTTGAGGAGAGACTCGTGGTCTGTCTTGACAATATTTGAAACTGGGGGACCTTCCCTTACCTTCCCTTGGGGGACACTTATCCACCCAGACCCTCTGGTGCTCCCTTAATTGGTTGTCCAGTTTAACTCCTCAATAACTCCCTTTAACTCCTCAATAAGGCCCTTCACATGGACAGTCATAAGAGTGGCAGCAAAAGCGTGGAACTCAACACACCCTGCTAATGATGGAAAACTGTGATGTGAAATAGGCCAGCAGCCAAATCACCCTTTGAATCCTGATCAAAGGTCCTTCAGGGAGTCTGGATGAACCTGTACAGTGAGATGTACTCTTCTGGCTGGTTCTCTGGCTGGAAATGACCAGCTTCATTAGCTTTCGTGTCACGTGAACAGTCAGCAGCCAGACCTTTGAGCGAAGGTTTTATGGTGCTGCTGCTGGTTGCTGATGGTTGTTAGCTGTTGCTCTACATCTCTGCCTCCTGCCTGGAAGGGGATTGAAACCCTTACATCAGGGGTGTCGAACTCCAGTCCTGGAGGAGCACAATTAGGTGATTTCCCTCCTTAAACACACCTGGTTCACAGTGACACACTTAGCCCCACCACCTGTTTTCAACAACATCTCCAACCCATATAACACTAGCTGCCACACTAGAATCTTGTAAAAGTCCTGTTGAACTCTATCAAATTGTCTTTACATCTTCCAAATACCTGAATCTTTATCTCTTTTGTCCATGTAGCATTCGAGACTTACGATCAATTTTATTATGAAACACACAAGCCAAGCTAAACAAATCTACAAACGTCCAATTAACCTGTTACCTCATCTTAGATTTGATGAAGGTTACTGGTATTAGGTTAAAATAGGGTTAACATCAGTATTTGTTAATATTCAGTAACTCCTTTATCTTTCCACCAGGGGTCACTGAGATCCTACTAATGATCCTCATCAGCAAAACTGGAATTTCAGGTAAGCGAAGCCTAAAGCTTTCAGGAGGACAGTAGGTTTGTAGTCAGAACCACTGCTCGAGTAGTGATGGTCTGAAGCAGCTCAAAGAAAGTAAACACCAGCATGAAGAAACTACACCAGTTTAATGATGGAAACTCAGTTTCATCACCATTTATTCATATATATATATATATATATATATATATATAATTTCACCCACAGCTGCTAGTGATCCCTGCGACAGTTACACTGCCCTGGACCAACCCTGGAGAGCCACCAATGCAAGTAGACTGGACATCTGTGACAACCGCTTTAACTGGAATGGCTGGTACCGACTGTTGTATTATGGGATGAGCATCAGGATGCCAGAGAATTGTATTAGTCTGTCCAGTTGTGGTACTTATTACCCTCTGTGGCTCAATGGTCCTCACCCTCAGACAGCAGATGGAATCGTTACTCGTGGAGTCTGTGGGAGTTCAGGAATTTACTGCTGTTATTGGTCCTTTTCAATTCGAGTCAAAGCATGTCCAGGAAACTATTACGTCTATGAGTTTGTCCGACCACCCGTCTGTAATTCAGCTTACTGTGCAGGTAACTCTTACTATTTTATCAGCTTCAGTCTCTGATTTGTGGTTTTTATTGGGTGTTCATGTTGGTGTCAGATTTGAATTACTGACAGTGATTTCTTTTACAACAACTGTGGTCACTGCGTTAAGTGGAGCAGCCTCCACTAATGACTTTGTCTGATGATTAACCAGAACACTGTGTAATGTTTATCAGTGTGTCATTCAAGATAAATCTTTAAATGAAGCACTAGAACCTAATGCATGTTCCAAAGTAACCTCTATAGGCTCTAAACTGTGTTTCTAAAGAGTATTGTGACTCATCAGAGGTCTTCATGTAGAACTTGGACTTGTTTGTTTAGATGTGATGAGCATCACTCCGAACATCACTCTGAACATCATCTCAACGAGCAGTCCTCCAGTGTACAGTCTAAGCACAAGTAAGTTGCAAAATGGACATCTTTTCCTTCATTATTCATTCACAAATTAGTTTTAGTTAGTCTACTTGGAGCAACTTGGGAACCCATTAGTGGCAGTGCTGAGGTGGGAATTGAACCGTCAACCTCTTAGTCAGTAGATGAGTGTCCGACCACTAGACTACCACCACCCATGTGCTTTAGGACAGACTGACTGGGTACACCCCCTTCATATATTGCTCGTAAAGGGAAACCACCTTCATACAGCGCCTGTAAAGGGAATACAGACCACAGTTTTTACCCCTGCTTTATTATTTCTTTTCTGTTTCTATATAAACCTGAAACTGCAGATTGAGCACTTTGATCTCACAGTAAACCTGAATTTAAGAGAAAATTCTAAAGTTACCAGATTTATCAGCATGTATGTCGCACAAACTCAGCAGTAGCACTCTTCAGAGTGGTGACTGTATTGTGCTGCTGCTGATTGTTGTCAGCTGTTATTCTGCATCAGCCTGAAGGGGAATTGAGCTGCTGGCTGGTGTAGGTAACATTACCCACACACTGCAAAACAGCCTTGTTTGAACCAAACATAAAATAAGACCATTGCACATCATTTTATATCACTCATGAAGTTCTCATGGATACACTGGAATGAAAGAAGCTACAGTGCCAACATCCCTGTCAGAACAAATGTTTGACAAAATGCAAGAGGAACATTCATGGAATCATAATGTATCATCCCCAGACAGAAGAACAACATATGAACTCTCTCTGATAACAGATAAGGAAAAAACACTGTCAAACTCTCAGTCAGTCAGTCATTTTCCGGGCCGCTTTTCCTAAGCAGGGTCGCGGGGGGTGCTGGAGTCCATCCCAGCTCACACAGGGTGAAGGACGGGGGACACACCCTGGACAGGTCACCAGCCCATCGCAGGGAGGAGCCTAACGGGGACGGCACCTTGCTCAAGGGTACCTCAGGGCAACCCTCCGGAAAGGGGTTTGAACCCCCGACTGTCAAACTGTCAAAAAGCTAAAAGAAGACCAGAGAGCAGCTGGAGGGCCATGATGAAGGCATAATTTTTCAGAAAGCTTCTTCATACAGATGTCTCAGAGCTGTAATACCATAAACCTACAAATTATATTATATTTGGAGTGTCTCACAAGTCTTCCAAAACATTTTTATTTTATAAATAAATGTGGTAAATATTTTTAGCTTTACACAAACTTGTACAAAAGCATTAAGATCTTCCATGTATATACAGTATATACATTTTTTTTTTATGTTTTCCATTGCAGACAGTGCTGACCCCTGCACAGTCTACAGTGTTCTGGATAATTCCTGGAGAACAGCCTACTCCAGCAACAATATTTATGATGACACCCTCGTTGGGTGGAATGGCTGGTATCGGCTCAATCTTCAGGGGAGAAGTGCTCAGATGCCTGAATCCGGTTGGTATTCCAGTTATATAGGATGTGGTGGTTATACAGCACTTTCACTTGGTGGACCTCATCCACTATTACAGGATGGCATCATCACTCGAGGAATCTATGGAACCTACTACTATGTGCCAAATCGAATATGGTTAAATTTCCAGCCCTCAAACCCAATTCAAGTTAAAGCATGTTCTGGAAATTACTACGTTTACCGACTCGTCAAGCCAAGTTTGTCACTTCCAATGTCCACTTACTGTGCAGGTAAAGTCTTCTATTTTCTTCATCGTGCTTTTTATAATGAATAATGCATAGGTAATACAATACATTATACAGTGCAATACAGGGTGGTGGTCTAGTGGTAGGATGCTTGCCTATGGACCTGTAGCTCAAGTGGTCCCATGTTTGAATCCCACCTCTAGCACTACCACAACTGGGTCCCTGAGCAAGACCTTTAACCTTAAGTGGGGACTGTCCCTGTAATTAGAACATGTAAGTTGCTCTGGATAAGAGCATCTGCTAAATAAATGTACATTTACGGCATTTAGCAGACGCTCTAATCCAGAGCGACTTACAGGTCCTAATTACAGGGACAGTCCCCACTTAAGGTTAAAGGTCTTGCTCAGGGACCCAGTGGTGGTAGTGCTAGAGGTGGGATTCAAACCAGGGACCTCTTGATCCAGAGGTCTGTAGGCAAGTACCACCACTAGACCACCGCCACCCTAAATGTAAATGCAATTAATCCTAGATTCAATTTGCTGTAAAACTTTTGGGTAACATTTACAACTCTTACAACAGAGCACTCTACAGGAGTGATTTATAGACCACTTCCAAAATTTAGGTAGCAAAAGTAAGTGTTCAAGATAAAATCTTAATGGTGGGTCTGCACTTAACATGTCCTTATTAGTAAGCTGGTATAGGCATCACTGTGGCACATTGTTGACATCTAGTGGTTAATGATGATATTCATACCTGAGATGAGCAGAAACAAAAATGGCTCAGTGAAATGAACGCATGGAGAAATTGTTAAAAGTTATAAGTGAAAGTTATACTGATACTAATAATGTATAGTAAAATATCTCAGCTTGATTAATGGTTCATGATGTTTAACAGATGTACATTTTAACTTTGATGGTGAGAATGTCTTTTGTGCTATAGTTCTTGTGCTCTGCTGTGCTGTAGTTCTGTTTTATTTATTCATTTATTTGTTTAGAATACCATGTTTTCTATAGCTTGATCATTTTTGCATGTTTATCTGGTTTTCATGACAGTTCCCTTCAACACTCTCAGTTATGATCCCTGCACTAATTTCACCTTTCTGGATCAGCCCTGGAGAGCCACTAATGCTTCTGGCTCCTACTGTGACAGTGGATACTGGAATGGCTGGTACCGACTGCTGTATAATGGGATGAGCATCCAGATGCCAGAGAGCTGCGTTAATATACCGACCTGTGGTTCTGATATCCCTCTGTGGCTCAATGGTCCTCACCCTCATATAGAAGATGGAATAGTCACTCGTGGAGTCTGTGGGAATTCAGGAAGTGACTGTTGTTCATACAGATCTCCTCCAATTCGAGTCAAAGCGTGTCCAGGAAACTATTATGTCTATGAGTTTGTCAGCCCGAACTTCTGCAATGCAGCTTACTGTGCAGGTAATCTACTATTCAGAGTTTTAGACTCTGATTTGTAATGTTTATCAGACTTCCACTTGGGTTTGAGTGGAGAAATGAATATACCATGAGTTCCTGCCATGAGAACTGTGGTTATTACCACTAAATAGTCCTGTCAGAGATGCTCAAAATTTAAACTCTCAAACAGAGCTGCTCCACTCTTGATTATATTGAACAGGTTCTGGTTTTGTCTGGATTTGACCTGTATTTTCTGAAGAACTTTAGACCTGCTCAAAATGGTTTTCAATAAGTTTAACAATTTGTTTATTAGATGTGATGACCATCACTTCAAGTGTCAACTTCACCATCAGTCCTAACAGTGAGTTATTTTATCTTCCATTATTACTGTCAACCTTTGGGAAAAAATTGATAATAAAATTACAAGAAATCTGATGAAGGCAGTTGTTTTCATCAAATAAATGTAATACAGGAAATGAGAATTTGACTTTTTACATCTTGCAGAATAAATCTCTTATATGTCACATTAAACAAAGGGGGGGGGGGGTCTAGTGGTAGGGTAATTGCCTATGGACCTCTGGCTCAAGAGGTCCCAGGTTTGAATCCCACCTCCAGCACTACCATCACTGGCTCCCTGAGCAAGACCCTTAACCCTGAGTGTCTCCAGGGGGGACTGTCCCTGTAATTAGGACATGGAAGTCGCTCTGGATAAGAGTGTCTGCTAAATGCTGTAAATGTGAACTACAAAGTGCCTCTTTGTGTCTGAAATATCTTCGTTGACCAAGAACTTTATACAGTTTAGTTTCAGGAAAAAAATATTTAAAAAAATTTCAAATCAAGATGGAAGTGTTTGTGTAATTAAATGCCCTTTTCTTCTGATGCATTAGACAATTCAGGAAACACCACTGCTGACCCCTGCACAGCCTACAGTGTTCTAGATTATTCCTGGAGAACAGTCAACACTGGCTACAATGGTAATGACGACACCCTCATTGAGTGGAGCGGCTGGTATCGGCTGTATCTTCAGGGCACAAGTGCTCAGATTCCTGAATCCAGCTGGTATTCCAGT
>CM029386.1:21842009-21866693 GCA_017165825.1 Hepsetus odoe
TGTGTTTCAGGCTCTAGATCAAACCCAATCCAGGTCAAAGCCTGTCCTGGAAATTACTACGTCTACAAACTCGTCAAGCCAGATTTATCACTTCCCATGCCCACGTACTGCGCAGGTACGATTAATCTTCCTACAATGTCTTTTTAGAATGAATTGTGCAGTTGACTTAAGCTTAAGAAGAGTTGAATTGTACTAAACGTATTTTAATTATTTAGGGCAGATGCTTCGATCCAAAATATGTTTTCATGTCTTTCAATGGCAGTTACTTTCAGCCCTCCCATTTATGATCCCTGCATCAACAACACTGCCCTCGATCAGTCATGGAGAGGCACTAATGAGACTGGAGGATACAATTGTGATGGAAATTTCAACTGGAATGGATGGTACCAGCTGTTGTATCGTGGGATGAGTATCCGAATGCCAGAAAGCTGTGTCAATTCATCCAGATGTGGTGGTTTTTACACTCTGTGGCTCAACGGTTCTCACCCTCAGGCAGAAGAGGGAATTGTCACTCGAGGACTCTGTGTCAGTTCAGGAATTGACTGCTGTTATTACAGGTCCATCCCGATCCGAGTCAAAACATGTCCAGGAAACTACTCCGTCTATGAGTTTGTCGCACCAACATTCTGCAGTGCGGTTTACTGTGCAGGTAACTGATGATCTAATGAGTTCTAGACTCACAGGATTTTGAATGAATGTTTTCTCTATTTTAATATCAGTTTTCATCAATATCAAAGTCTGCCAAAACACTCATGGTCATTGGCTTTAAAGCTAAACGTTTAACATGAAATTGAATCAATTTCAGACACAGAGTCTGACAATGTCTTTGGAGTGGTAGTCAAAACAAGATTCGCAAGCTTCTTTAACCCAGAATTTGAAAGAGTTTAAATGTTATTCTCCCTCAAATCTCTAAATACAATTATAATTCAGTTATAATTCAAAACAATTTTAAAATAAAACCTCCTTTTAAAGAAACATAAAGCAGATCATATATAGTAGATTAGGAACCGACACACTGAAATACAAACAGAGTCAAGGTTTTTAATATAAAAATGCTCACTATTAAAGCATTATGTAAAGTGCTGCAACTTATTCATGACATTTATGAATTTGAGAGACTAACCGTCTAAATCCATATCTGGTTGAATGTAATGTTTGTCTTATGTTCAACAATTTAGATGTGAACACCATCATCTCAGCATCAACAGCAAAACCAGCATCCATGAGCACTCCAATAAACACAACTCCAAGTAGGTCTTAAGAGAAACCCTCATCTTAGAGCTGCTCTTTATAGAAACCTTCTGTATAAATATGTGTTAAATATTTGTTCAATATTCTCCATTCAGTTCTGAGCACTATCACAACACCAGCGGCAACTAGCACTGCAGTCACCACGACTCCAGGTAGGTCATAAGAGAGGCTATTATGAATCAAAGAAAGGTGGCTGTGTTATTTATGCTGTAGGTCATCGGCAATTAAAAGAAGGCAACAATGCATGTTACTGAAGATGATATACTGGTTTATGTTTGAAATTGACACCGCACCTACCGGAGTTCGGTCCTGGTCTCTGGAGCACTTGCCTGGTTTTCAGCACCTCCCTTCATTATCTAGAATCTGCAACACCTGAAGCCGGGGTTATTTTAATGTTGCTCAGCAGATCCAGAGTCTATCAGTGCTGAAACGTTGCGCTGCCTGACAGGTATGCCGGTGATCCAGAATCATTTTATAGTGACAGTTTCCACACATGAGGGGTGAGATGGTGAAGTTTTACGCACGGTTCTGTATACAGTTCCGCGCCGTATTCGACCACCCATCCCATGGACTATCCGGAGGGGACAGACTGCTACGGATCCGGCAGGGGGCATGCTCAGCCGTGGGCTATGCACCCAAATTCCGTGGTGGTTGGTTGGTTTTCCGAGTGGGCATGCATGAGGATCTCCAATGGGAGTTGGCCTGAAGGGACGTGGGGCTATTTCTGGATGAGGTCATCAACCTAACAATCCGGTTCGACCACCACGACCGCTCACTGGGAGTCTTTCCCAGTCATCGTTGGTCCGGGTGTATCCCACAAGGGAGCCCGAGGGGCAACAGAGAGGATGCGGCCCTCCAAGTGGAGGCTTTGCTGGTATTGCGATAGTCCTAGGCACTGGAAAAAGGACTGTCCATCTTTAAGAAAAGACAATGTGATGATTTCTCATTCTGATGCTAATTTGTCTGTTAACAAGTTCCTTTTACGAGTTGCTGTGGGTTGTGGTGATGATATGTTCTAAGTTTTAGCACTGAGAGACTCTGGATTGGCTGAGCAACATTTAAATAACCCTGGCTTCAGGTGTTGCAGATTCTGGATGTTGAAGGGAGGTGGTGAAAACCAGGCTAGTACTCCGGAGACCAGGACCGAACTGGCGCCATGACAGAAATCTAACATAAATTAATAAAGATAAAGATAATATAGTTAGTTTTCATTACTTTCAATTCAGGTCAAATAATGCTGTTGTTAAATTTGACACTGATTTTATTTTGATTTTATGTACAACTATCTACTCCTGCAGCCCAAACACTAGATGAACTACTCAATTTTCAACTTTCTGAGATTTTGATTTTTTTAATGAACCAGATACATTCTACTTTCAATGCCAGCAACTCTAAAGTGCATTCAGTCATTGAAAATACAACGAACAGAGTACCATTGCCTTTGTCTATAGTTATTCGATTGTTTGTTTATGTAAATATTTGTATACCTCTTAAATATTCAGCGGTTTCCTTTATTTAAGTCATGAGATTTGTAACGTAAAATATGAGACACATCTTTAGAAATTTCACAATAAAATTTCTCTATAGTAAAATTCATGGTACTGCAAATGTGTAACAGTGGTGAGGTCTATATTAGGAGTGATGAATGCTAAGCCTTTTCTTGCTTGAAATAGTGATGGATAGAGTGGCAGATGAAATTACACAGTCGTCCCTAGACTAAGTATGTAGCAGTAAATAAACTACAATAAATAAAGGGATAAATTATTTAGGGTGATAACAAATTAAAATGATAATATATTCATTGCCTTATGTTCTCTATATCCAGAATATGAGAGAACATGAAATTTCCATTTAAATGTGTGTAGAAAAACTTTTAATCTAACCTTTCAGATGTGAGAACCATCACATCAGACTCTCCCACAACTCCAGCAGCCACAAGCACTGAAGTGACCATGACTCCAAGTAGGTCAACAATGATCATTTTTCAATATAATATTTATAATCAATTAGTCCACAATCATTTTTTCTGTATAATAAAATAAATAACATATTAAAATTTTACTAGATATGTTTGAAGGTAGTATGGCAGCCTAAGGCTCTGAAATAGAAGTGATGATTGTTCAGCTTTTTCTAGTTTGCAATACAAATAGACAGGCATTCCTGGATTGATTGTAGAGCAGAAAATAAATGACAGTTTTAAGGCTAATAAAAAATAAAACAAAAAGTACTTAGAGCAACTTATGTTTCTTATATCAATAATCTAAGTAAAAATAAAACTTGTTTTGAAATATGTGTAGAAAACTTTGTTTTATTTCCACCTTTCAGATGTGAGCACCATCACAGACTCTCCCAC
Organism: Hepsetus odoe; assembly: GCA_017165825.1. Classification (NCBI taxonomy): domain Eukaryota; kingdom Metazoa; phylum Chordata; class Actinopteri; order Characiformes; family Hepsetidae; genus Hepsetus; species Hepsetus odoe. The sequence continues at coordinate 21,845,614 of CM029386.1, forward strand.
AACTCCAGCAGCCACAAGCACTGAAGTGACCATGACTCCAAGTGGGTCATTCAGGAAATTCGTAACATATTTTAGGCTCATGCATGAAATCATAGAAAATATAAAGAAGAGAATTTTCTATAGATATTTAATGCAATTGTTGTACGTGGGTGTTAGGTTCTCTAACTAACATTCAATTTGATTATCTTGCTTGACACAAACAGTTTTTAAATAAAAAAAGTACATACATGACTTTCTGTTTCATATACCTAGAATATAAGTAAAAAATAATATCTGATTTTAAAATATGAGTAAAATTTGTTTAATTTCCACCTTTCAGATGTGAGCACTGTCACACCAGAGTCTTCTTCAACTCCAGCAGCCACAAGTACTGAAGTGACCATGGCTCCAAGTAGGTCATTCAGGAAATTCATGAGTTTTATTTTGAGAAGATATTTTCAAATGGACAGAAGGCAGATTTATATATATATACAAATTACTACATTTAACACAGAGAATATGAAAAAAATTAAATATTTTATAGAAATTAGTGCATAGAGATAATATTTGGTTAACATTCATGTTTTAGATGCGAGCACCATCACACCAGTCTGTACTACGTAGAGCGTAAAGCTTTAATAAGCAAACTATGCCCAGAAAATTAAACACAGATAAACTTCCAGGAAACGTACAGATTAACAAAGACCGATGCTCTGCTCTCACTCACTGGGGCTTTTAAAGCCAACCCCAAATGAAGCACATCTGTTACGTCAAACAGGTGTGCTCTCCCAAGACCTGAGCAGAGTGCCATCTAGTGTGACAGAATCCCCCCCCCAAGAGGCACCGCTCCTGGGGCGGCAAACCCTGCCCCACCAAGAGCAGAGTCCCAGAGAGGAGGATGTTAAAGAAACACACAAGCAAAATCCAATGGGTCCCTTGCAGGACCAAAGTATGCCCTTCTTTCACCACGTTCCTCAAGACAGGTATTTGGATGCAGCCCTCAAAGCCCTGTTTTGTCCTCGGTTCTGGAAACATTCCCGAGTTCCCGACCATCTCCTCTAAGGGGCGTGAACACAAGCATAAAAGGACATCATCCTTCATTACGAGCTTGGGTAAAGTCATTCTTCTCCTGCTCCTTAACCGAGCATGGACCTTTACCCCAGGTTCCTTGTCTTCTCTAATAGATGCCCACATGGTTTTCAATGCCCCGCTTTTGAGTCCTTCCTCACTGAGTGGACATGAGTGTCTTCACCTGTGGCTTTCCCAACCTGGCGTAACCCCCGTTAAAACGCGCTAAATGCACTTCCATACTTACCGTTACTTGGAATTGTTCAGGAAATGTTTCTGATTCTGACTGTCTCAGAGTCAGGAAGTTCAGAAGTCCAGTTGCAAAGGGAGATGTTCAGGCCCAACCCTCTGAAGCTAAACTAAAATAATGCTGCGGGCAAATATGTAAGAATCACAGCCTTTATATAAATGTGTGTGCATAATATTTGCTCTATGTCTATCTTTTGAAACAGGCACTGTCACATCCATCTCTCCCACAACACCAGCAGCCACTATCACGAATTTGACCACGTCCCTGTGTAGGTCCCGAGAGAAAATTCTCAGCATTTTAATCTTACAATAACTTTGTGTTTTAAAATATATGCCATAGTATGTAAAAGAGTTTAACACAATGTTAAAAAAAAACTGAAACACATTGTGGATTATTATGAACGTTTGCAGATTGATGTTTCAATATAAATCATATGTTTTATGGGTTAATTATGAGAAAAAACTACCTGCTAAATGCCATTTGAATCAGACCTACATTATAAGCAACAATTCTGAAAGTAAAGGCTGAAAAAGTAAAGTGTAGAAAAGATCTCAGATTATTCAAAATCCTGTGTGAAATGAAGAATTATATACACATTGAATTTAAAGTTCAGGCAAAGTTTAAAATGACCTCTACACTATTTTATAAACAGTTCATGAAAAAGCTTCATCACTGGCCATTAACGCCACCATGCATGTCAGTAAGACTTGTTAGAAGTAAAGAAAATGGGAAATAAAGTATATAGTGACAGACCTCTGCATTTAGCCCATGCAAACACCATGCAACAGTGGGCAGCTATTGAAAGCGCCCGGGGAGCAGTGACGGGGACGGTTCCTTGCTCAAGGGTACCTCAGGGCAACCTACTGGTGGGGAATCGAACTCACAATATTCCGATGCGGGGGAAACTCCCTAACCACTGGGCCACCACTGCCCACGGGGTGGCGGTGGTCTAGTGGAGTGGTGGTCCTCTATGGATCTATGGCTCAAGAGGTCCCAGGTTCAAATCCCACATCAGGGTTCCTAAGCAAAACCTTTAACCCTTAATTGCTCTGGGGAAACTGTCCCTGTCATTATGGGGGCAGCGGTGGCCTAGTGGTTAGGGAGTTGCCCCTGCATCAGAAGATTGTGGGTTTGATTCCCTCACAAGCAGGTTGCCCTGAGGTACCCTTGAGCAAGGTCACTGCTCCCTGGGCACTTTCAATAGCTGCCCCCTGCTGCATGGGTTAAATGCAGAGGTTCAATTTCGTTGAGGTTCACTGTGTGCTGTGCTGTGACCTCGCAATGACAAAGGTTGTCACTTTCATATGATTCAATGAAAAAGTGAACTGATTGTCTTTCTCTTTTAGTTCAGATGATCACAATGTCTCCACAATGCCAGGTTTGTATCATTTGAAAATTATAACACTTCCTATTTCTGGCTAATAATCAATCATCAAGATTTTTAATAGTCAAGTAAATGTTTGCAGCTTCTTGTTTCAGAATAATTTTTCAGCAAAATGTGCAGACGACCTGCTTAACCTCATTATGAACAGCGCTAATCCTGTGCTGCCACTAGACGTAAGTACTGTAGTTAAAACACAAACATGGACATTGGGCCACATGATGGGGGTTTTAATCTATGCATCAAATCTTACCAATGTTTCTTTAGAATGTTTCTTTAGGTTAGTTTTCTGCATTCTTTTAATCTCTTCTTCAGGTTGTAAAATATGTGCTTCAGCAGCAGCTTCTGAATGCAAACATGTACTCAGGAAATAAAATGCTGAACATGACGGAGACGTTTGTGTCCACGCTGGTGAAGCCGACGGAGACGACTGACTCTGTTAATTTCACTCTGCCTGGTTTAGGTAGATCATTTTTTAAATGAATTAAAGGAACTTTAAACAAATGAACACATTGAATTTCCATTCACTGTGCAGAGAACACAGGTAGGGATCCTGAGCTGTGGTTCATCATGAGAAAGGTTAAAGTTTATAATTTTGTGCTGCTTTCTCTCAGATGTTCAGGTCTTCGCAGTGGGACCGAAAACCTCGTTGAACAAAATCCCTCCACTCAGTTTAAACGATGCTCAGATGGATATGGACCTTGTCCAGATTTCAAAGAATAACAAAGGTACAGTAGCAATACTTTGGTGTTTGCATTTATCTGTTGTACACTTTCTCCAATTCCTGCCATCCAAAATAAATAAAAATTAATGTTATATAAAAAATTTTTTTTCTTCCAAGCAAGTCAGGTACATCAATTCCTCCCATGGTTAAGTCAGTTATTGTCACAGTAGATGGCACTCTACTCTGACTTTATAAGCCCCAATGAGTCAGAATAGAGCGTCCATCTTTGATGTTTTGTGTTTTTACGCACATAAGATTGTTTTATGTCTGCACAAATAAAGCCAAGTTCACAGATACCTGGGTCTGCACATACATCCAACCCGCACCACCACCCAAGCATTACAGTTATACTCATTCAGGAATGCTAAATGATAGCCATTGGAATGTTACATCCATGTGAGAGAGAGGTTTATTAAAAATTTTGCTTCGTTTTTGTTTTATGCACTGGAGATTGGATGGTCAGATACAAAAGGTGCATGAAAAATATGATCTCACATCCCATTTTCATGTTTGACCTGAAACCCAAATGTCTTCAGGCACTACCAAAGACAAATGAATTGGCCTTACTGTTCCTACACACTCCCAGAATCAATCCAGCCTTTTGTTGGGCCTTTACAAGCCAGCGTAAAAAAACATCTGTGGCTGAACCTGTACTAAAGTTTTTCTTTGACTGGTAACTTTCCAGGTGCAACATGAACAAAACCAATCATTGTGTTATAAAAGCATGAAAAAAAGTCCCTTTATGCTTTAAAAATGAAACAATGGGACAGCTGTAAAAACAGCAACTTACAGCTTTTGCATAAGACCAGCTTTATTTATTGAAAATAAAATTATTATATCTTGTTCCAGATAGACTCACAAGCCACAATTTAATGCCCATAATCTTTTCAGCAGTCACTATATAGACATTAATCATGCAACTCAATGATGTCTGCTTTACAAGCACTAAAGTTCCCGTTGAAGCCTGAATAGACTGATAAATCAGTGTCCGTTATCACTCCAGCTTCATTATCCTGTCCAGTTCTCCTGTCAGTTCAGTCTGACTGTAATGATGTTCTTGTCTTTCCAGGATCGGCTGCTGTGGCCTTCATGAGTTTCTCCAATTTGGGGTCCATGCTGAGCCCAAGCCTTTTTAACACAAATAAAAACACTGAAAAAACCATGATGTCCACCATAGTGTCGGCCACGCTGCCCAAAACCCCCAACAAACAGCTCAGCACACCAGTCAACTTCACTCTCCAACACAATCAAGTCAGTTTTTTATCAATATATATTTATAAAACACAATATATTAGATTTTACATTTACTTTTCTATTGTTAAAATCTCTGAATTGATATAGGCTAGTTTTAAAAGTGACAGTATGTTTACAATAGGTAATATTCCAACCGAATTTAAGAACTTTGCAAAAAGCATTCGTTACTTTTTATTTTAGGGCCGTAAACCTGAATCAAATCTCACCTGCGTGTACTGGAAGGACTCAGGATGGGTTGAAGATGGTTGTCAGGCCATCAGCTTCAGCAACACCTACACCGTGTGTTCCTGTGTTCACCTCTCAACCTTCACTCTCATCATGGAAAGCAAAGTGAGTCTTTGTTTTCGGTTATTTAAGACCAAATTGGTTGCAGCAACAAATGTGTATGTAGTGATGCTAAAATAATAGACTTGGTTCAAATAACGAGAAGGAAACCGGGAGGAGAAAGAGGTCAAATCAACAGCGTTTCCTGTTCATGTTTGCAGGACTATCAAATTGTTTAATAAAACATGAAGATCTATTCAGTAAATCCGAGTTTTAACTGTGTAAAGTTTCCTGATTCTGCTCATATTTTTCTTTAGATTTTTTTCAAAGAAGCATCTGGATTTAGCCTCTTGGATGAGATTCTCAACAGCACATATTTAGAGTTACCACCAAGTGTAAGAAACACTCGACTCATCCATTCCTTACTTGCACAGTGATTTGATGGATGTCGATGCTGGCTGCTTGCGTTTCTAACTCTGTGTATCTTCGGGGACGGGTTAGGTTGTCGTTGAAACTTTGCAAAAAGTGATGAATGAAAGCCTCTGGACTACTGGACCAGTCACCCAAACCGACGTGTTCTATGCAAACAAAATATTGGCTGCTACTGAGAAACTGCTGTCGGTACTGGTGATGAAAACAGACACCTACAATATCATCCCCATATCTCTTCCAAATTTAGGTAAAATAAATAGGAATGAATAAAAAATACACTTTATTGAATGATACAGAAATGGGTTATTTTGTCTAATTCTCTGGAATTTTTGTCCGGCAGAGGTTCAAGTATTGATGGTTGGACCAAATGCTACCCTGGGAACCATCCCTAAACTCTACACCAATTCATCTTACTTAGACATCGACATCATTGGAATTGCAAAGGAAAACAACGGTATGGATTCTTCCTTCACTTGTGGGATTAATTCATAAGGTCTTCTTTTGTGCATTATCCTAAAACTGTATCTGTAGACCTGACTTAATGTCCAAGATGGTTCCGAGATGTGCTGTTTGTTTATTACATCCCTTCTGTTTTCTTTTCCAGCTCTAGTCTTTAAACAGTCATGTTTAAACAGTTTATTAATTTATATCTTTGTCTTTAGGATCAGCTGCTGTGGCCTTAATGAGCTACATCAACTTTGCAGACATGCTGGGTACCAAACATTTTAACACAACTGAAGAAACAGAGAAGACCATGATGTCCAACGTGGTGTCGGCTACGCTGCTCAAAACCAACGACACACGGTTGACCAAACCCGTCAACATCACTCTGAAGCACATTGCAGTGAGTCACTGGATTTCTAGTACAGAAGACGAAGCCAGATTTCAGCACTAGATCCCAAATTTTCCATTTAAACAGCAAGAACTTTAACTGAATATTATTTTGTGTGATTCTGCTTTAAACCTAGCTCAGGCTAAACTTTAACATTAGTTCTACAAAGTGTAGAAGGTCCCAACAAAGCTCAGTATACTGTCTGAAACCTTGACCCTGTTAGCCAACCCCAGGACTGCCATATAAGGAGTTGTTACCACAGAGGTTACACAATTAGCATAGATCTGTTCCTGGAAGTCCCGTATGGGGTAACGCGTCGGCCAGTAGTCCAGGCCAGGGTTATAATGATTCAGTTCAGTCATTATTGCTACTGAGAGAATTAAATGTAACTAAACCAAGCACAAATACAGTGATTGCAAAGACATTATAAATGGCTTAAAACATTGTTATTCTTTAAATGATGTTTTTATTATTATTTGTAGGAGTTCAACCCTAATGGTACTCTCTCCTGCGTTTACTGGAATGAGACTGAGTGGACTGTTTATGGCTGTTACCCTCTCCAGACCAACATTAGTCACACTGTGTGCTCCTGTGATCACCTGTCAACCTTCGCTCTCATCATGCAGACCAACCCAAGTAAGGTAAGATCCAATATGCAACCAACTCTGTGTGTATAGGTGTGTGTGTGTGTGTGTGTGTGTGTGTGTCTATGCAGTAACAGGTAAATCAGGTCTACTGGCCAAGTAGCCCCAAGTAGGTAAATACAGTGATGATGTATCTTTATGTATTTCCAGGATAATCCATACTATGAGCATGGACCAACCAATGACAATGACAACAACCAATCATCGTACCTGATCAACCCAAGTAAGGTAAGAGACTGGAAAAGGAACTAGGAAGTGACTGCTCATCACTTTCTGGGGGCTGCTATTTACATAGTTTTTTCGCTATTTAAAGTGCCCAAAGAGCAGTGATGGGGATAGTACCTTGCTCAGGGGTAACTCAGTGCAAGCTACTGTAAGACCATGATACAGTACACCATCACGGCCTTTCCAGCAGTTCTAGGGAAACAGGAAGACCTGTTATAAATATTTTGCCTTGAATTTTACACTGCATGTGAATATGAAGCCAATTAAAAGTGTTTCTAGTAAGATATTATATTCAGCTAAGATCCAATATGAAACCAACTTTTTACAGTTCCCATGAAAGCGACTCCCATTGTGGGAAATATATGTTTAGGATGTACACACAGTGATGATTTATCTTTATGGACATTCAGGATGCACATTTGGAACATGGAGCCATCGATGACAATGACAATGACCAATCATTGTACCTGATCAATATCATCGCTGTGTCAGTGGGACTGGTGTTCCTGAGCTTGGCTCTGATGACCTTTGGCTTTGGTCCTAAGAACCCGAGAGTCAACAACTCAGCCAGGATCAACCTCTGCATCAGTCTGTTCCTGGCTCAGCTCCTCTTCCTGCTGACACAGAGTTTCTTGCAGTACATCAAAAAAACGCAGGTGAAAAGAGCTGTTTTGGTTTTTATCTCATCTCAGGAAATGTATGCACTTATGCAGAAAAAATGCAAAGCTACAATAAAGGCAGCATGAGCATCAGTCTTTCTGTCTCTCTCTCTCTCTCTCTCTCTCTCTCTCTCGCTCTCTCTCTCTCTCTCTCCAGTTATGTGCAGTGCTGGCAGGTGTTCTACACTTCCTCTTCCTCTCTGCATTTGTGTGGATGTTCATTGAAGCTGTCCTGCTCTTCACCTCTGTCAAGAACCTCAGAAAGATGAAATCAAAGCAGAGGAAGATGTTGGACTGGAAGGCTTTAGTGTTTATCGGTTACATCGTTCCTCTGGTAATTGTGGGCATTTCCATGGGAACCGTTCAGGATGGATACAACAATGAGACGTGAGCAGAGATGATAAAATATTAGCTCACTGACCTATTAATGCAGACTGATCCTGTTTCATTTCTTATAATAAAGTTTTCAGTCAAAGTTTCTTGTTGTAACATCTGTATTATTTGTTCCTCCAGATGCTGGATCAAGAGTGATTTTGTGTGGAGGTTTCTGGGTCCTGTGTGTTTTATTCTAACAGTAGGTCCTCAAACATCTGCACACTACAGATTTACCTTCAGTATGGCTCAGACACATCATAAACACATACATTGAGATTTGTAATTCTATAACTTTGTCCCACAGTGGCAAAACAGCAAAACTCCTTGAGAGGACACGATGTGGCCCCACAGGGAACCACACAAAGCCCTTTTCCACCAACAGAGAACCAGTTCTCAAACCAGTTCTGAGCAGGACTCTATGAGGCTTGGTGCTGTTTGATGAAACAACCGGCACTTCCTCCAGTTTAGAGCGAAAGCACTGCCATCAAGGATATGGTATCAATAGAGGAGATGATGAGAGATGTAAACAGAAACCCACTAAAGCTCACTAAAGTCATGGTTACTGTTGACTGACTTTTTTCAGTACCAGAACTGAGCCCAATCCCGGTCAGTAAATAAAAACTAACATACACATTTCCCACGTATGGGATCGTCCCATGTAGATGACTCGTAGATGCTCACACTTTTGTTAACATTCAACTCAATGTCTGTTAATGCAGCTGAACTTTAAGCAGACTATAAAAGACTGCCAACTAAACTTCACCTCCCCTGAGGTACCCTTGAGCAAGGTGCTGTCCCCATCAGTTCGCTCCTCCCTGTGATGGGCTGGCAACCTGTCCAGGGTGTGTCCCCCGTCCTTCACCCTGTGTGAGCTCGGATGGACTCCAGCACCCCCCGCAACCCTGCTTAGGACAAGCAGGCCAGAAAATGAATGAATGAATGAATGAATGAAATTCACCTCTAGCATTAACTTAAACTTCAAATCTAGTCCTAACCCTAAACACAACCTGCTGATTATTCAGCAGAAAGTTTCTCAATGAAATTATCTGTAGCTTATCTAAAGGGAATCATCAAAATAAAACGAGACCTTATGTTTTTTTTCTTTTTTACTAATTCGTTATCATGTTTGCAGCTCAACGTGATCCTCACCATCTTCATCATAGTCAATCTCACTTTGACTCTGGCACGACTGAACAGCGATCGATCTCGTATCAGACAACACAAGTAACCAAAAACCTGTGTTTTCACATTTTCACAGTCTGACACACCTGAAACATTTCTGTATATGATCTCATTTCCCTCTCTCTCTCTCTCTCTCTCTCTCTCGCCCTCTATGAAGAACCATTGCCTTTAAAACTCTGGCACAGATCCTGATCCTCGGTTGCCCCTGGATTATAGGTTTCTTCGCAAGAAACAGTAAGGTAGTGGAGGCTGTCTTCCTGCTCCTCAACTCACAGCAGGGCACCTTCATCTTCCTGGTCCACTGTGTCTTCAACAAAGAGGTCAGTGATCAGTTGATGCACTATTGATGAACTATTTGCTTAATAATATCTGTCCTTTTTGACCCAAATTAAAACATTTTCAAAGGTTCTACATTGTTTTTGATTTAGATCAATTTCCTAAAGAGCCTTAAAATACTAAACGATTCGAGACTAAATGACTGTTAGGATGTTTTTAATAAATTTAACCATTTTGAGCAGCGCCTATAAAATGTGACTTCTTTATGTATTTGTGAAATTTTTAGTCTTGCTATGTCTTTTCTTTTGCTTCTAGGCAAGGCAGTTGTACATGCAGTGGTGGAGAGCTCTTCGGTCTCCTTGTGGGAAACATACTAAGAAACACCTGGATGACAGAGAATAATATTTTTTTGCTTTTATGAGTATAATGTGGTTTTTTCCGGGTTCAAGCTTTTTAGACTTTCAATAGCTGGTTAAAACTGATCTATAGAGGTGAAATAGTCACCTGTAAGGGGTTTTATTTTCGATGTCTTCCTTTGTCACTAGGGGTGGAGTGAGGTGGAAACTTGAAAACCTTAAAATCTGTGTATACTACATATTCCTGCACCAGTGTGCATAACCTTCCATCACCTTTACACTATTCAACGCACAATAAACACTTGTTTACTGTGATACGCTCATGAATAACTTCACATCTATGAAGAAGGAACACTGAACTAATATCCTCACACGTACATGAAACATTCCTGCAATCATAAACTTTGCTATAACATCACATTAAACTGTGCAGAAAGACATTTAGTCCCACTGTTGTATCACTCATTACTGTGTTCCGTATTAAAGGTGGCAAAGGTGTCACATTTAAGTAAAAAAGTTTAATTAATTACACATGAATATCAGCTTAATTTCTAGTGAATTACAGTAAAAGCTGATGCTGGTGAGCTTAGTTAATTATATTAAGTGCATTACTGTAAACCGTGTGTAACAGTACATGGGTCAACTGTAATAGCTGTATTGTTAACATGTTATTACACATTTATAAGCATGTTTATATAGCAAGCCTTCCATTCCAGCACAGTCAGCTTTAATAAGTGACCTGCAAATAAAAGAAATTGGACCTCTGCATTTAACCCATGCACTCAAACACCGTGCAGCAGGGGGCAGCTATTGAAAGCTGCCCGGGGAGCAGTGATGGGGAAGGCACTCAAGGGTATATATTATATTATTATTTATTATATAATAATCCATGCATCCATCCATTTTCTTCCGCTTATCCGAGGGGGACCACCACCCCGGTTTGCCAATCCAGAGGCACTGTCCCCGATGTCCATGCGATGTTGCAGAGGCGTGTCAGCCATGACAGTCCTACAACATCCAGAGCCTTGAGGAACTCTGGGCGGATCTCATCCACTCCCGGAGCCCTGCCACCAAGGAGCTTTTTGACCACCTTGGCAACCTCGACCCCAGAGATGGAAGAGTCCACCTCTATGTCCCCAGGCTCTGCTTCCTCCTCGGAAGGCATGTTGGTGGAATTAAGGAGGTCTTCGAAGTACTCCCCCCACCGACCCATGACGTCCTGAGTCGAGGTCAGCATCGCACCATCCCCACTATACACTGTGTTGACCATGCACTGCTTTCCCCTCCTGAGACGCCGGATGGTGGACCAGAATTTCCTCGAAGCCGCCTGGAAGTTCTTCTCCATGGCCTCTCCAAACTCCTCCCATGCCCGAGTTTTTGCCTCAGCAACCACCAGAGCCGCATGCCGCTTGGCCTGTCGGTACCTATCAGCTGCTTCCGGAGCCCCACTGGCCAAAAAGGCCCAGTAGGACTCCTTCTTCAGCTTGATGGAATCCCTCACCGCTTGTGTCCACCAACGGGTTCTAGGGTTGCCACCGCGACAGGCACCGACCACCTCCCGGCCACAGCTCCGGTCAGCTGCCTTGACAATGGAGGCGCGGAACATAGTCCATTCAGACTCAATGTCCCCCACCTCCCCCGGGACGTGGTTAAAGCTTTGACGGAGGTGGGAGTTGAAGCTTGTCCTGACAGGAGACTCTGCCAGAAGTTCCCAGCAGACCCTCACGATGCGTTTGGGCCTACCAGGCCTGACCGGCATCCTCCCCCACCAACGAAGCCAACTCACCACCAGGTGATGGTCGGTTGACAGCTCCGCCCCTCTCTTTACCTGAGTGTCCAAGACATGGGGCCGCAAGTCCGATGACACGACCACAAAGTCGATCATTGAACTGCGGCCTAGGGTGTCCTGGTGCCAGGTGCACATGTGGACATCCTTATGCCTGAACATGGTGTTCGTTGTGGACAATCTGTGACGAGCACAAAAGTCCAATAACAAAACACTGCTCTGGTTCAGATTGGGGGGGCCATTCCTCCCAATTACACCCTTCCAGGTGTCACTGTCATTACCCACGTGAGCATTGAAGTCCCCCAGCAGAACGATGGAGTCACCAGGAGGGACGCTTTCTAGCGCCCCCTCCAGAGACCCCAGAAAGGGTGGGTAGTCCAGAATGCCCAGACAACACTAAGGACCCGTCCCCTGACCCGAAGGCGGAGGGCCGCCACCCTCTCATCTACCGGGGTAAACCCCAATGTACTGGCCCCAAGCCGTGGGGCAATAAGTATGCCCACACCTGCTCGCCGCCTCTCACTGGTGGCAACTCCAGAGTGGAAAAGAGTCCAGCCCCTCTCAAGGAGACTGGTTCCAGAGTCCAAGCTGTGCGTTGAGGTGAGTCCAACTATATCTAGCTGGAACTGCTCAACCTCGCGCACTAGCTCAGGCTCCTTCCCCACCAGAGAGGTGACGTTCCACGTCCCTAGAGCCAGCTTCTGCAGCCGAGGATCGGACCGCCAAGGCCCTCGTTTTCGGCCACCGCCCAGCTCACAATGCACCCGACCTCTTTGGCCCCTCCCACAGGTGGTGAGCCCATGGGAAGGGGGACCCACGTTGCCTCTTCGGGCTGAGCCCGACCGGGCCCCATGTGTGATGGCCCGACCACCAGGCGCTCGCCAGCGGGCCCCACCTTGAGGTCTGGCTCCAGAGGGAGGCCCAGGTGACCCACGTCTGGGTGAGGGAAAACGTCTTCCAAATGTTGCATTTATCAGAAGAGGTCTGAACCGCTCTTTGTCTCTTCCCTCACCTAGGACCTGTTTGCCTTGGGTGCCCCTACCAGGGGCATAAAGCCCCCGATAACATAGCTCCCAGGATCATTGGGACACGCAAACCCCTCCACCACGATAAGGTAGCGGTTCGAGGAGGAGTTATATAATAATGTAATATTAATAATAATACAAATTATATATATACATGTACCCTGCGGTACCCTTGAACAAGGTATCATCCCATCACCGCTCTCTGGTGTTGTCTGGCCCCTGCTGGAAGGTATGTGTGTGTTAAATACAGAGGTTGTATTTGGTTGGGCTTCACTGCATGCTGTGTTTCACAATTAAATATTCACTTTCACTAAACCAACATCAAATGATCACATCGTTTACTCAATAAAGAGTAAAGCGATAACATTCCATATGTCCATGTGTCACTGTTGATTATATCAACGCATTTGCAGATTGTTTCAGGTGCGATCCTGAGATTTTCGTTGGGTGCGATGAGGATGGACAGGATTAGAAATGAGTATATTAGAGGGACAGCTCAGGTTGGAGACAAAGTAAGAAATGCAGGGCTGCATTGGTTTGGACATGTCCAGGGGGAGACAGGGAGGAAGGAAGGAGGAAGTTGCAGAGGACTGGAAGAATTGGAAACGGATGATCCGCTGTGGTGACCCCTAAACGGGAGCAGCCAAAAGAAATGAAGAAATAAACGGAGAAATAAAGTTATCCATTAACAATCAATAAATTCATTAACTACTCGACCCACCATGCAGCCTATGAATCACAGTGTCCTTTCACCAGGACCCATATTGAGGGTAAGTCTCAGTCATTTATGAAATTTAACAGACAGTCTTATACAGAGAGACTTCCAGTTCCTGATTTCATGGACAGTCCTGGAGTAACTTGGAGTCAAATGTTTTTGCTCAGAAACCCAACGGTAGTGCTGGAGGTGGGACTCAAACCTGACCTCTTGGTCCATAGACAAGTGTCCTTCCACTGAACCACTACCATCCATTTTAACATAATGAATTTCCCAGTGCATTAGCATTGAAGTATCCAGCCACTGGTAATGATTACAATGGGAAATAACACAGTAATGAGCACAAGCCACTTCAGCATACTTTCTGACAGCACCTACTACTTACCAATCATCTGTAGTCACTCCTGGCCTCCAACATGAGACTAGTGAGCCTGCTGCTTAGAAAAGACATTCAAGGAATATCTATTCCTATTTTGCCCTCTTGTGGCCATAAATAACATGGCAGGCAAGATAATGTCACAGTGTGTTTCATCTAACAGTTCCAGTCTGTGCTGATATTGGTGAGGACAAAATTATAACATGCCTTGTGATACAAATCAGGACAGTCACTCATGGGGTCCTTCAGGAAGTAGCTGCAATTGTTGTTCCGTTTCAGTTTGAGCCATGCCCTGGAAAACGTTTTTATAAGTTTATCAGATTGACCTTTCTAATGCAGCTTTCTGCAGGTACTCAATTTCTTTAAGCTTTGGTCTGTATTTTAAGTAAATGGTTATTAGTCTTGAACTTGTTTTATTAAAAGAGCAATTTGGCTTCCAACACAAGCTGAAGCTGAATGTCAAAGTTATGGGACAAATTGTCCTTGTTCTTCATTCTATGCTTTATACACTGCACTGCTTGTCATTGTTAGCATATAGCAAAATGCAACCAAATACATTGTCTGTATTTAACCTACACACACCGTGAAGCAGGGGTCAGCCATGTCCAGCACATTGATGGAGATGGTACTTCGATCAAGGGCAGAGCAACCAACCGTACTCAAACCCACGTCCCTCGGATTAAGAAGCCTAGTCTCTAACAGATAGACCATTGGTGCCCCAAACAGGGCAGATTGCAAAGTCCCCCACCGCCAGAAAGTCAGTCAAGACTGCCACATTTGGGCATTTTGCAGGGTCAGCACAACTGGCTGAGCATCACCCTGGAAGAACCACCTTCATGATCCCAGCATCTCCTCTGGCAGGTAAATAAACAACTCTTGTAAAAGTAAACACATTTTGTTTCGTCTCCATCTTGTTTAATCTTAAATGTTGTTTAAGTCTCTTGTCTGTCTGCACTAACTGGCAGGCCAAGGGATCACCAAGTACTTCCCATCTCTGCTCAACAGGTGTTAAAAAGTGTTAAAAGGTTTAGAAAGGGAAAGTGAACATTTAACTCAATAAAAAAAAATGGTCGGAAATCCCCGGCTGCATGCACACTGCACTTGGAGAACAGATAAGATCAGCTTTGCATAGGAAAATGAACATACACACGCAGATATACATTCATTTAAATTTGCACAGGCATGTCTTAACGTCAGCGGCAACATCACAGGAGAGTAATACAACAAGAAGCTGCAAGTTGGTTTTAGTTAATATAATAACACCTCGACTATAAACATTCAATCACTGCAAATATCTGAAGTGAAAGTGAAAGTGACTGTTTTGGTCATTGTGAAACATGGCACACATTGAGACACAGCAAAATGACACATAACAAAGAAAAAAAATCTTAAATTGTTAAATATACTTGTTTGGCTTCTTCTGGTTGTGTATTGTTTTCTGGGGCAGCGGTGGCCTAGTGTTGTCCTGGACCAGTAGGTTGCCCTGAGGTAACCTTTAGCAAGATACCTACCCCATCACTGCTTCCCGGATGTTTGATTTGATTGCTGTCTTCCGCCAAAAGATTCCAACACAATGAAATAGTTTTTTAGGGCGAAACTCACCATGTCTTCCCATTTTCCACTCCAAATCACTGGTGACTGCTAATGCAGCCATCCATAGTAATCCGTTCTTAATCAGGTCTAGAAAAACACAGCTTGAATGCATATAGACATCAGCTTATCAGTGAAATAATCCTGTAAGACTCTTCTTGACCTCTCTATTGGAAAATACTGTGTTATGGTAACAGCGGCTGTAAACAATGCTGCTGAAGATTTTCCGATCTGACAGCAAGCCCTGCTCTGTTTCACCCACGACCAGGAAACCTATTCATGTTGCAAAACCACACACTTTGTTTATGGCACGGCTGTTTGGCCGCTTGTCCAACGGTAAAAACCGCTACAATGCAAATCAGTGTTACATTGTGTGAACGAGAGCAAACATTTCAAATGTGTAAAAGTATCCGAGCAATCTGAACGATCACAACTTGGAAAAGGATTATTAAAAATGGGCCGAAGCACAACACACATTGGTATAACAGGTGAGTGAGACGTTTCAAGAGTTTATGTCAACGTGGTGGAAAAAGCGTAGACGTGTTACAGAAGTTACATGTAATTTAAGTGCTAAATACATTCATTATTTAAAACTAAGCTTGGGCAAAAGTTAAAAAAGGAGTATAACTGTAGTATATTAATATCGATCAGTTCCATCCATCCATTATCTGCCGCTTGTCCCAAATGGGGTCGCGGGGGAGTGCTGGTGTCCAACCCAGCGCACACAGGGCGAGGACAGGGGACGCACCCTGGACAGGTTGCCAGCCCATCGCAGGGAGGAGCGGGACGGGGACGGCACCTTGCTCAAGGGTACCTCAGGGCAACCTACTGGGAAGGGGTTCGAACCCCCGATCCTCCGATCACGAGGCCAACGCCCTAACCCCTAGGCGACCACTACCCTGCAATCAGTTCCTGAAACGTGTAAATGAAGTGCATATTCCAATTAATTTTCCCAGAAATATTTTACTAAGAACATGATTCTGAAAATACATCTATTCTGCATTTGTATTCATTTTTCTTGCCATGGTAACAAAGGCATTTTAAGCTGGAGGTATTTCACAACAGTGTCCAATCTTTGAATATATTTAATCGAAATCAATGTCAAAGCTGAAAAACCCATTTGCTGAAGTAATTTCCTCCATTACTGTTACACCTCTTAACCCACTTCGATAATCAAAATGTAGAGAGTCCGGTTTAGAAAAGTACAACGGAACCATAAAGCAAATACACTCAGACAAGTGTTGATCCTGAACTCTTCTCTTTGTAGTTCATTGGCTCATACTCAAAATGAATTCTTGCTAAGCTAAAAGAGTTCAGGAAGCTAGCATAAAGCTAAAATATGGAAGGGATTGCGCCAAGGTGAAATTTTCTTTCCAAATCACTTAGTGGTCCAACCTCATTTAGTGAAATTTGATGCAACTAACTTCAGACTTAACTCATGAAGGGTTGGTTGAATTGGATTTGTTACAGTTGAGGCTTATGCCGCTGTTGGTGCAAACTATCTCCACAGTTTGAAAGTGGTCACTGTACTGCCTCGCCTGTTTAGGACCCTACTGGGATTCTCCAGAAACAGATTGAACAAGTAGAGTAAATGAGCCTACAGATTCTCCTGGTACAGATCATGCCTGAGGCCATTCCTTGTTGCATGGCACTGGCCTCTTTGCATAGCACCAATCTGCATAACCTGAGTACTAAATCTGTGCCCCTATAGCCAGGTTAAACAACATGGCAGAACCTGCTCCCGATATAGTGTCAGTCCCAGAAAGAGAGAAAGCATGAAGTCTGTAGAATGTTACTCACCGAGACTTATGACACAAATTAAAAGGTCATGGGTTTGAATCCCAGTAGGATCCCCTGAAGTACCCTTGAGCAAAGTACCGTCCCCATCACTGTTACCAGGGAGCTTAAGATAGCTGCTGCAAGTGTGTATGGGGTGAAAAGCTGTGGTTCTGTTTAACAATGCCAAGTAGTCGGTTTTACTCTCCTTTCTCTCCCCACCAGGGGTCACTGTCATCTCACTAATCATCCTCACTAACAGCAGTGCCACAAATATAAATAAGTGGGTTGGACACCAGCACTCCCTCGTGACCCTGTTTGGGACAATCGGCAGAAAATGGATGGAAGGGCAACTTGATCTTCTTCCTTATCATCATCATCACCCTCGGAACCACCCTGGCGAGACAGAACAGTACACATTCCCAAATCAAGCAAATAAGGTAAAACAAAATTAATCAAGAAACCTATATTTAAATCATTTGGCAATTTAAGGTCATTCACTGGGTGAATTTGTGTGAATTCAAGCAGCCCAGAAGCCATTTTTCTGACTCTTCTTTTTTTCCTCAGGAAGTGAAACCTGAAAGTAATCTCTCCTGCGTGTACTGGGAGAACAACAGTTGGGTTGAGAATGGCTGCAGTGTCATTGAGACCAACAGAAATCACACTGTGTGCTCCTGTTTTCACCTGTCAACTTTTGCTCTCATCATGCAGACCAATGCCCCCCGGTAAGACTCCAGAAGAGCAGAGGGGAGGAAAAAGTGCTGAGATGTTCTGGAGTGGCATAGACTTGATAAAGACTGACCATGGGCCAGGTGATGACATGCATGGCCTGATTTACATGTGTCGACATGGATGCATGGTCATCTTCATATCTTCCTGATTTAGTTCTTCTGGGTTTAGCTGGTCCTCCCTGTGGGGAGTTTGGGTTGGCAGTGGTGTGTCTCATCCAGCATTGCCAGGAAGTGGCCCTGAACATACTCTGTCATCCATTCTTTTAGGCAGACAAATTTCTGGTCCGGCATCTCCAAATTAATGATGGGGTATTAAGGTTTAGTCCATGTTAAGATTTATTTCATGTATTAAATAATTTCATCCTGAGCATCTTCCTCTTTCACACTGACCATCTGCATGTCCTCTCTCACCACGTCCATAAACCTCCTCTTTGGTCTTCCTCTTCTCCTCTTTCCTGGCAGCTCCATCTTCAACATCCTCCTCCCAATATAATCCTTGTCTCTCCTCTGGACACGTCCAAACCAACACAATCTCACTTCTCTGACTTTGTCTCCAAAATACTCAACCTGAGCTATTCCTCCAATATTCCAGTTTGTAATCCTGTCCATCCTCATCATTCCTGATGCAAATCTCAGCATCTTTAACTCTGCAGCACCGTCTCTATAGCATAGCTGGTTTCACTCTCGCTGGTACCCGTCTGTCAAAGATCACTCCAGCCACTCTTCTCCACCCATTCCAACCTGCCTGCACTCTCTTCTTCTCTCTTCCACACTTTCCATTACTCTGAACTGTTGATCCCAAGCATTTAAACTCCTCCCCCTTTGTCACCTCTACTCCCTGCATATTTTCACATGCGGCACAAAGAAAGCTGTTAAAACACTAAGCAAATGTTTTTATATTTTTATATTTTTATAAATATTTTTTTTATTTGTTTGTTTATTTGTTAAGGAATACTTCTGCAGGATTGTTTTCTCTCAAAGTTTTTGGCTCCCATTTGCAGTTCAGCCTCTGCAGATGACCCATGTTCAATATCATTGTAGGTTTATCTTCCAATGGTTCATTGTGTGCTGTTTCATAATGACAAATAAGTTACTTTCACTTATTCATTCACTTCCTATAACATGAAGAAATGAGAGGTGGCTCAAGATGTTTGCCCAGCACTGTATGTTGATATGAACACACAAATGCCAGGATGATCGTTATTCATTACTGACTGAAAGTGATACAACATGAATTTCTTTCATGAATAACTTTCCGTTTTTCACATTCACAGGTCAACTTGGTTCTCTTCGTCATCATAATTATGATCCTCAGAAACACCCTGCAAGGCACGGAAACTCAGCGTT
This sequence comes from Hepsetus odoe, assembly GCA_017165825.1. NCBI lineage: Eukaryota > Metazoa > Chordata > Actinopteri > Characiformes > Hepsetidae > Hepsetus > Hepsetus odoe. Next base: position 21,864,861 of record CM029386.1, read on the forward strand.
CCCAGATCAAACAAATGAAGTAACAAACACACTTTTATTACCATTATTTAAATTTTCCTACAATTATTGGCATCATTGTGTAAAAGTGTGTAAATGTGAACAGTTTTACAATATTACAGTAGAAAATATGTTTAAAAAGATAGAAAAAACAAAAGAAAAATTAAGAAAAGAGTTTCAAATGTATTTTTTCAGGGTTTGTTTAGATTTTTATTTTTATTTTTGATTTAATGTTTAATTCAGCTTTGTAGATTCTGTTTGAGTCATAGTTGCTTATATTAATGAAAAATAAATTGCTAATCTCGGGATATTTATTTAAAAGTCTATCTGATAATGATATCTAGTTCTTCAGGGGCTCCTGGGGAGCAGTGACGGTGCCTCAGGGTACCTAACCTTAGTTACCTACTGGCCTTGGATTCCATGACCTTTTGATCCTGGATCCTAGTACTTAATCACTAGCACACCACTGCCCCCAGTGTAGCATGATGGCTTAATAATTTATTTCTATATATTTGTGTAGGTTATGTGTGTAAATATGTTTTTTTAAGGAAGGTGTAGTTTTTTATTAATGCTCGTTGAAAGGATGGGTCTTTAGTGACCGATTGAAGACCAGGGTCTATGGTTCTGATGGTTCTTTTGAGAATTTGGAGGTCCAGTCAGGCTGAGCTTGATGCTATAAGAGCTGTGACTCATGTTCTGGTCATTTTATTGGACCGTGCTGGGCTTTGGAGGAAAGTGTTAAGGGTTTAAATGTAACATGGGTGCAAAGAGAAGACACAATAGTCAACTGGTGTGTGAAAAACTGGTTGTGTTGAAGACCAGGCATGCAGCTGCATTAGCTGTAGCATCTTGATGGTCTTCAGAAGGTGGCCGGCTAGACATGAGTTGCGCTGGTCTTGAGATAATGAGAAGCAGAACAAGTATCTTGCCTGGGTTATTAGTGAAAAAACCCCAAAACTTTCACTTTCTCTCTCCAGAATCCTTGTCTTTAAAACTCTGGTCCAAAGCAGTATCCTTGGTTGCCCCTGGATACTGGGTTTCTTCACACAAGGCAGTCAGGTACTGGAGATAGTCTTCTTGTTCCTCAACTCTCAGCAGGGCACCTTCATCTTCCTGGTCCACTGTGTTCTCAACCAAGAGGTCAGTGATCGGTTGACGCACCGGATAGTTGGTTTTTTTAACTTCTGACCTTCTCATGCAGAAGAAAGGTTGGCCTCTATGGCTCTTGTCTTGGACAGTCATGGCAAAGCATTGATCTCATTCTTGCACATTTCATCTACAAGAACGACTCTTAAAAGAACCAACTGATGGATGCTTGGGGGACTTAAAAATCCTTCATAGGCATTTTGAGTTTGAAGAGTATGGATCATCTACACCAGAAATCAGAGATGCTGTATATGATCACCTCTCGTCCACCCTGCTAGACTTATGTTCAACATGTTCCTAGAAATGTCCTGTTATACGTGCTTTGCCTGTCAAATCTCATTTATGTAATGTCCTGCAGGCATCCCGAGACACTGGTGGGTTTCCAGTGGCAGGACAACTTGCCTACAGACCAAAAGGTCACAGATTCAAATCCCACCCCCACCACAATTGGGTTCCTGAGTAAAAACCCTGAACCAGGTGTCTCTAGAGACACTGTTCCTGTAGTCGCTCTGGATAAGCCATACATGTAAATGGAAATGTAAATACACTCAACCGCATGACAGGGCAACTGTCTTCTATCCCTCAAATGAACCTTTTCAATCACAATCTTGAAAGCTGGAATTATTTTAACCTTTCATTGTTTCTTAATAAGGTGTTCAAATAGCTTTAGCCAATTTTGCAGACATGCAA
>CM029386.1:21901059-22007183 GCA_017165825.1 Hepsetus odoe
CCGCTTGTCCCAAACGGGGTCGCGGGGGGGTGCTGGTGTCCAACCCAGCGCACACAGGGCGAGGACGGGGGACGCACCCTGGACAGGTCGCCAGCCCATCGCAGGGAATATATAGATATATATATAGATAAACAAAACAAAACAAAACAATTACATACATAAAGTCCTTTATTTTGTGATTAACACAAGCTGAGAGCTTTTTTTATGAAATGGAAATGAAAACAGCAGTGGAGGAGAAGATCCTAATGACCTAGTGAGACCAACAGTTAATATATGCTGGATATTTATTTGTAATCCTGCTTTAATTATGAGGGGGGTGTGGAGTTTGTTCACTGCGTTTAAAATGTCTGAAGCAGCAGCAGAAAGCAATCAGCCACTTCCGGTACCGTTGCCTGACCTGGCGGTAGACAACATAATACAGTCAGTTTATTTAACAGTAAACGTTCATGAATCTCTCAGGACGATCATGGTCACAAATGAATGAATGGTGATAATGAAAGGTATAGCGGTAATGTTCATTATTTAGTGACGGCTGTTTAACAGATTTAATCATTAAATGCTATAGAAGCCCTGGTGAGCACATCCCACAGACTAGAAACTACTTTTTGAATTCAATCTGCATTCTCGCAAGTGAAGCTAATTCTTTATGGATTCTGGATTCCACTTAGGTTGTCTTTTGTCTACAACCCTGTTAATGGACTTTATTGACAAGATTGCAAGATTGGGGTGGTGGTGGTCTAGTGGTAGGATACTTGTCTATAGAGGTCCCAGGTTCAAATCCCACCTCTGACACTACCAAAGGAACATCTGGGCTCCTCTACCAGTCAACACCATGATCTCATAACTGAGTTTAGCTTTAAAAATAGATAGATTGATGTTTGAGTGCTCAAACTAGGGACAAGAATTGTTTCATCTTCTGTTGAAACTAAGACCAAATATCACTGGTCTGCTTGCCAAACATTAAAATTGGAAGCAGGAGATTGCCCTTCATAATCTAGCCAATTAAATTTCTAGGTGTGTCTGCAGCATCATTCTTCTGGGGTACATTTTTAGCATGTGTTTTAGGATTGAGGGAAACATTTCAAAGCAGGAAATCCTTCAGCAAGACCCGCCCAAGGTGATCAGATTCTTTGGACTTAAGTTTGGACTCTTGCTTCTAACATAGCAATGAAAATGAAATATATAGAGTCAAAGCTAATGAAGGAGTGAATTTGAGAAAAGTTACTATCGTTCAAGTTACATGATTTTAGCACATTAAATCACAAACAGACAATAACAGAAACCTGTTGGAACTCATGGTCCTGATAGGCAGAAAGGTGGTCTGAAAGATTCATTCATTCATTCACAGCAATTAGCGGACACTCTAATGCAGAGTGACTTACATTTTCTAACTTCAGGGACAGTCGCCCCTGGAGCAATTTGGGATTAAGGGTTTTGCTCAGGAACCCAACAGCTGATCACTGACCTCTTGGTTCAGAACACAGTGGACCAGGAAGATGAAGGTGCCCTGCTGGGAGGTGAAGAGGTGTGTGAGGTGTGTCAAGAGACCCAGAATCCAGGGGCAACCAAAGATAACACTCTGGACCAGAGTTTTAAAGACTACAATTCTAAAGAGAGACAGAGACGCAGAGAGTAAGAAAAAGAGAGAAAGTGAGATGGAGAAAGAGGAGGAGTGAATGTCAGATGAGGTTTTCATTGCATGGTAGAAATTTCTTCTACCATGCAATGAAAATTGAGCATGTTGACCTTACCAGCCAATCAGAACTCAAGTAGGAAAATCAAAATTACCACTGCCCTCTGCTGGCTGGTGTGGATACTGAATGCCAAGCTATTGAATCTTTGGGCAAGATTCTCAACAACGCATTCACCAAAAGCTGTAACATTATTCATTTGGAAATGACCTTAAATTGCCAAATGATTTAAATTTAGGTTTCTTAATTCATTTTGTTTTACCTCATTTGTTTGATTTGGGAATGAGTACTGTTCAGAATAAAACACACGGGTCCCAGAAAACTCCACACAAAGTTCCTGTCTGTCTTAATCCACCATCTGGACAGAGGGACACAGAAGACATCATTATTTGAAGGTTAATGATTGTGAAGACTGCTGACTTTCATTTACCAGTAACATCACTGAGGGAACCATTCTTTCATCAAAGTTTTTAAAAGTGAAACACACTCACTTGTCACTGCCGTATCCTTCAGGAAACAGTCCCGCAGACACGCCCACCACTAACAGAGGAACCATGTAGCCAATCAGAATCAGCCACTTCCAGCCAAGCACCTCATTTTGCTTTGATCTGACCTTGGTGAGGTTCTTCACAAGGAGGAAGAGGTGCACAGCTTTGATGAACATCCACACAAACGCCGAGAGGAAGAAGTGCAGAACACCTGACAGCACTGCACACAGCAGCTGAAGAAAGAAAGGATGGAGATAAGATGGATTCTAGTTTCTTTAGACCTGTGTTTAACCCTTCCGCCTACACAGTGTTACTCTATAAAGATCCTCCTGCTGATTCACAGCAGATCAAGGTATCGGTTCTCACCTGATGAACATTTATGAGCTGCAGGAACGACTGTGTGAGCAGGAAGAGCAGATGAGCCAGAAACAGGCTGTTACACAGGTTTATCAGAGGGGTGACGTTCACTCTCAGGTTTTGACGACAAAGAAGAAAAGTCAACAGAGACAAGCTGAGAAAAAAACAGTCCCACTGCCATGGTAACGGTGCCAAACAGGTCCATGGAAGAGTCACTCTGGAAAGGAACATTTAGTGGTTTATACTTGTTCATCTGAACTGATTTATACTCCATCCATCCATCCATCCATCCGTCTATGCATCAATCTATCCATCCACCCATCCATCCAACATATACCGTTTTAAATAATAGGCAAAATAACACTTTATTTCACAATTTTCTTTGCAGTGGAATATTTATTGAAGCGTTATTCTATAATGTTGAAAATATTTTGCTTTTACATCTTCAAATGATATAAAAGCAGCTTTATCTTATTCCCCCTGTTAGCAAAGTAGCCAGTGGAATGATGGGTCATATTCAACATAAAGATGAGTTATTTGTGTTGAGTTATTATTTATCACATCTGTCAGTGTAACAAAGCTTTCACAAATGTGGCATTTACCACTTCTCCAGAACATTGGTAAAACAAACACACACAGGAATACAAAAACAAACAGATCAACATTAAAAGGAAGATACTTACTAAGGAAACCTTTGGAGAAAATGCATGAGTTTTGTGGTCAAATAAAAAAAGAAGTAGTTATTTGGCCAAAGATTGAAATTCTTTCAGTTTTTATAATTAGAATTTGATCTACTGACAAAAAATGCACATGGACATTAATCATTCACAACCTAAGAGTAGGGAAGGAACATTCTGAGGAACAAAGACTCAAGAAGAACTTCTTGCCCAGTTTCAGCAAGTTTTTGTGGTCTGAATCTGAGGAATCTATGACTGCATATTTCCCAAAGTAGTGAGCAAGCTTTGAATCTTTGAGACCCAGAAGACAGACTGGTCCTTCTACTGATTTCTCAGTTCTCCAGCAGAAAGAATGAAGAACACTGTAGCTTCTAAAGAAAGTGTGATCTTTAATTGATCTCACAGGGTTGTCTGGTGGTGGGTTGATCTGCATGATGAGAGCGAAGGTTGACAGGTGAACACAGGAGCACACGGTGTGACTCTCGTTGGTCTGGAGAAGGTAACAGCCATCGACAATCCACTCAGTCTCGTTCCAGTACACACAGGACAGTGTCCCCTTAGGGTCCATTTTCTGATAAGAAAAGGATGATCATGTCTTTGAGACTGTCATGTTGGAATCAAGCAGAGCTAAGAAAACATTTGTTCTTGCTTCTCTACTTGTAGCAATATTCTAATAATTTTACATAGTGTGAAGCTCAGATTCAATCAGAGTTTTTTCACGAAGTTTGAAGAAGAATTTTCATACTGCAGTCCAGCGTTGATTATTAATATATACACTGCATATACATTAATATATATCCTGGTGTTGCTCCAGGAAAAGACTATGGCTCACAAATGACCTTATAAATTATTTTTAAGTTCTTCATGGTGGCCTAGTGGTTTGGAATTAGAACCCATAATAAGAAGGCCATGGGCTCAAGTCCCAGAGCAGTGGGTTACCCCGAGGTACCCCAGAGCAAAGTACCATCCTCAACACTGCTCCCTGAGCAATGTATGCCTGCTGGACTGTCTATGTGGTAGTCACTTTCACTTCACTTTCATTTCAGGTCCAAGAGTTCAGTGACTACATCCAAATTGAATGTGCACCAGTCAGTGATTTCTGGAGGGTACAAAATATGCTGAGATACAACAAGATCAGTGTTACCATATGTCTCAGTATAAGGCCAAAAAAACATGAGTGGCTCCCAAAGAAAACTGTTGTTAAAGCAAAATTTGGTTTCAGTTTGACTATTTTGAAAAAGAAATGATGCACTTAAGCTTTGACCATTTATTTTAAGAGCTAGTTGGTTTGCTATGACATACCGATGAAAATAAAATAATAATAATACTAAGTAAAACATTTTAAAACAAACAAACATTGTGTTAAGGTCCTCTACATACTGAGTTAAGTGCTTTTAATTTAGGAAACCAAGGACAGACCGGTGTGCTAAAAAATGTCGCTGATGAATTTATGAATAGTGCTGAATTATCATGTAGCACACTTTGCATTTGTGCACAAATTTTAGACCTCCTTCTTTTGTTTTAAACTTTCACTGTTTCTTTCTCTTTGTCTTAATGTGCTTTTAGCACTTCCTCATTGTAAAAAAAATCTAAATTTAATGAAAGCGCTATTGTTTTAGTTGAGGATTATGTAATAACTATGTAATTACACCTTAACAAGATGTATAATTACATTGTTACTTTGTGAGGTATGGCAGTAGTGCAGTTTAATTACACACACATATGAGGTGTGGACACAAACAACAGCCCATGTGATTATAAACAGGAAATCACCCTGTTATAGATGTGTAATTACACACGAGAATAGAAAACATGCTTTTTCGATACTCTTATCTATCTTCTCATGTGTTTACATAAACTGCCCTACTGACCTCTGTCCGCACAGAATGTGTTTTAACAGTTACACTGTATTTACACAAATAGTTACTATGAGTATCTACACTGGTAACAGACAATTAATACATAGTGTGGTTGTGAAAGCTGCTGAGAAACTAAACAGTGAGCCAATAGAAATGCATCACCAGGACTACAACAACATGATATTACACAACTCCACTCATGAATCTGAAACATACATTAGTTTTAAGGAGAGTTCACTCATGAATGAACTGGGAGACTCACCTGATTGTGTTTCATGGTGAAGTTGACTGGTGTGGGCAGCTTGGTTTGGGCAGTCTTAGGCAGCGTGGCCGACAACACATTCGCCATCATGGTTTTTGTTGTGTTGCTGGTTTTGTTGAATAGACTGGGTTTCAGCATACTGGACATGCTGGTGAAGCTCATGAAGGCCACAGCAGCTGATCCTGAAACAGCAAACAATAAGATTAAGTATTATATTAGAAAATAATACAGAACTGAAACCCAGCTGGTGAAACTTCAGGAATCAAGTATTTAAGTATTCAGTACCCAGTCAGGAAAATAGTGTGTTTGATTCCCTCACCAATAGGTTGCCCTGAGGTACCCTTCCGCAGTGCTCCCCGTGCACTTTCAATAGCTGCCCCCTGCTGCACGTGTGTGTATGGGTGAAACGCAGAGGTTGAATTTAGTTGTGTTGTGCTGTGCTGCATATGACAAGGGTTGTCACTTTCACATTTAAGATGCTTTAAGTTTTCAAGTACAGGTCAAGAGTCCATAAAAATGGGGTTGAAATTGAACATCATGAAGTGATCATCATTAAAGATTTTGAGCCACAAACCACAATTCTTAAGATTGGGAAAACAAGTGGTAGAATTTAATGGAGTTGGGTGTGCCCTTTAGAATATGGTGAGAAGCTTACATATCTGGGAGGAGGTTGGAGTAGAGTGGCTGGATTTCTGCATTGAAAGGAGCCAGTAGAGGAAACCACCCCAGACCTGGCTGTGGTGTTTCAGGGACTAGCAACTGGAAGGAGATCCCAACTATATATATATATATATCATCTGGCCTCTGAATGTTTTGGATCCTCCAGGAGAAGTTAGTGGAAGTGTCCGGGGAAATAATCCCAGTCATGGATAAATAACAATGATAACCAGTCATTGCATCTGCTATGAATTCTGAGGCCATTTCAGAAAATTTTAGAACCATTTCAGAAGAGGAGACTTTACCATTGTTATTCTTGGAAATCTGTAGGAGACTGATGTCCATCTGTGCACTGTTTATGGTAATCTGAGGGTTTTCAGGCAAGGAGGTGTTTGGCCCGACTACAAAGACTTGAACATCTGCCAGACATAAATTATAAAACATAAAATACTGCCCCACTGCAACAGAAATTTAGGATTTTAAATCAGGTTCACTTGATTCATTTTTCCAAGAAAAAATCAGTTTATTATTATGTTCCAAAATTGGAACATCATAATAATTGCTTCTGGCAAAAATATGACCTTGCTTCAAACTCCTGAAGAACTTAAAGATGGCTTTTCATTCATCAGACTGTTCAATTATGCAGAACCCTACCTAAACCATTGAGATAGATGCTGACAGAGTAATTGGTTTCTGTTGGCTTCACCAGTGTTGACACCAGTTTCTCAGTTATCTTCAGCACTGTGTTCCCATAAGAAACCAGCAGGTCTGGATTTGAATTTTCAAGGATCAGAATCTGATCCTGGACATTCAGCACCATGTCTAAATAAGCTGTTACAACCTGATCGGGAAACAGAATGAAATTTGAAGACTTACAGAGGATACATTTCTATATTTGATCCTGTTATTTCATTCATGCTGTCTACTTAAAGAACATACCTGTGGTGGGAGCACTTCAGCAGTGATGTTAGCAATTTGACTAAAGAGATCTTCTCCACATTGTGTTGTGAAATTGACCTAAAATGAAACGAAAGTTTATGTGAATAAAAGAAATGATAGTCAGCAGGCATTATTAAGAAGGAAGTGGTCACGAACCTGGCATTTTGGAGACACTGTGATGTTTGGAAGAACTGAAACAGATCAACCAGTAAGACAAGACATTTTCTTCAGGATAATATAAAAAGGACACACAATGAAATGATAAATAAATGATCTAAAAAATGAATGTACCAGTTGGCTCAGCAGCTGTGGTTATATTTGTTAAATCTATAATAAGACAAGTTTGATTATTAGATATAGAGATATATCCTTTATTGATGAGATAAAACAAACATGGGAACCTGATAAACAGATAACAGAAAATAGAAAATTCAGAGAGTACATCTTACAACATCAGAGTCACCTGCACATTGGCTGAATTGCAGGGGAGTGAACTGATAAGCTCATAGACATAATACATGATTCTATTTTCTATCTGAGGTTGAGGTTTCTGGCCTTTCTTTAGTTTCATTTGTATTGTTGATATTGTGCATGAAGTGAGGCAATATAGAGTGAGCTAATCAACAGTCAGCATTTTAGACAAATATTTCAACTCTGACACTCTAATGAGAACTGGAGATACCTGCTTTCTGGATTGATCTGTAAGACATATGGCCTCATTGCATGTATCCTGCCTGCCTGTGAAACCATATTTAAGCCTATAACACCATATTTGGCCTAGTTTTTGTAGAAGTGCCAGTAAATAAGAATGATAAAATAACTCACTTTTAAGACTGGTGATGAAGCTGACATTTGAAGTAGTGGTCGTCAACAAATCGAGAAAAATAACATGTAAAACTAAATGTAAAATTCTTTAAAACATACAGATCAAACCCAGACAAACCAGAGCCGATTCAGTTTAATCATGAGTGGAGCTGTAAGGATGCCAACAGGGCAGGGGAGTAAGCACCCAAACCAGCCAACAGTACAAGCCCCCACCAGGCAGGAGGTAGAGTGAAGAGCCACAGCTGACAGCAATCAGCAGCAGCACTGTGAAGTGCTGGTTGCTGAATTTTGCACTGATTGACTGAGAGGTAAAAGTGCTTGATCTCCTATCTCAGGTATGTATTAAACAAATAAATGAATTAAATAAAAAAAACATTTTTCCCACTTGGGCTCAGGCTCTTCAGCCATTTACCAAACTCCCCTTCTCTCCAAGAAAGAGTAACAAAGATAAAGCAACTCACGTTTAGGACTGGTGGTCAAGTTGACGGTTGAAGTGGTGTTTGTCACATCTAAGAAAACAACATGATAAACTTATTGAAAACCATTTTGAGGTGTAAAATTCTTTATAAAATACAGGTCAAATCCAGACAAAACCTGAACCTGTTCAATGTGGAGGAGCCCAGCTTGAGTCTTCACATTTTGAGCATCACTCTGACAACTCCACAAAATGACAAAATGAGAAAATAACTTATTCCAGTTATTGTGGCTGAAATAGTGTTTAATCACCATCTTTAAACCCCAAATGAAAGTCTGATAAACATCACTAGTCAGATTATGAAACTCATAGAATAGTAAGATTACCTGCACAGTAAGATGCATTGCAGGTAAGTGGAGTGACAAAACTCAAACTATGACCTTAACTGGAGATAATCTGTACAAACAGCAGTCACCGCCTGAACTTCCACAGACTCTCCAAGTGATTATTCCATTTTCTGATGATGAGGGCCATTGAGCCACAGAGTAATATCAGTCTTGGGCAACCTGTTGCTCATCCTATTATAAAGCCGTCTATACCAGCTATTACAGCCTAAACAGTCACAGAAAAAGCCTCTAGAAGTAGTAGTGATGCTCTAGGGCTAATCCAAAAGGGCAAGGGCTAATAAAGTGAAAGTGACAACCCTTATCATTGCGAGGTCACAGTACAGCACACAGTGAACCACAACGAAATTCGACCTCTGCATTTAACCCATGCAAACACTGTGCAGCGGTGGGCTGCTATTGAAAGCGCCCAGGGAGCAGTGACGAGGAGAGTACCTTGCTCAAGGGTACCTCAGGGCAACCTGCTGGTGAGGGAATCGAACCCACAATCTTCCGATGCTGGGCAACTTCCTAACCACTAGGCCACCGCTGCCCATTTGTCTTTTGATTTATTTTTTTCAAGTTGTATAACGTTGTTGCTCAGCAAAGATCTGATCTAGACTGAAGATTTCAGCTATTTTAAAGCTTTATGTAAGAGTCTTACAACATAAAAAAAAACTATAAAGTAACATTTTAACCTCCTGTATTACGTTTTTTTTCAATAGTTACCTTCATCAGACTCTTTGTTATTTTTTAATAAGTTTACTACAAAGCCTGCCGATAATACTGTTAGTGCTTGTAAATATGAAAGATGAAATAACCTACTGTTAGGGATGGTGATCAAGATGACGTCAGAAGTGGTCATCAAAATTGTCTCACCTCCATCACTGGGGGTGGTCGTCACAGCTGAGAAAACAAAGTGTAAAACTCACTGAAAACCATCATTACCAGTAAAACTACAAGTAAAACCCAGACAAGACCAGCCCTGCCTGAGGGTTTACGTTGTGAGCTTCTCTCTGGTCTCTCAACTTCTTGTGAAATAGTTCAGTTCACTGTCAAGTCATCACTTCACTTACTGCAGTCTGCATCCCTGCTGTTCGAGAAGATCAACAGTAAGACCACAGTGACCCCTGATGGAAACATAGAGAAAGCACCGATCTTTCAAAAATACAACCTTCATATTTAATTACTTTATGAAATTGTGACTTTCTGAGACATGACAAATGGTTCCCCGTCAAAAAGGACAGGTGGTACTGGAACCTTTTGTAGAGTACAGCATGTTACCAATGGATATTAACCGCTTCTCTTTCTTCCTTGTCTCTACTGGTTCTCACATCATGCCTTTTGAAAAACCCCTCTTAGTCTCTTAGTCCTGCCTAAGCAAAAGATTAAACTTTAGCAGTGTTTAGCTCTTAAACTACTCCTAAGTTGAACCAACTAACAGAGATTATTAGAACACTTTTAAAGTCAGGCTTAAAGCACTTCTGTTCAACTTGGCTTGCAGTCTGTCTTAATTATAATTGCTTTCATTCTCATTTTGCAATGTTTGAAATATATATCTATATATCTATTTGATATATATCTATTTGAAATATTTTAGTTTATTTCTATTCTTAGCTTAACAAAGCTTTGTGTCTGGCGTTTGCTCATTTGTAAAGCACTCTGAATGACTGCAGTGTATAAGAGATGGTATGGAAATAAGCTTGCCTTGCCTGCGGTGAGCATAAAGACTAGGCTCATTGTCTGACGAGTCAGGATTGCCACTGTTCCAGAGCGACAGGTGGATTGGCACAAGTAAAGAAGCTGATGAAGTGATGCACGGAACATCCAAACATACGGGGGCCGTGTCATGATCTGGGGGTGCTTCGGCTGGTCAGGTCAAAGTTCAGCGATGTTACGTGTTCAAAATTTGGTTGGCTGACAACTAAATAAACTCTTTTCTGGTGAGACAGATTGCAGAATGATTGCCATCTGTGTAACATGGCTTGAAAAATGTATGCAATTGGGAAATTTTGTGATATTAGCTAATGGAACCACAGAACCACAATTATTCTGTACTAAATTGGGTCCAATGGGGTCTGTTCATTTATTATCATCTTTATTAAGGCAGCACACATGCTAAAATTGGAATAAAGAGAAGATTAGCATGACCCCTGAGTAAAATCATGAAGCGTTCCTTATGTAAGGGGCAGATCTAGCATTTGGGGACGAGGCCCCAGGATCGGAAGAATGTGAGTTTCAATCCCAGACCATAAGATTGCCCTGAGGTACCCTTGAGCAAGGTACCGTCCCCATCACTGCTCCCCAGGCACTTTCAATAGCTACCCCCTGCTGCACGGTGTGTATGCGTTTTCATATAATTGTGTGTTGTGCTGTGTTTCACAGTGTAGTCACTTTCACTTTGTAAAAACACACTCCTGGACGTTTAGTTCTGCTAATACGCATGTAATTACTGTGAGGTACACTTGAAGAACTTAATAAACACGTGTAATTACTAAACCTGCTCTGAACACTACACCGATAACACTGCTCAATGATTTTCAATTTGTGGTATAAAGTTTTTTACATACCAGCCATATCGTTCCCATGTTACATTTACTTTCCTTATTCCCCTCCAGGCCATGATATTTGAATATTTGCCTACAGTTTGAACTGAAATTAATGATCATGTCCTCTCCTGAGTGTGGTTCTAAACGGACTGGGCAGGACGAATGAATTCTAGTAAAGAGCTGGATTGACAGTGAAAAAAGTCAATAATGGGCATTAATGAGTTAAACTGAATAATAGTGAAACCACAATAAAAGCTCAAGCTCAATAACACACGTGTTAGTTTAACTGATTGAATTGAGCTGGTTTTAGTAACTGGGTATAAAACCTTTAGAAAAGAAATCTATGTGTTTTTGAAGATTTTTGGAGTCTGTGGGCGTAGACCTAAAAGCAGAGAGTCGTTTAAAGAGATTTAATCCAAGACTTGCCGGGAAATGATCAGAGTCTCGGAAAGTTTAATAATTTTAGTTGCTTTCTCACGGGCAGTGGTGCTCTGCTCTGACTGGGCCGCCTTGTTAGGACATCAGGTGTGCCTCATTGGCTCAAGGGTAAAAGGTCAGAGCAGAGCGTCGGTTAATCTCTATCTGTCTCTTGTGAGTCCATGTTGGGTGACTGTTTGTAGCACTTTCAAGTTCTGCGTTCATGAGTAACCGTTTAAGTTATACAGAATAAAGTTAAGTTGCAAACTCCTGGCTATGGATTAATGTCCACCACCTCGGCCTGACATGCTTGTTGAAAAATGTCTTAATACATGTCATACAAATATTACCGTAAAGTTTAAAGGTGCTGCAATGCTCAGAAACAAGCCTCTAAATGAGGAATGTATATTGTGTGAGTCGTCTGTTACCTCCAGATTAACATACAGAAGCACAATAATCTCTTAGAATGGCAAACACAAAGAGAACATAAGACATTTTTACATTAAAAAAACGTATTTACATCTGTTTTGATTCTCTTTATCAGCTTTTGTAAAAGTAAACATAAAGAAATAAGAGTTCGGTCACTATGAAAAAAATGCAAAAAAAGTTATTTCCACCTTTAAACATGTACGAGCCACAAAGAGTCTCATAACAGGAAAACTACTTTTCTCTTCAAAAATATTTTAAATATTTTCTACCTTACTGAAACAAACCGAATGGACGTTTTCACTCACCTGTCAGAACGTGTCTTGTATTTCTGTTCATTTTTATTCTTTGGCGGAAATATCAGCGCCTGGCTTTTACACACATGTCAAAATGCTGCTTAGATTGTCACTTCATGTCATTTATTGGCAATAGACCATTAAGAGAGGCAGGGGAGGTCTTCAGCTGCACAGGCAGCCAATCAGCTTGGAGGTCAACAAACAATGTGGTATTAAACTGGAATGTTTCCTGTTGGTAAATGAATGAAACAGTGGCAGGCTTGTTCTCAGATCAGGAAGAAAATCTTTAAATCATTATTGTGTCCAGCAGTAGACTTTGTCCATGTGATGGGGAGAGGCTCTAAAACTATATCATGTAAATGTTTACTCCCCTTCCAGCACATCCAGATAAATGCAATGATCAGTTATTGTCACATAACACTCAATTCCTGAATTTTCTTAAGAACAGCAATAATCAGCACGTACAGCACTTCATGTGAGCGGTTAGTGAGCGCTCGTTTTTTATTAAATGAAGAAATAAAAGCTTTAAAATAAGGCTTAAGCTGCAGTTACCCCTTAAGTGTCATCACTGGTGTGGAAAACACTCACTCATTATGGTTATATGAGTAGGGTTATGGGATGTGAAGACCAAATTTATCCCAAATTAAGATTTATTATTTTTATTCAAACATACAAACTCAAAATCCTGATTCAATAAAATTAATTTGGATGGATAAAAAAATGGGGGCAGCGGTGGCCTAGTGGTTCGGGCGTTGGCCACATGATTGGAGCATCGGGGGTTCGAACCCCTTCCCACTGGGTTGCCCTGAGGTACCCTTGAGCAAGGTGCCGTCCCCGTCTCGCTCCTCCCTGCGATGGGCTGGCGACCTGTCCAGGGTGTGTCCCCCGTCCTCGCCCTGTGTGCGCTGGGTTGGACTCCGGCACTCCCCCACGACCCCGTTTGGGACGAGCGGCAGAAAATGGATGGATAAAAAAATGTATTTAAGTGTGCTGAGTAACAACTTTTTTCATCATCATACATCACAGATTTTCATGTAGTGCTAGGTTGTCCTGAGGTACCCTTAAGCAAGGTACTGTCCCAGTCTCTGCTCTCTGGGCACTGGGTGAGAATGGAGAAAGGGGCAGCGATGGCCTAAAGGATAGGGACTAGGTCCCAGGATGGGAAGGTATTGGGTTTAATCCCAGACCAGTATGGTGTCCTGAGGTTCCCTTGTGCAAGACTATTTACTATTTCTCTTTGTTTTGCACTATTAATGGCCATTTTCAGGTTCTACCACAACCTCTCAGCTGGTCTAGGTTCATGACTTTAACGAGGCCACTCAGAAACCTTACCTTTTTACAATTTTTGAAATTTGGCTCGTAATATTTGACTGTGTGCATGATCGTGATAAACAAAAAAGGAGGATGCTATACTTTTGCACAACCCTGTAGATATGATTCATAATTCAAGGGCAGAGAAAATCATCTCCAAATGTTAAAAATGGACCAAACATCAACAACCCAAACAGAATGAAATAATTGGGGTCTTTCTCAATTAGGCCAAAAAAGTCACTTTCATAAAAAATATGAAAAAAATATATAAAAAATACATTTTTTAGCATTTTGTGTAAAAATTTATTCCATATCTCTTCGGCTTTAATAAGTGGTAAAATACAAACACATTTGAGGCAAAAAGAAAAAAAATCACTATTTACATGTCTAAAAAACTGGAAATAACAAGTAGGTTCTTCTGATCTTTACAGCTGAGAGATACTAATATCCTAATGATGCCAAAAGCTCACTGAAGTCATGTGTGAAACATACATATAAATGTGAAGGATATTTATTTGGCGATCCTGCTTCAGTCATGATGGGGTGGGTCAGTACAATGGCAGAAAGCACTCAGCCACTTCCGGTACTGGCGCCTGACCTGGAGGCAGATAACATAATACAGTCAGTTTATCAAAGGACTAGAAACAAGGGAAAACTGCCATTTTCTCTTCCAGGCTTTCGTGTTTCAGATGATCTTAAAATTTAATTTCTTGTCTTGACCAACATATAGAAACAAGATTTAAAATGGAAAGCTGGACACTGTTAAACCTTCAATGTCGAAGGATTGATGTACATTAGGCCAGGAAGCAGCACACCATTGCTTCACCCTTATATGAGTTCCAAGCATTTTGTGCATCAAGGAAACCAGGAAGGAACAAACCGTAGCTGATCAAATATCCATAAAGATGATCAAACTGATCAATAACAGATAACAGCAGTTAGAACTCATGATTCTGATAGACGGAAAGATGATAGATGGAAGGTCTGAAAGATGGAAAACAATTGAAAGTGAAAGTATTTAGATACAAAAGCCAATCACTGACCTCTTGGTTGAGAACACAATGGACCAGGAAGATGAAGGTGCCCTGCTGGGAGTTAAGGAGCAGGAAGACGGTCTCCAGCACCGGATTGCCCTGTGTGAAGAGACCCAGGATCCAGGGGCAACCAAGGATAATGCTCTGGACCAGAGTTTTAAAGACAACGACTCTAGAGATGGAAAGATACAGAGGGAATGTTAAAATGAATTTTTATAGCATGCAAGACATTCCATCTGTCTACCATGTTCCCTTTTGAGCAAGAATGCTAAACTATTAAAAATAGTTTTAAAAAAGTATTAAACTATCAAAAAAGAATCTTAATAAAAAGTTCACCATCAATTATTCATTTGTCAAATTAATTCAATATAACCTGCAACTAAGTGTCAGAAAGTCAACAATGTGTACAATTAAGTATTCAGTGATTGTACCTCATTTGCTTGATTCGGGAACGGGAACTGTTCTGTCTTGCCAGGGTGCTTCTGACGGTGATGATGATGATAATAAAGAAGATCAAGTTGAACTACACATATATGAAAAAAAAATAAGATTTCAGTCATTTAAACATCTGCTCTCTCTAGTGAAGTCCCTTTTCCATCCCTGGAATCCTTTCTGGAAACCAATCAGTGAACCCAACTGAAAATGAGAGCCAAAAACTTTGTCTTTAAATCATAAAGCCTTATTAGGTTGATCCCATTCATCCATTATCTTAATAATTTATCCTTAAAAGGGTTGTGGGTCTCCCTGCGATGGGCTGGCGACCTGTCCAGGGTGCGTCCCCCGTCCTCGCCCTGTGTGCACTGTGTTGGACTCCGGCACTCCCCCGCAACCCCGTTTGGGACAAGCGGCAGAAAATGGATGGATTGATGGATGGGTTGTGGGTGGAGCTGAAGCCTGTACCAGGACTCACAGGGCAAAGACATATGGGACAGGTTGCCTGTCCATTGCAGGTAACACTCACACCTAGTCGCACCAGGGTGGTGAAACTTTCTCTAGTACATCTGACATGTTTTTGAATCATATTTCAATGTCAATCATCACTTAATGAACTGATGAACGAAATCTTACAACTTACTATGAGAATAAAACACACAGGACCCAGAAAACTCCACACAAAGTTCCTCTCCATCTTCATCCAACATCTAAACATAGAACATATGATACATAGAACACATCATTATTTGTAGAGACTTACATCCGAAGCTCTGCATGTTAACATTATAAAGATAACAACAGGTA
The DNA here is from genome assembly GCA_017165825.1 of Hepsetus odoe. NCBI lineage: Eukaryota > Metazoa > Chordata > Actinopteri > Characiformes > Hepsetidae > Hepsetus > Hepsetus odoe. The sequence goes on from CM029386.1 coordinate 21,916,885, forward strand.
TTTAGTATAATCTGAATAATTGTCTTTTTATCAGGATTATTATCTGCCAACTCTCCACACTCACTTGTCACTGCCGTATCCTTCAGGAAACAGTCCCGCAGACATGCCCACTATAACCAGAGGAACCGTGTAGCCAATCACCATAAGGCACTTCCAGCCAAGCACCTCATTCTGCGTTGATCTGATCTTGGTGAGGTTCTTCACGGAGATTAAGAGCAGCACAGCTTCGATGAACATCCACACAAACGCCGAGAGGAAGAGAAAGTGCAGAACACCTGCCAGCACTGCACACACCAGCTGAAGAAAGAAAGGATGGGGATAAGATGGATTCCAGTTTCTTTAGGTCTGTGTTTAACCCTTCCACCTACACAGTGTTACTCTATAAAGATCCTCCTGCTGATTCACAGCAGATCAAGGTATCGGTTCTCACCTGATGAACCTTTATGAGCTGCAGGAACGACTGTGTGAGCAGGAAGAGCAGATGAGCCAGAAACAGGCTGGTACACAGGTTTATCAGAGGGGTGACGTTCACCCGCAGGTTTTGACGACAAAGAAGAAAAGTCAACAGAGACAAGATGAGAAAAAACAGTCCCACTGCCATGGCAACGGTGCCGAACAGGTCCATGGAAGAGTCATTCTGGAAAGAAACAGTAAGTAGTTTATTCTCTAACTTCTTGTTCTGATTGGAAGGTCACAACATCTGGACTGATGTTGTAAAATCCAATGATTGGTGTTTGGATGGGGGCATGACACTGTATAGAAGCTTTCTAAAAACAATAGCTTACTTCTGTTCAGTGGACAATTGTTGCAGTTGAAATGATCTCACTGAGTTGGAATCTTCCTAATCTTTTGAAACAATCTTTTAGTTCTCCTATTTCACAAATTTGCCAGGTTCTTGTGTAGGTTCTTCACTTTCCAAGCCCAGTTTCAACTAGCTTTTGTGGTCTGAATCTGATGTGGTTGGAAGAATTCCAGGCAACGACTAAAAATTTGTTTGGCACTTTCCACAACTGCATATTTCCCAAAGTAGTGAGCAAGCTTTGAAACTCTGAGGCCCAGAAGACAATCTGGTCCTTCTACTGATTTCTCAGTTCTCCAGCTGAAAGAATGAGGAACACTCTATATTCTAAAGAAAGTGTGATCTTTAATTGATCTCACAGGGTTGTCTGGTGGTGGGTTGATCTGCATGATGAGAGCGAAGGTTGACAGGTGAACACAGGAGCACACGGTGTGACTCTCGTTGGTCTGGAGAAGGTAACAGCCATCGACAATCCACTCAGTCTCGTTCCAGTACACACAGGACAGTGTCCCCTTAGGATCCATTTTCTGATCAAAGAAAAGGATGATCATGTCTTTGTGACTGTGGGGTTAATTTCATGCTCAAAAACAATATGAAGTCTGTATTTAATGCTCTTCTACTTGTAGCAGTGCCTTGGAAAAGTGTTAAATTTCTTTGAAATGAACAAAGCCATTTTGTTTTCACTCCTTTTCCAATCAGTCCTACTGTTATTTTACATTCTTTGCTGTTTTTCTTTAATATTCCCATTCCCGAAACCTGACCGGTTTGGATTTTGCACTTCTTTTAGTTTTCTCGAACCCTCCAATGCATTACAAACAGCAGTAACACCTAACCTGGTCCTTAGCCTCAGAGGCTCAACCCGCCTGCACTCCACCTCTCGTCTATCCCTTACTTTTTTTTTTTTCTCTACTCAGTTCTTGGGTTATAGCTTGACTGTTTACATACAACAGGAAGGTGAAGTAAGATGATCATCTTTAGTCTGCTGAAAAACAAAAACCTGGGTGTTATTTTTTAGCAGGACAACATGCATTATATTTCTAAACACAAGGCCAAAGAAACATGAGTGACCGAACAACAACAAAACGTAGCACCACCTCCAGCACCACCACCTCTGGGTACCTGAGCAAGACCCTTGACCCTTACTGTCCCTGTAATTAGGACATGGAAGTCGCTCTGGACAAGAGTGTCTGCTAAATGCCATAAATGTAAATGTAAATGTATAGAAATGCCCAATTCCTTGTGCAGATCACAATCAAAAAACGTCAAACACAAAAAGATGAAGTACTAGTCTGTTCAATATTTCTGTAAATAGCACTTTCTTAGAAAAAATCTGCTGACAAACACTACATCTGACATTTTAATTCTACTTCTCATTGGAAGTTGAATCTGGTCCAGGATCTCTTGCCTTATTTCAAAACATCTGCAGCCCATTCAAAGATCTGCACCACATCAGCTTCAGAGATTACCCAGATCTTCTCCTATCACATAGCAGCTGATGCCTTTAATGACTGATACCTTGTCTACTTTCCTGAACTCCAACATTCTAAAAAAAAAGGTGAAATCTAGAAAAACGGAAAATATAAATCCTTCATGAAAAATGTTTATTCTGAGGACACATTTAAAACTCACTTGACTGTGTTTCATGGTGAAGTTGACTGCTGCCGTGAGCTGGGTGTTTGTGGTTTTGGGCAGCGTGGCTGACAACACAGTAGACATCATGGTTTTAATTGTGTTGTTAACTGTGTTGAACAGACTGGGCTTCAGCAAACTGGACATGTTGGCAAAGCTCATGAAGGCCACAGCAGCTGATCCTGAAATCGCAAAATGAAGGTCAAGAAGAAGAGGAACGTGAGGTCAGAGTTGAGGATCAAATGGTGCAAGCTGAAGAAGGAAGACTATGATTTGATATGAATATTGATAGGAATATATGAAAAATTTTTCATTTGTCATTTCCCACACATAATTTAAGCAGCAAAAAGTGGTTGAAGCAATTGAGATGGTATTGTGGGAAAGTGGTGCTCTAGTGTTTAGGGACCGTTTAGGGACCAGGCCCCATAATAAAATCTTTGTGGGTTTGAATCCCACACAAGTATGTTGTCCTGAGGTACCCTTGAGCATGGTACCAGGGGGTGGTGGTGGTTGGATACTTGCCTATGGACTTATGGTTCAAGAGGTCCCAGGTTCAAATCCCACCCCTGGCACTACCACCACTGGGTCCCTGAGCAAGACCCTTAACCCTGAGTTGCTCCAGGTTAATTAGAACATGGTAGTCGCTCTGGATTAGAGCGTCTGCTAAATGCCGTAAATGTAATTGTACCATCGTCATCACTGCTCCCTGGGTAGATGTGGCTGCCCACTGGTTTAATTCAAAAAAGCATTTTGTTTTGGTTAACTTTCACTTTACCGTTATTATTCTTCAAAATCTGTATGAGATCGATGTCCATCTGTGCACTGTTCACGATAAGTGGAGGGAATTCTTTCAAGGAGGACTTTGATCCGACTGCAAAGACTTGAACATCTTCAAGATACAAAACACAAAACATCTGGACTTCTGGCAAAACATGACCATGCTTTGAGATCCAGAGACGGAAATTTCCCATCTAATTTTATCATGAAACTGTTTAATAATGCAGTCCTTTACCCAAGGCCTTGCGAGAGATGCTGACCGAGTAATTGGTTTCCGTCTGCCTCACCAGTGTAGACACCAGCTTCTCGGTCATCTTCAGCACTGCGTTCCCAAAAGAAGCAAGTGCCTCTGAATTTGTTCCTTCAACCTTCAGAAGCCCATCCTGGGCATTGAGCACCATGTCTAAATACTTTTCTACAATCTATTCAGCAAAGAGAGAGAAATGTACAGTCATTAGAGCATGCTCTTCTACCACTGTATGAACAAAATTCCATCCATTAACTGAAGAATGTACCTGCAGGGGCAGCAATTGAGCAGTGATGGTGTTGATTTGGTTGAAGAGAATCGCTGCACATGTTGGTGTGAAGTTCTAAAATAAGAAGTTCATCAAGTGATCAGTTTGTTCATTGGGTTTATTACCAGCCTTCAACATAAACATGAATTGTATTACCTTCATTAAGAAGGTCAGAAATCATAATTATCAGGTTTAACTGTGATTACGTGGAAAAGACAAGAACCTGGCATCCTGGAGGCAATGTGATATTTGGAGGTGCTGAAATGGTCGGACCTGAAGCACAAAACATTGTGTATTTTATATTTAAAAGAAATAGATATAAAACTAAAAAAATATAATCAGGGTGCAAGTGGAGGGTCTTGGGAAAATCAATTTAAATAAAGAACAGCCTTGTGAACAATAAATCAGTGCAAAGTGTTTTGTGCTGGAATGAATTCACAGTGACATCTTTTAACTGGGGATGAAACTGAAGAACAGGAAGAAAAGCATGCAGAAAGGATCCAGGCTACTTTGGTTGGGAATGGAACCGAATGGATTCAGAGTCATGCAATCCAGTCCCTTTTCCTCCACTTTCTAATTTTTTCATTTTCATGTCAATTTAAATGTCAAAAATGTTGTTTTTTTGGAAGGCAAACTATAGATCACATGAAATTTGATTATTTTTGGATTGTCTGTGGAGTAATGTCCCTCCTGGATTAGGGTTATGGTTTAGGGTTAGGGTTACCACAGCAACACATAAATGTGGGTTACTGTTTGTGGTCCAATAATGAATTAAGGACTTTTCCTATAATTATAGAATTTAATTAAATTCACAAATATATACATACTAACCCCCTGAAATGCTTGATCCTGCAGCATTGCTGGTGTAGTAAATGCTTGGGATGGTCATCACATCTTAACAAACAACAGGTTCGGCTCAAAAAACATGGACATAATGACCATAAACAACCCACTTTATGGGACAAAGGAGCAGGTGATTCATTTAGCATGTAAAGTCATTTACATCTACATGGTGCTGCAAACCTTGAACATTAATTCAGCAAAAAAAAAATTAAAAATCTAATTTCCACACTTTTCCACTTCCCTGAGATGATGACGATCACCTAAGACCCAAAGCTTTGGGATCAACACATGAAGCCCTGGATTTGGTTTGAATGAATTTACGTTTGGAATGTATTGACTTCTACTGCTTATTTAAAAATATAAGGACTTCCAGCTTAGCTGCTCAAATATATTAGATTTGACAAAAATTGTCCTCGGACTGGGACTGATTGAGAGTATGACCATGACAACTTTTTTGGGGGCCAATAACTGTAAGAACTTAGGGTTAGGGTTAGGAATAATTCACTACAACTATCATTCTCCATTTATAAGACCAACAAGCAAGCAGGTTGTTGTTTTTGCTTTCCACCGATTTTGGGATTTCTCAGCTGTTTGTTTTCAGCCAGTTTTAAGGCTTCCCCTGCTTTATTTCCCACCTGTTTTTGAAAGGGAAGTGAAAGTGACTGTTCTAGTCATTGCGAGGTCACAGTACAGCACACAGTGAGCCACAATGAAATTGGACCTCTGCATTTAACCCATGCAAACACCATGCAGCAGGGGGCAGCTATGAAAGTTGCATGGGTTAAATGCAGAGGTCCAATTTCGTTGTGGTTCACTGTGTGCCTCGCAATGACAAGGGTTGTCACTTTCACTTCACTTTCAAAAACAGGTGGGAAATAAAGCAGGGGAAGCCTTAAAACTGGCTGAAAACAAACAGCTGAGAAATCCCAAAATCGGTGGAAAGCAAAAACAACGACCTGCTTGCTTGTTGGTCATTCAGTCATTATCAGTCATTATCACTTCACTCTCACTTTTCATTTAAGGGGGCCATATCCAGCAACCTGGGAGCAGTCAAAGGGATGGTACCTTGCTACAGGTCTTTTCAAACCCATAATTTTCCGATCCTGGTCCCTAAACACTAGGCCACTGTTGCCCTTGGGCCACAGCTAACACAGAGGTTGGGACACTAAGCAGAGCAAAGCTAAAGCAGGACAAGAAATTCATGAACAGACCACATGGTAAAAAGAAACATGGCATGGAGAACACGGGACTTTCTAATTATGGAGAAAAGTTATTTTGCTTGCCTAACATATTCAATCATGGGCAGAATGGAAAAAAAAAGAACATAACTATGGCTTTTTGGATAAACAAAAGAATGAACATGGAGGTATGTTAGTACAAGACTTCAGCCTTTAAAATGAATAATATTACCTGCACAGTAAGCTGAATCGCAGCTCATCGGACTGACAAGCTCATAGACATAATAGTTTCCTGTACATGCTTTCACACGAATTGGAGGGAAGCCGACATAACAGCAGTCAATTTCTGAAAACCCACAGACCCCACGGGTGACTATCCCATCTCCAATCTGAGGGTGAGGACCGCTGAGCCACAGAGAGATATTCGTACCACATCTGGATGAACTGATGCAGCTCTCTGGCATCTGGATGTTCATACCATTGTACAGCAGTCGGTACCAGCCTGTCCATTTGATATGTGCATCACAGTTGGTGCCCCCGGTCTCATTCGTGCCTCTCCATGGCTGGTCGAGGGAAGTGTAGTTTGTGCAGGGATCATAGGTGAAAGTGTCGAATGCAACTGTCATGAAAACAGATGAACAGATGTAATAATTAAACAGTCTGTAAAGTAAGAGTCAGCAAAGCTCTCAGTCCATTTTTTCCAGGTTAAATATGAATTGAACTAATATTAAGCCATTTTTTCATCATCAAAGTGCTCTAAAAGTGTCCAATTCACTCATCTACAACAATATCCACTAGCTAAAACTTCCCCTCTTCACACAGGTATAGTGGTCACCCTGGAAGTGGGAAGATGAATATTGCAACTGCTCATTAGACTGTCAAATCATTTTAAACAAATGTTAGAAACACTTGTTTGTTGATTTTCGGCCAATAACCTGTAACACATACTTAACCATCAACGTTATTAAGCTCATTTGATGTGCTTTACTTGATGCTGTTAGAAATGAGTATATTAGAGGGACAGCTCAGGTTAGAAGTTTTGGAGACAAAGTCAGAGAAGCAAGGTTGCGATTGTTTGGACATGTCCAGAGGAGAGAGGAGGCTCATATTTGGAGGAGGATGTTGAAGATGGAGCTGCTGGGAAAGAGGAAAAGAGGAAGACCAAAGAGGAGTTTATAATGAGAGAGTACATGCAGGTGGTTGGTTTGAAGGAGGAAGATGCAGAGGACAAGAAGAAGAGATGGATGATCCACTGTGGTGACCCCTAAAAAGCTGAAAGAAGAAGCAGCTGAAAGAAGAAGCAGCTGAAAGAAGAAGAAGAAGTTTTGACATCTTTTAACACAGAAGCAGCTGGAAGGAAGAAAGGAAGAAAGGACCCAGTCCACCTCAGCTGGGAAATGAAATGAAGCCTGAACCTAACATGAGGCTGCTGAATGATGCAATCCAGTCTCTTTGTCCTCCACGTTTTTGCCAATAGTCATTGATTTATTTGAAAAAATTGACTTTTAAGGGGCAAGCATGGTGGTTTATGGGATAATAAAGCTTTGGTCATGTGAAACTGGATTGACAATGTATGGCTGGAGTAATGATCCTCCTTCCCCAAACCCAGAGCCACTGTAGATCTGGAGAATACTGTTAAAGAAGAATAATTAGCTCGTAGTTGTGACACAAAATTTTGTGATTGTTTTGGACTACTTGTGAGCGTTGCTAGTCTATTTTATGGATGTTTCTCTGAATTGTTAACAAAAACTCATCATTTCAGTCAGATCTGTAGTCACTCTGGGTAACAATGTCATGAAAACCTCTTGCAACTAGCAGAATTTCCTTCAAGATACTGAGCAAGCCAGCTAAATAATTCATTATGAAAGGATAATAAAGAAAACAGAAGACTTTACCTGCACAATATGTGGGCATTGGAAGTGAAACTGATGGCTTGACAAGTTTGTAAACATAATAATTTCCAGGACATGCTATGACCTGGATTGGGTTTGATGATTGGAAATCTAAGAGTGTTCCATTTGGCAAATTGTAGCTCCCATAGATTTCCCGAGTGACGAGGCCATCCTGGGGCAATGGATGAGATCCATTAAGCAAAAGTCCTGTGTTGCCACCACATTTTATATTTCTCGCATACCAGTCAGATTCAGGGATCTGAGCACTTTTCTCCAGAAGATACAGCCGATACCAGCCATCCCACTCAACAAGGGTATCATCACAGCCACTGAAGTGGGGGTAGACTTTCCTCCAGGAATCATTTAGAACATTGGAAACCATGCAGGGATCAACAGTGACATTTCCTGGAGTGTCTGCTTTAGAAAAAAGTATCAACATTATCACATTTCTCTGAAGAATCCTTAGTAGACCAAGGAAAACAATGCATAGTATTATCTTAAAATTGTAATTAGAGTCAGTAGTTATTTAAGAAGTTGGTACTCAAGAGTATAAACAAGGATGGCACTGAAAACTGCATTCAGCAAAAAACAACTCAGTTCCATTCATCTACTCATGTTTTCCATTCTTCTCCTTTTTAGCTTATCTCCATCTCTCCAGGGTCTCATCAAGCTTCTCCCTACTCTTACTACAGATCACAAAGTCTTCGGGAAACAACACAGGGACTAATCTATCTGTCAACCTGTCCATCACCATTTCAGTGCTGATCCTTGATGTAATCCCACCTCTACTTTAAATGCATCCATCACTCCTACTGCAGACATCACCATTGTCACAACGCCCTCAAACATATTCTTTAATGCTCTGACATACCATTCTGTCACTCTTCCTCAAATAAGCCTCAGCTCTTTTATGTCCACAGAGGTACAATACAACTGCTGATCTTTTTCAGCTCTGGCTTGTCTAAATTCTTCTGTAAACGTAATGTATTTGTTGTTTCTTATTTCTTTAATTAGTTGCATAAAAATGAGATAACATAAGGAGTGTGGTGAGGTTAATTTCTGATTCTTCTTTTTGTGACTGCAATTCCTGCAGCTTTTATTTTTAAATGTTTAACCCTTGTCCTTTGTCATTAGTCTGAGGGAAATCTTGGGATTTTCTCCTGTTGTAATGGAGAAAATCCAGCCAGTAGAGGGCTCCCTGGTCTGATTGTGCACACCTGGGCTTAGGTGATTACTCGGGTTATGTTTTACATTTGTTATGTTGCTTATGTTTAGTTCTGTGCACTTTATCCATCATTAAAGTTCAGTACGAAGATCTCTGCGTTGCCGTCCAGCCCTCAACACCACATCGTGACACCTGTCTTTGAATAAGTTTAGGTTTTGTTGAAAATTTAATAGAAATTTTACTGGTTAAGTTTACTGCTGGGAATGTTAAAGGTTGTTTAATAATAATATCCATTAGGACATCCTTCCTTAAATTGGAAATGCAGAAAATCAGCCAATAGAAAGCCTTTTTACAATGACAGTAAATGCATTTTGCATGAAAAAATGTGGAACTGGATTTATTTGTAAATATATCTTTGAATTAGTTTCTCAAATTTAAATAAATGTTTGTAAATGTGATTGCCTGCTTTATGTACTTGAATAAAAAGACATTGACCAGTAAAAAGATCCTAAAAACAGGCAATAAAACGAGAGTAAATACACTGAAAACTAAATACCACTGTGAAACAAATAAAATAGGGCTAAGAAACATTTACTGTATGATGTTTTGAGAACGAAGTTTATTACATTCCTCTACATAAATGAACACTATTGGGAAAATTCTCAAAACATTCTACTTCCTCATAAAATTTCATCTCAATTCACAAAAATATTATGTTTCCCACATATCCAGAAGTGACCCTTTTAAAAGGTAAGGCCCTTTAAGAATATTCAGCTTCCCATCACAGTGCAAATCAAATCAGAGTGACTTTAGCACTTTGTTCTCGTTTAAATCTATAATAAAATTAAACTGATGAAGAAAAAACAATCTCACACTCACATAGCTATTAATGCAAATGATCTGATCTTTTCAATCTTTTTATTAATTGTGCAAATAATGAAGAATTCAGGAGACAAACCAATCAACCTATAGAACACTCACTTGATCCTGCTGTAGAATTGCTGGTGGAGTTGAGATTTGGAGTGATGGTTGTCACATCTAAACAAATCATTCATAATCATTAAACTTGCCAATACGATGTAGATCTAATGACCATTAACGGCATTGTTTACTTAACTAACATACTACATACAAACCTACTTAAAATGGAGTACCTGCACAATAAGCTGCATTACAGGTGTTCGGTTGGACAAACTCATAAACATAATAGTTTCCTGGACACGCTTTGACTCGAATTCAAAAGGCCCAATAACAGCAGTTAGTTCCTGAATTCCCACAGACTCCAGAAGCAACAATTCCATCTGCTGTCTGAGGGTGAGGACGTAACGTTTATGCTGGGGATTCAATTCTGTGAGCTGCTTCAGACCATTATTACTACATGACTACACTCCTCCCGTCAAATGATTGAAATCCAACCAAATCACTCTGAAATCATCCTTTAATGCTTCTAGTCTTCACTTACTTATATTTGTGGCACTGCTGTTTGTGAGGATGATTAGTGAGATGACAGTGACCCCTGGTGGGGAGAGAAAGGAGAAGATTCAAAATTAAAAAGTAAAACCGAATACTTGGCATTGTAAAACAGAACCACAGCTTTTCGCCCCTTACACACTTGCAGCAGCTATCTTAAGTTCCCTAGTAGCAGTGATGGGGACGGGACTTTGCTCAAGGGTACTTCAGGGATTCAAAATGGGAGATCTAGTCTCTTTTTGACCCAAGATGGCGGCGCGGTAACACGCAGCGGCCGCTCCGGGGTCCAAACTTTGGTGCTAAAGTCTGTAAAAAGTCTTTCATCCGACTACTTTTCACCGTAAGACTTGCACATGAGCGTCACATCCGTGAATGCTCTTAAACTTAACCGCCAAACACTGCTGGAGCTCAGGAATCAGTCGGGATTCAGTTTTCCAGCGACTCTCCGAACAACGCTACGGGAGTTCGGCGTGCTGAGAAGACCAGGCCTTCAGTCCCCGAGATCACCTGCTGAACCTGGCCGACTGAGAGGACATAGGAAGCGGTGTGAGAGGAAACAGAAACGCGGCAAGCGTGCTGGGGTCCGGGCTCAGCTCAAGGCTAACGCTAGCCGACCGGCTATCCCGTCCGTCCTCCTCGCCAATGTCCGCTCCCTGGATAATAAACTGGACTGTATACGACTCCAGCTGAACACCCAGCGTGAGTACAGAGACTGCTGTGTTTTTGTTTTTACGGAGACATGGCTCAGCGACAGCGTTCCGGACACCGCCATCCAGCTCGCCGGACTCTCCGCGTTTCGTGCGGACAGAAACTCCGCTCTGTCCGGAAAGACCCGCGGAGGGGGGCTGTGTGTTTACGTAAACACACAATGGTGTACAAACGCTGTGCTGGTCTCAGTACACTGCTCAACACTGCTGGAGGTGATAACAGTCAGGTGCAGACCGTTTTATTTGCCCAGGGAGTTCTCTACAGTGTTTATTTCGGCGGTATACATCCCACCCAGCGCTAGTGCTAACAGCGCTAATGCTAACAGCGCGCTGGCTGAACTTTATGGAATTATCAGCGGACTCCAAAACTACCACCCAGACGGATTATTTATTGTTGCCGGAGATTTCAACCATGCAAATCTCAGGTCAGTTCTTCCTAAATTCCATCAACATGTGAACTTTGCAACGAGGGGGGAAAACACGCTGGACTGTGTTTACACAAACCTGGCCGGCGCGTACAGAGCGGAGCCCCGCCCCCACCTCGGACACTCAGACCACATCTCTGTGCTGCTGATCCCAGTGTACAGACCCATCGTCAGGCGCGTGAGGCCCACCCTGAAGCAAGTAAAGACCTGGCCCACAGGAGCCATCTCTGCTCTTCAGGACTGCTTCGAACGCACAGACTGGGACATGTTTAGGGAGGCTGCAACCTACGGTGACTCCATCAACCTGGAGGAGTACACAGCTTCAGTGACTGGCTACATCAGCAAGTGCATTGAGGATGTTACTGTCTCCAAGTTCATCATAACACGACCCAACCAAAAGCCATGGATGACTGCGGAGCTGCGCAGACTCCTAAGAACCCGGGACAAGGCCTTCAAGTCAGGCAAACCTGTCTCGGGCCATCAGAGCGGCGAAGCGAGCTCACGCAGAGAGAATCCATGGCCACTTCAAGTACACTGGTGACACACGGCGCATGTGGCAGGGCATCCAGGCCCTCACCAACTACAGGACATCTCCACCTGCCTGTGACGGTGACCCCTCCCTCCCAGATGCGCTGAACCACTTCTACGCACGGTTTGATGCAGCGAACGACACGAGAATGAGGAAGACCACCCCTCCTCCGAACGACCAGATTCTCCGTCTGACCACAGCCGAGGTGAGAAGATCTCTTCTCAGAGTCAACCCACGAAAAGCTGCCGGTCCAGACAATATTCAAGGTCGAGTGCTCAGAGGATGTGCAGAACAGCTGGCAGTTGTGCTCACTGACATCTTTAACACCTCTCTGAGCACCACTGTTGTTCCAAGGTGCTTCAAGACCACCAGCATCATTCCAGTGCCTAAGAAACCATCCATCTCCTGCCTCAACGACTATCGTCCCGTCGCACTCACACCCATCATCATGAAGTGCTTCGAGAAGCTGGTCATGAGGCACATCAAGTCCCAGATCCCCTCCTCACTAGACCCCCTGCAGTTTGCGTATTGTCCCAACCGTTCAACGGACGATGCAATCTCCACCACCCTGCATCTGGCCCTTTCTCATCTTGACAGAAAGGACAGTTACGTCAGAATGCTGTTCATCGACTACAGTTCAGCATTCAACACCATCATCCCTCAGCACCTGAGTGAGAAGCTGAGGCTGCTTGGCCTGAACACCTCCCTCTGTAACTGGATCCTGGACTTCCTGACTGGGAGACCCCAGTCAGTCAGGATCAGTAGCAGCACCTCCAACACCATCACACTGAGCACAGGAGCCCCCCAGGGCTGTGTGCTCAGCCCACTGCTGTTCACACTGATGACCCACGACTGTGCAGCCAAGCACAGCTCGAACCACATCATCAAATTCGCTGATGATACAACCGTGGTGGGTCTGATCAGCGGTGGAGACGAGGCAGCTTACAGAGAGGAGATACAAGAGCTGACGGACTGGTGCAGAACCAACAACCTGTCTCTGAACGTCGACAAGACTAAAGAGATGGTTGTTGACTTCAGGAGATCACGTCGGGACCACACTCCACTTATCATCAACACCTCACCTGTGGAGTTGGTCCAGAGCACCAAGTTTCTTGGTGTTCACATCACCGACAACCTCACGTGGTCCCTCAACACCAGCTCCATCACAAAGAAAGCCCAGCAGCGCCTCTACTTCCTGCGCAGACTGAGGAAAGCCCATCTCCCACCTTCCATCCTCACCATCTTCTACAGAGGAACCATCGAGAGCATCCTGAGCGGCTGCATTACTGCCTGGTACGGGAATTGCAACGTCTTAGACCGCAAGTCCCTACAACGGGTAGTGAGAACAGCTGAGAAGATCATCGGGGTCTCTCTGCCCTCTGTACAAGACATTTTCACCGCTCGCTGCATCCGCAAAGCAACCAGCATTGTGGATGATCCCTCCCACCCTTCCCACACTCTCTTCTCCCTCCTGCCATCCGGGAAAAGGTTCCGCAGCATACGGGCCTCCACTTCCAGGATGGGAAATAGTTTCTTCCCCCTGGCCATCAGACTGTTGAACTCTGGAACCACCAATATCATGGACTCTTAAAAACCCACCAATAATACAAAACTCTTAAACCCACCACTTCACCCACCACTTCCTCCACTTTTCATTCTGTATTTATTTATTTATCTCGTGTTGCACTCTTGCACTTTAAGTAACTTTAAGTTTTACAGTAACACCGCTCCACCACACTGCTACACCATAATGTGCCTGGGCTGCTTTGTTCCACAACACTGCAGCCTTCCACGGATGAATGTACTGTCTGTCGTGCCGTCTGTTGTTGTCTGTCTTGTCTGTCTTGTCTGCACTTGTTGCCCCGTGTTGTGTCTTATGTTGTCTTGTGTCTTGTGTTGTGTCTTGTCTTGTGTGTAGCACCAGGGTCCTGGAGGAACGTTATTTCGTTTCACTGTGTACTGTGTATATGGCTGAAATGACAATAAAATCCTACTTGACTTGACTTGACTTTCCACTCCCTGCCCTAAAAAATAAGAAACGCTTAATGTATGTCAGAACCGTGTCATAAGTCTGACTGAGTCACATTCTACAGACTTCATGCTTTCTCTCTTTCTGGGACTGACACTATATCGGGAGCAGGTTCTGCCATGTTGTTTAACCTGGCTATTGGGGCACAGATTTAGTACTCAGGTTATGCAGATTGGTGCTATGCAAAGAGGCCAGTGCCATGCAACAAGGAATGGCCTCAGGCATGATCTGTACCAGGAAAATCTGTAGGCTCATTTATTCTGCTTGTTCAATCTGTTTCGGGAGAATCCGAGTAGGGTCCTAAACAGGCGAGGCAGTACAGTGGCCACTTTCAAACTGTGGAGTTGGCACCAACAGCGACATAAGTCTCAACTGTAACAAATCCAATTCAACCAAACCTTCATGAGTTAAGTTTGAAGTTAGTTTCATCCAGTTTCACTAAATGAGGTTGGACCACTAAGTGATTTGGAAAGAAAACAACTTCACCTTGGCGCAATCCCTTCCATATTTTAGCTTTTTGCTAAGCTAGCTGAACTCTTTTAGCTTAGCAAGAATTTATTTTGAGTATGAGGCTATGAACTACAATGCTTGTCTGAGTGTATTTGCTTTATGGCTCCGTTGTATTTTTCTAAACCGGACTCTCTACATCTTGATTATCGAAGTGGGTTAAGGCGTAACAGTAATGGAGGAAATTACTTCAGCAAATGGGTTTCTCAGCTTTGACATCGATTTCGATTATATATATGCAAAGATTGGACACTGTTGTGAAATGCCTCCAGCTTAAAATGCCATTGTTACCATGGCAAGAAAAGTGGATACAAATGCAGTATAGATATATTTTCAGAATCATGTACTTAGTAAAATATTTCTGGGAATATTAATTGGAATATGCACTTCATTTACAAGTTTCAGGAACTGATTGATATTAATATACTACAGTTATACTCCCTTTTTAAACTTTTGCCCAAGCTAAGTTTTAAATAATGAATGTATTTAGCACTTAAATTACATGTAACTTCTGTAACACGTCTACGCTTTTTCCACCATGTTGACATAAACTCTTGAAACGTCTCACTCACCTGTTATACCAATGTGTGTTGTGCTTCGGCCCATTTTTAATAATCCTTTTCCAAGTTGTGATCATTCAGATTGCTCGGATACTTTTACACATTTGAAATGTTTGCTCTCGTTTGCTCACAATGTAACACTGATTTGCATTGTAGCGGTTTTTACCGTTGGACAAGCGGCCAATCAGCCGTGGCATAAACAAAGTGTGTGGTTTTGCAACATGAATAGGTTTCCTGGTCGTGGGTGAAACAGAGCAGGGCTTGTTGTCAGATCGGAAAATCTTCAGCAGCATTGTTTACAGCCGCTGTTACCATAACACAGTATTTTCCAATAGAGAGGTCAAGAAGAGTCTCCCAGGATTATTTCACTGATAATTTGATGTCTATATGCATTCAAGCTGTGTTTTTCTAGACCTGATTAAGAACGGATTACTATGGATGGCTGCAAAAGCAGTCACCAGTGATTTGGAGTGGAAAATGGGAAGAGATGGTGAGTTTTGCCCTAAAAAACTATTTCATTGTGTTGGAATCTTTTGGCGGAAGACAGCAGTCAAATCAAACATCCGGAAAGCAGTGATGGGGTAGGTATCTTGCTAAAGGTTACCTCAGGGCAACCTACTGGTCCAGGACAGCACTAGGCCACCGCTGCCCCAGAAAACAATACACAACCAGAAGAAGCCAAACAAGTATATTTAACAATTTAAGATTTTTTTCTTTGTTATGTGTCATTTTGCTGTGTCTCAATGTGTACCATGTTTCACAATGATCAAAACAGTCACTTTCACTTTCAGTTCAGATATTTGCAGTGATTGAATGTTTATAGTCGAGGTGTTATTATATTAACTAAAACCAACTTGCAGCTTCTTGTTGTATTACTCTCCTGTGATGTTGCCGCTGACGTTAAGACATGCCTGTGCAAATTTAAATAAATGTATATTTGCGTGTGTATGTTCATTTTCCTATGCAAAGCTGATCTTATCTGTTCTCCAAGTGCAGTGTGCATGCAGCCGGGGATATCCAACCATTTCTTTTTTTTTATTGAGTTAAATGTTCACTTTCCCTTTCTAAAACTTTTAACACTTTCTAACACCTGTTGAGCGGAGATGGGAAGTACTTGGTGATCCCTTGGCCTGCCAGTTAGTGCAGGCAGACAAGAGACTTAAACAACATTTAAGATGTAACAAGATGGAGCAGGCAAAATGTGTTTACTTTTACAAGAGTTGTTTATTTACCTGCCAGAGGAGATGCCGGGATCATGAAGGCGGTTCTTCCAGGGTGACGCTCAGCCAGTTGTGCTGACCCTGCAAAATGCCCAATTGTGGGAGTCTTGACTGACTTTCTGGCGGTGGGGGACTGTATTTGCAGTTTGCCCTGTTTGGGGCACCAATGGTCTATCTGTTAGAGACTAGGCTTCTTAATCCGAGGGACGTGGCTTTGAGTCTGGTAGGTTGCTCTGCCCTTTATTGAGGTACCATCTCCATCACTGTGCTGGACATGGCTGACCCCTGCTATACGGTGTGTGTAGGTTAAATACAGACGATGTATTTGGTTGCGTTTTGCTATATGCTAACAATGACAAGCAGTCATTGTTACCATATACTTAACACTTCATTTACTTTCACTTCATTTCTACTTAAAGAAGGAGGGGTGAATTTATTTGCCAGTTCTGCTGTTTGACACTTTATGCACTTGAGCCACTTCAGTGTTACCGATAACTGTTCTCTTATCTTTTCCGGAGAGAAGGACATGGAAGGAAAGAATGAGAAAACACAAAGCTGTCATTACACAAAATGGGTGTTGATGATTGGTGGAGTGGGAACAGAGGCTGTTATCATTTGGCCCACCCCAACCCCTTGGAAAAAGCATAATAAAAAAATATTGAAAATATAATATCTTGAATAGTGAACCTCTTTATTACATCTTTATGGGTATCTTTACAACACTATTATTTTTGTCCAATAATTTTGTCCTCACCAATATCAGCACAGACTGGAACTGTTAGATGAAACACACTGTGACATTCTCTTGCCTGCCATGATATTTATGGCCACAAGAGGGCAAAATAGGAATAGATATTCCTTGATTGTCTTTTCTAAGCAGCAGGCTCACTAGTCTCATGTTGGAGGCCAGGAGTGACTACAGATGATTGGTAAGTAGTAGGTGCTGTCAGAAAGTATGCTGAAGTGGCTTGTGCTCATTACTGTGTTATTTCCCAATGTAGTCATTACCAGTGGCTGGATACTTCAATGCTAATGCACTGGGAAATTCATTATGTTAAAATGGTTGGTAGTGGTTCAGTGGTAGGACACTTGTCTATGGACCAAGAGGTCTGGTTTGAGTCCCACCTCCAGCACTACCATTGGGTTTCTGAGCAAAAACATTTAACTCCAAGTTACTCCAGGACTGTCCATGAAATAATAATAATAATCCTTTATTTATAATCCCACGAATGGGAAATTCGCTCTCTGCATTTCACCCATACACACATGTGCAGCAGTGGGCTGCTATTGAAAGCACCCGGGGAGCAGTGATGGGGACGGCACCTTGCTCAAGGGTACCTCAGGGCAACCTACTGGGAAGGGGTTCGAACCCCCGATCCTCCGATCATGTGGCTGATGCCCTAACCACTAGGCCACCACTGCCCAAATCAGGAACTGGAAGTCTCTCTGGATAAGACTGTCTGTTAAATTTCATAAATGACTGAGGGTTACCCTCAATATGGCTCCTGGGGAAAGGACACTGTAATTGGTAGGCTGCATGGTGGGTCGAGGAGTTAATTAATTTATTGATTGTTAATGGATAACTTTATTTCTCTGTTTATTTCTTCATTTCTTTTGGCTGCTCCCGTTTAGGGGTCACCACAGCGGATCATCCGTTTCCATTTCTTCCAGTCCTCTGCAACTTCCTCCTTCCTTCCTCCCTGTCTCCCCCTGGACATGTCCAAACCAATGCAGCCCTGCATTTCTTACTTTGTCTCCAACCTGAGCTGTCCCTCTAATATACTCATTTCTAATCCTGTCCATCCTCATCGCACCCAACGAAAATCTCAGGATCGCACCTGAAACAATCTGCAAATGCGTTGATATAATCAACAGTGACACACGGACATATGGAATGTTATCGCTTTACTCTTTATTGAGTAAACGATGTGATCATTTGATGTTGGTTTAGTGAAAGTGAATATTTAATTGTGAAACACAGCATGCAGTGAAGCCCAACCAAATACAACCTCTGTATTTAACACACACATACCTTCCAGCAGGGGCCAGACAAGACCAGAGAGCCGTGATGGGATGATACCTGTCTGAAGGGCACTGCGAGGGTACATGTATATATATAATTTGTGGCTACACATTACATTATTATATAACCTCCAACCGCTACCCATCGTGGTGGAGGGGCTCGCGTGTCCCACTGATCCTGGGAGCTATGTTATCGGGGGCTTTATGCTCCTGGTAGGGGCACCAAGGCAAACAGGTCCTAGGTGAGGAAGAGACAAAGAGCGTTCAGACCTCTTCTGATAAATGCAACATTTGGAAGACGTGTTCCCTCACCCAGACGTGGGTCACCTGGGCCTCCCTCTGGAGCCAGACCTCAAGGTGGGGCCCGCTGGCGAGCGCCTGGTGGTCTGGGCCACACATAGTCCGGCCGGGCTCAGCCCGAAGAGGCAACGTGGGTCCCCCTTCCCATGGGCTCACCACCCGTGGGAGGGGCCAAAGAGGTCGGGTGCATTGTGAGCTGGGCGGTGGTCAAACGGGTTCTAACGGTCCGATCCTCGGCTGCAGAAGCTGGCTCTAGGACGTGGAACGCCACCTCTCTGCAGGGAAGGAGCCTGAGCTAGTGCGCGAGGTTGAGCAGTTCCAGCCAGGATATAGTTGGGATCTCACCTCAACGCACAGCCACCCTGGAACCAGTCTCCTGAGTAGGGCTGACTCTTTTTCCACTCTCTCGGGAGTTGCCACCAGTGAGAGGCGTACAGCAGGTGTGGGTATTACTTATTGCCCCACTGCTTGGGGCCAGCATCAGTTTACCTGCAGATGAGAGGTGGCGCCCTCCCGCCTTCTCGGGTCAGGGACGGGGTCCTGCGTTGTCTCAAGACTGGGACTACCCACCCTTTCTGGGGTCTCTGGAGGGGGCGCCAGAAAGTCGCCCCTCCTGGTGACTCCATCGTTCTGCTGGGGGACTTCAATGCTCACGTGGGTAATGACAGTGACACCTGGAAGGGTGTAATTGGGAGGAATGGCCCCACCCAACCAGAGCAGTGTTTTGTTATTGACCCTTGTGCTCACAGATTGTCCACAACGAACACCATGTCTGTGTTATTAAGTGATGTCCACAGCACCTGGCACCAGGACACCCTAGGCCGCAGTTCAATGATCGACTTTGTGGTCGTGTCATCGATTCTATGGCCCCATGTCTTGGGACATCAGGTAAAGAGAGGGGCGGAGCTGTCAACCGACCATCACCTGGTGGTGAGTTGGCTTCGTTGGCGGGGAGGATGCCGGTCAGGCCTGGTAGGCCCAAACGCATCGCGGAGGGTCTGCTGGGGAACTTGCAGAGTCTCCTGTCAGGACAAGCTTCAACTCCCACTGCCAAAGCTTTAACCACGCCCCGGGGGAGGTGGGGGACATTGAGTCTGAATGGACTATGTTCCGCGCCTCCATTGTCAAGGCAGCTGACCGGAGCTGTGGCCGGGAGGTGGTCGGTGCCTGTCGCGGGCAACCCTAGGAATCTGCTGGTGGACACAAGTCGGTGAGGGATTCATCAAGCTGAAGAAGGAGTCCTACTGGGCCTTTGGCCAGTGGGGCTCCTCGGAAGCATGATAGGTACCGACAGGCCGTTTACGCGGCTCTGGTGGTTGCTGAGGCAAAACCGGCATGGGAGGAGTTTGAGAGGCCATGAGAAGAACTTCAGGCGTTTCGAGGAAATTCTGGTCCACCATCCGGCGGTCCCCAGGAGGAAAGTAGTGCATGGTCAACACAGTGTATAGGATGGTGCGATGCTGACTCTCGACCTAGGACGCCATGGTCGGGTGGGGGAGTACTGGCACCTCCTTAATTTCACCAACATGCCTTCGAGGAGGAAGCAGAGCCTGGGACAGGAGGTGGACTCTCCTTCCATCTCTGGGTCGAGCTGCCAAGGTGGTCAAAAGCCTTGCGGCAGGGGCTCGAGTGGATGAGAGATCCCCGCCAGAGTTCTCAAGGCTCCTGATGTTGTAGGACTGTCATGGCTGGACACGCTCTGCAACATCGCATGGACATCGGGACAGTGCCTTCTGATTGGCAAACCGGGCAGGTCCCCTCGGATAAGCGGAAGAAAATGGATGGATGCATGGATTATTATATAATAAATAATAATATAATATATACCCTTGAGTGCCTTCCCCATCACTGCTCCCCGGGCAGCTTTCAATAGCTGCCCCCTGCTGCACGGTGTTTGAGTGCATGGGTTAAATGCAGAGGTCCAATTTCTTTTATTTGCAGGTCACTTATTAAAGCTGACTGTGCTGGAATGGAAGGCTAGCTATATAAACATGCTTATAAATGTAATAACATGTTAACAATACAGCTATTACAGTTGACCCATGTACTGTTACACACGGTTTACAGTAATGCACTTAATATAATTAACTAAGCTCACCAGCATCAGCTTTTACTGTAATTCACTAGAAATTAAGCTGATATTCATGTGTAATTAATTAAACTTTTTACTTTAAAGTCAGGATGTTCTGCTCACTCTTTAATGGAATACAGTAATGAGGATACAACAGTGGGACTAAATGTCTTTCTGTACAGTTTAATGTGATGTTATAGCAAAGTTTGGTGATTGCGGAATGTTTCATGCACGGTGAGGATATTAGTTCAGTGTTCCTTCTTCATAGATGTGAAGTTATTCATGAGCGTATCACAGTAAACAAGTGTTTATTGTGCGTTGAATAGTGTAAAGGTGATGGAAGGTTATACACTGGCAGGAATAGTAGTATACACAGATTTTAAGGTTTTCAAGTTTCCACTCACCACCCCTAGTGACAAAGGAAGACATCGAAAATAAAACCCCTTACAGGTGACTATTTCACCTCTATAGATCAGTTTTAACCAGCTATTGAAAGTCTAAAAAGCTTGAACCGGAAAAAACCACATTATACTCATAAAAGCAAAAAATATTATTCTCTGTCATCCAGGTGTTTCTATATAGTTTCACAATAGAGAGACCGAAGAGCTTCCACCACTGCATGTACAACTGCCTTGCCTAGAAGCAAAAGAAAAGACATAGCAAGACTAAAAATTTCACAAATACATAAAGAAGTCACATTTTATAGGCGCTGCTCAAAATGGTTAAATTTATTAAAAACATCCTAACAGTCATTTATAGTCTCGAATCGTTATAT
Source organism: Hepsetus odoe (assembly GCA_017165825.1). NCBI lineage: Eukaryota > Metazoa > Chordata > Actinopteri > Characiformes > Hepsetidae > Hepsetus > Hepsetus odoe. The sequence continues at coordinate 21,938,298 of CM029386.1, forward strand.
TTTAAGGTTTTAGGAAATTGATCTAAATCAAAAACAATGAACCTTGAAATGCTTTAATTTGGGTCAAAAAGGACAGATATTATTAAGCAAATAGTTCATCAATAGTGCATCAACTAATCACTGACCTCTTTGTTGAAGACACAGTGGACCAGGAAGATGAAGGTGCCCTGCTGTGAGTTGAGGAGCAGGAAGACAGCCTCCACTACCTTACTGTTTCTTGCGAAGAAACCTATAATCCAGGGGCAACCGAGGATCAGGATCTGTGCCAGAGTTTTAAAGGCAATGGTTCTTCATAGAGGGCGAGAGAGAGAGAGAGAGAGAGAGAGAGAGAGAGAGAGAGAGAAATGAGATCATATACAGAAATGTTTCAGGTGTGTCAGACTGTGAAAATGTGAAAACATAGGTTTTTGGTTACTTGTGTTGTCTGATACGAGATCGATCGCTGTTCAGTCGTGCAGAGTCAAAGTGTGATTGACTATGATGAAGATGCAGAGACCACGCTGAGCTGCAAACATGATAATCGAATTAGTAAAAAAGAAAACATAAGGCTCTGCTTTATTTTTGATGATCCCCTTAGATAAGCTACAGATAATTTCATTGAGAAACTATCTGCAGAATTATCAGCAGGTTGTGTTTAGGGTTAGGACTAGATTTGAAGTTTAAGTTAATGCTAGAGGTGAAGTTTAGTTGAGAGTTATAAATAGTCTGCTTAAAGTTCAGCTGCATTAATAGACATTGAGTTGAATGTTAACAAAAGTGTGAGCATTCACGAAGCCATCTACATGGATGATCCTACACTTGGGAATAATATGTAGTTAGCCCTTTTTTACTGACCGGATTGGGCTCAGTTCCTGTACTGAAAAAGTCAGTCAACAGTAACTATGACTTTTGTGGGCTTTAGTGGGTTTCTGTTTACATCTTTTAGCATCTGCTCTATTGATACCATATCCTTGATGGCAGTGCTTTCGCTCTAAACTGAGGAAGTGCTGGTTGTTTTTAACAAACAGCACCAAGCCTCATAGAGTCTCAAGCTCAGAACTGGTTTGAGAACTGTTTCGTTGTGAAAAGGGCTTTGTGCAGTCTATGGGCTAACATCGTATCCTCTCAAGGAGTTTTGCTCTTTTGCCACTTTTGGACAAAGTTATATAATTACAAATCTCAATGTATGTGTTTATGATGTGTCTGAGCCATACTGAAGGTAAATCTGTACTGTGCAGATGTTTGAGGACCTACTGTTATAATAAAACACACAGGACCCAGAAAACTCCACACAAAATCACTCTGATCCAGCATCTGGAGGAACAACTAATACAGATGTTACAACAAGAAACTTGAAATGAAACAGGATCAGTCTGCGATAAAAGGTCAGTGAGCTAATATTTTATCATCTCTGCTCACGTTTCATTGTCGTATCCATTCTGAACGGTTCCCACGGAAATGCCCACAATTACCAGAGGAACGATGTAACCGAGCAAACATTGAAAGCCTTCCAGGGTCCAACATCTTCTCTGCTTATTTCATCTTTCTGGAGGTTCTTGACAGAGGTGAAGAGCAGGACAGCATCAATGAACATCCACACAAAAGCAGAGGAAGAGGAAGTGAGAAACACCCATTAAACTGCAACACAGCAGCTGGAGGAGAGAGAGAGAGAGAGAGAGAGAGAGAGAGAGAGAGACAGGAAAGATCTGATGCTCATGCTGCCTTATTGTAGCTTTTGCATTTTTTCTGCATAAGTGCATACATTTGGAGATGAGATAAAACCAAAATGGCTCTTTTTCACCTATGTTTTTTGATGTACTGCAAGAAACTCAGTCAGCAGGAAGAGGAGCTGAGCCAGAACAGACTGATGCAGAGGTTGATCCGCCAGTTGTTGACTCGGCTCCCAGGACCAAAAGCCAAAGGTCATCAGAGCTGCTTCAGGAACACCAGTCCCACTGACACAGAGATGATATTGATCAGGTACAATGATTGGTCATTGTCATTGTCATCGATGGCTCCATGTTCCAAATGTGCATCCTGAAAGTCCATAAAGATAAATCATCCCTGTGTGTACATCCTAAACATATATTTCCCACAATGGGAGTCACTTTCATGGGAACTGTAATAAGTTGGTTTTATATTGGATCTTAGCTGAATATAATATCTTACTAGAAACCACTTTAATTGGCTTCATATTCACATCAGTGTAAAATTCAAGGCAAAATATTTATAACAGGTCTTCCTGTTTCCCTAGAACTGCTGGAAAGGCCGTGATGGTGTACTGTATCATGGTCTTACAGTAGCTTGCACTGAGTTACCCCTGAGCAGCAGCAATTATCCCCATCACTGCTCTTTGGGCACTTTAACTAGCGAAAAACTATGTAAATAGCAGCCCCCAGAAAGTGATGAGCAGTCACTTCCTAGTTCCTTTTCCAGTCTATTACCTCACTTGGGTTGATCAGGTACGATGATTGGTTGTTGTCATTGTCATTGGTTGGTCCATGCTCATAATGTGGATTATCCTGAAAATACATAAAGATACATCATCACTGTATGTACCTACTTGGGGCTACTTGGCCAGTAGACCTGATTTACCTGTTACTGCATAGACACACACACACACACACACACACACACACACAGAGTTGTTGGCATATTGGATCTTACCTTACTTGGGTTAGTCTGCATGATGAGAGCGAAGGTTGACAGGTGATCACAGGAGCACACAGTGTGACTAATGTTGGTCTGGAGAGGGTAACAGCCATAAACAATCCACTCAGTCTCATTCCAGTAACCAGGAGAGAAAACATTAGGGCTGAACTCCTCTACAAATAATAACAAACATACTCTCTAAAACAATAATAAATGTTTTAAGCCATTTATAATGTCTTTGCAATCATCATTTGGGCTATTTAGTTACATTTCGTTCTCTCAGCAGCAATAATGCACCGAATCCGGAATCAATATAACCCCGCCTGGACTACTGGCTCGACGTGCCACCTACACGGACTTCCAGAACAGATCTATGCTAATTGTGTAACCTCTGCAACAACTCCTTACATGCAGTCCTGGGGTTGGGCTAACAGGGTCAAGGTTTCAGACAGTATACTGAGCTTTGTTGGGAACTTGTACACTTTGTAGAACTAATGTTATAGTTTAGCCTGAGCTGGGTTTAAAGCAGAATCACACAAAATAATATTCAGTTAAAGTTCTTGCTGTTTAAATGGAAAATTTGGGATCTAGTGCTGAAATCTGGCTTCGTCTTCTGTACTAGAAATCCAGTGACTCACTGCAATGTGCTTCAGAGTGATGTTGACGGGTTTGGTCAACCGTGTGTTGTTGGTTTTGAGCAGCGTAGGCCGGACAATTAATGCTGGACATCATGGTCTTCTGTTCTTCAGTTGTGCTTTAAAATGTTTGGCCCCCAGCATGTCTGCAGTTGATGTAGCTCATTAAGGCCACAGCAGCTGATCCTAAAGACAAAGATATAAATTAATAAACTGTTTAAACATGACTGTTTAAAGACTAGTGCCGGAAAAGAACAAAAATATCAAGAGAAGGGACGATTTAGTGAACAAACTACATGAAACCATTTTGGATATTAAATAAGGTCAACAGCTACATCCCACAAGTGAAGGATGAATCCATACCATTGTTTTCCTTTGCAATTCCAATGATGTCAATGTCTAAGTAAGATGAATTGGTGTAGAGTTTAGGGATGGTTCCCAGGGTAGCATTTGGTCCAACCATCAATACTTGAACCTCTGCCGGACAAAAATTCCAGAGAATTAGACAAAATAACCCATTTCTGTATCATTCAATAAAGTTTATTTTTTATTCATTCCTATTTTTTTTACCTAAATTTGGAAGAGATATGGGGGTGATATTGTAGGTGTCTGTTTTCATCACAAGTACCGACAGTAGTTTCTCAGTAGCAACCAATATTTTGTTTGCATAGAACACGTCGGTTTGGTTGACTGGTCCAGTAGTCAAGAAGCTTTCATTCATCACTTTTTGCAAAGTTTCAACGACAACCTAACCCGTTCCCAAATATACACATAGTTAGAAACACAAATAACCAGCGTCGTCATCCATCAAATCACTGTGCAAGTACGGAATGGAGTCGAGTGTTTCTTACACTTGGTGGTAACTCTACATATGTGCTGTTGAGAATCTCGTCCAAGAGGCTAAATCCAGATGCTTCTTTGAAAAAAATCTAAAGAAAAATACGAGCAGAATCAGGAAACTTTACACAGTTAAAACTCGGATTTACTGAATAGATCTTCATGTTTTATTAAACAATTTGATGGTCCTGCAAACATGAACAGGAAACGCTGTTGATTTGACTTCTTTCTCCTCCCAGTTTCCTTCTCGTTATTTGAACCAAGTCTATTATTTTATATCAAGCACATACACAATTGTTGCTTTAACCTATTTGGTCTTAAATAACCGAAAACAAAGACTCACTTTGCTTTCCATGATGAGAGTGAAGGTTGAGAGGTGAACACAGGAACACACGGTGTAGGTGTTGCTGAAGCTGATGGCCTGACAACCATCTTCAACCCATCCTGAGTCCTTCCAGTACACGCAGGTGAGATTTGATTCAGGTTTACGGCCCTAAAATAAAAAGTAACAAATGCTTTTTGCAAAGTTCTTCAGTTTGAACATCAGCAGGTCTGCCGAACTGGAAGCGATATTGTCAAACGTAGGCGAAGTTACTTTAACTAACAGTTGTAGATAAAAAACTGACTTGATTGTGTTGAGTTAGTTGACTGGGTGTGCTGAGCTGTGTGTTGGGGGTTTTGGGGCAGCGTACGACACTATGGTGGACATCATGGTTTTTTCGGTGTTGTTATTAGTGTTAAAGAGGCTTGGGCTCAGCATGGACCCTAAGTTGAAGAAACTCATGAAGGCCACAGCAGCCGATCCTGGAAGGACAAGAACATCATTACAGTCAGACTGAACTGACAGGAGAACTGGACAGGATAAAGAAGCAGGAGTGATAACTGATTTATCAGTCTATTCAGTCTTCAACGGGAACTTGAGTGCTTGTAAAGCAGACATGATTAATATCTATATAGTGATGGCTGAAAAAGATTATAGGCATTAAATTGTGGTTGTGAGTCTTTTTGGAACAAGATATTATTATTTTATTTCAATAAATAAAGCTGGTCTTATGCAAAAGCTGTAAGTTGCTGTTTCTACGGGTGTGCCTTTGTTTTTGTTTCATTATATATATATATATATATATATATATATATATATATATATATATATATATATATATATATATATATATATATATATAAATATTCATTTTTATTGCTATTTTTATTGTATTGCTACTGTACCATTGTTATTCTTTTTGAAATTCAAGATGAGGCTTCCATATCCATATGAGCACCATTTAAACCGAGTGGAGGGATTTTGTTCAACGAGGTTTTCGGTCCCACTGCGAAGACCTGAACATCTGAGAGAAAGCAGCACAAAATTATAAACTTTAACCTTTCTCATGATGAACCACAGCTCAGGATCCCTACCTGTGTTCTCTGCACAGTGAATGGAAATTCAATGTGTTCATTTGTTTAAAGTTCCTTTAATTCATTTAAAAAATGATCTACCTAAACCAGGCAGAGTGAAATTAACAGAGTCAGTCGTCTCCGTCGGCTTCACCAGCGTGGACACAAACGTCTCTGTCATGTTCAGCATTTTATTTCCTGAGTACATGTTTGCATTCAGAAGCTGCTGCTGAAGCACATATTTGACAACCTGAAGAAGAGATTAAAAGAATGCAGAAAACTAACCTAATGAAACATTGGCAAGATTTGATGCATAGATTAAACCCCCATCATGTGGCCCCATGTCCCATGTTTGTGTTTTAACTACAGTACTTACGTCTAGTGGCAGCACTAGATTAGCGCTGTTCATAATGAGGTTAAGCAGGTTGTCTGCACATTTTGTTGAAACATTATTCTGAAACAAGAAGCTGCAAACATTTACTTGACTATTAAAAATCTTGATGATTGATTATTAGCCAGAAATAGGAAGTGTTATCATTTTCAAATGATACAAACCTGGCATTGTGGAGACATTGTGATCATCTGAACTAAAAGAGAAAGACAATCAGTTCACTTTAAAGTTTCATTTAATCATAAATACTTTATTTCCCATTTTCTTTACTTCTAACAAGTCTTACTGACATGCATGGTGGCGTTAATGGCCAGTGATGAAGCTTTTCCATGAACTGTTTATAAAATAGTGTAGAGGTCATTTTAAACTATGCCTGAACTTTAAATTCAACATGTAAATAACCTTCATTTCACACAGGATTATGAATCATCTGAGATCTTTTTTGTACTTTACTTTTTCAGCATTTACTTTCAGAATTGTTGCTTATAATGTAGGTCTGATTCAAATGGCATTTAACAGGTAGTTATTTCTAATAATTAACCCATAAAACATATGATTTATATTGAAACATCAATCTGCAAAAGTTCATAATAATCCACAATGTATTTCAGTTGTTTTATCATCGTGTTAAACTGTTTTACATACTATGGCATACACTTTATAACACAAAGTTATTGTAAGGTTAAAATGCTGAGAAATTTCTCCCGGGACCTACATGGGGACGTGGTCAGATTCATGATAGTGGCTGCTGGTGTTGTGGGAAAGATGGATGTGACAGTGCCTGTTTCAAAAGATTAGGGAAAATTTGGGGACAGCATCCAAACATCCGTCTGGAGGACCATGGTGAAAGAAGGGCATACGTTGGTCCTTCAAGAGACCCATTGGATTTTGTTTGTGTTTTTAACATGCACTTCTCTGGGACTCTGCTCTAGGTGTGGCAGGTTTTGGCGCCCCAGGAGCAGTGCCTTTTGGGGAGGGGGAATTCTGTCATTTTTTTTTCCATATTCTGGGTGTTAAATGTAGTAATCTCTCTCTCTCTCTCTCTCTCTCTCACTATATATATATATATATATATATTCTGCCTTCTGTCTCCTCTTCTTTTACTTTTGGCTGCTCCCTTTTAGGAGTCACCACAGCGGATTAACTGTCTCCATTTCTTCCTGTCCTCTGCATCTTCCTGCTTCAAACCGACCACCTTCATGTCCTCTCTCACCACATCCATAAACCTCCTCTTTGGTCTTCCTCTTCATTTCTTTCCTGGCAGCTCCATCTTCAACATCCTCCTTCCAATATAATCCTCGTCTCTCCTCTGACATGTCCAAACCAACTAACCTGCTTAACTTGTCTCCAAGACGCCTAACCTGAGCTGTCCCTCTAATATACTCATTTCTTAATTCTGTCCATCTTCGCCACACCCAACGAAAATCTCAGCATCTTTAACTCTGACAATATTCTGCCTTCTGTCCATTTGAAAATATCTTCTCAAAATAAAACTTATGAATTTCCTGAATGACCTACTTGGCGTCATGGTCACTTCAGTACTTGTGGCTGCTGGAATTGTAGAAGACTCTGGTGTGACAGTGCTCACATCTGAAAGGTGGAAATTAAACAAAGTGTTCTACTCATATTTTAAATCAGATATTCTTTTTTACTTATATTCTGGGTACATGAAACAGAAAGTCATGTATGTGCTTATTTTTATTTGAATGTTAATTTTAGTGAACCAAAACTCATATACAATTACATATATACATTGACTATCTATAGAAAAACTTAATGCTTATCTCTTCTTTATGTTTTTTTATGATTTATGCATGAGTCATGTTACTTCTTTTGAAAGGGTTAAACCAAATCAAATAAAACTGAGTAGTTCACCCATTGCTTCGGCTGCAGGAGTTGAACCAGTTGTACCTAAAATAAAAACCATGTTATGTCAAAGTTAAACAAGAGCATGTTTAGCATTATTTGATCTGAACTAAAAATAACAAAAGCTAACTGCACGATGCACCTTCAGTATGACAACTGTTATTCCTTATGGGTTCTTTAAGTTATTTAAAACATTGTTGACTCACTTGGAGTCGTGGTCACTTTAGTGGCTGCTGGAGTTGTGGGAGAGTCTGACATAATGATGCTCACATCTGAAAGGTGGATATAATTCTAAGTCTTTCTACACATTCAAATGGAAGATTTATGTTCTCTCATATTCTGGTTATGAGAAACATATCAATGAATATACTTTTCACTTAATCATGATTTCTAATCAATTTATAAACTGTAATTTATTTACTGCTGCACACACAGTTTAGATACTCCTGTCTAATCTTATCTGTCACCCTGTCCATCATTATTTCAAGCACAAAAAGGCTCAGCACTCTATTTCTACTGCAGACCTCACCACTGTCACATTATATTCAAAAATATGAGGCATTGCTGCTATTTTTAATACAGTAACATTTTGAATTTCCCAGATCATATATCTCATATTCTAAGCTACAAATCTCATGACTCTAAATAAATGAAACCCTTGAATAATAATTAGTGAACCGACTACCTACATCAATAAATAACATTGAATACCACAGTATATTTAGCATTGTTTGATCTGAACTGAATTTAACAAAAGCTAATGATAGAAATGCTCCATTATGACATCTGTTATTTACTTTGTAAATAATTAAAAGATTGAAATGTTGACCAAACATGAATGTTAACCAGATATTGGCCCTGTGCAGTCATTTCTATAAATTCGAATTTTTTTTTCATATTCTGGGTGTTAAATGTAGTAATCTCTCGCTCTCTCTCTCTCTCTCTCTCTCTCTCTCTCTCTCTCTCTCTCGCTATATATATATATATATATATATATATATTGCCTTCTGTCTCCTCTTCTTTTGCTTTTGGCTGCTCCCGTTTAGGAGTCAACACAGCGGATCAACTGTCTCCATTTCTTCCTGCTTCAAACCGACCACCTGCATGTCCTCTCTCACCACATCCATAAACCTCCTCTTTGGTCTTTTCTCTTCTCCTCTTTCCTGGCAGCTCCATCTTCAACATCCTCCTTCCAATATAATCCTCTGTCTCTCCTCTGGACATGTCCAAACCAACGCAAGCTTGCTTCTCTAACTTTGTCTCCAAGACGTCTAACCTGAGCTGTCCCTCTAATATACTCATTTCTAATTCTGTCCATCCTCGTCACACCCAATGAAAATCTCAGCATCTTTAACTCTGACAATGTTCTGCCTTCTGTCCATTTGAAAATATCTTCTAAAAATGAAACTTATGAATTTCCAGAATGACCTACTTGAGCTTCATAATACTTCAGTACTTGTGGCTGCTGGAGTTGTAGAAGACTCTGGTGTGACAGTGCTCACATCTGAAAGGTGGAAATTAAACAAATTTTACTCATATTTTAAATCAGATATTTTTTTTACTTATATTCTGGGTACATGAAACAGAAAAGTCATGTATGTGCTTTTTTATTTGAATGTTAATTAGCAAACCTAAAACCTACATACAATTGGTTACTTCGACTATCTATAGAAAAACTTAATGCTTATCTCTTCTTATGTTTTCTATGATTTATGCATGAGTCATGTTACTTCTTTGAAAGGGTTAACCAAATCAATAACCTGAGTAGTTCACCACTGCTTCGGCTGCAGTGGAGTTGAACCAGTTGTACCTAAAATAAAACCATGTTAGTGTCAAAGTTAAACAAGAGCATGTTTAGCATTATTTGATCTTTGAACTAAAAATAACAAAAGCTAACTGCACGATGCACCTTCAGTATGACAACTGTTATTCCTTATGGGTTCTGTAAGTTATTTAAAACATTGTTGACCTACTTGGAGTCGTGGTCACTTTAGTGGCTGCTGGAGTTGTGGGAGAGTCTGACAAAATGATGCTCACATCTGAAAGGTGGATATAATTTTAAGTTTTTCACATTCAAATGGAAGATTTATAATTTTTCATATTCTGGTTATGAGAAACATATCAATGAATATACTTTTCACTTAATCATGATTTCTAATCATCTCTATAAACTGTAATTTATTTTACTGCTGACACACAGTTTAGATACTCCTGTCTAATCTTATCTGTCACCCTGTCCATCATTATTTCAAACGCAAAGGCCTGCACTCTATTTCTACTGCAGATCTCACCACTTTCACATTGTATCTAAAAATATGTATTGTTGTTATTTTACTATACAGTAAATATTTTGAATTTCCTGATCATATATCTCATATTCTAAGCTAAAATCTCTATGATCTAAATAAATGAAACCCTTTGAATAATTAGTGAACCGACTACCTACATCAATAACATTGAATACCACAGTATATTTAGCATTGTTTGATTTGAACTGAATTTAACAAAGCAATGATAGAAATGCTCCATTATGACACCTGTTATTTACTTTGTAAATAATTAAAAGATTGAAATGTTGACCAAACATGAATGTTAACCACATATTATCTCTGTGCAGTCATTTCTATAAAATCGAATTTTTTTTTTCATATTCTGGGTGTTAAATGTAGTAATCTCTCTCTCTCTCTCTCTCTCTCTCTCTCTCGCTTATATATATATATATATATATATATATATATATATATATATATATATATATATATATATATATATATGTAGCAGCACGGCCTTCTACCTCCTCTTCTTCTTTTGGCTGCTCCCGTTAGGGGTCACCACAGCGGATTAACTGTCTCCATTTCTACTCCTGTCCTCTGCATCTTCCTGCTTCAAACCGACCACCTTCATGTCCTCTCTCACCACATCCATAAACCTCCTCTTTGGTCTTCCTCTTCTTTTCTTTCCTGGCAGCTCCACTTCAACATCCTCCTTCCAATATAACTCTGCCTCCTCTGCACATGTCCAAACCAACGCAACCTTGCTTCGCTCACTTTGTCTCCAAACCGTCCATCCTGAGCTGTCCCTCTAATCCTGTCCATTCTCGTCCCTCTCAACGAAAATCTCAGCATCTTTAACTCTGACAATGTTCTGCCTTCTGTCCATTTGAAAATATCTTCTAAAAATAAAACTTATGAATTTCCTGAATGACCTACTTGGAGTCATGGTCACTTCAGTACTTGTGGCTGCTGGAGTTGTAGAAGACTCTGTGACAGTGCTCACATCTGAAAGGTGGAAATAAACAAAGTGTTCTACTCATATTTTAAATCAAATATTCTTTTTTTATTTATATTCTAAGTACATGAAACAGAAAGTCATGTATGTGCTTTTTTTATTTAAAAACTGTTTATGTAATGCAACAGATCAAATTGAATGTTAATTAGTGAACCTAAAACCTACATACAATTACATTGACTATCTATACAAAAACTTAATGCTTATCTCTTCTTTATGTTTTCTATGATTTATGATGAGTCATGTTACCTGAAAGGGTTAAACCAAATCAAATAAAACTGAGTAGTTCACCCATTGCTTCGGCTGCAGGAGTTGAACCAGTTGTACCTAAAACAAAAACCATGTTAGTGTCAAAGTTAAACAAGAGCATGTTTAGCATTATTTGATTCGAACTGTACAACAAAGCTAACTGCACGATGCACCTTCAGTATGACAACTGTTATTCCTTATGGGTTCTTTGAGTTATTTAAAACATTGTTGACCTACTTGGAGTCGTGCGGGTCAATAGTGTGGCTGCTGGAGTTGTGGAGAGTTCAGATTATAATGATGCTCACATCTGAAAGGTGGATATAATTCAAGTTTTTCTACACATTCAAAATGGAAGATTTGTTGTTCTTTCATATTCTGTTATGAGAAACATATCAATGAGAATATACTTACCTCTAATCACACTTTCTAATCACCCTATAAACTGTAATTCTTATTTACTGCTGCACACAGTTTAGATACTCCTGTCTAATCTATCTGTCACCCGTCCATCATTATTTCAAACGCAAAAGGCTCAGCATTCTATTTCTACTGCAGACCTCACCACTGTCACATTGTATTCAAAATATGTATTGTTGTTATTTCTTACTATACAGTAAATATTTTGAATTTCCTGATCATATATCTCATATTCTAAGCTACAAATCTCATGACTTAAATAAATGAAACCCTTGAATAATAATTAGTGAACAGACTACCTACATCAATAAATAACATTGAATACCACAGTATAATTGGCATTGTTTGATCTGAACTGAATTTAACAAAAGCTAAAGATAGAAATGCTCTATTATGACATCTGTTATTTACTTTGTAAATGACTTAAAGATTGTAATGTTGACCAAACATGAATGTTAACCACATAATATCTCAGCAGTCATTTTATAAAATCTAATTTTTTTCTTATTCTGGTAAGAATGTAGTAATCTTCTCAATCGCTATATATATATATATATATATATTCTGCCTTCTGTCTCCCTCTTTTCTTTCTCGCTGCTCCCGCTTAGGAGCTGCCACAGCGGATCATTTCCATTTCTTCCTGTCCTCTGCATCTTCCTGCTTCAAACCGACCACCTGCATGTCCTCTCTCACCACATCCACAAACCTCCTCTTTGGTCTTCCTCTTCATTTCTTTCCTGGCAGCTCCATCCTCAAAATCCTCCTTCCAATATAATCCTCGTCTCTCCTATGCACATGTCCAAACCAACGCAACCTTGCTTCTCTAATCCTTTATCTCCAAGACGCTCTAACCTAGCTGTCCCTCTAATATACTCATTTCTAATCCTGTCCATCCTCGTCACACCCAATGAAAATCTCAGCATCTTGTAATCCTGACAAAAGTTCCCGCTTTCTGTCCATTTGAAAAAATATCTTCAAAATAAACTTGTGAATTTCACGACCTACTTGGAGTCATGGTCACTTCAGTACTTGTGGCTGCTGGAATTGTAGAAGACTCTGGTGTGACAGTGCTCACATCTGAAAGGTGGAAATAAAACAAAGTGTTCTACTCATATTTTAAATCAGATATTCTTTTTACTTATATTCTGGGTACATGAAACAGAAAGTCATGTATGTGCTTTTATTTAAAAACTGTTTATGTTTACAACAAATCAAATTGAATGTTAATTAGTGAACCTAAAACCTACATACAATTACAGCATTGACCATCTATAGAAAACTTAATGCTTATCTCTCTTTCTTATGTTTTTTATGATTTATGCATGAGTCATGTTACCTTTGAAAGGGTTAAACCAAATCAAATAAAACGGAGTAGTTCACCCATTGCTTCGGCTGCAGGAGTTGAACCAGTTGTACCTAAAATAAAAACCATGTTAGTGTCAAAGTTAAAACAAGAGCATGTTTTAGCATTATTTGATCTGAACTAAAAATAACAAAAAGCTAACTGCACGATGCAACCTTCAGTATGACAACTGTTATTCCCATGGGTCTTTTTAAGTTACGAAACATTGTTGACTCACTTGGAGTCGTGGTCACTTTAGTGGCTGCTGCTGGAGTTGTAAGAGTCTGACATAATGATGCTCACATCTGAAAGGTGGAAATAATTCTAAGTCTTTCTGGCCACATTCAAATGGAAGATTTATGTCTTCATATTCTGTTGCGAGAAACATATCAATGAATATACTTTTCACTTAATCATGATTTCTAATCACCCTATGTAAACTGTAATTTATTTATCAAGTTGCACACACAGTTTAGATACTCCTCTGTAATCTTATCTGTCACCCTGTCCATCATTATTTCAAGCTCAAAAAGGCTCAGCACTCTATTTCTACTGCAGACCTCACCACTGTCACATTATATTCAAAATATGCATTGCCGTTATTTTACTATACAGTAATATTTTGAATTCCTGATCATATATCTCATATTCTGCTACAAATCTCAAGGACTTAAATAAATGAAACACTTGAATAATAATTAGGAACAGACTACCTACATCAATAAATAACATTGAATACCACAGTATATCGGCATTGTTTGTCTTGAACTGAATTTAAATAAAAGCTAATGATAGAAATACCCATTATGACATCTGTTATTTACTTAAATGACGTAAAGATTTGTATCATTGATCAGTCCTTTGTGCCTTACTTGGAGTCATGGTCACTGCAGTGCTTGTGGCTGCTGGAGTTGTGGGAGAGTCTGATGTGATGGTGCTCACATCTGAAAGGTGGAAATAAAACAAAGTTTTCTACACATATTTAAAAAGTTTTTTTTTATTTAGATTCTGAATATAAGAAACATAAAGTCCTGTATGTACTTTTTTATTTAAAAATGATCAGTGTTAAAAAAGCCCTTTATTTTATGCTCTAAACTCAGTCCAGGAATGCTTCTCTAATCTGTTTTGTCACCCTGTCCATCATTATTGCAAAAAAGAAAAAGCTGAGCACTCATCACTTCTACTACAGAGCTCAACACTGTCACACTACGTTCAGGCTTATCTACCAAAATTGTTGTTTATAACACAATTTACTATACAGTAAAAAAAAATATTGTGGATTAACTGATAATATACGCCATATGTCAAGCTACAAGTCTAATGGCTTAAACAAATTAAACTGTAATTTATTTATCATTACAATAAAACAGTTAAGATAATTTTCTAATCTTATCTGTCACCCTGTCCATCATTTTTTCAAGCAAAGAAAGGCTCAGCATTCATCCCTCCTACTGCAGACCTCACCACTGTCACACTACATTCAAACATATGCATTGCCATGTATTTTACTATTGAGAAAATGTTATTGTGAATTTTCTGATGAAAAATCTTATATTTTAAGTGAACCAACACTACACCAACAAATAATATTGCATACCAGTGTATGTTTTACATCATTTGATCTGAACTGAATGTAACAAAAGCTAATGATAGAAATGCTAATTTATGCTATCTGTGATTTCTGATTTATTCTAAAAATTATATAAAGATTGTAATGTTGATCAATTCTTTTATGACTTACTTGGAGTCATAGTCACTTCAGTACTAGTGGCTGCTGGAGTGGTAGTAGAGATATGATCAATGATATGATGGTGCTCAAATCTAAAGCATGAATGTTAACCACATTTTATCTATATGAACCCAATTCTTTTAATTCTTTTTTAATTATTTTATTCTATGTTCAGTGCTTGCAGCACATAATGTAGTGCTTCATACAAGATTTATTTTGATATAAAAAAGTCTGTCTTCTGTCCATTTGAAAACATTTTCTCAAAATAAAACATATTGTGAATTTCCTGAATGACCCACTTGGAGTCATGGTCACTTCAGTGCTTGTGGCTGCTGGAGTTGTGGAAGAGATGTGATGGTGCTCACATCTGAAAGGTGAAAATAAAATTTCTTCTACACATATTTAAATGTAAGCTTTATGTTCTCTCATATTCTGGATATAAAAAAACATAAAGCAATGAATATGTAATTCATTTAATTATTATTATCACTTTAAAAGCTGTATTTTATTTACTGCTCTGAACTCCAGGGATGCTTGGGATGTCCAGGGATGCTTGTCAAATCACATTTGTCACCCTGTCCATCATTATGTTATAGAAGAAATGGCTCAGCATTCATCACTCTTTCTGCCGACCTCCCCACTGTCACACTACCTTCAAACATATCCATTATTTGAATTACATAAAAGATCAGCACTGAGCCTATTCTTGTTTACAATGGTAATGGACAGGTTGACGGATGAGGTTAGACAGGAGTCTCCGTGGACGATGATGTTTGCTGATGATATTGTGATCTGCAGTGAGAGTAGGGAGCAGCTTGAGGAGAACCTGGAGAGATGGAGACATGCTCTAGAGAGGAGAGAAATGAAAGTGAGTAGGTCAAAGACAGAATACATGAGTGTGAATGAAAGGGAGGAAAGGGGAGTGGATAGGATGGAAGAAGTAGAGGTGAGACAGGTGGAGGAGTTTAAATATTTAGGATCAACAGTTCAGACTAACGGCGAGTGTGGAAGAGAGGTGAAGAAGAGAGTGCAGGCAGGTTGGAATCGGTGGAGAAGAGTGGCTGAAGTGATTTGTGACAGACGCGTACCAGCGAGAGTAAAAGGGAAGGTTTACAGGATAGTAGTGAGACCAGCTATGCTGTATGGGTTGGAGACGGCACTGACGAAAAAGGCAGGAGGCGGAGCTGGAGGTGTCAGAGTTAAAGATGCTGAGATGTTCGCTGGGTGTGACGAGGATGGACAGGATTAGAAATGAGTATATTAGAGGGACAGCTCAGGTTAGACGTCTTGGAGACAAAGTTCGAGAAGCAAGGTTGCGTTGGTTTGGACATGTGCATAGGAGAGACGAGGAATATATTGGAAGGAGGATGTTGAGGATGGAGCTGCCAGGAAAGAGGAGAAGATGAAGACCAAAGAGGAGGTTAATGGACGTGGTGAGAGAGGACATGCAGGTGGTTGGTTTAAGGATGGAAGATGCAGAGGACCAGAGAAATGAAGACAATTGACCGTCTTTGGCAACCTTAAACAGGAGCAGCCAAAAGAAAAGGAAGAAGAAAACAGAAAACAATAATTCAAACTTTTAGAAGTCTAAAGCACATATAATTATCAGAGTTACCTGCACAGTAGGAGGCATAGCAGTCGACCGTCCTGGGACAAACTCATAGACGGAATAGTTTCCTGGACATGTTTTGACTCGGATCGGGATGGATCTGTAATAACAGCAGTCACTTCCTGAACTAACGCAGACTCCTCGAATGACAATTCCCTCTTCTGCCTGAGGGTGAGAACCGTTGATCCTCAGAGTGTAAAAACCACCACATCTGGATGAACTAACACAGCTCTCTGGCATCCGGACACTCATCCCACGATACAACAGCCGGTACCAGCCATTCCAGTTGACATATGCATCACAGTTGGAACCTCCAGTCTCATTAGTGCCTCTCCATGGCTGGTCAAGCAGGGTGTAGTTGGAGCAGGGATCATAACTGGGAGGGCTGAAAGTGACTGTCATTGAAAGACATAAACATGTATTTAAAAAAATCAAGCAGTTAAAGGTATCCAATGTGTAACGGTAAATACAATATGTTGTATACAGTATAACAATATTAATAATTTACAGTAAATGGTTGCACAGCTTCTATAGGTCTTTATTTTTTTATAGGTCCATTTCACTAGATTATGGTTAAGAACACTAGTACTTGTTCTGGATAAAAAAATTCTGCCATCAATAATTAAGCTTAAGCAGAGTTGATTTGTATAAAACATATTCTAATGTCAACTGAACAATTCATTCTAAAAAGACAAAGTAGGAAGATGAACTGTACCTGCGCAGTATGTGGGCATGGGAAGTGATAAATCTGGCTTGACGAGTTTGTAGACGTAGTAATTTCCAGGACAGGCTTTGACCTGGATTGGGTTTGATCTAGAGCCTGAAACGCACTGTTTCCTGTTACTTGAGTCTCCATAGAATCCATAAATGTCTCTGCTGACGATTCCGTCCTGTGGCAGCGGATGAGACCCAGCAAGCAAAAGTGGAGCGAAGCCTCCACAACTCATGTAACTCGAACACCAATCAGATTCAGGAATCTGAGCACTTTTCCCCTGAAGATACAGGCGATACCAGCCATTCCACTCGACAAGAGTGTCATCATAATTACTAAAGCCATTAAAGAAATAACCGGCAGGTCTCCTCCAGTCATTATCAAGGACACTGTAGACATTACAGGGGTCAGAAGTGTTGTTTAAAGTGTCTGTTGGAAGTTAAGAGAAACCACTGTTACCATGGGAACCAGACTCTCTTAGTAGGATTGCAGAACAACACAAATCTTTGAGTCTTAAAAAGGAAATTGAATTATAATTGGATCCACTGATCTTAAGTTCATTTTTATTTTATTTTATGTTGAGCTTTTCATTATTAACTCATCTAGCAAAGCTTAAATTGCATTCAAAATTGAATACAGTTTATTTTATACAGTTTTATACAGTTATATTTATACAGTTTACTGCATAAGATCCAGCCAGTTAGGACTTATGTTCTCTTCGCTATTAAAAATGCAGTTTGTGAGAGTTCTACAGCCAGAACATGCTTAGAAATGTGTAATTCATCACAAGAGTGCCACACATCACCAGTAACATAAGTAGTACTTTTTCTGTAAAAGTGTTTATTAAGGGCAGATTTAGAAGGTCTTTGCAAACTTACCAGTGTTTACATTGAAAGCTACAGTGCTGGTCACAGAATTCAGGCCATGGTTTGGAGCGATGGTGTTCACATCTAAAGAAAGCAAATATTGAGATGAATGAAACAATGTGTCGTTATTACAGATATTAAAAGCTGCAATGTTGCAACAGTGTGATTTAATGAAACTGCATTTAGATTCAGTTAAATGAAATCAAAAAAAAGAAACAGAAAAGATTCTGAGCTCACTAAAACATCTGTAAAAATCACTTAAATTCAAAGTATAATTCCAATCACAGTTACCTGCACAGTAAGCTGAATGGCAGGGAGTTGACCGGACAAACTCATAGACGTAGTAGTTTCCTGGACACGCTTTGACTCGAACTGGAGTGGACCTAAAATAACAGCAGTCACTTCCTGAACTCCCACAGACTCCACGAGTGACGATTCCATCTCCTATTTGAGGGTGAGAATCGTTGAGGCTCAGAGCAACATTAGTGCCACATATGGCTCGATTGACACAGAACTCTGGCATCCGGATGCTCATCCCATAATACAGCAGTCGGTACCAGGCATTCCCGCTGAAGCTGTAGTCACAGATCCACAGTCCAGTAGCGTTAGTGGCTCTCCAGGGTTGGTCCAGGATGGTGTAGTTGTTGCAGGGATCATTAGAAGCTGCTATTGCTGTCTCAGTTCTTTGAGCTGCATGAAATCAACATTACTTAGACTTTAGTTTAATCTAGATTTAGGTTAAGTTTAAACAGTCAACTACCTTGAATTACTAAAGCTCTAGTGGTGCTAAAACCAGCCTGGAATTTTTAAAAACAACTGAGAAACTTACTCAGAGCTGTGGTCAGCTCATTCCTAGTGGTCACTGTTGTTGTGGTCTCTGCGACTGTCGTGATGGTGCTCACATCTACAAACAAGACATTAAATCACAAACATTTCTGACAGCACTATTGCATCTGATGTTGGGTTTCATTTTAAAAGCATGAAAAAAATTCTAGCTACTAGGGAAGCACAGTCCAATGTATTTCTTTGTGTTGGTCCAAATTCTGGATAAATGGGGAGGGTTACATCAGGAAGGGCATCTGGTGTAAAACTATTGTTAGCCTACAGGGTGCTGGTAGAAATTGGCTACTGTTGACCAAAGGAGAAGAAGAAAAAGAGGAGTAAAGTATTTTCCAAAGGAGGAGGAGAGAAGGAGGTCTATGAGAGTGGAAGTGAAGGTAAGGAATTTGAAGCATAAATAGCATAGCCACCTTTCAAAGCAACCTTTCTTTGTTTTACAATAGTTTCTCTTGTGACCTACCTGGAGTGGTGGTGACTGCAGGGCTAGAGTCTGCTGGTTTTCTGATGGTGCTCAGACCTGAAAGGTGAATATTTTTCTATGATAGTGATAGTGATGATGCAGCAGAAGATGCACTATTTGTCCCAAAAACAAAAAAAGTGAGATCCAACTTTTCATAATGAGTGTATGTTTGCCATAATTTATTCTAAAGTTAAATAAACAAGAGACAACAACTATGACAACAACAACAACAACAACAACAATAATAATAATAATATTGATGTTGTTGTTGTTTTAATTATTAATAATAATATCATAACTATTTTTTTACATTATTTACAGAAAGACTAAGGTGAATTGAATGAAGACACAGTCAACGATGTTAATTGGTGAAAGGTTAAGAGAAATATTTTTAAGGTCTTATAAGTTCTGATTTGCTCATGTGCACATGTGAGGAGGTTCACATGTTCAGTAAGATGCAAAAATTCACAAAAACCCATAAATTTGGTAGTGAAGTCTATATAGATAACAAAACTCCAAGCAGAATAAGGGTTTCAGACTGAACGCAGGAAAGGAAATTTCAAATGATCATAAAAAACAAAGGTGTGACAGTAGAGGGCGCCCTGCTCTGAATGTGCACACCTTTGACTTGGGTGACAGGTGTAACTCATTGGGGCACCATCCACCGTGACAGGTGTCAGGTTAGAAAGCTGATACTTAGACCTACACTGAGGGGTGTTTCACTGATAGTCTTGAACACAAAGTGTTTGGGAGAAAAGAAATCATGGAAAGCTAAAGCTTTAAGGCTATGACAGATAACTGCACAATTCCTTGATTGAAATATCTCTGTCTGGTCATCAAAATATCTTCTCAACATTAAGGGCGGTTATGGGGCACGAAACTTTGAAAAAGTGTCATCACATTACTCCCATTGTCCTACTGGTTCTGAGGATTTAACCAGTAAAATTAACCAGAACTCTAGTTCCTTCTCTAATCATTAGGCCACAGCTGTCCATGTTTAGAAGGACTAAACTTATCCCTAAATACAATATGTGATATCTTCAGTCAGGCATAGTGGGTGTACTTACCAGTCTCGTTAAGAGGTTTTGGACTTGCTGAATTAGTTAGATAGACTGTGTTCTGAGTGATTCCCCCTGCAGGATTTACTGGATTCGTGTTAGCGCCAGAGACTGATGTCATGGGGCCCGTATCTGAAAGGTGGACACAGAACAAATACATTTAGCTTTAGAGCCAATGACCATGAGTGTTTTGGCAAACGTTGACATTGCTGAAAACTGAAGAGGGGCCGTGAAACAATATTAAAAGAGAGAAAGGTTTATTCAAAATTCTATGAGTCTAGATCTCATTAGATGATCATTTACCTGCACAGTAAGCTGTAGCATAGAATGTCGGTGTGACAAACTCATAGACGGAATAGTTTCCTGGACATGTTTTGACTCGGATTGGGATGGATCTGTAGTAACAGCAGTCACTTCCTGAATTCCCACAGACTCCTCGAGTGACGATTCCCTCTTCTATCTGAGGGTGAGGACCATTGAGCCACAGAGTGTAGTAAGTACCACATCTGGATAAACTAACACAGCTCTCTGGCATCCGGAGACTCATCCCACGATACAACAGTCGGTACCAGCCATTCCAATTCAAGAATCTGTCATAGTTGTATCCTCCAGTCTCATTAGTGCCTCTCCACGGCTCGTCGAGGCGAGTGTAGTTGATACAGGGATCATAACTGGGAGGGCTGAAAGTGACTGTCATTGAAACACATGAAAACATAAGTAAAAAAATCTGACAGTTAAAGGTATTCAGTGTGTAACAGTTCAAAGTTCAAAGGTTTATGATCAAATCCTCATTCCTAACAAGACTGAACTTCTCTACATTGAAGGCAATCAATCATCCTGGACTGGATCTACAAATTTCTTGGGAATTCACTTCTTGTTCCCTGTAGAAATATAAGGTATCTCGGTGTTGCCTTTGATGAATAACTCTCTTTCTCCTCTCATATTGTCAATATTTCTAGGTCCTGCAGGTCCTTTCCTCATTACCCAGGCTACCCAGCTGCTTGTCCAGTCTCTAGTCATCTCTTAACTGGACTACTATTACTCTCTTCTGGTGGGTCTTCCACTGAAGGCAACAAGACCATTTCAACTGAATCAGAATGCTGCTGCACAGCTCGTCTTCAACCGTCCTCTTCGGATCTTTTCTTCCATGCCTCTGCTGCGGGACCTGCACTGGCTCCCTGTGATAACCCTTGTATCAGGTTTAAATCTTTAACACTTGCTTACAAGGCCAAAAATGGAATTGCACCCTCTTACTTGACTGCACTTAAAAAACAACGTGTCACTTCTTGTCGTGTCAGACCATCAAGCACTGCTTGAACCCCCACCATTGAAGAAAAGAGGAAGACATGCATCGAGACTCGCCACTTTCCCGGCTCCTCAGTGGAGGAATGAACTTCCCCTGGAGGTCAATCTACTGAATCCTGTGCTTCAAGCATCAGTTAAAGACCCACCTACTCTAACTCTATTAGCACTTTCTTTTTGTACCAGTCACAGGGTTAAGTTTGTTACTTTGTTGTAGTAGTTAACCAGCAGTTGCTGATCTCAGCTGGTTACTGGAATGATGATCAAATGTTAAGACAAAGCACTCTTATAAATTGCTCTGGATAAGAGCGTCTGCTAAATGTAAATGTAAATCCTTTAGTCTGCATTAGAATAACTTAACTTTGTGTAAGTTGTCTAAGGCCATACAAGCAGTCTGAATCAAGCATTTTTTAATCTGTTACTAACTCTGTTTTGGTCCTCATTGTCATTCATGTTACTGTCCCTGTTTCATGTTATGTTTTGATTAGATCCTGGTAACTTTGCCAGTTATATAGTCATGGTTGTTCAGTTATGAGGTCAGTTATGAGATCTTATGTCAACGGAACAATTCATTCTAAAAAGACAAAGTAGGAAGATGAACTGTACCTGCGCAGTACGTGGGCATGGGAAGAGATAAATCTGGCTTGACGAGTTTGTAGACGTAGTAATTTCCAGGACAGGCTTTGACCTGGATTGGGTTTGATCTAGAGCCTGAAACACACCGTTTCCTGTCATTCAGGTCTCCATAGAATCCATAAATGTCTCTGCTGACGATTCCGTCCTGTGGCAGCGGATGAGACCCAGCAAGCAAAAGTGGAGCGTAGCCTCCACAACTCATGTAACTCGAACACCAATCAGATTCAGGAATCTGAGCACTTTCCCCCTGAAGATACAGGCGATACCAGCCGTTCCACTCGACAAGAGTGTCATCAAATGTATTTGAGGTTTTATGGAGAAAACCATCAGGTCTCCTCCAGTCATTATCAAGGACACTGTAGACGTTACAGGGGTCAGAAGTGCTGTTTAGGGTGTCTGTTGTAAGAAAATGTAAGAGGATTATGAGTGGAGGACTGAAATGCTAAGCCTTTAAAAAATGATATTGAATTAAATTTGGATCTTTTGATCATTACAGAGCACATCATGGAGTCCTACATCTCAGCTCTCACCGGCACCTACATCTAGTACATGTTTGTACATTTGTTTATTTAGATGAGGAGATACTGAGAAGTTTAATCCTTTAGAAACCTACCAGTGTTTACACTCAGTGCAACAGTACTGGTCACAGTGGTCAGGATGAGATTTGGAGTGATGGTATTCACATCTAAAGAAAGAACACAATGGATGGATAAATGAATAAAATAGCAGCCAATAGGAGCATTCATACACATTTTAAAGCTGTCATGCTACAACAGTTAGGTAACTGCGATGCAATTGAATAAAACTGCGTGTAGGTTAGGTTCGTTAAATTAAATATAATGTGTTCCGAACCTTGAATGCTGTCTGTGCTGATCTAAAAGATACATTTCTCCTGCTGCTCATTTTCTTGCTAGTGGCTTTCCCATTACTGACAGTTTCCGAAGCTCAAATGTAAGGAAGGAGAATAATTCTAAATCTGAAGTCTTATCACTTTCACAAATCACTGGAAAACTGAAAAGCAGATTACCTGCACAGTAAGCTCCATAGTAGGTGGTTGGTTGGACAAACTCATAGACGTAATAGTTTCCTGGACACGCTTTGACTCGAATTGAAAACGTCCAATAACAGCAGTAACTTCCTGCACTCCCACAGATCGCACGACTAACGATTCCATCTCCTATCTGAGGATGAAAACCGTTGAGCCACATAGAGTAATAAGTACCACATCTGGGTCCATAGACACAATTCTCTGGCATCCGGATGCTCATCCCATAATAGAGCAGTCGGTACCAGCCTTTCCAGTTAAACCTGTAGTCCCAGATCCACAGTCCAGTAGCGTTAGTGGCTCTCCAGGGTTGGTCCAGGGCGGTGTAGTTGTTGCAGGGATAATTAGAAGCTGCTATTGCTGTCTCAGTTCTTTGACCTGCATGAGATCAACATTACTTGAAGTATTTTAGTCAACTTTAACTACCTTCAATTACTTAAGCTCTAGTGGTGCTAAATAAATTTTCAGAAACCCTTACTCACCCACTTGAGTCGTGGTCGGTTTATTCCCAGTAGCCACTGTTGTCATGGTCTCTGCGTCTGTCGAGATGGTGCTTACATCTGCAAAGAAGCCATTTAATAATACTTCAGCACTATTGAGTTTATATTGGGTTTACATTTACATTTACAGCATTTAGCAGACACTCTTATCCAGAGCGACTTCCATGTCCTAATTACAGGGACTGTCCCCCTGGAGCAACTCAGGGTTAAGGGTCTTGCTCAGGGACCCAGTCCTGGTAGTGCCAGAGGTGGGATTTGAACCTGGGTTTCCTATTTGATCACTCATCATTTGTTTTTATCTTTTTTTTTGTGAGATTTTGACACAGGTGTCCAAAAGCACGAAATGTATATATATATATATATATATATTTGAAAAGGTAGCTTGTTCACTAGCTTATCGCCTCACCCCTTGTTTTAAAAAGTAAAAAATAAATTAAACATCACCATGATCATCATCATCATCATCTTTAAAAATGTAAGTTAAAAATGAATTCTTCATCAAGCTCTAGAAACACATGCAAAATGATCATTTACTACACATATTCATTTATTTGTTTGTTTGTTTGCAAAAGCATCACTGTGTTTTCAGAACCCGGCATGGGGAAGGTTCCATGAGAGGAAAGTGTTGAGAGTATGTGTTGCCCTAGGGGGCAGCGGTGGCCTAGTGGTTCGGGCGTTGGCCACACGATTGGAGGATCAGGGGTTCGAACCCCTTCACAATAGGTTGCCCTGGGGCACCCTTGAGCAAGGTGCCTTCCCGTCAGGCTCCTCCCTGCGATGGCAACCTGTGTGCCCCCCCTGTCCTTCGCTCTGTGTGAGCTGGTGAGGCAGCTCCTACAGGTCCTGGAATCCAACCCTTAACTTTCTGAGTATGAGACCTAGTCTCCAGCCGCTGGACTGCTGTCACAGTAAAAAATTCCATGTGAGTTTGGTGTAAAAAGATACTTGGTTGTAAATTCTTGCCATTTTCCCCTGAAGGCCCTAGGAAACATTTTAGCATGCATGTTATTTCTATGAAGACTCTATGAAATACCACCAGACTTTTGGAAGCATCCTCTACCGAACATCTTCCAGCACTTACAGATCCTCCTGACGTCAGAATTAAGTAATTGACATTGCTCATCACTCCTCATCCCTTGAACTTAAACCATTGGCTTTGAAGCCAGAGCACCTCTGACTCTTGAGTATCTTGAGTTTTAATTGTTTCTGTAAATCTCAGAAATTATAAACCACAACCTGATCAAACACCATGGTAGGATATCTGCGCTTATTATGTTTGCAAAAGAAGATGCCTAAACGAATGAAAGCCTGATGAAAAAATTGTAAATTCACTAGTTAAAGCTCATTAGATCTTCTGAGTTACCTGCACAGTAAGCTGCATTGCAGAACGTTGGTGTGACAAACTCATAGACATGATAGTTTCCTGGACACGCTTTGACTCGAACTGGAGGAGATCTGTAGTAACAGCAATCACTTCCTGAATTCCCACAGACTCCACGAGTGACTATTCCATCTCCTATCTGAGGGGGAGGTCCATTGAGCCACAGAGGGATATCAGTACCACATCTGGATCTATTAACGCAGCTCTCTGGCATCCTGATGTTCATCCCGTTATACAGCAGACGGTACCAGCCATTCCAGATGTTGTTTTTGTCACAGTTAGACCCTCCTGTTGCATTATTGACTCTCCATGGTTGGTCCAATGCAGTGTAGTTCATACAGGGATCATTGACAGGAGTGTCTAATGTGACTGAGATACAGATACAAAAAGGTTTGTAATATTTATTAATTATTATCTTTTATGTATTTGTTTTACCTGTAGAGATAGGAAATCAAACTGTACCCGCAGCACGTGCAAGGATGGGAAGTGATAAATCCAAGGCCAGTTATGAGATCTTGCGTCAACTGAACAATTCCACTTAAAAGACAAAGCAGGAAGATGAACTGTACCGGCGCAGTACGTAAGTAATGGGAAGAGATAAATCTGGCTTCGACTAGTTTAGGCGTAGTTAACAGGCAAGTTTCCTGTCATTCAGGTCTCCATAGAATCCATAAATGTCTCTGCTGACGATTCCATCCTGTGGCAGAGGATGAGACCCAGCAAGCAAAAGTGGAGCGTAGCCTCCACAACTCATGTAACTCGAACACCAATCAGATTCAGGAACCTGAGCACTTTTCCCCTGAAGATACAGGCGATACCAGCCGTTCCACTCGATAAGAGTGTCATCAAATCCGTGGTCACTGGTGGAGAACAAGCTGCCTGCTTTTCTCCACTGATTGTTCAGAACAGTGTACACATCGCAGGGGTCGGAGGTGATGTTTGAAGAGGCTGCTGTGAAAAAAAAAAAATTACATTACAAAATGATTTCTTGTCATTTTGGTTAAGATAATAGTTAAAATAAGCAGAGTGTCTGGTTCTGAAATTTTCATTCAGCCTTTTAATTTCAGCAATAAGGCTTTGTTGAGAACCAAGCGGTGAACCTGAGTGCATCAGTAGAAACCTACTGGTTTCACTGGTTGCAGTTGTTGGGCCGATGGTTGGAGCGATGGTGTTCACGTCTGAAGAAACAAGATTCTGATTAAATACATTTAAGGAACCATTTGGCAGTACTAAATTTGTAATAAATAGAGATGACTGAGGCTCATAACATCAGATTACCTGCACAGTAAGCTCCTAAGCAGGGGGTCGGTTTAAACTCATAGACGTAATAGTTTCCTGAGCAGGCTTTGACTCGGATTGACACTGACCAGTAACAGAAGACGCTTCCAAAGCTCCCACAAGCCCCACGGGTCACTATTCCTTCTGCTAGCTGAGGGTGAGAACTGCTAAGCCACAGTGTGACCGCACTTCCACAGGTGTTCATCTCAACACGGCTCTCAGGCATCCGAATGCTCATCCCGTAATATAGCAGTCGGTACCAGCCATTCCAGCTGAAGTAGCTGTCACAGATCCGCAGTCCAGTAGCATTCGTGGCTCTCCAGGGTTGATCCAGGGCGGTGTAATTGTTGCAGGGATCACTAGAAACTGAAACAAAATATACATCAATAGTGAAACAGGTTAAAGTTCTCCAAACCAGGGATTGATTGAAACAAATCAAATGAATCTGTTTGATTATCATTAAAATTAGGTTTATTTGATGCATTTTCTAGAAACACTTTTATGACTAGAAATAAACACCTGTGACTTTGGTTTTGTTTACAGAGTCTGAATGACTTTGAGCTTCACTCACTTGAATCTGCAGAGCTGGAGTTGGTGGTGATCATCAGGAAAACAACACTGAGCCCTGGTGGAGAATATTATCAATACATTACTGAAGGTCAAGAGGAAATTATGGGCAACTTTGGATATTTTCATGAAGAAAGATAAAAAAAAAAAAAAACGGTTTTTCAAAGCTGATGCATTTTTTGTGATCTGAAGATTTGAAGATTTGAATCGAATGAAGCAGAACATTATGAACGTTACTATTGAACATACTACCTGATCTAATGTTCTAGGAGAGCAGGACCAGTGGACGATAAGACACTTAACCTTTTATGGGGTTAAGTGTCTCTCCCAAGGGCGTATAAGCCATGTGGGAGGAAGTGGGAGAGGGAAAGCCCCCACTCATTTATTTGGTTCCTGGGGTTCCTTTGGATGGAACCGACAACCTTCTATTTCCCCACCCCTAAATTACCACCACCCCACAGCAAGTGGGTTCTTGGTTGGACTCCCAGCCTGGATTGCCTGTGTCCAATACAATACAATAAAATATGGTTGATTGATTACCTAATTACTGTCTGAGGAGCAGTAATGGTTATGGTACCTCAGGGCAACCCACTGGTCTGGGATTCAAACCTCTTTCAATGCTTTGGCCAACTCCCTAACCACTAGACAGCAGCGGAATCAGTCTAAGTCAGGGGCCGGACTGGCATCTATAACAGTAGGAGACTCAAGAGCAGACTCAGGAGAAACCAAGAGCATTTAGATGCACATGTTCTCCACCTGCTTACATACCAGCCCCTCAGGTGATCAGACTATAAAGCCACACCCCTTCAGCTTGAGCTGCTTTTAACTTTTCTGCAGCGGGGTTGTCCCTTCTGGCTCCCTGGTGGCTTTTATTTCCTCTTTCCTCTCTCTTTTGCTTCCCTTTTTTGCCCTGCGCTCAATTCTCGCTTCTTGATTCATTCAGTTCACACTAGTCCACTAGTACATTACATTTACATTTACGGCATTTAGCAGACTCTCTTATCCAGAGCGACTTCCATGTCCTAATTACAGGGACAGCCCCGCCTGGAGACACTCAGGGTTAAGGGTCTTGCTCAGGGACCCAGTGATGGTAGTGCTGGAGGTGGCAGCCAGTCGACAACCAGTCGGCTTTTCCAAAAACAAACGATGTGGTTTATCAAACGTGTGAATTTCCTGCAGAGGAACAGAGGAAACCTCTCTGTTGAACAGATGTCACGGTATCATCATATAAACAAGTGTTCACATGTCAGAACACTGATCTTAATCTGGCCACAGACGCCACCACAGCACAGCGCTTTCCAGGTTTCACCCTGAAGACCAGGCACCTTGATCAACAACAGTTCCCTCCCGCCAGTCACTCCTTCATTAATTATAGCAACTTTGTCTGTTCCACTGATAAAAACAAGCTTCTCAATGCTACCAACCAGAAACCGGTGACTATAAGAGCCAGCAGCCCACTCAGACTTGACTCGTTTGATGTTGAAAAACACTTGAAAAGCCTGAAGGGTTACAGTCTGAATTAATGATTTTACAGCCAAAGAGACACAAAGCCCTGTACGCTCCGTTAACACTAAGCTCTCATTGCACTGTTGAGCCTGGATTTTCCACTCGCCTACAGTTTTTGTAGATCTCTGGGAGAAGTCATAGATCAGATCAGCCAATCAGCTCTTGATCTCTGTGTTTGGATGCTTCGAAAACACTGCCAATTACCTGAAGCAGGTTAAGTATCTCAGAGAGTCCAAACCCTGTCCCTTGCATGATATAGAGACACAAACAAGCCATTCTTTCCTTGAAAAACAAATTTAAGGTATAAAATTGGAGCTCGAGGATTATGTCGTACATTTGCAGTGTTGAAGAGACTCTCTTGTCCAGAGCGACCTTCATTACCTGATTACAGGGACAGTCCCCCTGGAGCATATCAGGGTTAAGGGTCTTGCTCAGGAACCCAATGGTGGTGCTAGAGGTTTGCACCTGCAACCTCTTGGTCCATTGACCATTATCTGAACACAAGACAACCACCACCCCAGTTTATACATGTGTTCAATAAATTTGCCTGCAGTGACTTTCCTCTTCCCTTCATTAACAGGTAAGATTCAAACGTTGACAGAAAGGAGCTCAGTAAAGTCTCAGTTCTAACAGAAGCAAAAACAATCTTTCAATGCAACCTGACGGCTACGTTTCAAAGCGGATTCTTCCAAACATTTCTGAAACAGTAAATATGTTTATACTAAAATTAAAAAATACAAATTCGGTTGGACTCACCTGCAAAAAGGTTCATTCTACTCCTCTTAATTTTCTCCCTCTTAATCCTCCATCAGTTGTGAAATACGCTGCCCAACTACCAATGCAATTTAAGCCAGTCTCTTTTTTTTCCCTTAAACATCATTTATTTGCATCATATTCTTCCGATGGGGGACGGGCACGCAGATTAGACAAATGGCCAATAGGCTCGTTCCTGAATAAACAATGTGGTTTTAAAAATGTGAATTTCCTGCTGGACGTGCCTGAATAGAGGACTGTATTCTGAGCCGTAGTGGCCCGGATCCTGCTCAAGCATTTATGTATAGCTTTATAAAATAAAGCGTATCATTTTACAGAACTATTCTCCAGACTACAGGATGTGTGTACACACATATATAGTTAGAATTCCATTTTAAATATGAAAAAAAAATAAATGTTATATATTTAAAATATATATTTAGTCTACAAACTAATCACCTAAAATGGAAAATAAAATTGACTCTACATTAAAGCGTACAGTTTGAGTTGTGTAACAGTGGCGGGGAGTTTGAAGGACGCCAACGCAGAGCCAGGGTTTCAAAACGTAACTTTATTAACATAAACTAAAGTACAAAACCAACAGTGCCACCATTAACTGTGAGGCATAGCCTCGTTAATGATCCGCGCTCTGTTCTGATTCACTGGGGCTTAAAAATCAGCCCCAGTGACGCACACCTGTGCCTGAACAAGCCCAGGTGTGCTCAGTCAGAACAGAGTGCCATCAGTCGTGCCCGGCCGGAACCACAGGCACGACAGACCATGACAGTAGACCCCCCCCCCCCCAAAAAAAAATAAACGCAACACCCAAGGCATCAAAACAACCTCGCCCCGGAACTCATGGGGGAGGCCAAACAAAAACCCTGTTAAACTGAAACAGTCCCCTTTATGGGGCACCCAGCCAGGCCCACAAACACCCAAATTTCAACAAAAAGGGGCCTCTGGCCAGTAATGTTCAGGGGTCCTGGCGGTGGTGAGGGATATCCCAGAATTTCAGTCCATATCTTTGCAACCAAGTCCCTTTGGTATTCGTGTTATCCGTACAGTCTTTCGGTGTATTTCTGCTGTCCCGTGTTTCCTCTGTCACCTGTCTCTTTGACTCTGTAGTGGGGCCTCTGGAGGACTTGTCTGGAGGACTCGTCTGATTGGCTCGAGAGCCTTGTCTGGTCATCACCTGGAAAAAAGCTAAATACAGGAGATTCTGTGTGGTTAGAAGGGGAAGAGTTCATTACCCAGTGCGTGCTCTGCCTCCGGTCTCGGTCCTTCTCGCTTGTCGTGACTATCGTTTCGTCATCTGAGGCGTGCCATTTCTCGTCTTCTTCATACACAGGCTGCAAGTTCTGGAAAGACTGATTAAGTGGATGCGTTATGGGCATACTAGCTGGAATTAGCGTGGCTGGTGAAGCACAATTCCCCTCTGGAACAATCAGGTGCTGATTGGAACTTAGTTGTAGTGTTGTGCCAACTGGGATGATATTCACCCGGGCGTTTAGCAGGAGGTTCGTGGGAAGAAATGAAGACTCTTTTCGGTGCACTGGCTGCAATGAAGGAAAAGTAGTCCTCCACTGCTGCAGTGAATGCTGTTGCTCTCCTCCTCGATACTGGGAAAGCAGGTTGGTCCCTCTGTTCATTCGTTCCCTCCATCCTCTCTCTTTGGTCCCCCATCACAGCTTGCAGCTTTCTTCTGGAGACCTCTCTCTCTTTTTTGAATTCACTGCTCTTGCTGTTGAGCTCACCTTTGTCTTGAGACAGAGCTTTTCTTTCTGTTTCCATCTCCCTCTTACAAATGGACAAGAGACCTTTGGTCCTCTCACAGTCACCTTTACCCTTAATGTAGGACCTATAATGTCTTTGAATGATGACGGCTGACACCCTTATGGCCTGGTACTTTGCTACCTCCCTGTGTCTTCTGAACACCACCTGAATCAGGGAAGCTGCCTGATGTTGCAGGACAATCTCCCTTCTGACCCTCTGACCTCTGAAGCAGACTTACAGGAACATTGCAGCAGAGCGCTATTAGAAGAATTCCTCCCTCTGCTTTCTGGCATCAAGTGTGGAACGATACCTAAGCTGGATGGCAACAGCAGCATATTTCATGCATAAATATCGTGTCTAACATCTTTTTCTCCTTCAAAAACCTCATCTCTTGCTTCATCATCTCACTAGCTCGGTAATGTCGCTGAACAGTCCTGGCTGCCCACAGTATCTTCAGGTAGTGTTTTCTGACTAAGTGCTTTCTCACCTGCACCTGAATGGTTACTGCAGCCTCATGTTCAATCCACATCTGTACCCAACATTCCTTGTTGTGAAGGGCTTTCTTGCTCGACCTCCTCGGTTGCACGATGCAGGAAGTGGTCTCCACCGTCTTCCTGCTCTCTGTGTCAGGAACGACCTTCTTTGCCTTTGCCTCGCTTCTCTAGTTGTGGGCGGCCTTCTTTGCCGTTCTCTCATGTTGAGGGGTGCAGGGCTCTTTTATCGCTGTGCTTCCGCGTTGGGTCGCGTGCGGTGCGGCTTGCGCTGTGGTTCCGCGTTGGGCCGCATGCACGCAACAAACCATGGAGACCAGCATCCGGAGGAACAGCGCGAACCGATCCAAGCGCAGCTCAGGATCCGGGGTGGGACCGAGTGGGAGCAGCGATGTCACATTCTTCAGACGGCACTTGAGCTCCTTAGCCGTGGCCGTCGGCGTCCGTCGCACCCATTCCTCACCCTTCAAAGCTAGGGTTCCAAAAAGCAAGGGTTCCAAAACGTAACTTTATTAACATAAACTAAAGTACAAAACCAACAGTGCCACCAATAACTGTGAGGCATAGCCTTGTTAATGAACCGCGCTCTGTTCTGACTCACTAGGGCTTAAATAGCAGCCCCAATGAAGCACACCTGTGTCTGAACAAGCCCAGGTGTGCTCAGTCAGAACAGAGCGCCATCAGTCGTGCCCGGCTGGAACCACAGGCACGACAGACCGTGACTGGTTGAATGTGGTTTTTAGTTATCATATTTAGCAGAGAGAGAGAGAGAAAGAGTGAGACAGAGAAAGTGAGACAGAGAGAGAGAGAGAGAGACAGAGAGAAAGAGTATGTGAGAGAGAGTGAACGAGTGAGAGAGAGAATGAAAGAGTAAGAGAGAGAAAGAGAGAAAATAAATGAATATCAGTAAAGAAAAAAGCAGAAAAATATAAATAAATTAAAAGAACATTAAAAATAAGGAAAATAGTTCATAAAAAATGTAAAAATACTATAAAATGATGTTATATAAATATTATATGATATAAACATTGTTTTTCTCTTTCTTTAAAATCTTGTTTCAGAATATGGATCTTAACTGTGTGTCTGACTTTCTGATGAAACTTAATGTCCTTCTGCAGCAGTTTCATTTCACATTTTCATTCAGTGATGAGTTCATTCAAGAGTTTGTGGCCATGTGGTGTTTTGGACTCAAAGATGTTTCTTCTCTTCTTCATATGTTGGTGAAGCAAGAAGGAAAGCAAGTCTTCATCCACTTCCTGTACTGCTGTCGGACCTTAAATCAGATGATAAAAGAATAAAAATATGCAGCAGTTTGCTAGGACTTTGGCTACAACTTTTTATTGCTTAGAAATAAATGATAATATATATGTGTATATAACGTAAAATATCTTACTATGTTGTGATATGCTTCCTCCAACATTACTTTCCCAGAACTACTTTATGCTTCAGCCTAAAATTAACATTTACAATGCAATTTATTCTAAACCTGACCTATTGCATGTCTGCAAAATTGGCTAAAGCTATTTGAACACCTTATTAAGAAACAATGAAAGGTTAAAATAATTCCAGCTTTCAAGATTGTGATTGAAAAGGTTCATTTGAGGGATAGAAGACAGTTGCCCTGTCATGCGGTTGAGTGTATTTACATTTCCATTTACATGTATGGCTTATCCAGAGCGACTACAGGAACAGTCTCTCTAGAGACACCTGGTTCAGGGTTTTTACTCAGGAACCCAATTGTGGTGGGGGTGGGATTTGAATCTGTGACCTTTTGGTCTTTAAGCAAGTTGTCCTGCCACTGGAAACCCACCAGTGTCTCGGGACCCCTACAGGATATTACATAAATGAGATTTGACAGGAAAAGCAGGTATAACTGAACATTTCTAGGGACATATTGAACATAAGTCTAGCAGGGTGGACGAGAAGTGATCACATACAGCATCTCTGATCTCTGGTGTAGATGATCCATACTCTTCAAACTCCAAATGCCTTTGAAGGATTTTTAAGTCCCCCAAGCATCCGTCAGTTGGTTCAAAAAGTTAAAAAAACCAACTCTCCGGTGCGTCAACCAATCACTGACCTCTTGGTTGAGAACACAGTGGACCAGGAAGATGAAGGTGCCCTGCTGGGAGTTGAGGAACAGGAAGACAATCTCCAGCACCTGACTGCCTTGTGTGAAGAAACCCAGTATCCAGGGGCAACCAAGGATACTGCTTTGGACCAGAGTTTTAAAGACAAGGATTCTGGAGAGAGAAAGTGAAAGTTTTGGGGTTTTTTCACTAATAACCCAGGCAAGATACTTGTTCAGCTTCTCATTATCTGAAGACCAGCGCAACTCATGTCTAGCTGGCCACCTTCTGAAGACCATCAAGATGCTAGAGCTAATGCAGCTGCATGCCTGGCCTTCAACACAACCAGATTTTCACAATCGACTATTGTGGCTTCTCTTTGCACCCATGTTACACTTGCCTCCAAAGCCTAACACGGTCCAATAAAAAGACCAGAACATGAGTCACAGCTCTTATAGTATCAAGCTCAGCCTGACTGGACCTCCAAATTCTCAAAAGAACCATCAGAACCAGAGACCCTGGTCTTCAATCGGTCACTAAAGACCCATCCTTTCAATGAGCATTTATAAAAAACTACACCTTCCTTAAAAAAACATATTTATACACATAACCTATACAAATACATAGGAATAAATAATTAAGCCATCATGCTACACTGGGGGCAGTGGTGTGCTAGTGATTACGGACTAGGATCCAGGATCAAAAGGTCATGGGTTCGAATCCCAGGCCAGTAGGTAACTAAGGTTAGGTACCCTGAGGCACCGTCACTGCTCCCCAGGAGCCCCTGAAGAACTAGATATCATTATCAGATAGACTTTTAAATAAATATCCCGAGATTAGCACTTTATTTTCCATTAATATAAGCAATATATAACTCAAACAGAATCTACAAAGCTGAATTAAACATTAAAATAAAAAATAAAAATAAAAATCTAAACAAACCCTGAAATAATACACTTGAAACTCTTTTCTTCACTTTTCTTTTGTTTTTTATTACCTTTTTAAATATATTTTCTACTGTAATATTGTAAAACTGTTCACTTTTACACACTTTTACACAATGATGCCAAAAATTGTAGGAAAATGTAAATAATGATAATAAAAGTGTGTTTGTTACTTCATTTGTTTGATCTGGGAACGCTGAGTTTCCGTGCCTTGCAGGGTGTTTCTGAGGATCATAATTATGATGACGAAGAGAACCAAGTTGACCTGTGAATGTGAAAAAAAGAAAGTAATTCATGAAAGAAATTTATGTTGTATCACTTTCAGTCAGTAATGAATAACGATCATCCTGGCATTTGAGTGTTCATATCAACATACAGTGCTGGGCAAACATCTTGAGCCACCTCTCATTTCTTCATGTTATAGGAAGTGAATGAATAAGTGAAAGTAACCATTTGTCATTGTGAAACAGCACACAATGAACCATTGGAAGATGATCCTACAATGATGTTGAACATGGGTCATCTGCAGAGACTGAACTGCAAATGGGAGCCAAAAACTTTGAGAGAAAACAATCCTGCAGAAGTATTCCTTAACAAATAAACAAACAAATAAAAAAAAATAATAAGTCTGGCTATTTGGTAGCAAAATATGAATAAATGAAGAATGGCTCTAGACCTGTACAGTATAGGTTTGCCTCCCATGATCATATTTTAAATGTGAACTCTTAAAGTAGAACACGGATGGATATATCAGAACTTACTATAAGAATAAAACACACAGGACCCAGAAAACTCCACACAAAGTTCTTGTCCGTCTTGATCCAGCATCTGGACAGAGGGACACATGATACGACTGATAAGGGTTTTCCGTATTCCTACATTTCTAACAAATTTGTGTTTCAGCTGATGAAACCAATAGCAACTTACTGGTCACTGCCATATCCATCAGGAAAAAGTCCCACAGACACTCCCACCACAACCAGAGGAACTGTGTATCCAATGACAAGCAGACACTTCCAGCCCAGCACCTTGTTTTGCTTAGAATTGATCTTTCTAAGGTTCTTCACAGAGATGAAGAGCAGGACACCTTCAAAGAACATCCACACAAATGCAGAGAGGAAGAGGAAGTGTAGAACGCCTGCCAGCACTTTACACAGCAGCTGTGGGGAGAGATAGACAGAGAGAGAGAGAGAGAGAGAGAGAGAAATTATTCATGGCTGATTGATTGTTTTGGACTAGGAGGAACAATAAGTGAAAGTGACATCCTTCATCATTGCGAGGTCACAGCACACAGTGAACCACAACGAAATTGGACCTCTGCATTTAGCCAATGCAAACACTGTGCAGCTATTGTATGCACCCGGGAAGCAGTGCTGGGGATGGTACCTTGCACAAGGGTACCTCAGAGCAACCTACTGGTGAGAGAATTGAACCCACAATCTTCCGATGCGGGGCAACTCCCTAACCACTAGGCCACCGCTGCCCAGACCATAACCTGGTCAACTTAAGATTTTTGTTCTTTAAAGATGCTTTCTTGGGATCCATACCCCTATATTTTAATAGCTGTTGTTTTGTTCTCCAATTTAGCTTTTACAGCACTTGCCCAAGGACCAAACGGAGCACGGCTGCCAGTCTTCCAGAGGTACGGAGGCCCATAATGCAAGCTCTCAACAGGGTTTTTGTGTTTTCGTTTAAAAATGAAGGTAAACAGTGAGGTCGCAGCCTCACTGTTAGCTCTCCATTTTCTTGGCTGGGGAAACTGGATTTGGCACCAAGTTGTGTTGAAGGGGACAAAGCTGGGAAAGTAGAAATGTAACCTGTAGTCTGTAGAAGAAACGTATAAAATTGAGAAGAACGCACATGTTTATCGTCTGCTGCTTGGTTTCCAGAAGATAGAGCGAGGCCTATCAGGGGTAACTGTAAAAAGATCAACAAAAAAAGGGGTTTCATTTAAAACAAAATACCCAAAACACAGAGAGAGTGAATATTTCTTTGTTGTATCCGTGTGGGAGTATATATATATGATCGTCATTATAGCCCTCATGATGAAACTGAATTTAGAGTTCTGTTCACCTGTGTACTGAGTATATTAGGCAGATATTTCTGTGTGAGCAGGAAGAGGAGGTGAGCCAACAGCAGACTGATGCATAAGTTTATCCGAGCTGAGTTGTTCACCCTCGGGTTCCGTTGACAAAAAGCAAAAGTCAAAAGAGCCAAGCTCAGGAACACCAGCCCCGCGGCCACGAGTACCGTGTTGAGCAGGTCCAAGGAATTATCTTCACTCTGGAAATCAATATTTCATCACTTTGCAGATATAGAATGAAACCATCTTACTGAACATATTTAACACATTAGATCTCAGACAAGATCTTACACTAAAGAGAAAAGATCTACATGAACCGCCAGGGACCTTCTCTGATCCTCCAAATTTACAAAGAAAGAAAAAGACTGAAACCCATAGACTGGAAACATTTGCTTTGTGTTTTAACAGCTTTCTTTGTGCTGCATGTGAAAATATGCAGGGAGTAGAGGTGACAAAGGGGGAGGAGTTTAAATGCTTGGGATCAACAGTTCAGAGTAACGGCGAGTGTGGAAGAGAGGAGAAGAAGAGAGTGCAGGCAGGTTGGAATGGGTGGAGAAGAGTGGCTGGAGTGATCTTTGACAGACGCGTACCAGCGAGAGTGAAACCAGCTATGCTATAGAGATGGTGCTGCAGAGTTAAAGATGCTGAGATTTGCATCAGGAATGATGAGGATGGACAGGATTACAAACTGGAATATTGGAGGAATAGCTAAGGTTGGGATTTTGGAGACAAAGTCAGAGAAATACATGAAATACATGAAATAAATCTTTACATGGACTAAACCTTAATACCCCATCATTAATTTGGAGATGCCGGACCAGAAATTTGTCTGCCTAAACGAATGGATGACAGAGTATGTTCAGGGCCACTTCCTGGCAATGCTGGATGAGACACACCACTGCCAACCCAAAGCCCCCACAGGGAGGACCAGCTAAGCCCAGAAGAACTAAATCTGGAAGATATGAAGATGACCAGGCATCCATGTCGACACATGTAAATCTGGCCATCACCCGCCCCATGGTCATTCTTTATCAAGTCTATGTCACTCCAGAACATCTCAGCACTTTTTCCTCCCCTCTCTTCTTTCGCTGGAGTCTTACCTGGGGAGGATTGGTCTGCATGATGAGAGCAAAAGTTGACAGGTGAACACAGGAGCACACAGTGTGATTCCTGTTGGTCTCGATGACACTGCAGCCATTCTCAACCCAACTGTTGTTCTCCCAGTACACACAGGAGAGATTACCATCAGGTTTCACGTCCTAAGGAAAAAAAGAAGAGTCAGAAAAATGGCTTCTGGGCTGCTTAATTCATACAGATTCACCCAATGCTGAACAACATCTTCGAAAGTCAAGCTGTTTTGTTGTACATGAAAGGCGGGTGGACAGGAGGAAACATCTCATTACAGGCGAACATTCTGGTATCATCGCTTCCAACATAGACGTCTTGACGTGACACTTTCAGCACTTGTTTTGAGATTAATATGTATGTTTTAAACTGTCCGTATGTCCTGATCTGAGCTTTGTTGTCGCAGAAATACTGCAAACACACATCACTGTTGCTTAACTTTAAAGGACACAGCAAGGTTGGAAGACAACTTCAAGACTGTTAAATGAGCATAAAAACCCTTCACCTTCCTGGGCTGAAGATCATTATTTCATCTATGATCTCATTTCTCGATCTGACATCAGGTCATACTTTGATTGTATTAGACTCACGATGTTTCCCAAACGTCCCTCCTATTACGCCGCATCAAAACAAACATCAACAGCAATGGCCCAAAATGATTCTGAACAATCTGCAGTCACCCAAGCAATCCAGTAACTCACATCTGTGTGCATCAGAGTGAAGTTGACGGGTTTGGTCAGCTGCGTGTTGTTGGCTTTGAGCAGTGTGGCCGACACCACGCTGGACATCATGGTTTTCACCGTTTTATCAGGCGTGAGAAAGAGGTCGGGACTCAAGCTTGAAAAGCTGATGTAGCTCATGAAGGCCACAGCTGCTGATCCTGAAGCCAAAGCAAGTATGAGTTAATGAAATAACGTGGCCGTTTAACACCAAGGTGAGCTGTTCAGAAGCTCCAATTTTCAGCTGAAGAAAAACAGCAGGAGAGTTAATCACATGAAAGAGACGAGATGTACCGTTGTTTTGCTTTGCTATTCCGACCAGGTCGACATCCAGGAACGCGGTCTGTGTGATGAGTTGAGGGATTTGATCTAAAGTGGAGCCTGGTCCTAGCATGAACAGTCGGACCTCTGACAGAAAAACGGGGAATAAAGTCTTTTGTTACATGTAATGTTATTTTAGTCAAAGAATTGACTCCACAAACAAACAAAATTGATATGCATATATAAAGTTTGATTAAGCACTGCGTTAAGCTAAATTAACCATTCTCTTGAACATTAATGCTTCCAAGCGTGAACTCTTTATTAACTGGGGCAGGGGATTAGTTTTTAAGCCCCAGGATTGGAAGGTCATTGGTCTGAATCCCTGAGGTAGGCTTGAGCGAGGTACCGTCCCCATCGCTGCTCCCTGGGTGCTGCCCCCTGCTGGACGGTGTGTGCGTCACTAATTATGATCATGTTTAGGAGTGCTGTTGGCTATAATTTTGCATCCTTACGTTAAATATTTATCTCAAAGTCTGAATATATTTACCCAAGTTTTTCAGATTTATCTCTTCGCTCTTGTTGGTGTCTGTATCTGTCACCATGGCGGTAACCAATTTTTCAGTGGCGAGCAGGACATTTTTAGCATATGCCACCTGATTAGTGCTTGATGCTGCACTCGTTGTGCTGTCATTCATCACTTTTCCCAAAAATTCAGTCACGACCTGGCCAGAGAGACAGAGAGAGAGAGAGAGAGAGAGAGAGAGAGAGAGAGAGAGGTATAGTTAGACGTTGGTCATCACAGCTGTAAGCATTTGTGAAATCAATGATCTGAGAGCTTCTCACAGTTGGCGTTAATTGTGTAAATGGACTGTTGAGAATCGCGTTCATGAGTTCTGTTCCAGACGCTGCTTTGAAATAATCCTGGAGAAGAACACAAAATGCCAAATGATTTTTATAGATACAATAAATCATGTGTGCAAATGAAAAATTTTCCAATCATACGTACACCTTTCTAAAATCATATCCTTTTGGGTTTTATTATATTTTTTATTTATTAATTTTTTTTAACCAGACACAATAATATAACTGAACTGTGGTTCATGATTCCTTACTGTCTGCATGATGAGACTGAAGGTAGAAGGTTGAGAACAGGAACACTGAGTGTAGGTGTCGTTGATGTAGATGGTGTTACAGAACGGTGCTACAGTCCATCCAGTGTTGTTCCAAAACACACAGGAAAGATTACTTTGAATCCCCTGAAAGAAAAGAGAGAAATAAAGAGCAGATATCACATCACAGTTTTAATCAGGACTTAATCCTTAATCCTTTCAATCCTGATACATTAGACTTGATCAAATTCCAGAAACAAATGTTCTTTCACTTTTGAGGGAAACACCAATTTGTGAAGGAAAATCAAATGTTTATCAGAGAAAATACTTTTAAAAAAATGTTTTTTTTGAATAATTAATTATAATTAATACATTCATTATTTTATTTGTATTATTATTATTACTGTTGTTATTATTATTGTTCAAACATTTATTAAAATTAATTATATTAACTATAAATATACTACTACTAATAATAATAATAGTAGTTGTTTCTTTAATCCCTGATGTAAACCAGCTGTGGGCTTTAATATTTTATTTTTAATGTGATATTAATATTTTTAAAACAAAGCATCTCAAAGTTATATTGTGATTAATCAAGATTATTGGACAAAAACAGTGTCTAACATTACACATTACATTATTCCTCGCAACTGTTTTATACCCAGAATTTCTCAGAGGAGCATTTTAGAATGAACCTCTTCAGCTGGTCTTGAGTCATGGTCATGAAGCAGCTCTTTACTCACTGAAATGTGTCTCAGAGTGAGGTTCATTGGTGTTTTCAGCTGAGGAGTGGCGATGAGCAGTGTGGCAGACACCACATTGGACACGATGGTTTTGTTGGTGCTGGAGGTCGGGTTGAAAAAGCTGGGTTGCAGCATATTTGAGAGCTTCCCGTAACTCACAAGGCCCACAGCAGCTGGTCCAGACACAACACCGCAATCAACACTTTACTCATATCAGCAGAAACAAATGGGGTTTCATTAAAGCTCAGGCAACCAACAAATATACCCCAGTTACCATTTGAAATCCCAGTCAGATCAATGGCCAAGAAATCACTGCTGGTGTTAAGATAAGCGATGTTTTGGCCGGTTCCTGATCCGCGCACTAGTAATGTAGCCTCTGTAAACATAAACCACAAATGGAGCATGATGATCTATTCTAGGTTCTGCAAAAGACCACTGTCTGCACATTTCACACCAAATAAACAGGAGCACACAAGTTGCTTCAGAAGTTCTTCTGCTTTGTTCAGCAGCTTCTCTGGGCCTTCGCTCTTCAGATCGGGCCATGATCTAGTCAGCTGTGCAATGTATCTTGCACAGTCATAAAAAAAAAGCTGCATTGGGGACAGTGGTGCTGACGAAAAGGAAGGAGCTGAAGGGGTGAGGAAGAACAAGGAGAAGATTTATGGACGTGGTCAGAGAGGAAGGATGGTGTGAAAGAAGAAGAGACAGATGTTTTGCCATAGTGACCCCTAAAGGGAGAAGCCAAAAGCAGCTGCTTAGGTAGTCCCAAGGTAGGTAGAACTAAATGATATGTATTCTTTTAATTTCAGGTTATAATCCAGTCTATCATACTGGAGAAAACCAAACAAAATGTAGAAAGGATTCCTTGACTTTTGCACATTTTTTAAATTTTTTTCCCCCCAGTATGGAATCAAATCAATCAAATAAACAGCAAGTGTGCATTGAAAGTGTGAACAGGACTTCAATAAAGCATCATTTGACTGGGAGCTTTTACATCTAACTGGGTGTGAAAATGCAGGACCATTGTTCAAGTTGAATCCAGTAACGGAAACGCGTGTAAACATACAGTACTGGGCAAAAGTTTAGGCAGGTGTGGAAAAAATGCTTTCAGAAATGGAAGTGTTAATCCTTTATTTTCATCAATCTACAAAATGCAGTGAATGAACAAAAGAGAATCTAAATCAAATCAATATTTGGTGTGACCACCCTTTGCCTTCAAAACAGCATCAGTTCTTCTAGGTACACTCGCACACGGTTTTTGAAGGAACTCGGCTGGTAGGTCGTTCCAAACATCTTGCAGAACTGAGCACAGATCTTCTGTGGATGTAGCTTCCTCACATCCTTCTGTCTCTTCATGTGATCCAGACACACTGGATGATGTGGAGATCAGGGCTCTGTGGGGCCAGAAGAACTGATGCTGGTTTGAAGGCAAAAGGTAGTAACACCAGATATTGATCTGATTTAGATTTTTCTTTTGTTCGCTCACTTTGCATTTTGTAAATTGATCAAAATAAACAATCATTATTGATATTTCTGAACACATTCTTTGTTTACAGCATTTTCTTTAGGCCACACCTGCCTAAAACTTTTGTACAGTACTGTATTTATTACCAGGAAAAATGATCTTACCTAAAGAAGGATTTGTCAAAGTCTTTTGGCTGTAAGTGTACTTCGCTGCCATGTTTGTTGCAAGCAGGAACAGCAGCTTTTGGGTGACGCTGACTACAGTGTTCCCATAGGACACCAGTTTGCTTGGGTCAGTGGTATCTTTCAGGACGTTTGCCGAGGTTTGTATTTCATTCAGAAAAAATCCTGTGACCTGAGGAAGACAGAGACACGTAACTCATGAACCTCAACAAACCAAATCCATAACTGAGCCAAACGCTTCTCACCTTTGTTGAAGTCACGGTTCCTGTGCTCTTCTGAAACTGGCTCAGGACGTCCAGCGCACAGGATGTTGTGAACTGCACCTGGAGAAAATGAACAGGTGTCAACAGAAGAAGAGATAATATCGGTGAATATCAGTTCTTGTTTTTATTTTTCTTAATAACAGAAGTGTCATTTCATACTAACCCTGCATTCTGCACTTTGGTTGATAATAATATCTGGAAAACAGGAAGACATTCAATCTAAATGGAACATTTTACCACTTTGACCAAAGTTACTATCATTATTTATCTCCGCCACTGGCAGAATGATCTCAATTAGGATTGTACTTCGCTCAGCAAATTACCTTTAGT
Source organism: Hepsetus odoe (assembly GCA_017165825.1). NCBI lineage: Eukaryota > Metazoa > Chordata > Actinopteri > Characiformes > Hepsetidae > Hepsetus > Hepsetus odoe. Next base: position 21,981,151 of record CM029386.1, read on the forward strand.
AATTAATAAAACTGTTTCTCTCAGTTACTTGGATTATTATGCTTTTAAAAGACAATAGAAGAGAAGGACATAAAAAAAAGCAGAAGAGAGGGGAATAGACACCAGCCCATGCTGCCCTCTGGTGGCTGAGATAAGAGCAGCCCAGGATCAATATTCTCTTTAGTGTTAGTCTCCTCGGCCTTTAATTTCAATCCATTCTCCTGTAAGTCCATCATGTGCTGATATTATGTGAAGTAGGGGCCTGAAAACTTTCCCATTTGTGATTCATCATAAAGTGCACAAATTCTTCAAAAAATAAATAACCGACACCTGTGCACTCATAAGACTCTCCAGTGGGTACAAAGCCGTCAGGTAGGGAGAAGCCAGGTTCACATGCACAGCTGCCGTAAGGGAGAATGCACTGAGCATGCTCACCACACGACAAATTGTTGCAGGACGAGTGACCTGTGGAAGAATGGATGGAATAAAATTACACACAGCTATATCAACATGCACTGACAAGCATCGTCCCCCAACCGCGCAATTGCCCAATAAGTCACCTGAGGTTCAGGTACCGTGTCCCCCTGTGGACATAAAGAGCAGGAAAACGAGCTACAGATGTTTCGTTTGGAGACAACTGGTGTCATATGCCCGGCTCTGTGCTCTTTCATTTGCATTTTCATTTTCATTTCTGACATTTGCATTTCAGAACACAAGGTGGTGCTTAATGAAAAGTTATTTTCTGGGCAGTAAGTTGGTACAGATTCCTGGATACTCCATGATATCATGGTCTATAGATCTCATCCCACGTCAAGTATGACTTCACTCCCGATTAAATAATCCAATGAGCAATAAAAATAGTGCCTATAAAACTGTGCATTCATTTCTGCTTCAGAGCAGTTTGTTCTTAACTGTTCAATTCTATGCATTTCACTTTTTTCACTGCATTAAGTGAAAGTGAAATGAAAGTGACTGTGTGGCATTGTTATAACAGCACACAACCAAACCAAATACATCCTCACCTTTTAACCAACACAGCTATATCGAGCACCCAGGGAGCAGTGATGGGGACGGTACCTTGCCCAAGGGTACCTCAGGGCAACCTACTGGTCTGGGATTCAAACTCATGACCGCCAAGTCCCTGAACACTAGTACACTGAAACTTCAGTTGAGTGTTGATTGAAATGCGCTTCATTTAATGGGCAATTTAGACAGATTTCTTAAAATAAAGTTAAAAATAAGTAGCAACAGTCTGGAGGTTTGAGATAAGTTCTCACCAAAGCCAAAGCCTCAAGTGACTTAGAGTCCATGAGAGTAGAATGAGCCTTGTTCTGTCCCTCTATCCCCCATCCCTCACTATCAAGTCTCCCAATGCTTTGCTTTCATTTCTGAAGGAACCTTTTGGATCTTAGTATATATTAGTGAGCATTTCCTCCACTGTGAGCTTCAATTTGACAGTTTCCTACAAATACTAGTGACCAGTGTAAAGGTACTCACGTGAGGCGTACAGTCCATTGGTGGGACGGAGGTAGTAGATGACCAGGCCTCCGCCACAGTCTACAGAGGTGATGTTCTGTCCACAGCTGACATTAGTTCTCCAGGCAGTTGCGCTACATGTGTACAGATGAAAGTCTGCAGAGCTAATGTTGGACCAGGGGGAGTAAAGGGTTTTATTGGGGCTTATATTGGAACAGTACTGGACCATCTGGTTCCCTCCAACACCGCTGAAGTTGTACCACCCCTCAGTCAGATTAGAATCATTCTTTGACTCAAAAGGTAATAACTTGTAGATGAGGCCGATGTTACGCCATGGATCTTGCAGCGTTCTGTTGTGAGTCTGGCAACCCGTTGAATTGGGGTCACTCCTCTTCACTCTGGGAACTTTGACATGCAAATAACAATGACAAACGTTGGGAAATGATACTGTAATCAGTCCATCTCTGTTCTGAAAATTACCAGTTTACAAGCATTTTGCTTTGGCTTCAACTGAAAGAGCTGCATTTAAACTTCATCTCCATTCTTTGTGACATAAAAAACAGACATTTCCGGTTTTCCACATAAGGTGGAAAATATCAAATAATACATCATTTACATTTTTTTGAATGACAGCGACGGCATTATCTGATTTACATGTGGTTTTTGTGTTTGTTTTTCATCACCTCGATGAAATTTTGTGTCCAATTCCACCAACTTGTACTGCTTCCCCATTGCAGGATGCCACCGAGTCACATGAAGCATCTTTCACATCTGTTCAGTCTGCTGCTGATGTGTTATCATTTGACAGCTCTACACACTTGGATGAGAACACTCGTCCGATTTACATTTACGGCACTTAGCGGACGCTCTTATCCAGAGCGACTTCCATGTCCTGATTACAGGGACAGTCCCCCTGGAGCAACTCAGGGTTAGGGATCTTGCTCAGGGACCCAGTGGTGGTGGGGATTGGAACCTGGGACCTCTTGATCTAGAGGTCCGTAGGCAAGTATCCTAGCACTAGGGACATCCATGTTGTCCAGCATCATGGATGACTGGTCAGGACAGAGGGAGGACTTTCTTATTCAACAGAGAATAAGGCTAAACATTCTCTCAGCAATGCGATTGTTCCCCCAAGATCACACCAAAACAGTTGCATCACTTGAGTGTAAACATATATCAATTAATTGTGGTAGATAAGACTACCAGTAGATGATAATAACCAGAAAGTTCCAGTTGGCCTTAAATCAAGACTTTGATCTTCGCTACCGGAGCAACCCGTTGCCAGGAGTCTAAAAGTTAGAATGGTTTCAATCTTTCTAGGTGGGTAAGACACCATGTTCTCTGTACCTTCAACACTGGATCCCCAGTAATCTTTGGTCTGTAAACAGAATTGCTGCTCTCCTCTGACCACATGATTTAATCCAGTCTGTGGCAATTCAGTAATGGGATAGAAGGAAGCACAGGATTGCCCTCAACCTCCCAATGTCGGTGGTATTGAGAGTTCTGGCTGATGGAGTCACATGAATAAATAAATTGATGGCAATGCATTTATTTATCGCTTACTTACTGTAAGAAACAGCCATGATGTTTGCAACTAGGGACAGCAGCAGCAGAAGGATGCCTAGTGAAGATATACATTAATTAGTCTTATACATTACACAACTTTGTGTATGTAGGTACATTTAGCAACATACAAACACATATATATATATATATGTTTGTATGTGTGTGTGTGTGCATGCGTGTTTGATAAATGTGGTTTTATGGCTTGAGGTTTCGCTTTCGCAACAGCTTTGCATACAGATGAAGATGATAACCTGCTACATTATTATGGCTGTTGAAAAGCCATAGGGCTCAACTTCAGTTGCCCGGAGTGCTTACTGATAACCAATTTATTTATTTCTTAACAGATCAAAATAAAATCATGTATATTATGGTTGGAAAAACAAACAAACATGAATCTTCATTTTTTTAATCATCATTTAACACCGTGTCAAAGTTTTTGGATTCATGCTTTTTGAGAAGAGTTTGGACGAAGAGCTCACTCACCCGGTCGGAAGTTCATCCTTCTTTCGTCTGGTCTGAGCGGGTGTGGCAGGGTTATGACTGTGAGTAAGTCCTCAGCTTAGAGCTTGTGTCATCACCAACACCAGGACCAATGAGGAGGCAGCTGTGACCATTTCTTTTCATGATTTGTCTTTGTCAATCTGATGTCCTGTGTCTAATAACCCAATAGAGGGTCTTCCAAAACTGATGGGACCACGTTTAAAGATTTTTCCACTCCTTTTGTAAATGGGTGGTTTTAGTGATGCAAGGCTTTGCTGCTTAGCAGTGGTGGTCTTGTTGGAGGTTACTCACCTGTCAATCAAGAGGTTGCAGGTTCAATTCCGACCTCCGGGACTACCACCATTGGGTTCCTGAGAAAGTTGCTCCCAGGAGATTGCTCCTGTAATTAGGAAACCACTAAGGAACCACTCTAGATAAGAACATTAACTAAATAAATTAATTTTTAATTATGTGTACTAATTTTCTAATGATATACAGAACTGTGCAAAAGTTTTAGGCAGAAGTGAAAAAATGCTGTAAATAAAGAACGCTTTCAGAAATGGAAGTGTTGATCATTTATTTTCATCAATCAACAAAATGAAGTGAATGAACAAAAGAGAATCTAAATCAGATCAATATTTGGTGTGACCACCCATTGCCTTCAAAACAGCAACAGTTCTTCTAGGTACACTCGCACACAGTTGTTGAAGGAACTCGGCTGGTCGGTCGTTCCAAACATGACTGTGTTTCAACCTCCGTGTGACATTGATGATCATCAGTGCCTGTTTGGTAAAACTGGTTGATCACACATCGACTATAATCCTACAGAATCCCTGACTGTGTGCAAGTGTACCTAGAAGAACTGATGCTGTTCTGAAGGCAAAAGGTAGCAACACCAAATATTTATTTGATTTAGATTTTTCTTTTGTTCACTTTTTTGTTCTTTGCATTTTGTAAATTTCTAAAAAATAAACAACCATTATTTATATTTCTGAAAGCATTCTTTCTTTCCACACCTGCCTAAAACTTTTGCACAGTACTGTACGTATATTTGACAGAATCTGACTTTTTCCTTCTAATTTTAATCCAATAGTTTAAAAAGAGAAAAAATCCATATATAAAATCAAGAAATGTAAAAAGTGGTATGTTTATCTGTAATTTATTATTTTTACAAACATTCAAATTTTTTACAAAATAAACAGTAATAAAAATGTGTAGAAAAGTCTCTTAAAGGATTATTTTCACTTTTGTTTTCCTGGGCAAAGAGCACCCAAACTGTAGCGCCCTTGAAGAAAGTGGCAATAAAGAGAACAAACCACGTAGTTGCTGAACACATCAGCAAATGTTTGCAGGATAGATATGCCACCATTAGATGGAAAATGATATCACATTTGATGAATAAAAACATTATCATTAGACTAAATAAAGCAAAATTCTCCAAATCCTAAGCATTGGATCTATATTGACTAAATTGAATATATTTGTTTTTTTAAGCCCTAAAGACTTAAACCTTGTGATTTACTGGTTCTCCAGCTTAATGTGACTTCTATAACTTTAAATTTAAGCTGGAACCATTTGATAACCAAGTTTGGATTATGATGTCCAGTTTTTAATGTTTTAAATCTCTGACTTCATGCTAAACCACAGTAACGTAGTCTTAAAAATAGAATCTAGTCTTAAACAACTCATTAAGGCATGTGTCTCAAAAATACGTGTTTTAATTTTCATCCTGTGCTTCATTGTGAATTCAGATCTTCATTCAACATCCTGACTTTACACCGCAAGCTTTCTTTTTTTTGTAGCCGCAAACTTTCATTTGAATATTATGTACACTCGTTCCTAAAGCCCGGCTTTGTTTCGAATGGAGCAGCTTCAAGCCACAAAAGCCACCTAGGCTTACCAAGAAATTCAGAGATAATGACTATTTTTACATCAGAACACTCAGTTCACTGTAATAAAATGCTGGCAGCCATTCATCCAATGCCCATGGAGCAGTGATGGGGATGGTACCTTGCTCAAGGGTACCTCAAGGTACTGTGGAACTCAAACCCCTAAACTTCTGGATTAGTATCTAAAGAATATTTGACTACTGCCTAAGCCATACAGTTCTGTATAAAAACTTCATTGTGCAGTGTGAAAGCGCAAGGAGAGATAAAAACAACCACTTTAGTGAATCTTCCATGTTCTAGATATTAGATATTAAGTTAAGAAGCTTATTCTTTTGGGGTCCAATATCCATCTTTTACCAAAAAGAAGTTATTAAAGAGTTTTGTATCAATAGCTGTTAGTCAAATATTGTGGTTTCTATAACAAGAGCATTCGTTACATCCTCCTGGCTCAATAAAGCTCTTTGTTTCATGACTACAAAGTCAGCTGTTTTCCATCAATGTGATGACAACGACTATAAGAGTTCACAAACTTTCAGGCTACACATATAAACTAGCTACCTCGCGTTTCTCTTTCATGTTCATCCACAATGTCCAAAACGTGATTCCTGAGAAGCTAAAAAGCTAAAAAGGTCAACTCACATGGAAAACAAATTTCCTAGAAGTCAAACTCAAATGTTGAAATCCATTCAGGACCTGGCGAGCCACCAAAATGATCTCCTTCAGATTAAAAACACTTCACATTTCAGGAGAAAGAAGATTTTATGTTACATCGTTTTTATTTGTTTCTGATGCCCAAAAAAAAGTTGGCATTGAATGTCTGTTTTGTCTTGATATCAAACAAATGATAATTATGGATTTGCATAGTGTGTTAACCTTTTCCAGTAAAAATAGACATTCCGCAAAATAATAACATTACATCATCTCTGAACAAGGTTTTAAAGAACTCCATTTAAAGTGAGAAGAAATGGAATTGGATGATCCGCTTAGGCCACCCCTATCCAGGAACAGTCGAAAGAAGAAGAAGATTTAAAGTAAGAAGTCCAGTTTATTATATAATAATAATAATAATAATAATAAAAATAATAATTTTTATTTATATAGCGCCTTTCTCAAACTCAAGGTCACTTTACAGAAAAAAAACAGTTAATAAAAAAAAAAAAAAAAAAAACACTTAATACAAACACAAAGACAGAAAACAAACAGCAGAATAAGGAAATTAAGAACTTGGAGAAGTGGAATAGCACAAACTGAATAGATATGTTTTTAACTGTGTTTTAAAGAGGGACAGAGAGGACGTGAGGCGCAGGGTTTGAGGGAGGGAATTCCAGAGTTTAGGGGCAGCAACACTAAATGATCTACCCCCCATGGAAGCTAACCTGAATTTAGGAACTGAGAGTAACCCTGTGCCGGAGGAGCGAAGTGAGCGGGTGGGAGTGTATGAATGGAGTAAATCAGTGAGTTATGAAGGAGCAGATCCATGAAGGGCTTTAAATGTGATGAGAAGCAGCTTGTATTGAATGCGATACGATGTGGGCAGCCAGTGAAGTTTGTGGAGAATGGAAGTGATATGTTCAGATTTTTTGGAGAACGTGAGAACACGAGCTGCAGAGCTTTGCACGTACTGGAGCCTGGCTAATGTTCTACTTGGGAGACCAAAGAGTAGAGCATTGCATTAATCGAGACGGGACATTATAAAAGCATGAACAAGTATTTCTGTATCCTTCAACGAAAGAGATGAGCGGAGACGTGAGATGTTTCTGAGGTGAAAGAAAGCATTTTTCACAACTGTATTAATGTGAGATTCAGATGACAGAGAGGGATCGAATATAACACCTAAATTCCGGACAGTGGGTGAGGGTGTAACAAGAGTATTTTCAATGTATAAACTGAAATTTTGTAGTTTAGTGATGAGAAATTTGGAGCCAACTAATAAAAGTTCTGTTTTGTCAGTATTGAGCTTGAGAAAGTTTGAGGTGAGCCATAGTTTTATGTCATGAATGCACGCTGTGAGGGAAGGGGGCGGAGCGGCTGAAATGGAGGTGGTAATGTAGATTTGGGTATCGTCAGCATAGCAGTGAAAACTGAGGCCATGGTTTCTAATAATATGACCGAGAGGGAGAATATAAATTATGAATAACATGGGTCCAAGAACAGATCCCTGAGGGACACCCTGTTTAACTGGAGCAGGAGATGATCTGTTGTTATGGAGGCAGATGAATTGCTGTCTGTCAGTGAGATAAGATGAGAACCAAGAAAGAACGGCACCGGAGAGCCCAATGGCTGAAAGGCGGGAAAGAAGGATCTTATGATTGACAGTGTCAAAGGCAGAGCTTAGATCCAAGAGAAGGAGGATACTGAGGGAACCAGAGTCAGCACTGAGTAAAAGGTCGCTGGTGACCCTTAGCAGGGCAGTCTCAGTGCTGTGGAATGGACGGAAACCTGACTGAAACGGCTCATATAAATTGTTAATTATTAGATGTTCCTGCAGCTGAGCAGCTACAACCCTTTCAAGAAGCTTTGAATTAAAAGGTAGATTAGAAATAGGTCTGTAGCTGCTCAGATTGCTGGGATCCAAAGTGTTATTTTTCAAAATAGGTGTAACAGCAGCAGTTTTCAGGCCCAGTGGCACAACACCAGAGGAGAGTGAACAGTTTATGAGATGGGAGATAGAGGCAGAGATGGCAGACAAGCAGGATTTAAGCAGAGAAGTAGGTGCTGGATCAAGGACGGAGGTGGAAGAACTGATTTTCCTAATTAATTCAGTAACAGAGTTTGAGTTTGTAAGAGTGAACTTGGTGAAGGGTTGTACTGGGGTTTCTAGGAGAAAGTTACAAGATGGTGGAGGGGTACCAGTGAACAGTTTATATATCAGATCGATTTTGTTTTGAAAAAAATGAAGAAAGGACTCACATGAGTGAGAACCTGAGAGAGAAGGTGCTGGGGCTGAAGAAGTTTACTCACACTAGTGAACAGGGCCTTGGGCTTACAGCTGCTGCTGTTGATGACGGAGGAAAGGTACCGAGAGCCAGCAGTATTAAGATGCTTTTAAAGATGCTATTAAAGAAGATTTAAAGTAAGAAGTCCAGTTTATTATATGAGAACCTTATTTTATACTGGGGTCATTCCTCTTTACTCTGGGAACTTATATACTTATATATAAAGCACATATACTTTACAGCACTGTGCAAAAGTTTTAGGCAGGTGTGGAAAAAATGCTGTAAACAAAGAATGCTTTCAGAAATATAAATAATGATTGTTTATTTTTATCAGTTTACAAAATGCAAAGTGAGTGAACAAAGGAAAAATCTTAATCAAATCAATATTCGGTGTTACTACCTTTAGCCTTCAAACCAGTATCAGTTCTTCTAGGAACACTTGCACACAGTCAGGGATTCTGTAGGATTATAGTCGGTGTCTGATCAACCAGTTTTACCAAACAGGTACTGATGATCATCAATGTCACACGGAGGAGAAACACAGTCATGTTTGGAACAACCGACCGGCCGAGTTCCTTCAGAAACTGTGTGCAAGTGTACCTAGAAGAATTGCTGCTGTTTTGAAGGCAAAGGGTGGTCACAACCAAATATTGATTTGATTTAGATTCTCTTTTGTTCATTCACTGCATTTTGTTGATTGATGAAAATAAATGATGAACACTTCCATTTCTGAAAGCATTCTGTTTACAGCATTTTTTTCACACCTGCCTAAAACTTTTGCACATTACTGTATATCTGCTCAGCATTCCAAAGAATTGTAGTTACTACAGGTAAACTCAAAAGGACTTGAAATTTAAAACCTTATTTATAAAAGTATAAAACCTTTTTGAAATACCATAAAGAAAAAAAAACAAATATATATAATACAGAAACAACACAAACACTAAGCAAATAACTACGACACTGTAAAACATGTGAATAGAAATAAAATATATATCTTAAGTTTGTAGTTTTGTTTTTTTAGTTTTACAATTTAGTTACTTTTAACAACATGGATTGAGTCTAAACTGAATGCAATAAAAATAAATGAATTTGTAGCTATAAATTTGGAATTTTAGATTCTGATTTGCAAAGATGCCACGAATAACATGCATAACCATATCATTAAATAATTCAGATATAATAAAGTGAAAGTGACTATTCTTTTCATCGTGAGTCCATGGCACAACACAGTGAACCACAACAAAATTACACCTCTGCATTTTACCTACACACATGCAGCAGGGGCAGCTATTGAAGGCTCCTGGGGAGCTGTGCTGGGGACAGTACCTTTCTCAAGGGAACCTCAGGTTAGCCTACTGGCATGGGATTCGAACCCACGATCTTCTGGTCCTGGAGCCAACTCTAAACACTAGGTCACCGCTGCCCCAATTGGGCTCTACTCAACATTTAAACTACCACTAAATATATGTACATAAAGAGGTATGTTGTGCCAGGATGTTCCTTCAGGCTGGAGTATGAAACTTTTTGCTAATAACTGCTAACTAAGCAATAACTAGGCTTGAGTACAGTAAGATCAAACTGCATATCAGTTTAGCAGTACATGCTAAGGAAGCTGCTAGCAGATTATGGTGTACACAAGCACACATTCTTGGAGAAATACTAATTGACTAGTTCAAATAAAGCTTCTTTCATTTGAAACTGCAGCTGCAACGCTAATGTTGCTAACAAACATGCTAAACTCTTTAAGAGGAGCTTGGACACGGTTTAGGACACAGTATGGTTCGCTGTCGTCTAAAATGGCTGACGACGTTTTAAAGCTAACATCAGTAAGGTGAAGCCACATCCACATTTATGTGCTCCTGGACGTCTGAGGGGCTTTGTGAGAAGAACAACAGCAACACAGGAGATTCTTGTATTGCTGCCTGATCTGAAAGCAGAAGACAAACATCAAGCGTAGGCATCATTTTTATTAAAGAAAATGAAGAAAAATCCAAAATGTATTGAATCCAAAATATGTTCTTTCATATGAAGAACCTTCAGTCCTGGTTAATTGGTTGGAAAGTCTCGTAGGTACAGCTCACCTCTTTGTTTAAGAGACAATGGATGATGAAGATGCAGGTGCCCTGTTGAGAGTTGATCACCAGGAAGATGACCTTCACTGTGTTGCTTCTCTCCGTGAAGAAACCCAGGATCCAGGAGCAGCCAATTATGACAAACTGGAGGAGAGTTTTAAGCATTACACTTTTAATGAGCTCATTGTCTCTGGCTCTCGTCTTGAGGATCCCATTGTCCAGCTGTTTCAGAGTGAAGAACATGATGATAAAGATAACGATGAAGAGCAACAGGTTTGACTGTCAAAGGGAGAGAAAGTGGATACGATGAAACACTAAAGTCCACCTCACAGACACCCGGCAAATAAGTTAGAGCAAATGCGCTTGCTGCTAATATATGTAGTTAACTATAAATCCCAAATCAGTAGGTTGCCTCGAGGTACCCTTGAGCAAGGTACTGTCCCCATCACTGCTACCTGGATGCTGCATATGGACTGTGTGTGTGGATGAAAAGCAGATGTTGCATTCGGTTTGGTTTCACCACGTACTGTGTTTTATAATGGAAAGTAGTCACTTTCACTTTCATTAGCGTAAAACAAGAAGAGAAGCTATTGCAGATGTTTGGTCCAAACACACAGCTATGAGAATGAGTGTGGATATCAAAGAGACAATATAATCACAAAAGTTAAAATAAATAAATACATAAAATGTTCTGAACTCATAAAGCGAAACATAAAGAGGGTTCTTTCTGAGATTTCATGGAAAAATTGCTGCTTGTTCCTTAAAGAATTTTATTTAAAGGAGAATTACGCATGTGGAGAAAATTTCAAGAGCCTTATTGATTTTTTTTTTCCTGCACATTTAAACCTGAATCTTTTCTTTTTGTTATCACATAATTAGGTCATATTGCTTGAATACCTTGCAGCAGAATGAGTTTAAAAAAAAATTGATAGGAATTGAATCCAACAGCAAAAAAATAATCATTGTCAAAAACATGAAACTTACTCCCAAAATAAAACAAACTGGACCCAGAAAACTCCAAAAAAAGCCTCCATCAGTCTTCAGCCAGCATCTATAGACAGAAATAAACAAGCAAAGAAAACAAGAAATGAAACTTTGAGAGTCTGATAAAAACACATCAAACATCTTCAGCAAACTCACTGCTCACTGCCGTATCCGTCAGGAAACAGTCCAGCAGACACGCCCACTATAACCAGAGGAACCGTGTATCCAATCACACTCAGACACCTCCAGCCAAGCACCTCATCCTGATTTGATCTGATCTTGGTGAGGTTCTTCACGAGGAGGAAGAGCAGCACAGCATCAATGAACATCCACACAAAACAAGAGAGGAAGAGGAAGTGCAGAACACCTGCCAGCACTTTACACATCTCCTAGAGAGAGAGAGAGAGAGAGAGAGAATCACACACTTAACCCCGAATTGCTCCAGGTGGACTGTCCCAGTAATTCTGACTTGGACGTCACTCTAGATAAGAACGTCTGCTAAATGCCGTAAATGTACACTGATATTAACTCTCACCTGTACAGATCATTTCTACTCACCTGTACAGATCGTTTCTACTCACCTGTACAGATCGTATTTGCAGTAGGTATTGCTGCGTGAGCAGAAAGAGGAGTTGGGCCAGCAGGAGGCTTAAACTCAAGTTAACTAAAGCCGTGTTGATCGCTCTTGACTTCTTCTGACAAAGAGCAAAGGTCAACAGTGTGAAGACGTGGAACACCAGCCCCACGGCCACGCTGATGGTGCCGAGCAGGTTCATGTCAGAGTTGCTCTGGAAAGTAAGAGTCAGTCTCAGGTTTGACCGTTTTTATATTTTTACAGTCGAACACGCCATGCTTTTAGTAAAGCGGCTGAAATGCAGGGTTTTTTGTTTTTTTTTGAGTGTTTTCCCCAAAACTTCAACTTAAACACCAGCATCTCCCACACCCTGAGCAAGAGGATTGCTCCAGGAATAATCCACATATCTAAACGTTTTAAATCACAAATAAAAACAACAATAAACCTGTTCAAATGTTTGCCACCAACATCTACAACCCTGTAACAGTGGCGGGGTGCAGGAAGGACGCCAACGCAGAGCCAGGAGTTCGGAACATAACTTTATTATCTATAGTTACAAAAACAAGATCCAAGGACTGCAGTTCTAACTAATACCAAGAACCAAAGATCAGATAACCAAGTGTACAAAACTACCATACCGTGTAGGCTTAGCCCAATGAATGAGCCGCACTCTGTTCTGACTCATCGGGGCTTAAATAGCAGCCCTAATGAAGCACATCTGTGCCTTCATGAGCTCAGGTGTGCTCAGTCAGAACAGAGCGCCCTCTACCGTGCCCAAAACACACCTCACCCGTGACAGAATCCTCCCCCCCCAAAAGGCGCGGCTCCTGAAGCGCCAAAACATAGTCGAACCTCTGGAGGGAGGGGGGAGGAAAGAAAAAAAAAAAAAAACCCTCTTCAACAAGAAAATAGCCCCTTTATGGGGCATATGGTCAGGTTCACAAAACACTTCGAAACAAAGGACCTCTGACCAGCCATGTCCAGGCAGATTTTACAAGGTTCAAAGAGGAAGGTTTTTTCCAAATAGTCTGAACTCAACTTCCAACCCCTGCCATCCTTGTTCTTCACATCTCTCATCACAGAATCTACATTGCAGAAGCTGTCGTTTACTTTCTTGAATTGAGACAGGTCACTGCTGATGTCTTTTGGCTCCTTCCTCTTCTTGATCATACTTCTCTGCTGCTTGGAGCTCAGTGAGGCAGCATCCCAGCTCTTGGTTCCACTACGAGAAGTTCCACATGGACTCCTCCACCAGCCATCTTGTTCTGAGTCTGCTGAATTGTGAGGGTGAACTGAAGGTAGGGAGTCATCATGCAGCTGCTCAACCTCTGGAATCTTTACCTGCTTCTCCATCAGACTTTTCTTCAGCTGCTCCACTCTGGCGTTAACCACCAGGGTCCCAGCATGCACTGGTGTCTGTCAAGTGAGTGAGTCAAGATTTGAAGATCGCCAATTTTGCTTCCATACCTCTGACCTGCTTCTCCAGCTCGGTGAGCTCACTGGCCTCACTTCGGGCTTCTCTCAGTTCAGCCTGCAGAGCAACATTGTGGTCCTGCACCCATCTCAGCTCTGCTCTGGTCTGATTCAGCTGTTCTTTCATAGTGGCTACTTTAACTTCCAGCTTCTCCTGAATGGTTGAAGTCTCAACTCTCTTCGTTGCCTGGCATACAGTTTGGTCTCTCTGTTCATCTGTTCTCTCCAGCCTTTCTCTTTGGACAACCATCACAGCTTGCAGCTTTATTCTGGAGACTTCTCCCTCCTTTCTGAATTTACTGCTCTTTCCGTGAAGCACACCTTTGTCTCGAGCCAGAGCTTTTCTTTCTGTTTCCATGGTTTCAATCTCCCTCTGGCATATGGACAAGAGTCCTTTGGTCCTCTCCAGCTGAGGAAGCAGATAGGTGATTCTTTTTCTTGCGTTTCAACCCTTCGTTCGTGACTGAGGCATTCACCTGTAGCATAGAGGCTTCTTTCTCCGTCAGCTGCTGGTAGAGCTCTGTCAGCAACTCCTCCTGTTCAGTGATCTGAACATTCATGCAGCTGATCTGTTCATCTCCGAGGTGAGATTGGATTGTCCTTGCAGCTCTGATCCATTTGGCCAGATCCCTTGTCTGCTTTCCTCTGAATGACTTTTGCAAGCAAATTGCAGCATGTCTGAACAGCTGATACCTCTCCCTTTGTTGATGTCCAAGCTTCCACCTTCTGAACCTCCTCTGAAGAACACTTGCTGCCCAGCGTCACTTCTTGAAAACAGATCTTTGCTTGTGCATTCTTACTGCAGCCTGAATAATGGTGGCAGCTTTGTGCATAGCAGCAACATTCTTTCAAATGGAATAACCTCTAAAAGCTGCCTGGATGCGTAGTGCAGACCTTCTTAACATCTGGAATTTCTCACGTTCAAATTTACCCTTAATGTAGGATCTATAATGTCTTTGAATGATGATGATGGCTGACACCCTTATGGCCTGGTACTTTACTACCTCCCTGTGTCTTCTGAATGCAGCCTGAATCAGGAAAGCTGCCTGATGTTGCAGGATCATCTCCCTTCTGACCCTCTGACCTCTGAAGCAGGCTTGCAGGAACATTGCAGCAGAGCATTTTCAAGAATTCCTCCCTCTGCTTTCTGGCATCAAGTGTGGAATGATACCTTAGGTGGATGGCAACAGCAGCATATCTGATGCATAAATATCGTGTCCGAGCACAGTGAGCCCTGTAAGCACTTTGTATCACAGTGGCAGCCTGGTGCTTCTGTTTCAGAGTCTGTCTGGTCTTCATCCCTCGGAATGTGGCTTGCAGAACAACAGCAGCCATCTTTTTTTCCTTCAAAGACTTCATTTCTTGCTTCATCATCTTATTAGCTCGGGAATATTGCTGAACAGTAGCTTCAGGTAGTATTTTCTGCTTATGTGCTTCCTTACCTGTGACTGAATGGTTACTGCAGCCTCATGTTCAGTTCACATCTGCACCCAAACTTTCATTATAAAGTTCCCACTAACCTGGAGCTGCTCCTTCGCTGCTCTCTGTGCAGCAGACGGGTTAGTGGTGCTGGGTTTGGGGGTCGGCTCCTTGATGCCGCTTTCCTTGCAGCGAAGGGCCTTCTTGGTCGACCTTCCCAGTTGCACGATGCTGGTAGTTGTCTCTGCCGTCCACCTGCTCTCTGTGTCAGGAACGGCCTTCTTTGCCACTGCCTCGCTTCTCTTGTTACCGGCGGCCTTCTTTGCCTTCCTCTCGTGTTTAAGGGTGCAGGGAGCGTTTACTTCCAATGTTTGGCTGTTATTCACGCTGGCTGTGTTCACCGCTGTGTTCTCACATTGAGCTGCGCAGAGCGCCTTCTTTACCTTAACACCTCTATTAGCTGTGCAGGGAGAATTCTTTACCGTAACGCCGCTATTAGCTGCGCAGGGTGCGTCCACTATCAACCCGCTTTGAATCACATAGGAGGAAAGCTCTGCCATCCTCCTGCTTTCCGGAGCGGGAAAAGACATGTGGCTCAACACGTCCAGGCACCGCTGCGTCCTTGCGGCTAGATCGACCAGCCTCTGCAGCAGGAAGTCGAACCAGTCCGCGCCCATTTTGGGACCCAGGCTGCTGACGAGCGGGATATCTGATGTCAGCTGCGTCAGACATTTCTCGAGCTTCCTGGCTGTGGCCGCCGGCGTCTGTCGTACCCAATCCTCACCCTCCAATTCCTCACGGAGTTCCACAGACTCAATGCACACCAACACCAAATGAGCCACGCTCTGTTCTGACTCTTTGGGGCTTAAATAGCAGCCCCAATGAAGCACACCTGTACCTTCATGAGCTCAGGTGTGCTCAGTCAGAACAGAGTGCCCTCTACCATGCCCAAAACACACCTCACCCGTGACAAACCCAGGTACATCTAGTGCTTATTTTCAAGCAGAAACACATGTGATTTGGAAGTGTTTGTCTTTGTTTTGTACTGTCAGAATAAAAGGAGATAAACTCCAAGGAGATTCCCATGTCATGTTCATAAAACCACACAACGCAGAAGTCCACCAGTTACATATAATCATCTAACAATAAATTATAATAAAAAATTATAATAAATACACAAATGACTTCATAGATGTTTAGAGATTAATTAATAAATTCATTAAAACAAGTCTTGAATGTTTATACATAGTAATAGTGTGTGTGTATATATTTTTTATTTTTTTTATTTTTTTTTTTACATCAGCAAATCAAAAACATTTTATTTTCCTCTATAAATAATTTACGCCTCTGCAATAAATAAATAAATAAATAAATACTATATCTACCTATAATGTACATTAATTTTTATCGGTGTTATAATTGTACATTAATTGAACAACATTAACTGCTGTTCATGAGATTAGTACCATTGAAAAAAGTGAAAGTAACTATCCTTGTCATTGTGAAACGCAGCCCAGCACAACACAATGAAATTGAACCTCTGCGTTTCACCCATACACACACGTGCAGCAGGGGGCAGCTATTGAAAGCACCCAGGGAGCAGTGACAGGGAAAGTACCTTGCTCAAGGGTACCTCAGGGCAACCTACTGGTTAGAGAATCGAACCCACAGTCTTCTGAACCAGGGCAACTCCCTAACCACTAGGCCACCACTGCCCGATGTTTTTGTTGTTACTCTAATAAATAAATAAAAACAATTCGGTTTCAATGTTCTCCACCATCATCTCCAACAATATGATTCAATCTATTCCCCGTGCGGATCCTGAAACCTTTGTTTTTAACCAAACAATGCATCAGTTTATGTCTCACGCCAGGCTTCAGAGCTGACAGTCATCTCAGCCTGGATCAGTGTCTCCTGGTCTCTTACCTCTGATGAACCGCTCTGCATGATGAGAGCAAAGGTTCCTGGATGAACACAGAAGCAAACAGTGCAAGTGCTGTTGGAATGGAGAACTTTACAGGTTCCTTCCTTCCACTCGATATCTTCCCAGTTCACACAGATCGGAGTCTTTTCAGGTTTCTAGAAAAATAAAAGAAAAACAGGATAGAGATCTTTGGAAACCCTTCACATGTCAGGAGGAACATCTTTCAGTCAGTCTATACATGCAAGCAAATACAGGGAGGCCCCACGGCAAGAAAGGTCCTGGGATCAGTTCCATCAAGTGAAAGTGAAATTGACTATCCTCGTCATTGTGAAACGCAGCAGAGTACAACACAACGAAACTCAACCTCTGTGTTTCACCCACACACACGTGCAGCAGGGGGCAGCTATTGAAAGTGCCCAAGGAGCAGTGACGGGGACAGTACCTCAGTCTGTCTACCAATTCAGGAAACGAATGAAAAATGGAATGAACAAATTACAAATTATAATGAAATGAAATTGAAATTCAGTATCGTCTGAAGAGGCAGGTGCATTGTAGCCTGAAAGCCAAGGAAATTTAACCACACATTATAATATATATATAAAAAGTTATTTTTATATGAATTTCTCTGTTTACTGCCAATCCTCTCCTAGTATGGAGTAGATGGAGATGACTTTCTACCATATGGATGAGATGCTCTCTAAAGAATCTTTTTTAAAGTGAACGTGTGCTACAAGGGTAGCATCAGTATTTTTACAGGCTGAACAGTTTTTTGTCCACATTTCACTTTATTCGCATTAATACGTTGCCTCAAGAATAGACTTTAAATGAAGAGGAACAATTATCTTAGTCCTGTAAAAAGAGTCTTTAGATAATGAATGGAGGATCTTGACTAGCAGAGGGCGACTCAGGAAGCAGTTATTTGGACTAACAGGTGTTTTCCATTTCTAGGTCCTGCAGGTCTTGGTGAGAAGTTCATATTTTCATTCTTTCATGCTCGGATATTGAGCCCACTTGCCTACTCAGTTCAGCACCTTCGCCCCCGTGTCATTGCACCTTTGTGGAATTCATTTCATCGTTTACTCAGTTTTCTAAACCAAGTTTAGCTTCAGTTGAATTTAAATAGAGTAACTTATGCTTAAGATGTGGTCTAGTGGTTAGGGAGTTGCCCCCGCATCGGAAGACTGTGGGTTCGATTCCCTCACCAGTAGGTTGCCCTGAGGTACCCCTGAGCAAGGTACCATCCCCGTCACTGCTCCCCAGGCACTTTCAATAGATGCCCCCTGCTGCATGGTGTTTGCATGGGTTAAATGCAGAGGTCCAATTTTGTTGTGGTTCACGTGTGCTGTGCTGTGACCTCGCAATGACAAGGGTTGTCACTTTCACTTTTCACTTCACTTAATGCTCCAGTCCTGGTTTGAGCCCCCAAAAAAATGACTGCTCACCATTCACAAAAGTGATATCTATGGAATTATCAGCTGGAAACTTCTTTACATAAATGCCAGTTCAATTCTGAAAACTATTTCTCCAGTAAATAAAACAGCTTTCTTTCAGATTAAGGCAACATAACGTTTTTCAGTTAAACCTGCTATCTTTTCAAATTTAACTCAAACATCCATTCAAAAATAATAAAAATAAATGGGTGAGGGATTAAAGCAATGCAGAAATGGTCTAAACCGTCTAAAAGTGTGGGGTTATACTGACCCAAGACATTTCAAGGCCTTACAGTGAAACAACAAAATAAAAGAAATTCTGAAGAATTTCAAAAATAAGAATGAATATAGGAAATCGTTAAACATTTATAACTGATATCTTTTCAACTCACTCTTGAGTGCTGCAGGATTACTTTTAACATGTTGCTTTGATCCTGAACTGGGTCTTTTATTGATTTTTCTCCCGGTTGGGTCTTTTGGTTTGGATTTGATGTTGGGGTGGTCTCTGGATAGCTGCTGAGCAGTTTGACTGTCACTATTGTCGACATCATGATCATCTTTGAGCTATTTGTTGAGTTGAAGAAGGTGGGTTTCAGAAGGTTTGACATGTTGTTGTAGCTGATGAAGACCACGGCATCTATTTCTAAAGCACAACAACAAAAATGCATCAGCATCATAAAATCAGAACTAATGAACAATCCGCTTTAATGAGCGTGAGGCTTTAAGAGCTTCTAAACGCTGCTAAAGGAGAAGAACGATGAAAACATGTTTAGATTACTACGATACCTTTGTAGAGCTTTGATATCTCAAGGAGGTCGAGATCCACCGAGGCATTCTTTGTGTTGAGATTTACGGTTTCGTTCAAGGAGGCATTCAGCCCAACGACGAATAGACCAGCCTCTGGGAGACAAGGAAACCCAAAAGTTGGATCACTTACACATACAAACTAAAGCCACTGTTCTAGCAATTATTCGACCATCCATGCTAAGCAGCTGACCAGAGCTTGTTTTTTCCTCCAATTAAAATCTTAATATCTGACATCTGTGGTTTTAAGTAACTAATGTGTTTCATGAGGATAACTAGTCACTTTCACTTCACTTAAAACTACATGACTACATGTAAAGCACTGTTCTCTAAATAGATCTACCATTATTTGCATGATCAAGGTACACGTGATGTGAAGGTTCCCTCATTGGTGCAACATGGTTTCTGAGGTCTTGTCCCAAGAAAAAGGAGGCATATTTATAGCTAATGATCATTTATTACCTCTCACTCACTCGTTTTCTGAGCTGCTTGTCCTGATTAGGATCACAGGTGGTTTTTGAGTCTATCCCAGCTCTCACCGGGTAGATACACAGACAAAATCTTAACTATGGGACAATATAGCATCTCCAGTCCACCTGATGTGCACTCCACACAGAAAGCAACAGGACCGTCCCACCTGGGAATCGGGCCCAGAAGCTTCTCGCTGTGAGGTGACAGTGCTTTAAATTGGTAGGAAATGAGAAAGACCAAGATATGGTACACAACATTAATGCAAATCCTAACTTTAATGGGGCTGCTTAAAATTATGTCTAATAAAAGAGCTAAAGGTGGACAGTTGAGGGTACAAACTCAGAGATTATCACCGAGTACTTTTCTGAGAGCGTGGAAGACTTCTTACTAGATCAGTTCTCCTAATAACCTGAATTCTTTTTACAGGTTTGCTTCCACATCCATCTTCTCATAAATAGAGCATGAATCTGAGTGTAGATTTCATTACCTAGAGTTGGAAGGGAGATGTTGGTGTAGTAGGAGATGTTGGTTTGCTTCACCATTGCAGACACTAGTTTCTCGGTAGCGTTAAGCACAGTGTTCCCAAACTGGACCAGTTCACTTTGGTCAGAAGGCACAGTTACCAGATTCGCTGTAGAGTTCATTAATATGACCAAGACATAGACCACAACCTGACCAAGCAGAAGTAGGCAGGATGTCAACACGAGGACATTACATGCATAAACTAAAAGGAGTGAAGTAAATGTTCCTCACTGTTTGATCCAACACTGTCGCCGTGCTGTTCTGGATCTGACTGAGGAGATTCTGTACACACGCCACTGTGACACTGCCCTGAAAAAGAAGGACTTTTTAAACAAGCATTAAAATTCCCAATAAAGACAGAGTCTGGGTAATTATTTTCTAAACTGGATTTAGCTTCTCGTACATACCTGGCATTGGCTGCTTTGTGTCAGAGGGATATCTGAAAACAAAGACGTTGTTGATTAAACCTTAAAATTGAGTCCTCGCTAAAATGCTTTACCATGCAGGACAGACATGTGCTTGACGACACAGACATAGCAAAATACACCAGACGAAACAATAAAGAGCACAAAACTGGCAAAAAAATTTTGGAAATTTTATGAGAATGTGGCAGAATGGGAAGACCTGGATGTAGGTGGAAATGGATTTTATTAAAACTAAATAAAAAGAAAAAATAAAACGAAACCAAACTAACAAAAAAAACAAGACAGTGATGTGGCTAATGGAAAGACAAGATAAGGACAAGGATCAGCTGTGCAGGGGTGGGGCTAGGGGTGAAGCCAGACAAAAACAATAGCACAGGGTAATCACATGGACAAAGAAAACACACACTAAGCCTGTGCAATGTGGTGTATAATTACTAGAGGAATTCCTACAACATTTAAAATGATAAAACAATATTATATTGGTAGTATGTTTTTTTTAATCATGCCACATTTCAAAGTGTCTCATGTAGGATAAATAAGTACAACCCTGACCTGTACATCCATATGAGTCTCCACTGGGTTTATAACCTTTAGGTATGGAGAATCCAGCGTTACACTGACAGCTGCCATAAAATAAACCACAGTGAGCGTTCTCACCACACGAAGAATTACTGCAGGGTGAATGGCCTGTTGAAAAAGTGACAGATTTCCATAAATTTACATTTGCGGCATTTAGCAGATGTTCTTATCCAGAGCAACTTCCATGTCCTAATTAAAGGGACAGTCCCCCTGGAGACACTCAGGGTTAAGGGTCTTTCTCAGGGAGCCAGTGGTGGTAGTGCTAGAGGTGGGATTCAAACCTGGGACCTCTTGAACCCATAGGTCCAAAGGCAAGCACCCTACCACTAGACCACCACCACCCTTGGTGGTCCATAAATCCATCAAACAATCCAACATGTAGCTTTCCCATCAAATCACCCCTTATTTAAGTAGTAACTGCCTGGAAAATTATACTTATAAACCATTTAAAAACAGCCTAGCAACCTCCTGAAACAGGGGAGGATAACCACACCATAGCAACCACCTCGTAGAGCCCCATCACTCTTGTGACCACCTGTAATTCCATAACTGCCACCTAGCAACACCTTGTTGAAATACCTGTAAGACAACATAAATCAGAAAACATGCTAGCAACCATAGCATAGCAACACCATAGTTTAGGGAACATGCAATCAACAAGTGGCAGGAACACCACTATTTCACATTCCATCAAAGATGAAGGTGGAGACTGCCCAGGCAGGGGTGGAGTCTTCTTTAGTGTGATGGAGTCCATTCCAACTGGACAGGCTGTATCCACCATAGCAACCACCTAGTACAATACCCACCTGGAACACCACTGCAACCAACTAGCAATACAGTAGCAACCACCTATAACATAGGACATAACACTAGAGCATCTCCTCCTGGGACAGAGGATTCCATTTGGGTGGTACGAACTAACCAAGTAATGACCATCTGGCAAAACCTTAGCAACCACCAGAAATCCCACAGCAACCAATTAGCAACAGGTTCATAACAATTAAGGATTTATATTGAAAAAAAATAATAAAGTCAGACTTTACTGCCTGTGTGCTGAAGTTAAATTTATAAAAAGCTGGTACATTTGGTAAACAGTAACTGTGGACTGTAAAGATGCTCACGTGCAGCGTACAGGCCAGGGGTTGGCGTGAGGTTGTAGACGAGGACCCCGCCCCCACAGTCCACAGGGATGAGATCATTGCAGCCATTGCTGGGACTTCCAACTGCATTACATGTGTACAGTTGAAAGTCTGCAGAGCTGTTGCTGGACAAGTAGGTGTAAGAGGTTTTATTGTAGGCAATACTGGAGCAGTAGTGGACCACTTGGTTTCCTCCAACACCAGCAAAGCTGTACCACCCCGCCATCAGATTGAGATCCTTCTGTGGAACCGCAAGGAGAGTACTGTCGAAGAAGCCAACATTACGCCAAGGATCCCTCAGTGTGGTGTAATTCTGGCAAGGATCTGGGACAAACAAACAGAGACTCGGTCAAAAACATATTTTGGTAGTTCCAAATAAATCATGATAAATAAAAAAATGATGTGTTATGAAATGTAGATACGGCCACAATCAAGGCATTATCTTTATTTTGTCATTGTTATCAATTGTTTGTCATTGTTATGTTGTATTTAGTACAATATAAAAGTAACAACCAAACTAATAAAAACATGTGGAGGAGCTTTTGTAGTCCTGTTACCTGTGACATCGTCTAGAAATATAAAAAAAATGTTGTTAGAAAGTAAAAGTGACTATCTGAAACCCAACCAACTTCTTCTCTACATTTAACCCACCACATACCATGCAGCATGGGACAGCCATGTCCAGGGAGCAGTGATGGGGACGGTACCTTTTTCAAGGGTACCTCAGGGTAACCTGCTGGTCTGTGGCTTGAAAGACTAATCTCTGGCTGTGTCATTTATTTTATTCAAGAGTAAATGGTATATCCATTAGAATAAAATAATTGCAACAATTTTCAGAACCTAATGAACAGATATAATCTGAGATCAGCTTCAATGCAATTCAGTACTTCTTATTCATCTCAAGACAACTCTGCAGGGCAGATATCCACAATCCAAGCAAGTTACCCTTCTTTATCATTCATTTCATTTTCTGCCGCTTGTCCCAAACGGGGTCGCGGGGGAGTGCTGGAGTCCATCCCAGCTCACACAGGGCGAAGGACAGGGGACACACCCTGGACAGGTCACCAGCCCATCGCAGGGCGGAGCGTGACGGGGACGGCAGCTTGCTCAAGGGTACCTCAGGGCAACCTATTGGGAAAGGGTTTGAACCCCTGATCCTCTGATCATGTACCCAATGCCCTAACCACTAGGCCACCACTGCCCCTTACCCTTCTTTATATTTAGTTTTAACTTCACTGGATATAAAGATCACTAAAGTCAGTGATGTCCATGGCCAGAGCATTGATTCATATTTTACTCACCGTTTAAAGCATCAGCACCTTTTATGACTGAAACCAACAGCAGCACAGGGATCCCTGTTGAAGGAATACAGTTATTACAGACCAATCTATACCAGTTCCACAAATAAAAGTGAAAGTGACAACCCTGCACAGCAGACAGTGAACCACAATGAAACTGGACCTCTGCATTTAACCCATGCACACTCAAACACTGTGCAGCAGTGGGCAGCTATTGAAAGTGCTCGGGGAGCAGTGACAGGGACAGCACCTTACTCAATGGTACCTCAGGGCAACCTATTGGGAAGGGGTTCGAACCCCCAATAATGTGGCTAACGCCCTAACCGCTAGGCCACCACTGCCCAAATCAAATTGAGGTTTTCTTGTACATTCACTTTAATTTTACTTCTGATAAAGTTTAGGGGCCCCTTGTAAAATTAAATGGCTGATTTTCTTTCAGTTTAGAACACTTTTCTATTTTTCCACTTTTCAACTGGAAATATTTCTCTGCCAATTTTAGTACACATAAAACACCTTAAATGTGAACATAAAAAATCTCTCCACCGCCAAAAAAAACAACTGTCCTGCTCAACTGGAAATCTATATAGTACATAAAAATAGTATGAAAAAATTAGGACACCCTAGGAAAGCGTGTGTGTTTTTATAAAAATCAGCTACTATAAGTATTCCGCTATTATAGATTCCGCTACTATAATTAAACAATTAAAACTGAAGAAAAGTTTTATCAAAGTCTTCTGTAAAATGTAATTCTACAAAAATGTGCTTTCTGGTGAGGAATACATTAGGACATCCCTACTTTTATTCCCAGTTAAAATGGCTCAAATCACACACAGAGGTGTAGCACATCAGGTCACATGATTAGAACATCATTAATCAGCATTTTGAAGGAGGTTTGCCCTTTTAAACCTCAGACATTTAGTCTGGTGCTCCTGACCATGGTTGAGAGTGAACACCATGGTGAGATCAAAAGAGCTTCTGAGGCCTTCAGAAAGAAGATTGTAGCAGCTTATAAGTCTGGTAAGGGATTTAAAAAGATCTCAAAAGAATCTGCAATCTGTTGTTCCACTGTCTAGAAAATAAGACTTCCAAAACAACTGCCAACATACAGGTCTGGCCATCTAAGCAAGTTCACCCTGAGAGTAGAGCAGACTCTTGCTACTGTTGATGTGAAAGTTCCTCTACAGTCAGAAAGAGACTGAACTTTAACTTCGTGGTTGGTGTGCAAGGAGGAAACTTTCACTCTCTGAGAGAAACATCAAGGCCAGACTGAAGTTTACCAGAGAGAACGTAGACAAAGGCCAGGACTTCTGGAATAATTTTCTTTGGACAGTGGAGTCTAAAACTGAATTATTTGGACCCCAGAATAGAGAACATGTCTGGCGTAAACCAAATACAGCATTCCAGGAAAGGAACCTCATACCAACTGAGAAGCATGGAGGTGGAAGTGCCATGGTGTGGAGATGCTTTGCTGCAGCAGGACCTGGCCGGCTCACCATCATAGAGTCCACCATGAATTCTACCTTGTATCAGAGGGTGCTTGAGGAACATGTGAGATTGTATCTGTAAGAACATTAAACCTGAAGCAGAACTGGACCCTGCAACATGACAATGACCCAGAACATACCAGTAAATCCACCAAGGACTGGCTGAACACTGAGAAATGGAGTTCTGGAGTGACCGAGTCAAAGCCCAGATCTTAATTCCATTAAATGTCCATTGAAATGGGCTGTACATGAAGAAACCCCTCAAAGATCTCACAGCTTAAGAATTCTGCATTGAGGAGTGGATCGAACTTTCCTCACACTGATGTCAGAGATTGGTAGATGCTACAAGAAGCATCTCAACAGGGTTATTTCAGCCAAAGGGGGAACACTAGCTATTAGTGGGAGGGTGCCCTAACTTTCTCCTCAGTTAGAAAACACATTTTTGTCAATATATTTTGTGTAATGCATAAATCAAGGTTCATTTTTGTTGTTTACCTGCAATTAGATCACTTTTATTTCCACAGAAAAATAGAAACAAGATTAGATATCGATATGTGAACATTTCTTAATAAAGAACTGAATATTTGATGGGGTGTCCTAAGTATTTTACATGACTGTAAATATAAATATATAAATGATATGATCTCAAAGATGATGGGCTGAGGTTGGAAACTTTAGACACAACTGGTATAGTAATGTAAATTGATTATGTATTGTTATTATTATTATATGCAGGTCTGGCCTTTTTCGGGAAGCTGTGCTGTTTACAGCATAACACTTTGAATATTCAGATTTTTGCAGAAGTTGGTTTTGTCATTTTGAATCTCTGAATTTTTCCTCCTCATATACCTGGAACAAAACTAATACACTGCAGGTGAGTTCAAATTGCCACATAAAAAATTAAATGGTCAAAAAGTACAAAATAAGTTTCAAGCTTATAATTTTTTTTTAATACATACATACACACATTATATATATATATATATATACACCCCAACCCACTAACCACCAACCCCCTAACCACTAGGCCACCGCTGCCCCGTTTTATTTATTTATATATATATACATATATATGTATATATATATGTATATATATATATATATGT
>CM029386.1:22007683-22020183 GCA_017165825.1 Hepsetus odoe
GAGAGAGAGAGAGAGAGAGAGAAAGAAAGGGATGTTTCCCTTTAAAACAGGCATGTTTCAAGTGTGCCAGTTTGTAAAAATGCACAAAATTATTTTTTGTTACCTGATTTTTTTTATTTTTGAAGATTTGCTGTTTAGTCGTGCCAGAGTGATACTGAGAGTGGCTATGATGGTGATATAGAGGATCACGTTGAACTGCAAATGTGGTGAAAAATCAGAAAGAAAAACAGTTAAAACGTTAGCTAATGTCATATTTCTTTTCCTCTATTGATGATCTACAAATACTTTCTTTAGATGTTTCAGAACCTACTGTTAGAATAAAACACACAGGACCCAGAAAACTCCACACAAAATCACTCTTAATCCAGCATCTGGAGGAACAAATAACACAGGTGTTACCTGCAGTTCTCACAGCCTTTATCAAATTCTTGAACATAGTGATCCAGTTAAAGGCTTGTTAATATTTTATAAGGAAATAAACTAAACTCGCTCACTGGTCACTGCCATATCCACCAGGAAACAATCCAGCAGAAATGCTCACGATGACCAGAGGAACTGCGTATCCAACAATTAATAGTTGCTTCAAATTAAGCACCTTCCTCTGCTTGGATTTGATCTTTCTGAGGTTCTTCACGGAGATGAGGAGCAGTATAGCTTCAAGGAACATCCACATAAAAGCACAGAGGAAGAGGAAGTGTAGAACACCTGCTAGAACTTTACAGAGCACCTGGAGATCGAGAGAGAGAGAGAGAGAGAGAGAGAAAGAGAGAGAGAGAGAGATACTGATGTTCATGTTGCCTTTATTGTAGTTTAGCGAGATAAATTTTCCTGAGATGAGATGAAGCAGAAAAAAAACAGCTCTTCTCACCTGATTGTTTTTGATGTACTGCAAGAAGCTCTGTGTCAGCAGGAAGAGGAGCTGAGCCAGGAACAGACTGATGCAGAGGTTGATCCTGGCTGAGTGTCTGACTCTTGAATTCTGATGACCAAAGGCAAAGGTCATCAGAGCCAAGCTCAGGAACACCAGTCCCACTGACACCGCGATAATGTTGAAGACGTCAAAGGATTGGACACTCTGGAAATATATGATGGGTTTGTGTTATTGTGCTCTTTATCATCAGACACCACATCTTGTCTTAAATGAGTGTTTCCCCAAACAGTGTCATGTGCTGCCATTTATCCACTCATATAAGTGGGACTAGTTAAGGCCTGACTATTATTCGTCTGAAGCTGCATAGATGCTCTATATCATCTGACAACTGGACGAGGTGGATTTATACTGGAACTTCACTGGATTACTGTGATTTAAACTGTATAATAATTCCCTTCAAAAATTAAAATGAAAGAGAAACTGTTTCCACAAAACCGCAAGGCTCTATAATGCTTTATGTAGCTTAAGTCAGTTGTGGTTAAAAATTTGGAGCTCATGAAGCCTGTGTTGGCCTTCAGTGATTTTAATGTATGATCATTTCATGACCATGCCAAGACCCCACTTTGTTTCTAAAATTAATGTTCAATTTAAAAGACAGAGTCTAATGATGTTCAACCAGGAAATGAGTTACATCATCTGTGATTTCACACTTTATAGTATCTATGCTCAAAGTGTTAATTCTAAAAGTGTGGTGCCAAGCATGCTGAGTTGTAAAGAAGCAAACTCCCAATTGTAAATCCCAACACCATAATCTTACCTCACTTGGGTTGGTCTGCATGATGAGAGCGAAGGTTGACAGGTGATCACAGGAGCACACAGTGTGACTAATGTTGGTCTGGAGAGGGTAACAGCCATAAACAATCCACTCAGTCACGTTCCAGTAAACGCAGGAGAGAGTACCATAAAGATTTAACTCCTGTAGATATATAAAAAAAAAAAAAAAACAATATGAACATATGAAAAGCTGCTGTCTCATCTATAATCACTTTCTTTTGTGTGAGAGTCAGGAGTGGGAGGGGAAGTATATCAGAGTAGTGTAGGATTTGTATCACTGTGTGTTTGTCAGTGTGACAGTGGTGAGGTCTCCAGTAAGAGTGATGGATATGTTTAAAGGAGAGATAGAATCTCATTCAGAATCAGCACTGAGCCCCTTCTCTGCAGTGAGAATAGGGAGAAGTTTGAGGATACCCTAGAGAGGTGTCTTACTTTAGGTGTGGTTTCAAAATGTAATAACATGAAAAATGACATTTAAAATAGCATTTGAAGCTGTCAAAAAAGTTTAACGAATGAATAGCTGACATTGACTTTCTTTTTCTGATTTGTTTATTTTAATTCATCAGTAATTCTAGAACACACAAAATAGTCTTGGTCATTTAGGGGTTAAAAATGTTGCTTGCTGTTTAAAATGGGAACTTTAAATTCAATTGTCAAATAGTAACAGGTTCAATTGTGATACATTTTGGGATCTAGTGCTGAAATCTGGCTCCTTCTTCTGTACTAGAAATCCAGTAACTCACTGCAATGTGCTTCAGAGTGATGTTGACGGGTTTGGTCAACCGTGTGTTGTTGGTTTTGAGCAGCGTAGCCGACACCACGTTGGACATCATGGTCTTCTCTGTTCTTTCAGTTGTGTTAAAATGTTTGGCCCCCAGCATGTCTGTAAAGTTGATGTAGCTCATTAAGGCCACAGCAGCTGATCCTAAAGACAAAGATATAAATTAATAAACTGTTAAACATGACTGTTTAAAGACTAGTGCCGGAAAAGAACAAAAATATCAAGAGAAGGGACGATTTAGTGAACAAACTACATGAAACCATTTTGGATATTAAATAAGGTCAACAGCTACGTCCCACAAGTGAAGGATGAATCCATACCGTTGTTTTCCTTTGCAATTCCAATGATGTCAATGTCTAAGTAAGATGAATTGGTGTAGAGTTTAGGGATGGTTCCCAGGGTGGCATTTGGTCCAACC
Organism: Hepsetus odoe; assembly: GCA_017165825.1. Lineage (NCBI taxonomy): Eukaryota > Metazoa > Chordata > Actinopteri > Characiformes > Hepsetidae > Hepsetus > Hepsetus odoe. The sequence goes on from CM029386.1 coordinate 22,010,588, forward strand.
ATCAATACTTGAACCTCTGCCGGACAAAAATTCCAGAGAATTAGACAAAAAAACCCATTTCTGTATCATTCAAGTTTATTTTTTATTAATTCCTATTTATTTTACCTAAATTTGGAAGAGATATGGGGATGATATTGTAGGTGTCTGTTTTCTCCACCAGTGCCGACAGCAGTTTCTCAGTAGCAGCCAATATTTTGTTTGCATAGACCACCATGGTTTGGGTGACTGGTCCAGTAGTCCAGAGGCTTTCATTCATCACTTTTTGCAAAGTTTCAACGACAACCTATCCCGTCCCCAAAGATACACATAGTTAGAAACACAAATAACCGGCGTCGTCATCCATCAAATCACTGTGCAAGTACGGAATGGATGAGTCGAGTGTTTCTTACACTTGGTGGTAACTCTACATATGTGCTGTTGAGAATCTCGTCCAGGAGGCTAAATCCAGATGCTTCTTTGAAAAAAATCTAAAGAAAAATATGAGCAGAATCAGGAAACTTTACACAGTTAAAACTCGGATTTACTGAATAGATCTTCATGTTTTATTAAACAATTTGATAGTCCTGCCAACATGAACAGGAAACGCTGTTGATTTGACCTCTTTCTCCTCCCGGTTTCCTTCTCGTTATTTGAACCAAGTCTATTATTTTAGCATCACTACATACACATTTGTTGCTTTAACCAATTTGGTCTTAAATAACCGAAAACAAAGACTCACTTTGCTTTCCATGATGAGAGTGAAGGTTGAGAGGTGAACACAGGAACACACGGTGTAGGTGTTGCTGAAGCTGATGGCCTGACAACCATCTTCAACCCATCCTGAGTCCTTCCAGTACACGCAGGTGAGATTTGATTCAGGTTTACGGCCCTAAAATAAAAAGTAACGAATGCTTTTTGCAAGGTTGGAAGAAATATTGTCAAACGTTACTTTAATGTAAATAAAAATCTGACTTGATTGTGTTGGAGAGTGAAGTTGACTGGTGTGCTGAGCTGTGTGTTGGGGGTTTTGGGCAGCGTGGCCGACACTATGGTGGACATCATGGTTTTTTCGGTGTTGTTATTTGTGTTAAGGAGGCTTGGGCTCAGCATGGACCCCAAGTTAGAGAAACTCATGAAGGCCACAGCAGCCGATCCTGGAAGGACAAGAACATCATTACAGTCAGACTGAACTGCTGAGGTCTCAAGAAGAAAGAACAAGAACTGGACAGGATAAAGAAGCAGGAGTGATAATGGACACTGATTCAGAGGGAAATTGCTTAAGTTATTCTGCATTTAACCCATACAGACCATGCAGTGAGCAGCCATATCTAGCACCCAGGGAGCAGTGATGGGATGGTTCCTTGCTCAAGGGTACCTCAGGGCAACCTACTTGTCTGGGATTCAAACCTAGGGCTTAGTCCATAAATACTAGTCCACCAATTAACCCTTTATGCGTGGATATAAAATCATATCCAATAGGCCGCAATTTGTTTTGCAATAAAAATGAGATATAATATCATATATTCTATGTGCATTTCCCAGTATTAACATCGATATATGTTAAATTGCATGCCAGTTTCAGGGCAGCGGTGGCCTGGTGGTTAGAGAGTTGGCCTTGGGTCGAAGGATTGTGGGTTCGAACCCCTTACCATTGGGTTGCCCTGAGGTACCCTTGAGCAAGGTACCCTGTCAGTTCGCTTCTCCCTGTGATAGACTGCTGACCTGTCCAGGGTGTGTCCCTGTCCTTCACCCTGTGTGAGCTGGGATGGACCCCCCCCCATGGACTTGTCCCCCTTAGGACAAGTGGCTTGGAAAATGAATGAATGAATGAATGAATGAATGAATGAATGAATGAGTGAATGAAAGCTTTTGGTATGCAAATATCAAAGTACTGCTAGTATACCATAGTTATTCTCTGAAATCTGGACGAGGTCGATATCCATCTGAGCGCCGCTTAAACTGAGCTGAGGGATTTCGTTCAACGAGGCATTCGGTCCCACTGCGAAGACCTGAACAGCTGAGAGAAAGCAGCACAAAGTTATAAACCATAACCTTTATTTAACCCTGTGTTTTCTGCACAGTGAATGGAAATACATTTCAAAATGTTCATTTGTTTAAAGTTCCTTTAATTCATATAAAAAGTGATCTACCTAAACCAGGCAGAGAGAAATTAACAGAGTCAGTCGTATCCGTCGGCTTCACCAGCGTGGACACAAACGTCTCAGTCATGTTCAGCATTGTATTTCCTGAGGGCACGTTTGCTTTCAGAACCTGCTGCTGAAGCACCTCTTTTACAACCTGAAGAGTAACCATAATGGAGCAAATACAGGAAATGAAGTAAAGACAGTAAATGCCAGGGATGTTTTGTCTAAACTACAGTACTCACGTCTGGTGGTAGCACTGGATTTGAGCTGTTCATAATCTGTCTAAACAGATCGTCTGCACATTTCGCTGAAATATTTTGCTGGAACAAGAAGATCAAAGCACATTTTATTTTGTTGAAAGGAGATCTTGGTTCTTCAATTTTTATCTTGAAATTTAGGATTTACAGACCTGGCACTCTGCAGGCAATGTGATCATCTGAACTAAAGGAGAAAGATTAATTATTTTAATGCATAGCACAATCAAAGCCAACTCAAAAATCTCAGCTGATACTCTACGGTCATGGAGACATTTCCTGATGAAGTCATGATGGTTGAGACCCTCCTTTATGAAGCCCTACTTTGTCCTTTCAGTGTAATGTATGATTCCAAGGACACTAAATGACGCTCAAACAGAATCCATTTTTTTTTTACTTGATTTTTATCTTTAAAATGATTTTTTTGAAAATCGAATGTATGTTGTTCCAACATGTGTCAATATTAGTAAATCAAAACAAGCAAAAATAAAACTTACATTATGAAGTCTTTCTAAATTAATGCACATTAATGTAGTATATTTTAAAATACATGATATATAATATTTATACATTTATACAATATATTTAATATAATAACTAAATATTATGATGTTTATATTATGATATTAGGATGTTTCAGTCGGGACACTCTGTGACTCTTTTTTTAGAGTGAGTCTCAGTGGAAATGCAGCTCTGCTCCCTGTTCACTGCAGGAGAAAGGATTATGATTTATTACCAATCTAAGTTAGGGCAGCGGTGGCCTAGTGGTTAGGGTGTTGGCCACATGATTGGAGGGGTGGGGGTTCGAACCCCTTCCCAATAGGTTGCCCTGAGGTACCCTTGAGCAACGTGCCGTCCCCGTCCCGCTCCTCCCTGCGATGGGCTGGCGACCTGTCCAGGGTGCGTCCCCCGTCCTCGCCCTGTGTGCGCTGGGTTGGACACCGGCACGACCCCGTTTGGGACAAGCGGCAGATAATGGATGGATAATAACTAAATATATTGTATTAGTGTGAGTAACACTCCATTTGTGAACACTGCATTTTATTTCTTTAGTATAATTATTATCTTTAATATAGTTATTTGAGATTTTCTCTTGTGACCCACATGGAGTCGTGGTCACTTTAGTTCTGGCTGCTGGTGTTGTGGTAGAGACTGAGACGATGGTGCTACACACTGACAGTGCATTTGAGGGTCTGTGATCTGTGAATCCTGGGATGAGTATCACATCCATATTTGAAACGATTGATCAAACTTTTGGAGCTTTCTTACCAACCAAAGCTAATTAATATAACGATCTACGATTATGACATCCATCACAACCTGATGTTTTCTTTTGTGAGTTTTTTAAAGGTTCAAATGTTGGGACTATTTTCTTGGAACCTACTTGGTGTCGTGGTCACTTTAGTGGCTGGTTTTGTGATAGGGACTGACGTGCTCTTCAAACCTGGAAGGTGGACAAAGAAGTTCTGTTAAATTCAGGGTTAAGGTTATATTCCACATGTTTTTGAAAACCACCCTTGCACCACTTAGCTTTGCCCTGTTGTTATACTCTGATCTGGAACGTCTACTTAGTTCTAGCTTTGTTTAAGCTCCTCTGTGTTCCATCCATTCTTGGAGAAGGTATTTTGTTTTTAGTTTGTTTTTGGATGTTGGCTGGGTCAGAGGAGAGATGAGGATTATATTGGAAGGAGGATGTTGAAGATGGAGCTGCCAGGAAAGAGGAGAAGAGGAAGACCAAAGAGGAGGTTTATGGACGTGGTGAGAGAGGGCATGGAGGTGGTCGATTTAAAGGAGGAAGATGCAGATGAAACCAATTATCGGCTGTGGTGACCCCTAAACGAGAGCAGCTGAAAAAAGAGAAGTAGTCAGAAGCCCTCTCTCCTGGGGGAATGCTTTGGGGGAACTAAGGGACTCGGCAATGGAGCTGCCACCTATGCAGGACCTCCAGTGTCTTCTCCATCACTAAGGCCCTTCTAAAGCTGCTGATGGTGCTCTGCAGATCTTCTTGCTGCTGGCATTCTCTCCTGCTCTGAAGGGCATAGTGTTGCTCAGGAGGGTTTTGTTCTTTGTCCCTGTTATTGTTCTTGTTGTGGACTTTGTGCATGTGCATGTCCTTCTCCTAGGCCTGTCTTCCAACAAGCTTGCTGTTGTGCTGCAGATTCCCATTGTGGCCTTGCAAGGAATGAGCTCCCTGCATCCTTCCTTAGTCCTGCATCATCTTTTGTCTTAGACCCTCCCTTGGTCCATCCCCTAACTTTTGGTTGTTTGTATGCAAACCTTGTCTCTATGTTTCCATAATCTTAGCGATAAGGACACTCCAAAACAATCTGAATCAGAGCATCTGCCCTAAATATTAAAGAATATGTTTTCAAATGAACTCTTTAAGCGTATTTCAACTTTCAACAAAATTTCAACAAAAAAAAAAAAACAAAGTAGGAAGATTAACTGTACCTGCGCAGTACGTGGGCATTGGAAGTGATAAATCTGGCTTGACGAGTTTGTAGACGTAGTAATTTCCTGGACAGGCTTTGACCTGGATTGGGTTTGATCTAGAGCCTGAAACGCACTTTGCACTGTTGTTTTTTCCATTTTGACTATTAATTGTGTCTCCACAAAATCCATAAATTTCTCGGGTGACGTTTCCTTGTTCTGGCAGCGGATGAGCCCCAGCAAGCAAAAGTGCAGTGTAGCCTCCACAACTCATGTTACTTGAGAACCAATCAGATTCAGGTATCTGAGCACTTTCCCCCTGAAGATACAGGCGATACCAACCATACCACTCAACAAGAGTGTCATCATAATTACTAAAGCCATTATAGAAATAACCGGCAGGTCTCCTCCAGTCATTATCAAGAACACTGTAGACGTCACAGGGGTCAGAAGTGCTGTTTTCTAGAGTGTTCACTGAAAAAAAAAGTCAAAATAGTTTGTGTGATTCCTAAACTTTATTTAATTTTGAAATAAATTTGGATCCTATCATTGTAAATATAGCTTTTCCATCAACTTAATTAACAATTAAATTGAATAAGGCAGAGTACAGTAGAGTGGAGGTAGAGTAGGGATAGGATCTCTAACTAGATCCTGTTAACTGGGCTATTTTATGCTCTGTGCTTTGTGAATAAAAAATCAGTTTGTAAGTGTTCTTAAGCCACAATATTCTTGGTAAAGCATTTATGAAATAATTTAAAGCAGTAAACATTTTCTAGTCCTACACGTGGTACCTAAAACTGTCAAAATGAGGACATATTTAAAAATTAATAAGATTCTTTCAAGACTTACCAATGTTCAAAATAAATTCTAAAGCTCTGGGCATCATGATCAGACCACAGTTTTGAGTGATGGTGTTCACATCTACAGAAATTGAATGAATAAAACCAGAACCTATTAGTTGAAAAGAAATTGAAGTGAAAGCAACTATTTGTCATTGCGAAACACAGCACAGAGTGAACCGTGACCAAATGCATCCTCTTTTCCAGTAGGGGGCAGCTATTTAAAGCACCCAGAGAGCTGTGTTGGGGACGGTACCTTGCTCAAGTACCTTAGGGCAATATGCAGGTCTGGGATTCGAACCCACAACCTCCCAATCCTGGGGCTAACTCCCTAACCAGTAGGTTTCACCTTTATTAGAACCAATTTTAGTTTCCAGTGTCTGTTGTGATGATCTACAAGCTCCTCAGCCAGTCATTGTTTTGCTTATGGATGTAATAGTCTGGGTAGAGAATCTGAAGCTCATATGTGAGAATGCAGATCATTTCCACAAAAAAAAATCTAAACAAGCTCCTGCAAAAACATAATTCCAATCACAATTACCTGCACAGTAAGCTGAACGGCAGATGGTTGGCTGGACAAACTCATAGACGTAGTAGTCTCCTGGACACGCTTTGACTCGAATTGGAGTGGACCTAACATAACAGCAGTCACTTCCTGAACTCCCACAGACTCCACGAGTGACGATTCCATCTCCTATCTGAGGGTGAGAACCGTTGAGACTCAGAGGAAGATCAGAGCCACATTTTGATGGACCAACACAGAACTCTGGCATCCGGACGCTCATCCCATAATACAGCAGTTGGTACCAGCCATTCCCACTGAAGCTGTAGTCACAGATCCCCAGTCCAGTAGCGTTAGTGGCTCTCCAGGGTTGGTCCAGGGCGGTGTAGTTTCTGCAGGGATCACTAGTAGCTTCAGTTGAAAGAAAATAAATCAGTGCCAAAAGAAATTCACCGCTTCAATTCTCCACTTTACTGTTTTATTACCATTGGAATCAGTGAAGGTTTGGTCTGATGCATTTTCTAGGAACGCTTTATGACTTAGTTTTGTTTTATTAGCCTAAATGGCTTTGAGCTTCACTCACTTGAATCTGCAGAGCTGGAGTTTGTGGTGATCATCAGGAAAACAACGCAGAGCCCTGCTGGAGATAATTATCAATAAATGATTGATTTCACTTCATGGTAGCGACCAGCAGTTGGACACTTTGATACGTTCTGCTCCTGATTTCATTTATTAACTGGCTGGTTGGTTTTTAGGGGAATTCATTGATGAATAATGTGACTTTAATGCATGCAGAGCTTTAAAGAAATAATATAAATAAATAATAAATAATAAATCATCATCTTTACTACATGTCTGATGATTTTTTTTTTTTTGAGGCTCTGACAAAACGACATGCTTCTCATTAAGTTCCTTCATGCGCTATGAATGATGTATCCCATCAATAATTCTGAAGATGATGCACTTATAGGCTGCTTTCAGCTCTTCTAGGCCGCTAACCAGTAAGGATCAACCTAACGGCGTTTCACCAGGTTCCTGATGATGATTTTTATTTGAAATGTTTACAGAATAAGATTTTTCCAGTTTTTCATCACTCGCTGATGACTACAGCTAGACGCATTTAGTCGTATTTGAAAAAAAGCTGTTAAAAATCTAAAGAACAGGACTGATCACATGTTCGAGATTTAGGTTGATTTTGTTTGCTCTGTTTGTTTTTACTGAGATGCACATGTTCTCCACCTACACACAAGCCACGCCCCTTCACCTCAAGCAGCATATCACTTTCTCTTTTCAGCACTGTTCATGCACCACAGAACTCTCTCACTCTCATTTTCTGAGGCTCTTATCCTAATCAGGAATCAGGACCCTCGACAGGTCACCATACCATTCCAGAGCAGACACAGAAAAACACACTCCCAAATGCTCACACCTACGGACAATTTAGCTTCTTTGATCCACCTGACGTGCAGGTGTTGGACAGGTAGAGCTCACAGAGAAATCCAGGCATGGAGAACCTGTGCACTCCACACAGAAAGGACCCAGACCGTCCCATCTGGGAATCTAACCCAGGACCTTCTTGCTGGGAACCAACGTAAAGATGTGCAGTGCATGGTTCCCCAGGACTCTTAAAAACATCAGAAGCTGCAGACCATTTAAAACCAAGATATCTTGGTGGGTCAACAGGACCCATGACTGAGAACACAGTCCAGTCTTATAAGAGTGAACCACAAATCTGCTTCTCAGCTTCACTTGTGTATTTTTATATACACACACATATGCAGTAATAGTTGATCGCACCGTTAATTAAATTAAATTAAAAACAAGAATGATTATAACAAACACCTTTATTGATTCCTTACATTTTTATTGTGAAATGCGTCTTATTTTTCTATCTGAGGCTGCGATGTTAGAGCTTGACGAGCAGGTTTTTCATGAACAAAGTGCTTTTTCAGCTTCCTGCTGGTTTGATATACGCATTGAATAGATGTCACTGTAACATCATACAGACAACTGTTCACATCTCAGTACGCTGATCTTAATCTGACAACGGACACCACCACAGTGCAGCGCTTTCCAGGTTTCACCCTGCAGACCAGGCATCTTGGTCAATCCACAGTTCCCTCCCGCCAGTCACTCCTTCATTTATCATAGCCACACGTTTGCTTGTGTTCAGATCCATTAGAAGAACCTCAACTCACCTCAGAACACTATGACCGCCAGCCTCACTGCTCTTTATTGATTAAGCTGGTGTAGAAAACCTGCCTTTCATTTAATATCTTTCATTTAACGTCCTCTGGACCTGGACCAGAGCTCCAGCTCGTGAAATCTCTCTTTTCACTCTTAAAATCCAAACTGGTATCCATGGTGACCAACCCTGATTTTAGATTTCTCGCAAGTCAAAGCATCTTCCTAGTTGAAATAAAGGGGATGAGGATGGTCATCGTTATTAAATAAAATTAACATCATAAACTCCACGCTTTGTTTCTTTATTTTTTATATATATTTTTTTTATAGGTTTAAGATCATATTCTTCATCTGTACATCGAGACTAAATCATTGGAAGTGTCCAATCATCAATGGCATGAGCATCTATAGGCATTAGTGATGTCTTGTGTATGTTTGGACCACTTTTTATCAAAAGGCTGAATTTTCTAAGCAGATTCTCGCAAACGTTGCATTTACACCTTTTCTGCTCCCGCTGCCTTTAAACTCTGAAAGAAAAATTCGGTCGTACTCACTTGCGTAAAGGTTCATTCTGTTCCTCCCCATTTTCCCCTCTTAAAGCTCCATCAGGTGTGAACTCTGCTGCCCGACTACCCCTGCATTTCGACACTCCTGTTTTTAATCATTAAACATCACTCATTTGCATCGTACTCATCAGAGGAAACAGATCCTCCCTGAAAAACAATGTGGTTTTTAAAACTTGTTCATTTCCTGCTCTCTGGTGAATTGTGGACTGTCCCCTGAGCCGGGGTGACCTGGATCCTTTGAATAAAAAAGCACACCCACTGACCATACTTACATCAGTAGAAAATAAATATTTTCCAGGAAAGAAAAGAATATGCAAATGTCCTGTGCATTGAGAATCGTGATTGAGAATCATGGGAATCTATTTAAATGAGTGTTACGCTCTTCTTTTTCATATCATCGATTAAGATCTAACAGTGCTCTAGTGTTCAGGGACGAGGCCCAGAATCAGAAGGTCGTGGGGTCAAACCTCAAAACAGTAGGTTGCCCTGAGGTTCCCTAAAGCAAGGTCCCTAAAGCAAGGTATTTTCCCCATCACTGTTCCCCGGGTGCTGGAAATAGCTGGACGGTGTGTGGGTTAAATACAGAGAAGCATTTCATTGTGCTTCCACTGTTTGATGTTTGTTCACAATGACAAGGAGTCTGGAAAACTCTAAACATGATGAATGTCCAGCTCAGAGTCAAACATGGTCCTTTTCCG
>CM029386.1:22025183-22035678 GCA_017165825.1 Hepsetus odoe
TTCTGACTGTTTGATGATGAGATGTGAGATGATCCACGCACTGTGCTGTTTTTCTTCATGAGCTCGGCTCAATAAGGCCACCAGGCCATGAAGAGCAGACAGAAGTTCATTACTAAAAGTTCTAACATGACTTTATGACTTTAAAAAATGAACCTCCCTCTCATGAAAGAGTTAAAAGTAATAATGTCTCCCATTTTGAACTTGTTCAGTTACTTTAAAAATGCATCTTCCTGTGTGCATGGTGTAAAACAAACCACGTGTTATCAGCCTGCTGCCCACTCACTGGCCAAATGCAGCACTTCTCACTCTGTGGTTTTTGCTGCAAACGTGCAGAAGAGCGCTGAGCAGCAGAAATGCATTCTGTTAAAATCCTCCTGCAGCAAGGTGGTGGAGAAGGTCAGCGTGCACTTCAAAGCTATAGTTTTGAATATTCATTGTGACACAGTTCATTGCAAGAGTGAAAGGGAAGGTTTACAAGATGGTTGTGAGACCAGAAATGCTATACGGGTTGGAGACGGTGGTAATAAACAGGTGGTGGAGCTGAAGGTGAAGAGATCCGAGGGACGAGGATGGACGGGATTAGGAAAGGGAATATAAGAGAGACAGCTCAGGTAAGACAGTTTGGAGACAAAGTCACAGACTGCATTGGTTTGGACGTGTCCAGAGGAGAGACGAAGAGTATATCAGGAGAAGGATGTTGAGGATGGTGCTGCCAGGAAAGAGGAAAAGAGGAGACCAAAGAGGAGGTTCATGGATGTGGTGAGAGAGGACATGCAGGTGTGAAAGAGGACGATGCAGAGGACAGGAAGACATGGAGACAAATGATTTGCTCTGGTGAATGAAATGAGCAAGGACGAGAAATTTCCATAGCATGAGTTGGTGTTCATGGTAAATTAGTATTTATTTCCAGCTCTAAAACTAAACCACATTTCCTTTTTTATGACTTTTAAGCAGAACTGACATTGCAGAGACAACGGTGATGATGACAGTTCCTCCTCTTCTGGTGATCTTTCTTCTCACGGTAACGATGGAGTCATCAGGTGTTTCTGTAATACCATCGTCAGAGCAGAACCCTGGAAAAACCTCCATGTCCATCAGTCCTTCTGGTGATATAGTGGAAGGAAGTTCAGTAAATCTAACCTGCAGCAGTGATGGAAACCCACCTGTGGACAACTGGCTTTGGTATAAAGCAGATGTACATGTTGAGGGACCAGGAAAAGCAAACACCATGAAACTCATCAGTTCTGGACCCAACACTTATGAAATCAAAAAAGTGAGTGTGGATGACCATGGAAGATACAAATGTCTACTTCAAACAGATGGTTCAGAGTCTGATGTTTTTCTAGATGTTTTTTGTAAGTATACAACACATGCAATCATGCATATACACATTATAGCAGGTGTGTCATTTAATCAAACGTTTCCTTTTCAGACCCACCAAAGAACGTCTCCGTGTCCATCAGTCCTTCTGGTGAAACAGTGGAGGGACGTTCAGTGACTCTGACCTGCAGCAGTGATGGAAACCCACCTGTGAAGATCACCTGGTTTAAAATGAACAAAGAAGTTCTTGCAGCTGAGAAATACAACATTGCTTGGACCACTTCTGAAGACAGTGGAGAATATAAATGTGAAGCCAGCAATAAATATGGGGTCAGACGCTCTCCATGCGTCCATCTGAATGTGTTGTGTAAGTAAATATGATGGTGACAAACATTTTAATCCGCTTTTAAACCTGAAAAAGTTTGGATTCTTCAATCCTTCATATTTTTCAGATCCTCCAAAGAAGGTTTCAGTGTCTATCAGTCCTTCTGATATGGTGGAGGGAGGCTCAATGACTCTGACCTGCAGCAGTGATGGAAACCCACCTGTACAGAACTACACTTGGTTTGAAGGAGGTGGAGCCTCACCTGTAGGATGGGGAAAGCACTATACAGTCATGAACATCACCATCGAGGACCAAAGGCGGTTTAGCTGCAAAGCTCAGAACTCAGTTGGATTTCGGATTTCTTCTGCAGTGTCAGTTATTGAACCCAGTATGTACTGAAATGGATCATGTGATTATTCTCACTGTTATGCTTTCATCATTACAATATTTCCTTTTGATCCATCTCAGAACTTCCCAGTAGTGCTGGATATGCCATAACTGGGTTGGCAGCTTGCGGAGGGTTTTTAATGGTCGTGCTGGGATGGATGTGGTAAGTGAATGGCTCTAAAATTGCCTGCATGATCCAAAGTGTAAAACAAAGAAACAACAGCAGTGATCTTAAATCAGTGTGATGATCTGAGACCTTTTTTCCACAGTTTCAGAAGCAAACACAGAGATGGACCTAACCAGGTAAATTTTAAAAAGAGCTTTCTTTATATGATGGTACATTTATTCATACTTCATGAAGTTTCTGTTGTGTATGATCTTCTTCATCTTTCGGCTGCTCCCGTTTAGGGGTCGCCACATCATCTCCATTTCTTCCTGTCCTCTGCATCTTCCTCCTTCACACCTACCACCTGTATGTCCTCTAACACCTACGTCCATAAACCTCCTCTTTGGTCTTCCTCTTTTCCTCTTTCCTGTCAGCTTCCTCTTCAACACTCCGACTCCCGATATAATCCTCGTCTCTCCTCTGGACATGTCCAAACTAAGATCGGATGTATATGAGAGATAACCATTTTTGTGTAAATAAGTACAGTAATCTGCAGTGATCAGTGGATAATCGGGATTTTGGTTCCCGGTAAACGTCAGGAGACAGTTTGTTCTGGATGGACATGTATGTTTACATTTACTGCATTTAGTAGACGCTCTTATCCAGAGCGACTTACAACTCCTGATTTCAGGGACCGTCCCCCCCTGGAGACTCTCAGGGTTAAAGGTCTTGCTCAGGAACCCAATGATGACAGTGCTGGAGGTGGGATTTGAACCTGCAACCTCTTGGTAGGTATGCGAGCCAACACAGGCAGCAGTGTTTAGCAATTGTCAGTCTACACCCAGTGTGTTGGGGTGATAAAGTACCATTTCAGGAAGACGAGAGGAGGAAGAACAGAACAGTCCTCACTCTCTCAGCGTCAGGAGCATCATGTGTGAGAGAAATCTAGCTAGTAGGGGCAGTGGTGGACTAGTGGTTCAGGAGTTGGGCAAATGGTTTGAATCCCAGAGCAGTAGGTTGCCCTGAGATACTCTGAGGTACCGTCCCTGTCCCTGCTCCCTGGGCCCTTTCAATAGCTACCCCCTACTGCATGGTGTGTGTGGGTTAAATGCAGAAGATACTTTTCATTGTGGTTCACTGTTGTGCTGTTTCACAATGACCAGCTGTCACTTTCACTTCACTTTCACTTCACTTTAGTGGGTAGAACGAGCATTTAAAAAAAAGACTCTCCTTCAATTTATTCTTGTATAGCGCCTTTTACAACACAGTTGCCCCAAGGCACTTTACACTGGTGGTAGATGGTGGAACAGGTTACAGTAATAGATGTTAAAGCCGGACGACTACGGAGGAGAGGAACCAAAAACTCCACTATGTGGAGAAAAAAAACCTCTGAGGGTCCAAGGTCAACCGGCTACCCAACCCCCTTGGGTCTACTAACAGTACAGAGTTAGTTTGGTTTTAGACTCCAGGATCAGTGAGGAGTCCCAAGTTTCTTTCAGGTACCGATGAGCCGCCAGGGTCCCTTGGTGCATCAGATGCATTACACAGACCAGATGGTAGCTCGGCATTGGACTCAGGTGATGACCACAGAGGGCCCCCCCGGACATGTGGGGAGAGAAATGGAATGAGGGGGTCAGTAATGAGCAGGATCCAGTAGTGACAGACACAGAAATGAAACAACAGTGCGATGGCATGTACAGCAGCACCAGCGACATTAGTAATGGTGCACTATGGTGATTGGTGCGGGTAAGATAAACTAAAGAAGTAAGTCTTCAGCTGTGATTTAAAGACCGAGACTGAATCGGCATCCCGTACAGAAGCAGGCAAGCTGTTCTACAATCTAGGGGCCCTGGAACTGAAGCCTCGTGTTCCTATACATTTATTTATGGAGGGACAATTAGGAGATCTTTATTCTGGGATCTAAGTGGGCGGTTAGGTGTATAGGTATTAAGCAGTTCGGTTAGGTATATTGGGGCAAGACCTTTTAGTGCCTTCCTTCTGTGTTTTGTCAGCAGAACATAAACAGCCACAATCCAGCTGTACTTACATCAGAGACCCCCGATCCTCTCGGTCATGAGGACGTGATTTATAGCAGCGTTTCTCCTGGAGCTTCGTTAAATGTCTCACCTGACCGGCCATGTGTCTCCAGCACTGGTGAAATCGTGCAGTACGTCAGCGCCCAGTTTCATCAGAACCCTGACGGCTCCGAAAAATCAGACGATCCTGACGTCCTGTATGCCAGTGTCCAGTTCCATTGTACAAAGTGAGTTTGCATGAAACTTTTGTGACCAATGAACCAAAAGAAGCGCTCTCAGCTCTTTCTCAGCAACTTTTTTTATTTTTTATGAACAAAAATGATATATATTATCCAGTCATTCGTTCTCAGAGACACTTCTCCTTAACTATTGAGAACCGGTGCTGTTTTTTCTCACCCTCAAATTGCAAAAAGTGGAGAAACACCCTGGACAAGCCCCTAGAAAACACCCTCACAAGCACACACTCACACAGAGGCGTCACTTGATCATGTCCAGGCCACCTGACGTCCCAGAGGAAACTAAGCACTCAGAGAATCACAAAGAATCATCCGTCGTTACGATAGAAATGGATTTGTGTAACATCCCGATGGTAAAACGCAATCTGCATTATTGTCTGATAACTTCTGAATAATTTCCCACATGGTGTGTTGAAGCAATTATCCAAATGGTGCATTTCATGTATCTCATAAAAAAGTTGAAATCATTGTGCAAACTGGTTTTTTTTTTTTTGCACATTTTACTGATTTTCACTGACCTCTTATATCCTGTAGAAAAACACATTTTTAAAAATGCTTTTTTAAAATCTTATCTTCCAGATTGAGTGGAGCAGTCGTAGAAAACTCATCCATCATCTACAGCGGCGTAAAAGAGCACAAGTAGATTATTCATCCTACATGAAATCAGTTCTATCTTTTGTTGTTTTTTTTATATAGTTTTGTATTTTTTTTTTTGTGCGCGTGTGTGGAACCATCCTGCAATCCCCTGATTAATACAAAACAGGGGAACTAGATGGTGGCATCATCATGCTGTGGAGCTTTTCTACGATAGGGATAAAGAGGGAAAGATCAGAGAAAAATGAGAAACAGAAAGAAAGAGCAGAGAAAAATGAGAAATAAAGAGAAAGAACAGAGAAAAATGAGAAATAGAGAGAAAGATCAGAGAAAAATTAGAAACAGAGAGAAAGATCAGAGAAAAATGAGAAACAGAGGGATAGAGGGAAAGATCAGAGAGAAATGAGAAAGAGAGAGAAAGATCAGAGAAAAATTAGAAACACAGAGAAAGATCTGAGAAATAAAGAGAAAAATCAAAGAAAAAATGAGAAATAGAGGGATAGAGGGAAAGATCAGGGAGAAATGAGAAAAAAAAAATATTGTAAAAGTATCTGAAATGAGCTCCTGAAATTCACAGTTGAACTAACATCTATTAGTCGAGGATCTGAAATGAGTAAACCTCGGTTCTCCTCTTGGTCTAGAATAAAAGGTTCTAAAGCGAATAGCGTGAACAATACTCGAACAGTTCAGGAGCAAACGAAGAACAGAAGGAACTCCTCCAAGTAGAAAAGAATGAACTAGAAACAACAAACTGGAGCATAACTTGTATATAGACCTGCTCTATTCTTTTACATTTTAGAATGAAATGTTATCCCGGTTTGATCATTCTGTTCCCATTACTTCCATCTCATTCGCTCGCTCTGATTCGAGGACACATTTCACTGCTGGTTGTGTTTGTATCACTGTGTATGTGACAAATAAAGCTCTCAGATCTTGAATCTGGAACTGACCATAAAGATTAGTTTTTCATCTTATAAAGACACCGAAGCAGCAGTGATCTCGCTTCATGGCCGCTTCACAGAATAAGTGGAATGATAATTGCAAAGATTGCAAAGTCATGTGTGGAAAGTGTGATCTTTCAAAATGCACAGAAAAGTAGAAGCTCAGCATTAAACCCAATTCTGCTAGAATCTAGCAGTGATTCTGTCACGATGTGGTGTTGTAGCCTGGACGCCAACGCAGAGCTTCGTACTGAACTTTAATGATGGATAACGTGCACAGAACTCAAACTAAACATATCAAACATAACTAGTGTAAAACATAACAAATAATCTCATAATCTCTATTAGGGGGTATTGTGGGGTATTTTGGGGTAGTGGGGAGTGGTTGAGGTGTTAAGTGTCTCCTCCATTATGGTCGGTTGTCTCAGCGTTTTGGTGTCTCAGCAGCCATTTGTCTCGTTGGTCGTTGGTCTTGTGTTTAGGTGTCTCAGTAGTTGGTTGTCTTGGTGGTCAAAGGTCTCAGTGTTAAGGTGTCTCATTTGTCTCGGTGGTCATAGGTCTCAGTGGTAAGGTGTCTCAATCGTCTCATTCATCTCGTTAATCTTGGTCTTTAGTTGTCTCAGCGTCACATGGAGCTTCAGCTTCTGTTTCTGCAACAAGAAGAATTATTCAGTAAAACAGAAACTTTTTATTGAATCAAGGAATTGAAAAATAAGACAAAATATCAGCATTAATATCAGCATTTATCAAATAACTAAGAGTTATCCTGATTATACTAATGGATCCACCGACTCACCCAGAGGTGTGGTTTCAGGAGTTGGTTCTGCTTCTGCCTCGGTCTCTGTTTCAACAGAACCGTCTTCCTTGAGCTCAGCTACACCATCAGGTAATATTTTTCATTAAATCAAGTTTATTTTGGTTGCTTTTCATTAAAACATTAACACATTACTACTAACCAGATGTTTTTGTTTGTTGTTCTTTACTCACCAAGATGATGGTCACCAGCTGCCAGAACATCAGAAACCATTTCCTCCAGGAGCACTCTGACCTCTTCAGGGTCGATCTCATGCTGTAGGTGCTCTTCTGTATTAATATCAGTATAAATATCAGTATTTCACATGTTAACTCACAGTTATCAGGATTCTGATTACACTAATGGATCCACCGACTCACCCAGAGGTGTGGTTTCTGGGACTGAAGCATCATGGATCTGGTTCTCCATTGGTTCTGTCAATGCTTCTGTAAAATCCTTCTGAAGCTCATCTACGCCGTCAAGTGATATTTTCCATTAAAACCTTTTTATTTTGGTTGAACTTCATTAAAATGTTACTACAAATCAGATGTTAGTGTTTGTATGTGTCTCTCACCCAGAAGCTGGTCAGCAGCTGCCAGAAAATTAGAGATCATCCTCTGCAGGAGCTCTCTCAGAACTTCAGGGCTGCTCGCTTGCTGTAGAGGATTTCCTGCTTTAATATCAGCATTAAAATCACAATTTAACATGTTAGTTATTCGAGCCTTAAAGCTAAAAATCTGTAATCTACATAATACTTCAATAATATAAAGTAGGTTAATAAACAATATTATTAATATAACTATTCATTCAGAAAACACTGGGGTTAACATTAATGACACCCTGTTAATCTTCTTCTTCTTCTTTTTCTTTCGGCTGCTCCCGTTTAGGGGTCGCCACAATGGATCAACTGTCTCCATTTCTTCCTGTATTTTGCATCTTCCTGCCTAAAACCAATGACTTGCATGTCCTCTCTCACCATATCCATGAACCTCCTCTTTGGTCTTCCTCTTCTCCTCTTTCCTGGCAGCTCCATCTTCAACATCCTCCTTCCAATATAATCCTCATCTCTCCTCTGCACATGTCCAAACCAACGCAACCTTGCTTCTCTAACTTTGTCTCCAAGACGTCTAACCTGAGCTGTCCCTCTAATATACTCATTTCTAATCCTGTCCAACCTCGTCACACCCAACGAAAATCTCAGCATCTTTAACTCTGACACCTCCAGCTCCGCCTCCTGCCTTTTCGTCAGTGCCACTGTCTCCAACCCATACAACATAGCTGGTCTCACTACTCTCCTGTAAACCTTCCCTTTTGCTCTAGCTGGTACGCGTCTGTCACAAATCACTCCAGCCACTCTTCTCCACCCATTTCAACCAGCCTGCACTCTCTTCTTCACCTCTCTTCCACACTCGCCGTTACTCTGAACTGTTGATCCTAAGTATTTAAACTCCTCCACCTTTGTTACCTCCACTCCCTGCATCCTAACCACTCCACTTTCCTCCCTTTCATTTACACTCATGTATTCTGTCTTTGCCCTACTCACTTTCATTCCTCTCCTCTCCAGAGCATATCTCCATCTCTCCAGGTTCTCCTCAAGCTGCTCCCTACTCTCACTACAGATCACAATATCATCAGCAAACATCATCGTCCACGGAGACTCCTGTCTAACCTCATCCGTACAACCTGTCCATTACTATTGCAAACAAGAACGGGCTCAGTGCTGATCCTTGATGTAATCCAACCTCTACCTTAAATGCATCCATCACTCCCACTGTAGATCTCACCACTGTTACACTGCCATCATACGTATCCTGAACTACTCTCACATACTTCTCTGTAACACCAGACTTCCTCATACAAAACCACAACTCCTCTCTAGGCACCCTGTCATATGCTTTCTCCAAATCCACAAAGGCACAATGCAGCTCCTTCTGACCTTCTCTGTTCTTCTCCATCAACACCCTCAGAGCAAACATTGCATCGGTGGTGCTCTTTCTTGGCATAAAACCATAGTGCTGTTCACTGATCCTCACCTCTTTTCTTAACCTAGCTTCCACTACTCTTTCCCATAACTTCATGGAGTGGCTGATCAACTTTATTCCTCTATAGTTACTACAGCTCTGTGCATCACCCTTATTCTTGAAGATCGGTACCAGGACACTTCGTCTGCACTCCTCAGGCATCTTCTCACTTGCCAAGATTGTGTTAAACAATCTGGTCAGTAACTCAACTGCCATCTCCCCTAAACATCTCCATGCTTCCACTGGTATGTCATCCGGTCCAACAGCCTTTCCATTCTTCATCCTCTTCATCGCTGCCCTTCTATCCACTACATGGTAGAACAGTTTAAACCCTCCTCCAATACACCTGGCCTTACTACCCTTCCATCTAGTCTCTTGCACACACAAAATGTCAACCTTCCTTCTCTCCGTCATATCAGCTAATTCTCTACCTTTACCAGTCAGGCTGCCAACAAGTCCCTACCCTCACTTCCACTCTCCTCTCCTTTCTCTCCTTCTCCCTCTGGACATGCCTTCCTCCTCTTCTTCTTCTTCTTTTTGCCAACAGTAGTCCAATTTCCACCAGCACCCTGTAGGCTAACAGCACTGATGGCAGTTGTTGTTAACCCGGGCCTCGACCGATCCAGTATGGAATTCAGTTTCGTTGTCCGCATATTGACTTGCCAAAGTTTTACACCGGATGCCCTTCCTGACGTAACCCTCCCCATTTACCCGGGCTTTAGACCGGCACAAAGAAATACACTGGTTTGTTCATTCCTAGTGGCTGGGTTCATGACACCCTGTTAATCACCTGTGAAATTCTGGAAAAGACCTAGCAACACCTTAGAAACCAATAAGTTACACCTGATCAAACAGCTTGGATAACATAACAGCAGCTTAGCAACCACTTAGTAACAAACAATTGGCATGAAATATGAATAGCATAGCAACACCATAGCAACCAAACCATTTCATCATGTCATATACTTTACATACCATGATAACAGCCTCTCTACAGCTTAGAAACATATTAGTAACAGCCTATCAACCACTAAAGATAATACATCAAGAGCATAGCAACACCTTAGCGACCACTTAGTAACACCCTAACAACCTTTTGGCATAAAATATATATACAGCCTAGCAATACCATAGCAACCAAAATGTTTCATCTTATCAACCACATTAGATACCTTGAAAACAGTCTAGCAACACTGTCAAGCACTAAGGATAAAACATCAACAGCATAGCAACACTTTAGTAACCAAGAAGTAACGGTTCCTGGATGTCCTCGGCCGTGACAGTGGCCTCCGTCGTCCTCTCTGTGGTCCCGTTCTCTGCTTTCACATCAACAAACACCACCAGTTCACTTCTCACACCAGGCTTCACATCATCCCTCCTTCATTTTCCTTCTTTTATAAGTTACAAGTCAGATCACAGTCACAGTCTGCAGAAGTATTAAAGTATTAAAATAATATGAAATGAATAAACACTGACACTTGGCACTTGTTTACTTTACATCAATTTCTCCTCCACCATCACTCCACACATCCAGAGGAGCTTCCTCTCCAAAGCCCACCTTCAGTCCACATTTGGAAGCTGCTGATTGGATGTTTGGTGTGTCATGCTTTACACACACAGTCCAGCGGATCATGTTGAACACTTCACTCCCGTTTCTGAACCAGCTTGAGGGTTTAAACTTTACATTTCCAAATTTACCTTCACACAGAAACACACGTCATCATATGAAGGAAAGA
>CM029386.1:22036178-22056444 GCA_017165825.1 Hepsetus odoe
TTAAATTAGGCCAGTAAAAGGGAGATGGTGGGAAGTGTGTATGGATGGGATTAGTTTCCTCTGATGGTGGCGTATTCTGTTTTCTCTTCAGTGTGAATCACTGTGATTGGTCTGACTGTGTTACTGTGAGATACAGTGGAGTACAGCACTTGGTCCTGCAAGTGGAACATAAATGTTAATACAAACAAACACTACAGCACTTCAGATCATCTAAAACCCAACAGGACCGGTTTCCTTTCTTGTGGGAATTTGATCAGCAATTTGCCGAGTTCTGGTTATACAGATACCAGACCGGACCTTCTAGCATGACAACTTTAATGACTTTTTTTACTTGAATGAGAAACAGGGAAGAAACTGAACATGGAAAATGTACGTTCCCATCTACATACTCTGAAAGAAACGCTTCCCCACACACCCTGACGATAACAATCTTAAGGGACTCAAACAGTTGAACTTTCAGTCAAACTTTTCATTCTATGTTTTGAATTTAAAATTACTCACAAATTGCACTTGTTCATTCCAGAAACTTCAGTTACTTACACTTTCACTGTTGACTAGGAGGGTAGAATGTCCTGTCTTATCTCCAGTGTCCATCACTGTGGGTGGTCCATCTGTGTCCCTGTGAGATACAGTGGAGTGTAACGCTGGATCCTGCAGGTAGATCAAACATTTGAACACATAAACATTCACAGCATGACATTGTTTCACAGACTGTCTAAACCCAAACAACCAAGTGACAGAATCAGAATCAGTTCCACTGAGTTCATTTATTTAGTTTGACTTCACCGAAATTCTACAATCATACCAAACTAGCCCTTCTAGCATTTTTTTAAATTTCTAGTGGTTAGTGACTAGCCACCATGATCATTTGCGGATTTGAGTCCCAGACCAGTAGGTGGCCCTGAGGTGCCCTTATAGAAAGGTATTGTACCCAACACTGCTTCCCGGGTGTGGGATTTGGTGGCTAAGTGCTGCTGTGGTCTTCACAACGACAAAACAATCACATGATCATATTGTGTACTGTCCACAGCCAATCACTGCTGGTGTTTTGTGGGTTGCTGAGTAGATCATGTTGTCCTACAAAGGAGCAAAAACATACCACGAAGCCACTACTACTAGTTTAAAGATTAGGAATGCATTTAGTCTTAGTCTTAGACTTGACTGCAGTGATGGTCTGGTGGTTCCCAGTTCTGTGAAGGCCTCTTCCTCTGCTGTACTGCTTACAAAGGGAAAAAATCCCCGTGACTTCCTCTTCTAAACACAGTCCTCACTGTCCCTGAAGTTAAGCTCCTGACAAGAATTCCTCACTAAATTTTAAAAGGCTGAAGACTTTAAAAATAAATTACTAAAATTGTTGTGTTACTACTGGACATTTTGAGCTTTTTAATATGTAGTTCACATGTCTAAATGTATGGAACAAGATTAAATGGACTGACCTGTGTCTCCTCCTGGTTCTTTCTCTTGCATGTTTTGTCTGTCTGTCCTCGTCCTGCAGAATGAAGACATTCAGAGTGAGACACAGACACACAGCACACATCTCCAAATACTCAGTGTTCATGCATATTTTGTTTCCAGTCCATGATGGACTGAAGCTTTGTGTGTGTGTGGAATCTGTGGAATTTTGCCAGCAAAATCTCCGATAGATTTGTTATAAAGGGGGGAGGGGGGTGAAACTAATAACTTGTGCTCTGAGTTCTGGTTGTAGTCCAAGGAGAACCTAAAGAACCTGTGTGGTGACCTGTAAAAAAGAAACAGTTAGGAAAATAGTAAACTTACTTGGTTTTTACGACACATACATACCTCCATGTTTCAAACAGATGACTCCAGCGAGAACCATCAGGAGTAGAACCGGAACACAGATGAGGGAATAGACAAGCGGGGAAAATTCTTCGTCTATGAAATTAGAAACCCTGGGGTTTGTTTCATTATCAACAAACATCAATCATCAAACTCCTGACCAGGTTGATGAACTGTGATTATTTTAAAGATCAAATAAAAGTAAAAAAAAACCACAACAAAGCTTTGTTGAAGAGCTTACCATAAGGTTCTGGAAAGGAAGATGTTGGGATGGGAGTGAATGTGCTCCTGACAGCTGCAGTAGATTTGGTAGGTTTATTTGGACCCTCTGCAGGAAAACTATAATACTATAATATAACTATAATCAGTGAAGCCTTAGTATTTATTTTATTCATTAGTCTTATAGATGAATAAAAATGATTTTTCCATTTTTAAATGCATTACATTATAATTAATATTCAAATCATGATTGTATTGTTAAAGAGTTTAGATTACAAATCAACATTAACTATTGTGCTCAGCACTGCAAGCACTTCCAACATAAAACAGCTGAATATATTCCAGAGAAATATTCATGAATATTCAGAAAAATACATTTCAAGTGTCTCTAATCACTGTGTAGTAACATTGTAACAATGAATGCAATAACAGTATAGTCATTGTTGGGTTAGTCAAATAATTTTAGCAGTACATCTACATCTTTTTCCACTTTTTCCAGTCAAATGCTCTTCCCATCAAAATGCTCCTGTCCTGCCCAAATCCAGCCTGTAATCCAGCCTGTAATCCAGCCTGTAATCCATCCTATATACACATGGTGTCTCTCTGTGTCCCCTCACTGTGTCCAGAGTAGGACATCAATGATGGATAAAATCACAAAGTCACAAAAACTCGCTTGATTTCATTACAGCACTGATAAAAACAAGAGCTCTTTAAAGAAATAAAGCAGGTGAAAACTTTTATATAAAAGGATAAACGTTAAAAAGAAACATTAGTGAAGAAACACAAGACAATAAACCGGGCCAATAAGCACACAGGTGACCTGTGATCAGACAGGAAGTAAAGATGAGCAATGGAATGATGACATGAAACAAAAAGTCTTTCATGAAAATGAACTGGTCACAAAAACCCCAGTTTAAAAAGTTATACTGGGTAGCAAAGAAACAGAGTCCTGAACACATCATTACACAACTACTGTTCACACACACCCTCAACACAGAACACTCTTCATACACACCCTCACTACAGAACATTCTTCATACACACCCTCACTACAAAACACTCTTCACACACCCTCACTACAGAACACTCTTCACAAACCCTCAACACAGAACACTCTTCACACACCCTCACTACAGAACACTCCACACACACCCTCACTACAGAACACTCTTCATACACACCCTCACTACAGAACACTCTTCACACACCCTCACTACAGAACACTCCACACACACCCTCACCGCAGAACACTCTTCACACACCCTCACCGCAGAACACTCTTCACACACCCTCACCGCAGAACACTCTTCACATACCCTCACTACAGAACACTCCACACACACCCTCACTACAGAACACTCTTCACACACCCTCACCGCAGAATACACTTCACACACACCCTCACCACACAACACTCTTCACACACACCATCAGAACGGAACACTCTTCACACACACCCTCAGCACGGAACACTCTTCACACACACCCTCAGCACGGAACACTCTTCACACACACCCTAAACACAGAACACTCTCCACACACACTTACTAAAGAACACTCTTCACACACACTCACTACAGAGCACTCTTCACACACCACCTCACTACAGAACACTCTTCACACACCACCTCAATACAGAACACTCTTCACATACCACCTCACTACAGAACACTCTTCACATACCTTCACTGCAGAATACACTTCACACACACCCTCACCACAAAACACTCTTCACACACACCCTCACTACAGAACACTACAGAGGTCCATCCCACTGAAGTCCATCTCACTCTAAAGTCCTTGGAGCTTTTGTAACGGCTTGTACAGCTGTATCATTAAACATATTATATATATTAGATTAGAAATGTGACATCAAAAGTAAAAGTGTTTTACCTTCAACACTGAGCTTGATTATTGTATGGTGACCATTAATATCACAGGTGTAATCTCCTCCATCCTCTTCAATCAGGAGTGATATGAGTAGAGAGAGATTTCCTGGAGAGTGAGTGTTAAACAGCTGAGCTCTGTTTCTGTACTGATCACTATTAATGGAGATCTCTTCATGTTTATCTGTGTGTGTGTTGTATTTCTTCCAGGTGAGTTTCTCAGGTGTGGTGTTGAGGTCAGTGCAGGAACAGGGCAGCAGTACTGACTCTCCTGTGTTCACTGTTACATCCTTTAGTTTTTCACTGTTGACCAGAGTGCAGCCTGCAGAGACACAGATCAGTGAGATAAAGCTCATCAGACAGTCTGTCTTTTATGTTGTGATCAGAGTTATTGATCAGTTGGAGTAAATCAGGTTGAGACAGTTGAGAACCGTTTTACTAAAACAAATGAAAGAAGCAAATCCTCCTCATAACAAAAGAAAAAAGGAAAATGAAAACAGGTTTAAAATGTTGCATTAACTTTTACTTTCTGTCATATGGAAAAAATGTAACTCACTCTAGTTGTACACTCATTTTTGAGGTATACATTTTTATATTTATGGTTCATCAACAAGAAGAAAAACAGATCACACTCACCTTCAGTGACGAGAAGCTCCATGAAGAGAAGATAAAAACTCAGCAACATTCTCACTAGTAAAACAACACTGACTTCACAGCACACTGACAGATACACACCCAGCCTACACTAGTGCTGCACACACACACTGAGTACACAACTCTCTCAGCAGCTCTTCACTGGAGCTGAACACACTCTAATGTCCTGCAGCTCAGAGGAGCTGTGAGAAAAAAAAGATTCAACTGAAAAACTTCTTTCACAACACACAAAACCACATGTCACGTCACATCCTGTAGGTCAAGATATCACTTATGCTTCCATTTTGCAGGAGCAGACACAAGCCCACAGCGAAACACAAGCAACCAAACCCACACACACACACACACACACACACACACACAAGCTCACATCTTCAGTGAATCACAATGAAATGCAAACCCACAAATTTCCAGTTATGCAGCCTAGTCCCTAAACATTAGGCCACATAGTCTAGTGGATTGAGACTAGCATAGAAATGCGTGGAAATAATGTAAGACATAATTTAAGACAAAGTTTTTTTGAGAAGAATAGTTACTTGTAAGACAGGAATAGGAAAGTATTGACACTCGGTGCCAAGACTGGAAGCTCATGGGTTCGATCCCAGACCAGTAGGTTGCCCTAAGATATCCTTGAGCAAGGTACTGTCACCTTCTCACACACCACACACACCCAAAGGAAGGAGCTGAGAGCGTTTACTGCTTTATCAAGTGTGAATAAAATTATGAACACTATCACACACACACACAAACACACATGTACACACGTAGACATGCACACACCACTACTTTCTGAGATTCTCGAAGCTCAATAAGACCAGGTTGACTTCTTGTGGGAATAGGAGGAGCGAAGTTGTACACCAAGCTGCCAGTTTGAGTTGCCCCTCCCCTTTATACTGATACAGACCTGCCCTTCTACATTAGTCACCGTGTAGTTGGAGGGGGCAAAATGAGGGACTTTAATGACTGTTTTACTTGTGTGAGAAACAGGGAAGAAACCGTGAACATGGGAAATATTAAGAGCTGCCACCCCCTCACTGTGTGTGACGACACCACACACACGTCCCAGTTTACACTAATGATGAAGATCTGAGAGCATTTCCATTTAAATACTCACAACACTCGCTACTTCCTCTTATCTCACATAACACGTCATGAAGTATTTTTCCATTAACAACAGACCTCACTCAGATAGTGAAGACATTAGAGCATGGTCTAGGAAAGCTAAAAGTAACACTTCCACAAACCCTGAGCATGACGTGCTAATCTTAAAGCAAGCAAAAAAATAAACTGTCAGAGAAGAATATTCTAGGAATCCTTTGAAATTATAGATAAACTGCACCGTATCCCTTGTTCATACCAAATAACAAACTTCAATTACTTTCACTAACACTGTAACGCTGGGTCCTGCAAGTAAATAATAATTAATAGACCAGCTTTACATCATCACATCAGCAAAAAAAACCCAAAATAACCAGCTTTCTCGGAGGAATATAATCTGCCTTTGTGAAGTTCACTTTATTTGGTTCACCCACCAGTTCAGTTCTACAGATCAAACCAAACTAGGCCTTTAGAAAGCTTTTGTTCCAGGAAGACAAAACGTTGGTGCTTTACCTCCTCCAGGGTTCATCTCTTGAGTTTCAGGTTCTAACACTAGATGTTAGAACCTTAGTTCTAACATCTAGTGTTCCAGCAGAGGAAATAAGGGAACAGGGATGAAGTTTTTGAGAAATGCTGCATCTTTGTTACTGCCTTTAGAAACATGGTGCTGTTAGCACATTGACCCTCATAAAGTTAGCAAAAATAGAAATGAAAAAAAGAGATGTGGAATAGTACTAAACTGAAACTGAAACTGGAAAAGAGAAAGGAAGTGGACAGACACAATGAAAAGTCAGGGGTTGTGTTTGGCACTGACTAACCAGTAATGAAGACAGGAGATGGAAACATCACGCTAAACATTTCACACTTTTTCATTTGCAGTCACGACACCTTGCATTTATTGGAACAGAGAAAAAACAGAGGCAAACATGGAGAAGACTGAGTTCCTTGTCAAAGGAAAATGAATCAGTAGGAGGATTAGATTAGAAAATCTAGAAAGATTGAAGAAACCAAACAAACAATGAACTTGTAACTCCATAAACAATGATTACAGTGATCTTTAAGGTGGAACCAGAGCGGAGAGAAGGTGGAGGGATGGAGACAGAACTGACAAAACCACTAAAATACAACAAAACTGTTCTTACTTTTAGTTGGAGAGGTTGTTCTATCATTATTCTTTTGAGATGGTACTGTGGGTGAATTAGGACTGTTTAGACTGCTGCCCCCTGTATTAGCTCGGGTCGCTGTAGGAAGAGGAGAGTTTTACAGTGAAGCAACAGAGCAGCAGCAAGGACCTACAGATTTTAACATTTATTTTAAGACCAATTTTTATCATTTTCTGTAACAATTAATCAAATTTAGGAGTTTAAGTCATATTTTAAATTAATCGTCTAGAATATAGTTAAAGAACTAACAAATATCCAGCAAAACACCAGTGTTGGGTCATTTTCAAAAAAAGTCCAAATACAGGTCCAAATGTTTTACCTTCGACTCTGAGTGTGATGTCTGTGTGTTCACTTCCACCAAGATCACACCTGTACACTCCTCCATCCTCTTCAGTCAGGAGTGATATGAGTAGAGAGAGATTTCCTGGAGAGTGAGTGTTAAACAGCTGAACTCTGTCTCTGTACTGATCACTCTCTCTGGATATCTCCACCCATGTGTTGTTGTATTTCTCCCAGCTGAATTTCTCTGGTGTGGTGTGAAGGTCAGTGCAGGAACAGGGTAGCAGTACTGACCCTCCTGCTTGTGCTGTGATTTCGACTATTTTGTCATTTTTGTCCAGAGTGCAGCCTGTAATAAAACACATCAGTAAGTTAACGTTAATCACAGGCTCTGTTAACACATACATAAAAATACACATCTGAATATAAAACACACACACGTGCAGCTTTGACTAAAACTGTTCTTTAATGAAACTGAAAGAAGGTCAGAAAGAAGGTTCATTGTTGTTTATAAAGATACAAACAGTGAAAAGTTCCCTAAAGTTAAACACGGTCCATTAAATATACACTAAATATGTTTTCTTTGGGAAAAAGGGGCAGAATTCATGACCTTTTGTTTTAAGAAGTACAGCAAAATAGGAAGCAGAACTCAGGCAGGGTGTCTGAGCAACTTTAAAAATCTAACTGCAGTCGAATACGGCAGAATTAAGTTCCCAAATAAAGTTACTGAAGGCTCATCCTCGAGAACAACTTGGTGACTCCACGTGAATGCATGTATTGAACATAATCCATAATAAACTGTGTGCAAAATTTAACTGTTTACTTTTAACCTCATCATAAAAAGATGAAAAACACAAAACAGCTAAAACACAGGAATTTAACAGTTTTTCATTATCAGTTGTAACGGTCCTGCGCCAGTAGAGGGCACCCTGCTCTGATTGTGCACACCTGGGCATTGGGTGCCAGGTGTGCCTCATTGGGGGCTGGCGTTATAAGACTCAGTGAATCGGAGCAGGGCGCTTGTCATTCTGTGTGCTCACTGTGATTACTCGGGTTATGTTTTACATTTGTTATGTTTAGTTTGAGTTCTGTGCACATTGCCTGTCATTAAAGTCCAGTACGAAGCTCTCGGCTCTGCGTTGGCGTCCAGCCCTCAACACCACACTGTGACATCAGTACAACAGACAATCACAGACATGTCTACTGAACACACTCCCCCTAAAGTGACTTCACTGCCTTTGCATTTCCAGAAGAGAAAATCAGACTCACCTTCAGTGACGAGAAGCTCCATGAAGAGAAGATAAAAACTCAGCAACATTCTCACTAGTAAAACAACACTGACTTCACAGCACACTGACAGATACACACCCAGCCCTACACTAGTGCTGCACACACACACTGAGTACACAACTCTCTCAGCAGCTCTTCACTGGAGCTGAACACACTCAGAAGTTTATTCATGTTCACAAAACCACAGTGATGTCACTTCCTATTAGTCATGAAAACCATTTTTCATGTTTCCATTTTTATGAAGGGAATTTCAGAACACACACTCTCACACACACACACACTCAAATACACGCACAAACGGAGGAAACGTCAGATTGTCATACACACCAGTACAAAAGACAAACCGGCCACGCCCCCTGGGCGGTCATAGGATCCGACGTACAAGCTCCACCCCCTGGAAGGAGGTAGAAAACAGAAACAGCCTTGGCCGGGTTCGGGGGAGGAGCTTGTGGCTGTCTCGGAGAGTGAGTGGGTGGAGCTAAAAGCGCCAGCAGCTATCTGGCCGCCAATTTGCGAACCGCCCGATTTTTCTTCCCTGTCTGTTCGCGGAGCTCCAGGATCAGCTCGGAGGAGCTGCGGGAGCCCGAGGTGATGGAGGGAGAGCGGGAGGAGTACAGGAGCACAGGATGTAGTGGCGAGAAGCCACAAGCGTCCAAACACAAACACTGGAGTTAAACACAAAGTAGCACAGCAAACAGACATTAGTGAGCTGGATTAGCACCGGATGCTAACCGCTAATGCAGGCAGTTTACACACACAGGGCGGTCAGTTAACTACTGTGACTCACCGACGAGAGGCCGAAACACGAACGCTCGAGTTTAACACAAAAAACATTAAATTAACACTAGCGAGTTAGATTAGCATCGGCGGCTAACCGCTAACACAAGGTAGGTTGGGGTCAGCGGTGGTCTAGTGCTTAGGGAGTTTCCCCTGAGGTACCCTTGATCAAGGTACTGTCCCCGTCACTGCTCCCTAGGGAGCTTTCATAGCTTCCCCCTGCTGCACGGTGTGTTTGTGCATGTGTTAAATGCAGAAGTGCTCACAATGACAAGAATAATCACTTTCACTTGAATTTACAAACACAGACTCATCAGATCATCACGACTGAGCAAAGAGGAAGATTCAACATTAATGTTTTGTATTATGATTCATTTTACACAAACTTGATGGTTTTATCTGCTGTTTGTATGATTACTAGTAATGTGTGTTTGGTTTTTGTTTAAAGAGTAAGAAATATTATTGATAGGAATGACTGAATTAATAACACGTTCAGTAACTACTTGCTGCTGCGCCCCCTGCAGGACGAACAGAAGGACTCCAGTGTTGCTGCTTCAGTCATTAATGAAGGCGTTCAGCAGGGGGCGCTGTGCGGGACACTTTCTTTATGAACCAGCGTTTATAATAAAAATAAAACGTTTCGCTTGTCTTCCAGTGATGTTCCTCCTCCTCTGACCCTGGAGCAGCTCTACCTGAAGACCCTGAGTTCTGGGAGGAGTCTGGAGGAGACACTCTTTATTCTGAACCAGTATCACAGTTATCTGGTACAGTGGTGCAGTACAGCGACCCACACAGCACAGATCTGAGATCAGCATGCAGGTTGCCAAAATAGTGAACACTGTGGGTAAGGCTGAGGTTGTGTGTGTGTGTGTGTGCGCGCGCGCCCCCAAGCGTAAGCCCATCAAAAAAAGTGAACTGAATGTTTGTACATTGAAATGCATGCCTGTAATCTAACCAGTATTTATTATTATTATTATTATTATTATTATCTGCTGAAAGGTTCTGAACTGCTACTGTTCGTGTCTGTTTCACAGAGCAAAGTGAAAGCGCTCAACTGGCTGATCTGTAAAAAGTCTGAACTCCTGCACAAAGTGAGTTTGAACCACTTCCTGTGTCTTTTGTTCAGATTTATGATTTGGTGTAAAGTGTAAAGTAGCTTTACTGTTTACATTTTCACTCTTATATTAAGTTAAAGGGGAAAATGTCAGATTATAAAAACATCATTTTCTCCACTTTAAAGTTTTGTAACATGAACACTATTTCAACACTCCCAGTCCACCCACCTCCCAGTCCCTAGAGTGTGGGACACGAGTCCTTCAGCACAGAATGTCGTCCTGTTGACTCAATGTTAGAGGTTCACAGTGACCTGAAGAACTGTGTGAACAGGTTCTTTACTTTATTTATTAAAACACATTTTTATCACATCACTGTGTGTGTTTGTTTCTGACAGGAGATGCTGCTTCTCCTGCATCAAACATACAAAACTAACTCACACTCGTTACTTTCAGCTTTGTGTGTGTGTGTACAGTAACAACTTTCTTGTGTTTTCTCATTTCAGAAACCTATCTGAACAGCGTGAATCCAGCAGCACGAGTCCTCCTTGTTTATCATTGATACAAATTATCCTAATTAACTACAGTATTATTTTTTATTAATAACTACTATCATTATTGCAGTATTGCTTTTATTGTTGTTTATATATAGTTTTAATAAAATGCTGTGTCTAGATACTTTCAGCTGTGTGTGTGTGCATGCTTGTAAATTAACCTGCTTTCTTGTTTTCTCTTTTCAGAAACTGCAGCAGACTCTTCCTCCCTTCAGCTCATTTAATGTAATTTAATTTTGATGAACTGAACTATTATTAGTATCTGATGATCATTATTCCAGTGTTGTTTATTATTGTGTTGTGTTTCTGTATATAGTTCTAATAAAATGTTGTGTTTAATAAAGTCTGGTTTTGTTTAAACCCCTTCATTATTACATCATTATATGTATATTATATATATTTATGGGCATTTAATTTATTATTTTACATTCCAGATTTAGGTGTTTTGCTCAGAAATGTTTAAAGGTAGAGTTTTTTTTCCAGTAAAACCAGATTTCAGTTCATCAGAATCAGTTCAGCTGTCCAGTTTGTCGGGATCATATTTTTTCTTGTGAAGTCACAGATTTTCTACAAACCTAGAAACTGAACTGAAGCTCTCTGATGTTTCCACGCAGCCTTGTTTGGACTTAAATGTACATTTAAAGAAAAACTCTTGCAGTAACAGAAATACACATTTCTTACTGTTTTAATGGCCTTTCTCAGGTTCTATCAGCAAGAAATAAAGTTGAAAGAAGAAACAAACACTGAACTGAGTAAGAGTGTATAAAGACACCTTCGGCTCAAAAGTCTTCCTGGGGAGCTGATGTTCCTCCAGATCTTCAACATGAAGCCACTTCCACTCTGCTTCCTCGTTTTAGGGAAAAGGAAACTGATCTCAGAGCTGCTCTCTCTCAGTCTGAGTGCAGGAAAACTCAAATATATTCCTTAGAATAGAAATAAAAAGTGAAACTGTTTTCTGTGAGTCTGATCATTGTAAGGTCACAATCATTCCCATTGCTTTTAATACCACACCTGTGCACTCCTCCATCCTCTTCAGTCAGGAGTGATCTGAGACTTCCTGGAGAGAGAGTGAACAGTTAGTTAAACAGCTGAACAGTTTCTGTACTGATCACGGTGTTTATGTGTGTGTGTGTGTGTGTGTTGTGTTTTCTAGGTGTGGTGTTGAGGTCAGTGCAGGAAGAGTGTTTATTTTCGTGTAGTGATCACTATAACTGGAGTAAATTAAGTTGAGAAAAAACATCATTTTACTGAAACAGAGCAAAACTCAAATCCTCTTCATAACAGAGGATTAAAGAGAACATTTTAGAAATGATGCAAACAAAGAAAACAAGTTTAAAAAACTTTTATAAATGATAAATAAAAACCAACTCAATGTATCTGTACACTTTTCAGGTAATTATTTTTTCTCCAACCTTTTTTTAGATGACAGGAAATTATGAAATGCACTGAATATACAGTATCTCACAAAAGTGAGTGCACCCCTTACAATTTTGTAAATATGTTATTATATCTTTTGATGGGACGACACTGAAGATACGACTTTGACACAATGTAAAGTAATCGGAGTGTACAGCTTGTAGAACAGTGTCCATTTTCCGTCCCCTCAAAATAGCTCAACACAGCGTTCATGTCTAAACCACTGGGAACACTAGTGAGTTCACCCCTCAGTGAAAAATGTCCACATTATGACCAATTAATAAACACCGGGGCAGCAGTGGCCTAGTGGTTAGGGAGTTGGCCCTGCATCGCAAGACTGTGGGTTCGATTCTCTCACAAGCTCACTGCTGCACAGTATTTGTGTTCATGGGTTAAAAGCAGAGGTCCAATTTCGTTGTGGTTCACGCTTGCTGTGCTGTGACCTTGCAATGACAAGGGTTGTCACTTTCACTTTTTTGTAGGGTGGTGGTCTAGTGGTGGGTACTTGCCTACGGACCTTTGGATCCTCTCGGACCTACGGATTGTTGTATTTTATTCTCCACTTTACTCAAGACACAATGAATTTGGACCTCTGCATTTAACCCATGCAAACACTGTGCAGAAGTGGGCAGCTATGAAAGCACCCGGGGAGCAGTGACATGGATGGTACCTTGCTCAAGGGTACCTCGGGGCAACCTACTAGTGAGGGGTTTGAACCCACAATCTTCCAATCCTGTGGCCAAACTCCCAAACCACGAGGCCACTGTGTCCCATATATTACACTTACACACACACACACACACACACACACACACACACACACACACACACACACACACACACACACTTAAACATGCAGAGATGCACACACAAAACACACACACACAAACATCGACATGCACGTGTGCTCATAGGCTCACACACACGCAACATACACAGACACAAAAATAGGCATGAAAACAATACATATAAGCACACACACACACACACACACACACAAACTCTAACTTAGTTTCACTTCATGATAACAGTGTGTCCTTCAACAGTTCCTTAAAGACACTAACCGAACGACACTTTTAGAAATAAAGCTTCTTTGTCTCATAGATATCTTCTTCATAGATAAACACACACATGTGAGAAATAGATTTAAAAAACACAAATATTTAAATTGATATTATCTTGAAAAATAAGGCATTCTATGATAAAATATACATTTTAAAAACAAATAAAAGAGCAAAATAAAAATATAGATCATCTTGTTGATCAAAACATTGTTTTTATCTGTTTAAATATATTAAAATTCATAAAAACTACAAGAAAGTTCCATAAATAATAATTTTCATAATTAACTTTCACTGCTGTGAACCCAGATCTCCAGTCGAGTCCTCTTTACTCTGGACACTCGTTTATAAAGGACTTATAATTCTATACAGTCAGTTCATCAGTAAGAGGAATAAAGATCTCACTCACCTTCAGTGACGAGAAGCTCCATGAAGAGAAGATAAAAACTCAGCAACATTCTCACTAGTAAAACAACACTGACTTCACAGCACACTGACAGATACACACCCAGCCTACACTAGTGCTGCACACACACACTGAGTACACAACTCTCTCAGCAGCTCTTCACTGGAGCTGAACACACTCTAATGTCCTGCAGCTCAGAGGAGCTGTGAGAGAACAGACTCCACAGGAACTCTTCTGTCTTTAGAAAGGTTTCTTATCAGCACACAATCACACACAGAGACGAGAGAGTCATTAGATCACTGTTTCCACTTTTATGATGGGTTTTTCAGTCACACACACACACACACACACACACACACACACACACACACACACACACACACTCACACACACACACACACACACACACACACACACATTTAAATGCATGCAAACATAAAAGGAGGAAATGTCTGACTGTCATACTGACCGGTACCTCCTTCTGTCCGGCTCATCCTTTTCTAGAACCGATCTTTTTATTCCGTGTATTTTTTTCTTCTTCTTCTAATTCTTGTGAGCAACTTTATATTTGTTTGTCATGTTTCCATTATTATGTCCAGAACTTTTGTCATGCCCAGAATACTATATGAAGCATGCTCTCGTTCACACACAGGAGATAGCTAGGAGTGTTGTGCTCCACTTTATCAGGCATCACTAAAATAAAAGGGAGAGAGGGGCAGCGGTGGCCTGGTGGTTCGGGCGTTGGCTGCATGATCGGAGGATCGGGCGTTCGAACTCCTTCCCAATAGGTTGCCCTGAGGTACCCTTGAGCAAGGTGCCGTCCCCGTCACGCTTCTCCCTGTGATGGGCTGGCGACCTGTCCAGGGTGTGTCCCCTGTCCTTCGCCCTGTGTGAGCTGGGATGGACTCCAGCACCCCCCATGACCCTGCTTGGGACAAGCAGCACAAAATGACTGACTAAAACTCGGGAACCTTTTATACCAAGGAAGTGTGTAAACAATGCTCAAACACTACTGACGCGCTCCCTGGTGGGCTCAGACACAGATCCAGAAGCTTCGATTTCCATGAACGTGACCACAACCACAGACGCCAGGGCCCCCAGATGCCAAACGTCCTCCACAGTGGATTTGGCAAAACCCAAAACCACCAACAGAATTAACCAGCCCTCTAATAGGACGCATGCCTGGGCCCATAACCAGGACTGACACAGAACCACAAGTGGTCCTCGGCCCAGCAGCAGGGCTGCAGTTGGTGGCGAGGGGTACCCCAATGCACAAGTCCATGTAAATGACCAAGCTCCGCCTCCTTGGGTGGTTGCAGAGGGCGGTGGCGAATCAGCCCAGCCCCCCTGGATGGTCTCAGGAGCTGGTGTAGAACAAGCACTGCCTTTCTGGGTGGTCGTGGGAGTCTCCAATGAACAGGTGGGTGCGAGCTCCAATGAACAGGCTTCACCCCCTGGGCGGTTGCAGGAGCCTCCATCTAGTAAGTAGACAAAGGCCCCAGCAGCTCCCTGCACCGCAGAAACAAACTTTTTTTGGCTGCCATTTTGCAAACCACTCGATATATATCTTCTCAATCTGTTTGCAGAGCTCTGGGTACAACAAGAAGTAGCCTGAGGTGTTGGACGGGGGAGTGGATGGAGCCGAGGGCCAGCTCAACACTCTCCCTTTTATCAATCAGTCAGTCATTTTCCGGGCCGCTTGCCCTATGCGGGGGTCACGGTGGGGTGCTGGAGTCCAACCCAGCTCACACAGGGTGAAGGATGGGGGACACACCCTGGACAGGTCGCCAGCCTATCGCAGGGAGGAGTGAACCGATGGGGACGGCACCTTGCTCAAGGGCACCTCAGGGCAACCCACCGGAAAAAGGTTAGAACCCACAATCCTCCGACCCTGGGCCAACTCCCTAACCACCAGGCCACCGCTGCCCCTCTCTCCCTTTTATTTTATTTATTTCTGTGTGTGCGTGTGTGTGTGTGTGTGTATGTTACAGGCATATGAAAATGTTTGGAAACCCCTCTCAGCCTGCATAATATCAGGAGATGGAAGGCCACAGGCACAGTTGCTGTTAAACCAGGTCTGGCAGGCCAAGAAACATACAGGAGCGGTGTATGCACAGGATTGTGGGAATGGTTACAGACAACCCACAGATCTCCTCCAAAGACCTGCAAGAACATCTGCATGTCTTGCTGCAGATGGTGTATCTGTACATCGTTCTACAATTCAGTGCAATTTGCACAAAGAACATCTGGATGGCAGGATGAGGAGAAAGAAGCCTTTTCTGATCTCACGCCACAAACAGTCACGTGTTGTTTGTGAAACTCATTCAGACAGTCAGATTCATTTTGGAACAAAGTGCTTTGGACTGATGAGACAAAAAGTTAGAAATGGGACTTCTTGGACTAATTGCTTTTATTTATATCAGTTTGACCTTTTGGGATCCTCATATTTGTACCACAGTCAACAAAACACTGATGTCTCTATTTATTAACTTTTTGGTGCATCGTTTTACAACAGACATATCGACTGCTTGTAAATGTTGTTCTACTGGGAGCAGAAGCTAAAGGTATCACTCACACACACCTGACCCACCTCAACCAGCTGCACCCTCATGTTCATGGTGCAAAGACTTCTGCACAGCTGTGCACCCTTTTAGACCGAGCACCAAAACCGCAAGCCCACAAACACACACACTCTATTCACACACACACACACACACACACACACACACACCCAAACACAAACATACACACACACACTCACCTGATCCACCCCCCCCCCACACACACACATGCACACACCTGAACCTCCCCACACACACACACACACAGACACACACAAACACACATGTATGTGGTTATGTGTGTTTTACAGTGATTGTGTGTGTGTGTGTGTGTGTGTTGGGTGGTTCATGTGTGTGTGTTTGTGTGTGTGTGTGTTTGGGTGTGTGTGTGTGTGTGTGTGTTTATTTGTGTGTGTGTGTGTGTGGGGTGGTTCAGGCATGTGTGTGTGTGTGTGTGTGTGTGTGTGTGTTCATTAATGAAGGAGAGAGGAGAGATAGAGAATGAATGCTGAGGATGGAGCTACCATGAAAGAGGAGAGAAGGAAAGGCAAAGAGGAGGTTTGTGGATGTGGATTGTCCGTCCATGTCTTCCTGTCCTCTCTCTCTTCGTCTTTCGTACCTTCTCCCCAGACCTCTTTCTCCACGTCCACAAACCTCCTCTTTGTCCTTCCTCTTCTCCTCTTTCCTGGTAGCTCCATCCTCAGCATCCTTCTCCTGAAATATTCCTCGTATACTCATCAAACCAACACAGTCTCACTTCTTCCACTTTTTCTCCAAATCGTCCCACCTGAGCTGTCCCTCTAATAAATCTGTCCCTCATTTTGGGACCTTAGTTACAATATAAAATTCTGTATTTGTGAAAGTGAACCAGTGAGTCACATCCTAACCCATCTTCTGCATTTAACACACACACACACACCATCCAGCAGGGGGCAGACATATCCAGCACCCAGGAAGCAGTGATGGGGACAGTAACTTCATCAAGGGAACCTCAGGACAACCTACCTTTTAAGTCCAAAATATCCAAACCAACATTTGAGTCAGTTCAAAAATGATGATTATTATGATGATTATTATTAAGTATTCCACAGAATGCTTGAGACGTAATGGAGACTCTTATAAATACGATATTGTTCACTTTCTGTGACACTCTCTGTCTCCGTCCCTCTCCACAGTCCAGAGAGGTTCTAGTAGTGTAGTATAGTAGAGTACTATAGTACACACTATATCACTATATCAGTGTATTAGTGTGTAGAGTATTAGTGTGTAGTGTGTAGTGTGTTAGTGTGTAGTGTTAGTGCATAGTGTATTAGTGTTTAGTGTGTTAGTGTGTAGTGTGTTAGTCTGTAGTGTGTTAGTGTGGTATGTGTAGTGTGTAGTGTGTTAGTGTGTAGTGTATTAGTGTGTAGTGTATTAGTGGGTAGTGTGTTAGGGTGTAGTGTGTTAGTGTGTAGTTAGTGTGTAGTGTGTTAGTATGGTATGTGTAGTGTGTAGTGTGTTAGTATGGTATGTGTAGTGTGTAGTGTGTTAGTGTGTAGTGTTAGTGTGTTAGGGTGTAGTGTGTAGTGTTAGTGTGTAGTGTGTAGTGTGTTAGTGTGTAGTACAGTAGTACAGTAGTACAGTAGTATAGAAGTATGTTAGTATATTATTTGACACCCTATCAGCCCAGAATATTCTCACCTCGTTCTCTCCAGTAAAGATCAGATTTACATTTGAAGCCTGGTTTTGGTCACTGACTGTAATTCTGACCAAGTGCAGCGAATCTTCTTCACTAAAAGCTCGTTAAACAGTTACAGTTTATACAGTAAAACAACACAAAGCAGGAAACAGCAGAAGATACATTCTGATGATTTATTTGGATTTGCTGGAGTGCATCATGATCTCCATCAGAGCGACTTTCAGGGTTCTGTCCATCACCCTGAAGTGCTTCATGATCTCGATCAGAGCAACATCCATAGGTGGGTTTGTCAGTCCGGTGGTTCTGTCACTCCGGTGGGTTTGTCAGTCCGGTGGTTCTGTCACTCCAGTGGGTTTGTCAGTCCGGTGGGTTTGTCAGTCCGGTGGTTCTGTCACTCCTGTGGTTCTGTCACTCCAGTGGGTTTGTTAGTCTGGTGGTTCTGTCACTCCGGTGGGTTTGACAGTCCGGTAGAAGCTGGAAACTGGCACTCAGCACATCAGCACGTCTGCCTCAGAAAATCCCTTCTGAAGCTCATCTATGCCGTCAAGTGATATTTTCCATTAAAATCTTTTTATTTTGGTTGAATTTCATTAAAACGTTACTACTAATCAGATGTTAGTGTTTGTATGTGTTTCTCACCCAGACGCTGGTCAGCAGCTGCCAGGAAATCAGAGATCATCCTCTGCAGGAGCTCTCTCAAAACTTCAGGGCTGCTCGCTTGCTGAAGATGATTTCCTGCTTTAATATCAGCATTAAAATCACAATTTAACATGTTAGTTATTCGTGCCTTGAAGCTAAAATCTGTAATCTACATATAATACTTCAATAATATAAAGTAGGTTAATAAACAAAATTATTAATATAACTATTCATTCAGAAAACACTGGGGTTAACGTTACAGCATAGCAACACCTTAGCAACCAACTAATTACACCCTGTTAATCACCTGTGAAAACCTGGAAAAGACCTAGCAACACCTTAGCAACCAATAAGTTACACCTGATGAAACAGTTTGGATAATATAACAGAAGCCTAGCAACCACTCAGTAACAAACATTTGGCTTAAAATATGAATAGCCTAGCAACACCATAGCAACCAAATCGTTTTGTCATGTCAACTACTTTAGATACCATGATAACAGCCTATCAACAGCTTAGCAACATATTAGTAACAGCCTATCAACCACTAAAGATAATACATCAAGAGCATAGCAACACCTTAGCAACCAGCTAATGACACCCTGTTAACCACCAGTGAAAACATGGAAAAGGCCTAGCAACACCTCAGCACTTTCTCCAGCTGTGTTCCTTCACATCTGTTCATGTGCTTCACTCACCCACAGGTTCCTCAGTCTCGTCCTTCAGGATGACGTCCAGCGGTTCCTGGATGTCCTCAGCCGTGACTGTGGCCTCCGCCGTCCTCTCTGTGGTCCCGTTCTCTGCTATCACGTCAACAAACACCATCAGTTCACTTCTCACACCAGGCTTCACATCATCCCTCCTTCATTTTCCTTCTTTAATTTTCATTCTTTTATTTTCCTTCTTTTCCTTCTTAAAAATAATATGAAATGAATAAACTCTGACACTTGGCACTGCTGTATTAATGTTATATAGTGCTGTAAATATTGGAATAAATTTTGATTCAGAGTTTTTCTCCCACCTTTAGTCTCTACTATCAATTATTCAGGATCTCCTACAAATGACTCCGTAATTATTCTTATTTATTTCAGATTTACTATCGATTATCCTGATTTCTTCTAATGGACTCACCCAGAAACTGTTCTCTCTCGTCCTCGTCCTCGTTCAGTAGGTATTTCAGAGGGGTTCTAAACGTCTTGTAAACATTTCCGGTGGAGTCCTCCTTTAGTGGACGTTTATCGTACTCCAGCGTCTCTACTGGGACCCCCGGCAGGTACCAAATCTCAGGCTCGATCTCATCCACTGTGTTCCTTTTCCTCCAATTAATCCTCCACTTTTTCTTTTTCCCTTCCTTCTTCTCCTTCTTGCAGTTCTGTTTTTGCTCCTCCTTCTTTGTCTCTCTCTCTGATTCTTCCACTCGGACGCAGCAGCACCACGTCCAGAGACGGCACATCTTGTCCTCTTGCTCTTCACGTCTATCTGTCGTCCTTCCTCTCTGACTCCACTTAAACTATTGTGAAGATTCCGTCTGCTCAGAATTGTCCTGCATCATCACCTTTATGACATCAGAGTGAAGTTCCACACCGTGTTCTAGGTTCTAATGTGGGTTCCATTCCCAAATGCAGGTCCAGTGGAGCTCCAGGGGTCTTTGTGCAGTAAATTACAGTGAAGCTGCTGCTTCATGTCTCGTCCTCCACTTCTGATCAGGAAGCAGTGAGACAGAGATCATTTCTGCT
>CM029386.1:22056944-22101428 GCA_017165825.1 Hepsetus odoe
ACATGAGCAGATGAAGAGCAGGATCATGTCTTTTAGAGCACTCTGTCCCTCTACTGTGCTGGATCTACAAGAAGACTTTCATAAAATCATGGAGATGTTTGTATGAGTAAAGACACTCATTAACTGGTGAAGTGAGATGATGGACGGTGTTTGAGAAACAGGATGATTTAACTCACCAGTAACTCTGAGTGTAACTCCAGGAACACCAACCCAGCTCTGACCTTCTTTATTTGTTGTGATTCTGAAGCAGTACTGATGTTCATCCTTCTTCATGACATCACTCAGTTTGAGGGAGAAGTGTTTCTGTTCATCATCTAAATACTGAACCCTGCCTGAATAATCTGGATTGTTACTCAGATCAGTCGGCTCCACCCCTTTAACTGGGTTTATGAACCAAAACCTCTTAACCACCGTGAGACCCTCTGGGTGTGTATAAGAGCCGTTCATGAACACTGTGGACCCGTTTAAAGCACAGATTCTCATCTGGTTGTACTTCACACTCCACTCTGTTCCAGAAGAACCTGAAACACACATGATGAATGAAAGATCTGATCACAGAAACTGGAGTCCAGAAGACACTCAGAGTTCCTGTCATTTATAGCTTCACGTCTCTCCTCTTGAAGTGCAGCAGCTACTGTCCAACACTGAACTGATTCTGAGAGCAGTTTACAGTCCAGGCTTATTAAACTGTATCAAACACTGTATTGTACGGCTGCTGTAATATGACAGTAACACAGTGCTGACCCACCTGAGATCACAAGCAGGAAGATCAGAAGAAGAGGAGGAACCACTCTGAGGGAAATCATCACAGCTGATATTCTACATGTGCAGCTAAAAAACAAATGATTGATCATGAAGCATAAGATTTTCTTCTTCAATACACACTATTGAAAGTCAGTTGACGTGAGATATGTTTGGAGAATAATCCTCCAGTTTAGAGGATTTGTGTTTTTACTTCTAGCATATCCTCAAGTATTTCCCTCAAACTACAGGAACGGTCTCTCTGGAGCAACTTTAGGTTAAGGGATTTGCTCAGGATGCCAATGGTGGTAGTGCTGGAGGTGTGATTTGAACCAATGGTCTCTAGTTCTCAGGCCAGCGTCCTGCCACTAGACCATCACTTTATCAGCTACCAATCAGCATCCCTAGCCTACCATCACCAACCTTCCCATTAAAGTTCAAAAATGTAATCAATTCATGACGGTATTGTAAAATCTGTCATCTGCCCACCAGTAGCGGGTAGCGGTGGCATCGGAAGATTGTGGGTTTGATTCCCACCCTAGTGGGTTGCCCTGAGGTACCCTTGAGCAAGGTACCGTCCCCATCACTGCTCCCCGCGCGCTTTCAATATAGCTGCCCACTGCTGCACGTGTGTGTATGGGTTAAATGCAGAGGTCTAATTTCGTTGTGGTTCATGTGTGCTGTGCCGTGACCTCGCAATGACAAGGGTTGTCACTTTCACTTTTCACCAGTAAATGTGCACTAATCACTTAATTGTGAGTGATTAGTCTATATTAGTCTAGATCAGTAATAAAGTAATAAATTAGTAAATAAATGTTTAGAGAAGAGGCCATTTTATCATAAGGTCATGGGTTTGAGTCCTGGAGCAGTAGGCTGCCCTGAGATACCTTTGAGCAAGGTACTGTCACTGTCATTGCACCCTGGACATGGCTGTACTCTGCTACATGGTGTGTGTGGGCTAAATGCAGAGAATGCACTTTGACATGAGTGCTGTGTTAAATAATAGTCACTTTCACTTGTCCTCCCAGCTGCTGAGTGTCGTCTCTAACAGGCCTGTTTGACGTTGGGTGAAAGTGCAGACAGGGTGAGACAGGCCTCATGCCCTGATGTTCACAGGAAATGAAGTGCAGACACGAGAAAGTATGGAAAGCAGAAAGTTCTGCCTGTGCTGAACTGAGCGTAGTCCTGACAGTCTCACCTTCCTCCATAAATCAACCAGTGACTGTGGTTCTCACACTCGATCTTCATCAATCTGCCGTTATCTAGAACTTAATAAACTCCTCTTTCTCACCCGTTACAAAGTCCTGACAGTTTAGACTCTGGAGAACGGTTCCAGATCTTTTTCCTGACTGTTGTCTTCTCTAGTTGAGACTGTGGTTCAGTCGTTGTGCTGCTCAGTTTTCCATCTGGTTCATCTGCTGTTTCTGTCTCTGACCTCTGACCTGAGAACGACTCCTTTCTTCAGAAAGAATTCTGACTTTACATCTGCACCTTCATCTCTCATTAATCCTACACTCACACACTCATCACAACACACTCCTGTTCTCTCGTTCACCTGTCTGTCTCTTCCCTCAACACACACACACACACACACACAAACATCTATCTATCTATCAGGGTGGTGGCGGTCTAGTGGTGGGTGCTTGCCTATGGACCTTTGGCTCAAGAGGTCACAGGTTTGAATCCCACCTCTAGCACTACCCTGAGCAAGACCCTTAACCCTGAATTGCTCCAGGGGGGACTGTCCCTGTAATTAGGACATGGAAGTTGCTCTGGATAAGAGCGTCTGCTAAATGTTGTAAATGTAAATCTATCTATCTGTAACACCTCTGAATGAAGAGTTTTCAGAGGAACATCTGACACTCAAACAAAGACAGAAATTGATTGAGATTTTTAAGCTGCTGAAACGGATGTGATACGTGTTACCACTTTTTTCTTTTCTATTTTTTTAGTCCTCCATCTAAAGCCAAGTCTCAGTAGACCCTTCCTGTCCTGACAGCTTTACTTCATCCTGATTTTAAATCTATAAGAATGAAACATTAGATTGTATGGAGCTGAAAGAGGAAGATCCACATGTTCTTTATTGTCTTTCTCTGAGCAACATGTTTCAATTCAATAACACTGCTCCACCACACTGCTACACATAATCTACCTGGGCTGCTTTGTTTCACAACACTGCAGCCCTCCACGGATGAATGAACTGTCTGTCGTGCCGTCTGTTGTTGTCTGTCTTGTCTGCACTTGTTGCCCCGTGTTGTGTTGTGTCTTATGTTGTCTTGTGTCTTGTCTTGTCTTGTGTCATGTCTTGTGTGTAGCACCAGGGTCCTGGAGGAACGTTATTTCATTTCACTGTGTACTGTGTATATGGCTGAAATGACAATAAAATCCTACTTGACTACTTGACTTGACTTAAGTTCAGCTCAGAGAGTGAGCTTTTACCTGTATGAACACAAACCACTGTGTTAAAGGTTCACCAAAACCACAAACCAGCAAGAGAG
This sequence comes from Hepsetus odoe, assembly GCA_017165825.1. Taxonomy (NCBI): domain Eukaryota; kingdom Metazoa; phylum Chordata; class Actinopteri; order Characiformes; family Hepsetidae; genus Hepsetus; species Hepsetus odoe. Next base: position 22,060,184 of record CM029386.1, read on the forward strand.
AAGAGCTCTGTTGGACAGGAAGTGGGGGGAGGTGGGTGTTGCTGATTATCACAGTGACACTCTTTAATGTCAAGTTAACTTGATACTTTTTATTGAGATAAATTCATTTTTAAGTGTCATTAATCCAGTGTTCTCTGGAGCTTGTGAATAGATAAAGAGAATATTTCAGAATAGTAATAGTAATAGACTGATTACAGGAAAGGCCTAAAAGTTCAGAAACCTGCTTCGTACCACAAACCCTTTTTATTGGTTCGGAGACTTTGCACAGTTTCAGTAGCAGGTTCTTGATCGTGGTCATTCGTGCTTCATCTGATGGCAGTAAGAGGCTTGACGGAGGAAAAGCAGAGTTTTCTGGTGAAATAAATCAGTAAACTGAATTTAGAAAGTCGAACCTCAGGAGGACAATCTTCCGATCCCGTGTCTCCCTAACCACTCGGACACCGCTGGCCCTGATGCGTTCAGACTTAAGTAAGGAGTCCGTTCTGAAAATGGAAGAAGGAAGAAAGGACAGATATTTGGGGTAAAATGTAGAGAGTAACAGGAAATGATGCACTCAAGTAAGAAACCAGAAGCTAAACTGTACTTGCAGTATCTCACAAAAGTGAGTGCACCCCTCACATTTTTGTAAATATTCTATTATATATTTTCATGGGACGACACTGAAGATACGACACTTTGATACAATGTAAAGTCGTCCGTATGTGCAGCTTGTATAACAGTGTAAATTTACTGTCCCCTCAAAATAACTCAAGCAGACAAGCAGTCTAAAGACATGGATTACTGGAACCATGTTCTGTGGTCTGATGAGACCAAGATGAACTTATTTGGTTCAGATAGAGTCAAGCTACAACCAGGTGAGGAGTACAAAGACAAGTGTGTCTTGCCTACAGTCAGACATGGTGTGATGGTAGAGGGCGCCCTCTATGTTATGTTTTATATGTTATTTTCAGCATGTTTAGTTGATGAGTTCTGTGCACGTTATCGGTTATTAAAGTTCAATATGAAGCTCTCGGCTCTGCATTGATTATCCAGCCCATGACACGCCATCGTTTCACATGGTGGTGGGAGTGTCCCAGTTTGGGGCTGCATGAGTGCTGCCAGCACTGGGGAGCTATAGTTCATTGAGGAAACCATGAATGCCAACATGTATAGTGACATACTGAAGCAGAGTCTGATCCCCTCCCTTCAGAAACTGGGCCGCAGAGCAGCATCCCAACATGATAACGAACCCAAACACACCTCCAAGATGATCACTGCCTGCTAAAGAAACTGAGGGTGAAGGTGCTGGACTGGGCGAGCATGTCTCTAGACCTAAACCCTATTGAGCATCTGTGGGGCTTCCTCAAACGGAAGGTGGAGCACAAGGTCGCTAACATCCACCAGCTCAGCGATTTTATCATGGAGGAGTGGAAGAGGATTCCAGTGGCAACCTGTGAAGCTCTAGTGAACTCCATGCCCAAGAGAGTTCAGGCAGTACTGGAAAATAATGATGGCCACACAAAATATTGACACAATGTGGACATTTTTCACTCAGGGGTGCACTCACTTTTGTTGCCAGTGGTTTCGACATGTGCGTTGAGTTATTTTGTGGGGACAGCAAATTTACACTGTTATACAAGCTGTACACACGGACTACTTTACACTGTATCACAGTGTCATATCTTCAGTGTTGTCCCATCAAAAGATATAATAAAATATTTACAGAAATGTGAGGGGTGCACTCACTTTTGTGAGATACTGTAATTGCAGTATCATGCATTAGTGTTGCAGGTGGTCAGTCTATCCCAGCAAACAAAAGTTGGGGACACTTTGGTCATGTCACCATTCAGAGAGCAAACACACACACACACACACACACACACACACACACACACACACACACACACACACACACACACACACACACACACACACACACACACACACACACACACACACACACACACACATTCACTAAGAATAATGAAGCAACTTCTTCTCCAGCAGCTCTTCCCCTCATTTCACAGCTTGTTAGCAGGCTGCTGTGTTATGCTAGGTTGACAGCTAAATGGCTAACTGGCTAACGCTCCCTCAGTTTTCTGGACAACGTCTCATTTTGTTCTTCTCCAGAGCTTCGTGAAGGTGTTGTGAGTTTTCTCTACAGCGAGGTGAAGTTCTGCTGTGGGTCAACATGTGGATTTTATTGATAGAACAGTATAACTTTTACTGCTATAACGCTTAGCCATGCTAAGTACATTTAAGACAACACTTGTGTGGAAAGAGAGTCAGAGAGGATGGAAAATACCCATCAAGCTGCAGTTTCTACTCCTTTTAAGAGCTTATTCAACTGACTTTTACACTTTCTGGATTATTTAAATGATCAGGATATAAACCAGTTCATTTAAAGTTGTGGTGAAATGATTCATTTCAGAGAAACTTATCCAGACAGAATTGTTCTGAACAGCGGAGAAACAAGACGTCCAGAATTTGTAAGATGAGTTTAAAGGATACAGAACCATAAAATCAGTCTTTCAGGGTGACATCATCAAGAAAACGTGTTTATAATAAACTTTATTAATAATATTCTTTTTAAATTATAGCGATATAACAGGTGGCACAGTGTGTAGTGCTGTCTCCTCACAGCGAGAAGGTCCTGGGTTCCATTCCCAGGAGGGATGGTCTGAGTCCTTTCTGGATGGAGTGGACATGTTGTCCCCGTGTAGAACAGTAGATTTCAGGTTCAGTGATTGGCTGAAGACTCTTTTTTATGGTTTTTCAGAAATGCTTTTTTAAAAGTAAAACAGATGCATAAGAAAAGCAAAAATTCCTCCTAAATATTAGAAACAACTGACAAACACACACAAAAAACAATGTTCTTCATCAAAACCTCTGTGGAGTAAAGCAGGATAAACCCTCAACAGTGTTGTGCTGCAAGACTAAATCAAACTTTCACATTTCAGATTAAAGCCGAACTCTAGAAATGTAGGTTCTCTGTTCAGCTCAGATGTTCTACATGAATGTTTTGAAGTTGTTCAGAAAATATATTATAATATTTGTGAAAAAGTTCACCAGTAACTAACAGAACATGGTAGAAAACTCCTGCTCGGTTTCCTCATATTTCCTAAAACCTCCATTCTTCCACTCCAACCATCATGGAGATCACCTTGAGGAAGAGGAAGAGGAGGAGCTGCTCTCAGTGACATCATCACAGCTTCCTGTACAGCATCAGGGCAACAGCTGCTTAAGAGAGAAGTGAACTGGACACAGTCTCACTTTCACACTGAACCGAACCCCTTCAGGTTGACTTAAATTGAGCAGTTTCAGGAGCAGTGTGAGATCATCTCCACAGAGAACAGAGAACAAAAGGCAGCAGTGTCCAAAGAAGAGCTTTGGGATGTCCTTCAAGAAGCCTGGAGAAGTGTTACTGAAGGAGACTTAAAAAAAGTAGCTGGTCTAAGAGAGTTGTGGCTGTGCTGAAGAATAAACACCTAAACATACACACACACACGCACACATGTATGTGGTTATGTGTGTGTGTGTGTGTGTGTGTGTGTGTGTGTGTGTGTGTGTGTGTTCATTAATGAAGGAGAGAAGAGAGATAGATATTGAACGCTGAGGATGGAGCTACCATGAAAGAGGAGAGAAGGAAAGGCAAAGAGGAGGTTTGTAGATGTGGATTGTCCGTCCATGTCTTCCTGTCTTCACTCTCTTCCTCTTTCGTACCTTCTCCCCAGACCTCTCTCTCCACGTCCATAAACCTCCTCTTTGTCCTTCCTCTTCTCCTCTTTCCTGGTAGCTCCATCGTCAGCATCCTTCTCCTGAAATATTCCTCGTGTACTCATCAGACCAACACTTTCTCACTTCTTCCACTTTTTCTCCAAACTGTCTCACCTGAGCTGTCCCTCTAATATATCTGTCCCTCTAATATATCTGTCCCTCACTGTGGGACCTTAGTTATATCTGTATACCTGTATACAGGGTGGTGGTGGTCTAGTGGTGGTACTTGCCTACGGACCTCTGGATCAAGAGGTCCCCGGTTCGAATCCCACAACTAGCACTACCACCATTGGGTTCCTGAGCAAGACCCCTAACCCTGATTTGCTCCAGGGGGGACTGTCCCTGTAATTAGGACATGTAAGTCGCTCTGGATAAGAGCATCTGCTAAATGCCGTAAATGTAAATGCAATTGTGAAAGTGAACCAGTGAGCCACATCCTAAACCATCTTCTGCTTTTAACACACACACCATCCAGCAGGGGGCAGACATATCCAGCACCCAGGAAGCAGTGATGGGGACGGTACCTTCATCAAGGGAACCTCAGGACAACCTACCTTTTGAGTCCCAAATGTCCAAACTAAAATTTGAGTCAGTTTAAAAATGATGATTATTATGATGATTATTATTAAGTATTCCACAGAATGCTTGAGACTTAATGGATAATAAATACGATATTGTTCACTTTCTGTGACACTCTCTGCCTCCGTCCCTCTCCACAGTCCAGAGAGGTTCTAGTAGTGTAGTATAGTAGTGCACTATATAAGTGATATAGTATACACTATATCAGTGTGTTCGTGTGTAGAGTGTAGTGTGTAGTGTTAGTGTGTGGTGTGCAGTGTGTAGTGTTAGTGTGTAGTGTGTTAGTGTAGTGTGTAGTGTGTTAGTGTGTAGTGTGTGAGTGTGTTAGTGTGTTAATGTGGTATGTGTAGTGTGTAGTACAGTAGTATAGAAGTATGTTAGTATATTATTTGACACCGTTTCAGCCCAGAATATTCTCACCTCGTTCTCTCCAGTAAAGATCAGATTTGGATTTTGGTCACTGACTGTAATTCTGACCAAGTGCAGTGAATCTTCACTAAAAGCTCGTTAAACAGTTACGGTTTATACAGTAAAACAACACAAAGCAGGAAACAGCAGAAAGCAGGGTGGGTGGTGGTCTAGTGGTAGGGTACTTGCCTACGGACCTATGGATTCAGAGGTTCCCGGTTCGAATCCCACCTCTAGTACTACCACCATTGGGTCCTTGAGCAAGACCCTTAGTTGCTGAGTTGCTCCAGGGGGACTGTCCCTGTAAGTCGCTCTGGATAAGAGCGTCTGCTAAATGCCGTAAATGCCAATCTCCATCAGAGCGACTTTCAGGGTTCTGTCCATCTGCTTCATGAAGTGCTTCTCGATCAGAGCAACATCCATAGGTTGGTCTGTCAGTCCGGTGGGTTTGTCAGTCCGGTTGGTTTGTTAGTCCGGTGGGTCTGTCAGTCCGGTGGTTCTGTCAGTCCGGTGGGTTTGTCACTCCGGTGGGTTTGTCAGTCCAGTAGAAGCTGGAAGCTGGCACTCAGCACGTCAGGGTGGTTCTCTTGCTGTAGGTGCTCTTCTGCTTCAATATCAGCATTAATATCAGCATTTATCAAAGAACTCCTGATTACACTAATGGATCCACCGTCTCACCCAGAGTTGTGGTTTCTGGGACTGCAGCATCATGCATCTGGTTCTGGCAATGCTTCAGCAAAATCCTTCTGACGCTCATCTACACCGTCAAGTGATATTTTCCATTAAAACCTTTTAACTTTGATTGAATTTCATTAAACCGTTACTACTAATCAGATGTTAGTGTTTGTATGTGTCTCTCACACAGACGCTGGTCAGCAGCTGCCAGGAAATCAGATATCATCCTCTGCAGGAGCTCTCTCAGAAGTTCAGAAGTTGCTGTAGATGATTTCCTGCTTTAATATCAGCATTAAAATCACAATTTAACATGTTAGTTATTCGTGCCTTTAAGCTAAAAATCTGTAATCTACATATTATACTTCAATAATATAAAGTAGGTTTATAAACAAAATTATTAATATAACTATTCATTCAGAAAACACTGGGGTTAACATTACAGCATGGCAACACCTTAGCAACCAACTAATGACACCCTGTTAATCACCTGTGAAAACCTGGAGAAGACCTAGCAACACCTTAGCAACCAATAAGTTACACCTGATCAAACAGTTTGGATAACATAACAGCAGCCTAGCAACCACTTAGTAACAAACATTTGGCATAAAATATGAATAGCCTAGCAACACCATAGCAACCAAATCGTTTCGTCATGTCAACTACTTTAGATACCATGATAACAGCCTATCAACAGCTTAGCAAAATATTCGTAACAGCCTATCAACCACTAAAGATAATACATCAAGAGTATAGCAACACCATAGCAACCAGCTAATGACACCCTGTTAACCACCTGTGAAAACATGGAAAAGGCCGAGCAACACCTCAGCACTTTCTCCAGCTGTGTTCCTCCACATCTGTTCATGTCCTTCACTCACCCACAGGTTCCTCAGTCTCCTCCATCAGGAAGACGTCCAGCGGTTCCTGGATGTCCTCGGCTGTGACTGTGGCCTCCGTCGTCCTCTCTGTGGTCCTGTTCTCTGCTTTAACATCAACAAACACCATCAGTTCACTTCTCACACCAGGCTTCACATCATCCCTCCTTCATTTTCCTTCTTTTATAAGTTACAAGTCAGATCAGAGTCACAGTCTGCAGAAGTATTAAAGTATTAAAAAAATATGAAATGAATAAACGCTGACACTTGGCACTGCTGTATTAATGTTATACAGTGCTGTAAATTCTTGGACGCAGCAGCACCACGTCCAGACACGGCACATCTTGTCCTTTTGCTCTTCAGCTCTATCTGTCGTCCTTCCTCTCTGACGTCTCCACATAAACTATTGTGAAGATTCCGTCTGCTCAGAATTGTCCTGCATCATCACCTTTATGACATCAGAGTGAAGTTCCACACCGTGTTTTAGAATCTAATGTGGGTTCCGTTCCCAAATGCAGGTCCAGTGGAGCTCCAGGGGCCTTTGTGTAGTAAATTACAGTGAAGCTGCTGCTTCATGTCTCGTCCTCCACTTCTGATCAGGAAGCAGTGAGAGAGAGATCATTTCCTCTCCGTGACAATAAGAAGGAAAAGTGCAGCGAATCACTCTTCGATCCGACTGGCTTCACTGTGTTGATGTCGTGTGTTCAGGCCTTTAGACACACCAGTGGATCAGGAAAGTGGCCGTAAATATAAAGACACACAGAAGTCCCTTCACACCAGCTGCTCTCAGTGTCACTGTGATTCAGGCTGCAGTTTCTCATTTTAGTCTCAATTTATCATCAATTTCTCACCAACTGCCCAAATGATTCCTGTTTTCTGATGTAATTCAGGAACTTTCCTTTATTATTCAGAACTGTTTTCAGGATCAACCAAGAACTATTTAATTACTCCTGAAAAATTTACTATAATCAGTGATTCATTAAATGCTATAAATGATTCACATTTAATTAGCCACTCTTCACCAAGCAATATAATAATAATAACAATAACAATAACAACAACAACAATAATAATAATAATAATAACAACAACAATAGTTATATAGTAATAATAATGATAATTAAAAAAATAATAATACACTATTATTATGATAAAAATGTTTTAAAAATGCACGCCGCCACCGTAACAAGCACTGAAAGGAACCAACACTGGAAATGAGAACGTCCCTCAGAAGATGGGAATGAAGGACTGACAGGAAGTGAGACTTAAAGGAAGAAAGGAAAGACAGCTGTGGACGAGTGGAGGAGAAGCTGATGGTCTGAAAATGAACTCGGTAAAAACTGACGAGTCATTTTGTCTCCAAAAATCACCCAAAGAGGAGAAACGTCCTGAAGAAAGACGGTTCACTTTAAATCCATTTCTCCTCCACCATCACTCCACACATCCAGAGGAGCTTCCTCTCCAAAGCCCACCTTCAGTCCACATTTGGAAGCTGCTGATTGGATGTTTGGTGTGTGTCATGCTTTACACACACAGTCCAGCGGATCATGTTGAACACTTCACTCCCGTTTCTGAACCAGTTTGAGGGTTTAAACTTTACATTTCAAATTTACCTTCACACAGAAACACGCGTCATCATATGAAGGAAAGAGTGGAAGAATGTAGTAGAAGATGAGAAACAAAGCATGAACAGAAAACTCTCCTTTAGTTCCTCACGTCTTTTATTCTTTATTCATCAGAGTCTTTCATATGGATTAATTTATTTAAAAATATCAACTCACCTCCATTAAAATGAACATTTTAGAAAAAATAAAAACCATCATTAGTGTCAAACAAAAAAGAATATTTGGACATTTTCTGTGGATTCAAAACTTCTGCAGCTCTAAACTTTCAACAAGTGTGAACTTCGGCCAATTTGTAAAAATTTATTAAAAAAAAAAAAAAAAATTGAGGGAGTCACAGGTGTGCTTCATTGGGGTTGCTATTTAAGTCAGATCAGCCCTGATGAGTCAGATCAGAGTGTGGCAGAAAATCTGTCCTGCACTGTTGCTGTTCAATGCGGGAAGACAATAAAGAAGGCCGCCCACGACACAGATAACAGGAAGCCAGTGGAAAATGTTCTCTGCGCCATGCAACGAGGGAGGCTGACCAAGAAATCCCTTCACAGCATGGAAAGTGGCATCAAGGAGCCGACCCCCAAACCCAGTACCACTAACCCTTCTGCCAGGAAGGAGGCAGCGAATGAGCAGCTCCAGGTTAGTGGAAATGATGGGAGAATCAGTGAACTGACGTTGCAAGTTCAAAAATTGGAGCGAACGCTTAAGGAATCTGAGAATGTATGGCTGTCTACTCTGGGCACGGAAAGACAGGCCAAAATTGTTTTTGTCGAGCAGCTCCAGGAAATGGAGGCTGAGCTCATCGCCAAGGATCAGGATTTGTGCACGGAACCTGGATCTTGATGTCTTGAATGCAAAGTATAAGAGACTGGAAGATGACAATGTCTCCCTCCAGGCCGTGAATCACCAGCTGCAGGAGAGCAACCAGTCTGAGGTACGTTCCCTTCAGGAGGAACTAGCTAAAATAAATAGGGATCTTGAGGAAAAGCAGGCCAACTCAGCAGCAGATTAAGACAGTAGGTGGCCTTACTTCTGTCAAAGTGCCAGCACCACTGTTCTTGATTTTTGGTCTACCTTGTTGTCTTCCAATTGCTTTTCCCATCTGTTCCTCAAGCCAATCCTGAAGAGTCAGTGATGAGGCGAAGAGGTTTTTAAGCTATAGCAAAGTTTATTAACAGAAGAGTAATGAAATTCTTCAAGAGAGCGGTCAGTGTTCCCTCTGTGTGTCAAATCCTCTCTCCCTTGCACAGTTCAGAGTGTGCCTTCTTATCTTTTCCCCCTGGGAGCTCCAAGGACTCTGGTGGAGCCACCTAATCTAAGACTATGACCTTGTTTGTTGCTTTTGGCATACTAAGAAAGCGTTACTCAGAAAAGAACAGAGAAAAATAGAGGTACAGTTGGAAATATATGGGTTTAGGGTGACAGGGAAGTGAGGGAATGGTTAAACTACAGGAATAGGGCCATGGAGTCAACTATGTGGTACATAAGGGTTAGCTATGTGGCAGGGAGAAGAGAGAAGGATATAGAAAAAGAGAGTACAGATACATGACTGATATATGAGTAAAATAATATATAATATAATTATAAATAATATATAGAAATGAATAAAATCAACCTCAAATCCATCATTGGAGAGATGGAGGTGTGCTCTAGAAAGAAGAGGAATGAAAGTGAGTAGGTCATAGACAGAATACATGAGTGTGAATTAAAGGGAGGACAGTGGAATGGGTGGTGAAGACGGGCTGGAGTGATCTGTGACAGACGGGTACCAGCGAGAGTAAAAAGGAAGGTTTACAGGACAGTAGTGAGACCAGCTATGTGACATGGCTGGAGTTGGTGACACTGATGAAAAGGCAGGAGGAGCTGGAGGTGTCAGAGTTAAAGATGCTGAGATGCTCGTTGGGTTTGACGAGGTTGGACAGGATTAGAAATGAATATATTAGAGGGAGAGATCAGGTTAGACATCTTGGAGAACAAGTTAGAGAAGCAAGGTTGCGTTGGTTTGGACATGTCCAGAGGAGAGATGAGGATTATACTGAAAGGAGGATGTTGAAGATGGAGCTGCCAGGAAAGAGGAGAAGAGGAAGACCAAAGAGGAGGTTTCTGGACATGGTGAGAGAGGATATACAGGTGGTGGGTTTGAAGCAGGAAGATGCAGAGTACCGGAAGAAATGGAGACAATTGATACGCTGTGGCGACCCCTAAACGGGAGCAGCCGAAAGAAAAAGAAGAAGAAATGAAGATCTGCCAGAATGCAAGACATGACAAAGACGTGATGAAGATGTTTTTTTATTTTTTTAAGTTTATTCAATGTTTTCTTTCATAATCGACACTGAGATAAGGCAACAAGAATGCTTGTATTTTATGTTCTAGAGCTGTTCATTTCCTAGTTAAAGGGAAGACTGAGATGAAGAGATATTTAAGTAGCACATTCGTAGCTGGTCAGAATCATAACAAGATCAGCAATGCCCACGTATTGTTCTTTGTATTCTGATGTTTGAACTTCCTCCCTTGTGGGCCAGTATTCAATCCACGTCTGCTCACCCAGGATGTACTGCATCCTGGAAACAGATACAGCGAAAATGAAGATCCACAATCACACCATCCTACACGTCCCAACAACACCTGATACATTCACACACATTCGAGTGCAGTTCCATAAACCCCTCACCATCACCAGCATTGATATGAACACATTCAGAACAACTGCACACTTATTAGACTCTTAAGGTGGGACCCACTGGTCTTGTATCTTTGACAGGTCATCACTGTGGCCCATTATGAGGTATGACTTCCCTTCTTCAAATCCAAAAGACACTCTGCAGTTGGGAAGGCCCAGGAATGTTCTCTCCTTTCCTTGCACATATGGATCAGAACCTACACAGCAATGCATGAACATTAGGGGAAAAATAAAAACTCATAGGATGGGAGACCACATATGTTACTCAGTAAATCTCAGTCAAAAATAATTTACTATTTAAAGCATATGAAGGCTGGAGCTGCTGCAAAAAAAAACAAGTCAAACACTACCTGCCCTAAAGACCCTTAAAGGGGTAAAGACCTCTGGTCTATATAGAGTGTTTTAAGGAAAGGTGGACCAGTTTATGGCAATTGGTGGATTTCTTTACTTTGCACTTTCCAGGCACATGTTTTCCTGGCAGAACTCAGACTGGATGAATTACTGAAATGTTGGGAATGTGCTTTAGAAATTTCATGGGGCAGCGGTGGCCTGGTGGATAGGGCGTTCAAGGTCCTGGAGGATCAGGGGTTCAAGCCCCTTTCTGGTGGGTTGCCCTGAGGTGCCCTTGAGCAAGGTGCTGATCTGAACAGTTCTGATCTGTGCTGGTTACCAAGATGACGATCGATTGTGGAAATAAAGCACTGTTGTAAGTCGCTCTGGATAAGAGCGTCTGCTAAATGCCGTAAATGTAAATGTAAATGTAAATGCTGTCCCTGTCATGCTCCTCCCTGCGATGGGCTGGTGACCTGTCCAGGGTGTGTCCTTTGCCCTGTGTGAGCTGGGATGGACTCCAATGTGACCCTGCTTAGGACAAGTGGCCCAGAAAATGACTGACTGACTGACTTTTCTTCACTTAAACTCACACAGTACTTCAGTCTTCAGTTACCTCTCATTTCTTCTTACATTTCTTCTCCAAAGAGTGAGACTTTATTGTGTTTGTAATGTTGAGGAACAGTTCTCCAGTCTTCCTGAAGGACAAAGTTGTTGGCTCTCATTTTCAGTACAGTCTGTGCTCTTGAATGAATCTCAACATTTCTGAAGCAGTGTGGGATCATCATGGCAGAAAACGTCTTTTGAAGTTTCCTTCAAGAAGCCTGGAGAACTGTTCGTGAGGCCAACTTGAAGAAATGGCAAGCTTTTCTAAGAACCTGTTAGCTTTGCTGAAGAATAATGGTGGTCAGACAAAATGCTGAGTTTAAAACAGGTTGTATTTATACAGATTCTCTCTGTTTTACCCGAAGCATAAAGAAATTAAATGGGCAGTTTGGTGCAGTGATGGTCATACAGGCCATGAGGAATCATACCTTCTTTCAGAACCCGTTCAACCTTCATGGTGTAGTAGTCAGTATTTGGGCTTAGATCACTGCTCACAACTTTGACCTTGTAAACTATAAAATGCACACATGAGCACAGATGTGGTTAGAGCAAACCAAAGACAGAATGAGACACATACAGAGAACGAGACACAAATAGACACATGTACACAAACACATCGTATACCGTAATCCATCCCAGCTTCACAGGCTTTTTTCGGTCGTTCCTTTTCACCGATTTTCTCTTTCTTTTGGACGCTGCAGTTTTCTGTCCAAAATAAATGCTGAATTTATTTCTGGTTCTTCAATATTGTGCTTGTATTCTGCAACTGTATTTGCACCCACCTTCGGCACATTCACATAGGTCCTCATGGTTTTCGCACGGTCTACTCAGTGCTCCATCTTTCTTCTGAGGGTGGTAGAACTTTGTGCAGCGGTTCTCTGTGAAAATAGATTTACTTTTCTTCAGTATTTGGGCATTAAATTGCAGTAGGAGATTTTAGCTGTGCATTTCCTCCTGTGGTAAAAGAGTGTAGCTTTTCTCCCCAATTTAGTCGTGTCCAGTTGCGTCCTCTAGCTAGGATTCCTACAGTCATATGAGACCACCAGCACTAGGAGGATGATGGTGTCACCAACTGCTACTAATACAATGCCATTCCTCAGTGTGACGTACTTGGAGAAAAACTGGTCTGCCAGATGGTTCAACCACCCAATTCTGCTCAATTCTGCTACATGAAAGTGACTATACACACAGTATAGCACAACAAAATTGGACTTCTACATTTAACCAATGCACACAAACCAGCAGGGGGCAGCTACGAAGCACCCGGGGAGCAGTGATGGGAACATCAAGGGTACTTCAGGGAAACCTACTGGTAAGCGGTTTGAATTCACAATCTTCAGATCCTGTGACCAACTCCCTAACCACTAGGCCACTGCTGCCCCGAATCAGTGTTATGTTGCTTGTGCTGGCTAGCATAATGCTAAGTGATGGATTAGGGTCCATTAAAATGGCTACAGAGAACATACAGAACCAGCACCAGGAAAACGAAAGCGGTACCATGTCATCGCTAATGTTATCTTACCTGGAGAGTAGTACTCATACACAGTGATGGCAGCAGGCTGAAGCATAGCCACCTCAGTGATCTTATGCACTTTGAAAGCGATCGTGCCTGAGTTTGGTGGCCGAGACACCTGGAGAGAAGAAGGGAAAAACATTTTCAATTATGTTGAAAAGGAATTTAGTTTAAACACACTAAAGACCAAGCATGAATTTACTGCTCGGGTTGAGCTGACAAGTGTCTGAACAGTGTAATCCTTCTGTTCAGGCCCTGATGCTTATGCTGCCTCTCTAAGTTCCAACTCAACACTAAGTAACACAATATGAGGAGAAATGGCTTTAGCTTGGAAGAGAGAAATATTATTATTATTAATTATTATATTATTAATATTTAATATTGTGCCATCCATTCCTGTTTTAAATCTTCAGCTTATCACTGCAGTTAACATTTTGAAAGTAGCATCTAAGTATTAATAGAATTGCTGTACTTTGTGATGTTTCAAGTCTTATTTCCCTTCACGAGCACAGGATTTACAAGACCTGAAACTCATCCGTCCACTGTAACTAAGCAAAGATACAGTTGGTGGCTTTTGAGAATTGCTTTAAGAGAATGCTGAAGCAGTGACCTAATCACTTGGGCACTAATAAAAAGAAAGAAAAAAAATATATAAATTAAATTAATTCACTTTCTAAATATTGGCTTGAAAGGGCAATCAGACATGAAATTTAACAGGTTACATAACTTTTAAGTTTTTCAGAGGAGGACAGTAATGACAAGATATGAACTACCAGCCAACTGGCCACTTATGCTTTTACATTTTTTGGGGCTTTAAATATGGAGTTAATTTTCTAAAACCTTCCAAGTGGATTATCTTCATGTGTACCTTATCTAGATAGAGGATGAGGGATCCTCGCTCCGAAAGCTGTTGGTTCACCTCAAACTTCTGAATATACCTGTCGCTCCCAGTGCTCAGCTGTTAGAAACAAAAGGAAAAAAGTCAATAATAATAAATCAGTTTATGATATGCCACAAACAGGCGTTAGTAATCTGTAGATCCACAAACATCATCTTGATGAATTTCTACCATTTAAATTTTTTTTTAACCTTAAGAGAGCTTTCAGCACATGCAACACATTGTAACAAAAAATAGAACATTGATATGATATTGAAATTAATATTGATATTGGACTTTAAAGGGATTTTCTTGGTTAAACCCATAAAAAATAAAAGGCTTCTGTTCATACCCTTGTTTTGCTTAGAGGTTTAGAAATGTGTGCATCAAGTAAAACATCACTGTTATTGGGCTTGATCATAATTAATCAGAAAACTTGTTACAACTTCAGATTCAGTGCCTGATATTTAAAAATGGTTCTGAATGTTCACAAAATGAAAGTAACAGAAGTAATAGTCTTACGGTTTTCAGAACATTTGAGATTGCATTGCCAAAAAAAAAAAAAAAAATTCTTACATCAGTGAGATCATTTTCATCCACCATAAATCCCATCAGCAGACCAATATCCAGAATAGTCATGGTGGCGTCTCTGACTTGACTCTTGAATCTGAGAAGATTAATTTTAAAAAGTAAATTTTACTAACCAGCCTATTCAGTAACACAGATTCAAATGTAGCAATATCATTGGGAGGAGGGTGTTGAAGATGGAGCTGCCAGGAAAGAGGAAGACCAAAGAGGAGGTTTATGGATGTGGTGAAAGAGGACATGCAGGTGGTTGGTTTGAAGGAGGAAGATGCAGAGGCCCGGAAGAAATGGAAACAGATGATCCACTGCGGCGACCCCTAAACGGGAGCAGCCGAAAGAAGAAGCAGGATGTGATGAATGTGAGCATTTTTTAATTTTTATTTAATGTGAGCTCGGTCATCGAGTTCATGTATATGATGTAAAATTAAAGACTGGGTTACTTGATTACTGATGCAACTAATGATAATCCAGTTCATTTGTTATTGTAAATTGCAGTAAATTGCAGATATAGACATTTTGGAATGAACTCACTGAATGTCAATGGTGAGCACGTAACTTTGTGAAGCTCCTGCATAGTTTGCTAAAAATGATAAAAAGTTAAGTCAAGTTTTAGCAAAAAGACAAGCAAAGCCAGAGCAGAGATGGATCTGGGTAATGATGATGTTACCAGAACTTTGTCTTTCCATCTTAATGGCAAGATCAAATGCAGTGCAATCCCTTTTCTTCTGCACAGGCCTGGCGTAGTACACCGTCATCACCTGTAAAAGTGAGATTTTATTATGAATTATCAGATACTTTAAATTCAAACCCTTAAGGCATGTAAGACCTGAGTAACATGAATGCTCACTTTCAGAGATCCCACACCAGTTCCCTTGGCAGTGACGTTAAACTCCTGCTTGAGCTTAACCTGTGGATGCATGGACACAGAGAATAATCTTTAATGGTCATGGTTTAAAAAAACCACCAATATTTGAAGAATGGTAGAGACATGGAATGGTTTACAATACATATTTCTACATAAAAATGAACCTTGTCAGAAAGTATAAAAGTCCATTTCTCAGGTGTATCATTTCATCAAAAGTTACATTTAAAGCGGTGGGGCAGCAGTGGCCTTGTGGTTAGGAAGTTTGGCCAAAGGATACTTGAGGTACCCTTGAGCAAGGTACCGTCCCTGTCACTGCTTCCCGGGTGCTTTCATAGCTGCCCCCTGTTGCACGGTGTTCGTGTGCATGGGTTAAATGCAGAGGTCCAGTTTCTTTGCGGTTCACTGTGTGCTGTAAAAAACACTCTGGATCCTGCTGTCTGAATATAAAATCCAATCCTAACCTTGTCTGAACGCGTGATGTGTGAGTTTTGCTTTCTGAAGATCCATTTGTCTTTCTTGCTTCTTCCACTCACAGACAGCTCCACCTCCAAGTCAACATCATTTTTTACTTTCTTCACTTCCTTGTAGTACTCGGTCACCGCTTGGAAGACCATGATGGTCGCCTGGGTGAGAATTTAATGAGAGTAAATGGTTTTAACCTCTGGAGGAAGATTTGGAGTCAATGTATGCGGGAATTAAAAGATGAGTATAAATATATTTAAGCACAAATATAATGTTGTACATTTATGATATAGTCTGTTATCCAAGCTTGGTCCAAGTGCTAGAACTCACTTGTTAAGATTTACAATGTGAGTGTTTGTATCATCTTTTTTGTCCGCCATTTCTAAGCAGGGCAAGCTGATGATTTTATGTTTTCTGAGACAATAGACTTATCAACTTATATCTGCAGTGAAATAAAAAAGAAAATTTCTCCAGGAAAGATTCTTAAGACTATTTGACTTCCAGGGAGGTAGGGTGTCTGTTCACAGATAACTAAGCATATGACCAAAGAGTGAGTGATAAATGAAAGTATAAAAATAAATAATTGGAATAAGAATATCAGCAATACGTTGATGAAAAGACAGGAGATGGAGCTTGAGGTGTCAGAGTTTAAGATGCTGAGATTTTCATTGGGGTTGATGAGGATGGACAGGGTTAGAAATGAGTATATTAGAGGGACAGATCAGGATTTGGAGACAAAGAGAAGCAAGATTGCATTGATATGGACATGTCCAGAGGAGAGATGAGCATTATATTGGGATGTTGAAGATAGGGCTGCCAGGAAGGAAGAGAAGAGGAAAGAGGTTTATGGATGTGGTGAGAGAGGACATGTAGCTCAGTTTAAAGGAGGAAGATGAAGAGGACAGGAAGAAATGGAGATGATAATCCACTGTGGCAACTCCTAAACTGGAGCAGCCGAAAGACAAAAATAAGAAGAATACCAGCAATAATGAGGTCTATATTGACCCACCCCCCCCCCAACCCCCAAGTTTAAAATATAATTAATTCAACAATTATATATTATTTGTCATGTTCAAGGCTAAATCTAGAAACCTCCAAAACAAGCCAAAATCGCCCAGTGAAAAGGTTACTTCATGCTCACTGAAAAGAATGAGATCAATTCAATAGAAAACGGGTCAAGGATTGTTAAATTGCACAGGGAAATCGAAACGGATCGTCCTGCTGTCCACATTATATTTTCCTTTGTAAAAGAGAAAATAAAACTACGCCTGTGGTTTGCTTAAAAGAGAATAGCTTATCACAAACAACAACGTTGTGTAACAGCCTACCTGAGTGGTACGAACACTTCCGTAGTGATCTCCCTGTCTGTTGAGCCAGTTCACGGCTTTCCCAGCTGCGTCCATATCCTTCACCTTTACCAGAGCCAGCAGGGCATAGGCTGTGGCCTCCAGGGAGAAATGATGTCCCCCAGAAACTTGCCAGTAAGAGCCACCTATTCAGAAGAGAAAAGAAGCAAATTTTTTTGTTTCAATTTTTGAAAACTGATCTGGAGACTCACAAAAGCTGGAGCTCAGCATGACTATTACTTTCACTGACCTTCAGACGAATACTTCATCAGGAGATCTTTGTTGAATTTTCCAGCGTTTGCCATGGCATAGGACATCATAGCAACAGCATAAGGATTGGTCAGGGAGGGTGTTCTACCTTCAAGATATCGAAGAGCCTTCCTCATGCTCTCAGGAAGAGTCTTATTGGGAAAGAAACCTTTTTATTTTTTCATTTTATCTTTAGCATGAACTTTCACATATGATGGACAGGGACTGATCTGACTTACGCTGACTGATTTGGCACAAAGGTCACTTGCTTCCTGCATGGCAATCAGGACGAATGCAGTCAGAGATGCGTCTGCGTCCTTCCCTTGAACATCACCCTGGAATTGCATGGATCTCCTGAGCTCACAGTTTTAATTCATGAGAATAAACAACGTTCTGCCAAAAGAAAAATCCATTTTCCACGTACCACCATCTCCCCGTGAATCACGGGAGCCAGTTCTGTAAACATGCCATCCAGCAACTGTGTCTTCAGAATCAGCCACTTTAGGGCACTACAGATGACGTCCTCTCTAATGGAAATTAAATCACTGGCCATGGCGAAGACTTTAGTCACGTACGCTGTCAGCCTTCACAATAAGAAATCAAACAAAATGCCAAGTTACTGTTAAACATGTTGGAATGTGCGAGAATTACTCTGAGATTACAGTAGAACTGCTTCCCATGCAGTGGTCTTACCATGTGCTGCTGGCTCTGCCCGTCCATGCAGCGTAGGATCCATCAGTTTTACGGAAAGTCAGCTCTCGATAATAACCTGAGAACGAGGGATCAACAGTTTAGGATTATCCTTTTTAATGTGCCTTAAGATTAGATGTCTTGGGTCACTTAAAATACCTTTACTAATGTCTCATTAAGTCCTGTAAACCAGCATGCAGCAGTGGGCATTCATATATCCAGTACCCGAGGAGCAGTGTTGGGGGCGGTACCTTGCTCCTTACTCCTTTTTCCTGCTTTTTCACTCACCTTCAAGAATTTACGGTTCAGTTTTGCCCGTTATATCCCGCCCCTCTACTGATGCATCTTACCCAGCCTGTCACTTCTTTTCAGACAGATTTCCTGAACATCCATTTGTTCCCCATTTTATTTGCAACACTGTAGGAAATAGTGTTCATGTGATATTTACTCACCTGTCCGGATGTGATCGATAGCTTCACTGCGGCGGTCCATCCCAACTCCCTCCCACTGTTTGGTGATGTCCAGGTAGTGTGTGGCAATGAGGGGCAGTGTCATCCGGATCATGGTTTGCTCTCCGCAGCCGTAAGGCTGCACGATCAAACGCCCCATGAAGTCTCTGCTGATGGCCTGTTCAATAGTCTGACTTATCTCCTCACCTGGAGCACAAAGAAAGTAGAGGATAGACAGATGAGCAGTTGGATTCATGGATCCTTTCTCTGGGGTTATGTTACATTTCTCTCTCATGCCACATGACATTAAATATGTTTTTGTGTTCTTCTCAAGTAGATTGATTGTCCCTGTTCACACAAAGTTCGTTCATGTGACAGTGTCTAGATCGTGATCAGATTTTAGTCCCGTTCATTTACTTTCGGTTCTCAGAAGCATCTCAAACTAAAATCCCCTTACTGAGTCACGAGGAATGTTCCGGTTTTCTCTTCTGTTGAAAAGAAAATACAGTTTTGCATAGTTGGAACAGTTTTCTCTCATCATCTTAGTGAACCATCCACAACACAGTGCGTTTCAAACAGGTGGCGTGAAGTGAAGCTTAACTAAACTTGGACTTTATTTGTGCTAAGTGGCTCATGCAGAGTGGTTATAGAGTTCAAATTACACTCCAAAGAGAAACGAACAACACTGCTGCACTAAACGGTAGCTGTCTGAAAGTTCTTTAGTTCTGTACCGAGAACAGCAGGGGGCACTGCTGCAGTTGTGGGATGTGCTTTGGTTGTTGAATGAGTCTTGGACAAATGAAATGCATTTCGTGTGTTAACATGGCTCGAATGGGTCTCTTGAAGAGGATGGAGTAATTAGATTTGATTGTGTGTATTCCCACCTGCAGCATCATCTAGACATGTTCCTCAAAGTGCCTGTAGTGAGCTGGTGTAAAGGGGTCACTGATGACGGCTTGTAGCAGCAGAGGTGTGGTGGAGTATGAATAATGTATCCTGATGTAGGAATGTCTGTATGTATGAATCAGTAGATTTGTTACATTATTATCTTCTTCATAACTATGGGGGAAAAATGGTGGTTTAGGTTCCCCTTACCTGACACAGAGATATATGTGTGAGCAGGGGTTTTCGGAATCATGTCTCCTGGAACCTCACTGCTCATTCTGATGACCTGGATTCCACCTTTTCACGAGACAGAGAGCAACAGCAGTTTATTCAAGGACTGAAACTCTGAAGACCTTGGTAGAGCATTGACTGGAGATTAAGGTTATTAAAGCAGAAAGGCTTTGATGTGAAAATCAGCTCTAACCCTGGACTTGAGGGTTGAGTTCCATATTCTTCACCTCAACTGTACTTATCACACCTTCAGGCTAAGCACAAGAGAGAGACAATGTAAAGAATGCTTACTTCAATTTTTTTTTTAAACGCAATTGATTTTTCTCGAATTGTTTTCTCGGAATCTCTCTAAAAAGGTTGATGAAATAGAGAAGCTCACACTCACCACCACTTTCAGCTCCTTCCTTACACCATCAGTCAGGCCATCGTGAGATATCGCCCTCACTTCAATCCAGAAATTATCCAGGTCCATGGGAATAATAATGAACGGGACAGATTTGGTGGACCCATCCTCTACAGTAACAGTAGTGCGGTAATGGTTTTTCTTGCTGGCTGCGCTGCAAACACGTGGCGTCTCCAAGAATTCCACTCGTACCTAGTGGACAGGGGGGAGCCAGGAATGTCTTCAGCATCAGTATAAATGTTTTATTCCAGGAAGATACAGAGAGCAAACAGTAAGTGACCTGCATGAATAAGGTTCATGTGGAACCTCATGGGTTTAGCATGAGGTTGAAGCCCAAACCTGTTTGATTGAACCTGCAGCTTCCAGACATGATCAAGCCAACTGGTGCTGCAAAGTCTGAGCCCTGAAATCCATTTCCATGCTCTTAAACAGATTGTTTATTACAGACAATTCCATGAAGCTTTAGTGAATTATGAGAATCAAGTGAAAATGATAAGCTAGGATACATGTAGGTGACTGAATTCTCAACCTTTTAAGTACAAGCCCTCTACTCTAAACATTAAGCCAAGGCTGCTTTAAACAGCTGCGATTCAGGTGAGTATAGCAAGCAATTTGGAAATGTTAGCAGAGGGAGAAAATGTATGAGCTCACAAAATCTACAACACTCAAAGATTTCAAAGAGGAAACCCATTCTTTTGTAGAGCAGACCAACATCATTGCATCCTTGGAAAATGCAATATACGTATCTGTATGCATCTTCAAGCACACTGTTTCTGAAAACAGCAAAGCATGATGGTCTACCACGGCGTTTCATTATTCTGTTTTGACTTTAGAAATGTACCGTTTGTTTCTTTCCAGAATAGTTGTGCAGGATGGCTTTGATTTCTAATTGCTCGTTGCGCACGGCTGCGTAGGGCATCTTCAGGTCCACAAAGAAATCCTTTCTCACAATCATTTCATAGGGATCCGCCACACAGATACCTAGATACACAGATACATCATGTTCCATAATTAACATGTTTCAACAGTGTAACACTACACAACACAATTAGAGCTTCAGCCTAAAAAACAGGTGCAATTTAAGGAATTTGAGCGCTTACATTAAAGATCTCTCCAAACTCTGCCAGACTTTCACAGAGCCACCTCCTAATTTCACTGGAGGAACAACACTTTCTGTGCTGCTAATACCCCATCCACCACCTGATATAAACCCTTCAGCTGAATAATAATTTACCCTGTGAAATTTACTGAACACTGGCATTAATGCTGTTCACAGTAAAGGGTTTCTGGCAGCAGCTAAAGTTCTGACATTCCATCACAAAGTGAATGTCAGTGCACCACAGACAGGCCTAATAAGTCTTCTACAAAACCAGTCGTTTGGTCTAAATAATGTTCTACTCCAGGCTGAAATAGTGAAAACACGGACATTTCCTTTTGTTTCAAGTCTTTTCTAATATTTTCTTGCAACTTTCTGCAACCGCTGAGAATAAAAGAGGCTGACATTAATGAGATCTGTAAGTTCGTGTCTCCACACCAGCCTGCTTCAGTATTGTCTTTATCAGACTTACAGAAGCTTTGTTAGACTTCAGGAAACTTGTGAAGGCATCAGAATAACTAGGGAGCTGTAATGTGTTTATTTCTGTTGATTCTCAGGTTTGGTCGGTTTAGCAGGAGCCATCTGTTGTTCTGGCATGAGCTTAATCTGATTCCTTCCCTCTCATGTAGTCTTGTGTTTTGCTTTTGAACTTTTTAAGAAAATAAAAAGAAAACCTGGGCTGGTGTATCTTTAAATAAGGTGTCTGGTGCTTTGGTTCTGGCAGAAGGTCTGGGGAAAAAAGCTTCTTCTCATTTTTAGTTATGATCTGACCCAAGACTGAAATTGTTAAACTTTTTTTGTACTGAAATAATAAAGCACAACACTGGACACTGACCATGGGTCTTAGACAGACTGATGGCGAGGATCTGCCAGGTAGTGATGGAGCTATTCATAGAGATGTTCTCTAGGATGATACTTGAAGTACTGGGAGAAGAAGAAACAGCAATTTAAGTTTCACAATGCTCACTCAAGGATATACAACACTACTTCAAGAACATAGTTCTATGTTTATGCTGCAAGTATTTATTTGATGAAAAATTTCCAGACCTCTTCTCAAAGATAACCTATATTTACAGCCACCATTCAGTACCTGCTCATTTCTTCTTTCCTCTTTTTTCCTTGATGAGTATTTTGCAGTGCTACAGCTCACATGTATGTACTGTGTGATACGTATATTTCATTTACCATCTCCATCCTTGGCAGGTTGGTAGTGTCTTGTCCACCCAGAGCCAGCTCTCAGGAAACTGTGTACGTGTCAGACAGTCATCATAACTGTCAAAATCAGTTTCTTCACCTGCAAACACACACACATGCAGTATGCACAATGCAAAATGTTGAACTCCACTGTCCCTGTGTGTCTATACACATGTATGCCCATTAGCAAGTGCAGCCCAGCTAGCTCTCCTTTCGCAAGTGTAGCCCAGCTTATTCTGCCTCAGTCCATCTGAAGAGCATTTCTTTATGCTGCCGCTGTATTTTCAGCTAGAAGGAGACACAATTTTTTTTTTTAAAAAGAATCAACAGATCAGTCCAAAGACAGAGGGGCCAGGAGTGTCCTGATGAACTATAGTAGACAAGTGTTTTCAGACACTGTCTGAAGGGGGACACAAGACAAGGACTGTAATGGTGGAATTTTTAAACTGGCGTTTTGGCGGTGGTCTAGTGGTGGTTCTTGCCTACGGTCCTATGCATCAAGACGTCCCATGTTCAATCACACCTCTAGCACAACCACCACTGGGTCCCTGAGCAAGACCCTTAACCCTGAGTTGCTCCAGGGGGACTGTCCCTGAAATTAGGACATGGAAGTCGCTCTGGATAAGAGTGTCTACTAAATGCCGTAAATGTAAATTATATTTTTAAAGCCAAAATATTTTCTACAGTTTTGTGCCTTTTCACATGCCCTTCTTCAACTTTGAGGTCCTTTAAGACTAAAGAAGGCTGGCCTGGATTGAACTGTCCACAGTTTGGTCAGACTCTGCTGCAGAGAACCTGACGGCCCCCTGACATTTAACATGAGTCAGTGCTGCATTTTATCCACTGATATTAGTGGCACTACTTACAATTTGGCCTAATTATTATTCGCCTGCTGCTGCACAGACACTCTCTCTGTGAACTCTTTATTGGATCTTGGCTACATTTCTGTGATTAAAACAACAATGCCTCACTAGATGTGTAATTCCTTTCAGTTTAGAGTAAAGTTTACAGTAAAGGGTAAATAGAGACAAATGGATTTTACTTTTTGGTGCAGATTCTTACTCAGTGTTTGGATGTCTTGTACAATAGTTGCAGCTCTCCTTCTTCTCTTTGGTGATCTGGGACAATCAGGTGCTATACAGAAAAAAGAATGTTGCTTCAAGTTGCAAAATCTTCAATTTAATAAATTTTACACTTCAAATTATCTTGATCCTAATGTTGGCTGCAAAAAATAAAAAAATAAAAAATCCACAATACTTGTTCTAGAAGGGGTTCCTCCTGCTTTGTCAGACTGAAACAGCAGACCAGCATCGTAGAAAACCCCCATACTGTCTTTACCACTGCCAGCAGTACAGCCAGTGTCATGCTTCTCAATGATGTCCCAAATCTGTTATCGGGGAGAAAAAATGCAGACAAGAAAGGTTCTCTTCACGTTTGCGTGAATAGACAGAAACTGGATGGTTCCCAGTCTTGTGAACAAGAAGCTCTGGAGATGTCTGGATGCTACAAGTTCTTATCACTTACCTTACTCTGTGTGAGTCTGTTCTTGTTAAGGAGAAAGATGGCTTTATCCACAGCGACCAGACCAACCTTGGCACCTGAATCTCCAGTAATTTCAAGATCAAACTTCTCCCCAGGCTGATAGGCAGCCTTAACATCCTTGGCCTCCACTTTCAGCTAAGTGAAGTAGAAGAGAAAAATAAAAATATGGAAATCTTTGGCTTAATACACAATAAACAAAATGTTAATAATTACAGCAGGAGGGCCTTCAGGTGCGTTTGCTCACAACACAGTGCTTCTTATGAGATAGCAGCAGGGGACCTACCGTTCCCATACACGTGTCCTTCACATCTACCCAAACGGAGTCAGCCACGACCTCAGAAGCTCCAACATGGTAATATGCCACCACACGGAAAGAAGGAATCATTTCCTTGGTGATGGGTACAGACAGAGTAACCAGAGATTGTCCTCGTCTCTTAAACCTGTTTGCTTGGACAATCTGTCCTTTACTGAGGATCTGAGAGCAGAAGAAGAAGGCATATGAGATGTGATAATCTGGAATCATCTGCACCTCTTTCTTCACTGCTTCATGTCTTCATATCACCGCTTTGTTCTGCTTGAAGGTTCAGACGTAGATCACTGTGTTGATTAACCAACACAAAACTATCAAACTGCTCAGGTACAGAGACTGGACTGAAAATGAGAGACAACAACTCTGTCCTTCAGGAAGATCTGGAGAACTGCTCAGATACAGAGACTGGACTGAATACATATATTTAATCATAGCTTGTACTTTCTAAGGTGCATTTGAATTAAGTTATTTCATTTTTGCCATGTAAAATATCTAGTTTCTTATAGTTTGTGTTGATGTTAGGTATTGATGTCTTATTAGGTAAGAGTATGAAGAGGATAGATGCCTAAGTGTGTAAATGTGACATAAAACATTTGATTTGTTCTTAAAACGCAAAATATACTTGCTAATTTACTAAACAATGTACAAATCAAGTTCTGACTCCCCCTTTTCCCAGTTTACTGAGAGTAATGTGATTAAAATCTGAATGTTGCAGTTAAGTTCACATGAGAAAATGTATAAAATATTTGCTTGAAGAGGTGTACAAACCACGTATGTGAAGTCTTGATCTCGGACACCAGGGCTCTTGTCGTAGTTCAGATTAACTTTCATACTATCACCAACTTTGAGCTCTGCAGTATCAATGCCAAGGTGAAGGTAATTGTTGGAGCCTCCTTGGGTAACATAGGCTTGGGCAGTCATTGTCTTTTCATCTTGTCTGCTTTGTGATATGTCTGGGTCGTTGGTTCGTGCCTGTTAGACAGTAAAAATCTTTTTCATTTAATTGAATATTGTTATTCATTATTGCTGTGTCTTTTGGGTTTTGGCTGATCATTTTGTGAAGTTTTTGAAAAAGCCAAACAATACAAGGCTCACAGTGATTGTTAGAGTGCTGGTTCCTTCCTGGGTGTTGACCGTGACCTTTGCCATTCCGTTCTCCTGTGTCCGACCAGGCCGTCCGTTGACCATCACGTCCACATCATTAGCAGGTGTCTGGTCTGGATTCGTCACATAAACCTGTTCAAATCACAGATGAACATTTTTGATTCTCAGTCCTGTACAGGTCATCAGACAATCAATGAGCCCTTCACCAGTCGGCCCACCGTGCTGAGTGAAATAGTGAGAGCAACAGTGAACTGAATATTTCTTCTCATTTTGTAAGAAACTCAGGTTCACAAAGCTGTAGGTAATCAACAGACAAGTTTACAGAAGAATGTGCTCATACATGTAGCTGGGAGTTTGAGAACTCAGTTTATTAGACCACGCCCACAGATCTGAGACCAGTGAGTTGGGTAGAAGGGTCTGACAGGTTGCAGGTGTTAAAGCATAAGTTGCTTGTAAAGTGTGTCTGATTGTTATACCGCAACATCAAAAGGCATTCCAGGTTTGAAGTATTTTGGGGTTCTTTTGAAGTGGATGGTATACGGTGAGGTCATGATCTGGATGCCAGTCTTCTGAGCTTCCACCATTTCACTTCCTGAAACACACACACGTTTATTTTCAGTAAAAGCATCACAGTGAAGTGTTTATTACTTCAGTGCTAATAATCAAAGACATTAATGTGTGGACTTAAACAATCATCTTGACTCTTACCAGTCTCTGTTAACACACTGACTGTTATATACAAAGAGCTTCCAACCAGCTGTGTGACATCTGGGAAGGTTTTCTGTATCATCTCTCTAGTCAGTTGAGCATTACCCTCACCTCTGTTGACCTGCGTGTAAAAGAAAAGAAAACCAGCACTGTAACCCTAAACCTTCTGTTCCAGTTTCTGGTTCTCTTCACTTTGCATGCTGTACCCAAAACAATCTTCACAAAATTTGGACCATGTCTAAAGAGCTTTACTTTAGAGGGGCAGCAAAATGTGGAGCATAAAGGTTCTTGGTTTGATTCCCAGGAAAGGAACATGGAGGTTTATTAATGTAACCAGGAATTAATTTTAGCTGGCCTTGAACATAATTGTTCAAGAGTAAAACACATGGCAGAGCAATCATCTAATTGTCTTCTTGAGTTGAAGGTACCATTCCAGTTGCCTCCAGGTCTTTCTGAATATCTGACCTCATTGCTCTAAAGTTCATCATCAGCTTGCAAACAATAAATCTGGCAATGAATAAAGAAAATGTTAATTATTGAGCATCTGCACAACCTTTTCTTGTTTCTTATGAAAGCCCTTAAGATTCAGCTGATATGATATTTTATGGTCGTAACTTTTAGCCAGTCACACATGTTCCTTGAAATATCATTTTGAATTATTTCTTTCTAGATGTTTTGGACACTATTCATTTTTTTCCACACTTTCGTTCTTTCTGCATCAATGTGTATTTGTGGCCCACGTTTTGTAAATGTTGCAACTTTGGAAATGTGTTAAGTGGAAGAGTTTGGTTTGGTGGAATTTGGTGATTTCTACTAATCCACACTGAAGCAAAGAAGGCCTTTGGATCAGCTACAACAAATTGAAGTTATTAATTCCATAAAATATTTTACATCAACTCAACAACTTAATTGTTTTTTTTAAACCTGACCAGTGATTCATTTTTTCAGGGCCCTCATCCATCAGTTTAAGCCATTGTACTCTTTTCTTTTTCTGCACTGTACTCACCGAAACTTTCTTCAGTGAAGCTGGTAGACTGGTCTTGCTCTCACCTTGCATCACACCAAACACCACGAATGCATTTCCATTCACGTTGTTCCCAAAGAGATACCTTCACATAAATCACACTGTTTACACTGGGTTCTCTGAAGCTCTCCTGGTCAGGGATGTCCACTAGTAAATGTCATGATTCTACAGTAAATTGACTTGAATGCTCCTCAGGCTAACAAAATATATTTCTGCAAATGTGAACACTTATATTTCTCTCACTTGGCACTGATTCTCACTTGAAGACCTTCATCGTCCACATAAAAAAATGGCTTGGATGGTTCTAAGGTGACTTCAAAGGTTGGCAGCACTGCGAAGCAAGAAATAAGTTACTATACATGCAGAGATGAATGTTTTATTCTCTAAATATCAAATTCTCACCGTATTCTTTAACTTCAAATTCAGCAGTAAAGTTCTTCTGAGGTGAGCTTCTGAACCATGTTGCAATTGTCCATTTTCCAGAGCTTGG
Source organism: Hepsetus odoe (assembly GCA_017165825.1). Taxonomy (NCBI): domain Eukaryota; kingdom Metazoa; phylum Chordata; class Actinopteri; order Characiformes; family Hepsetidae; genus Hepsetus; species Hepsetus odoe. The sequence continues at coordinate 22,087,732 of CM029386.1, forward strand.
GAGAACAAGTAACAGTTTTAAATTAGAAAAAGTTAAATTAGAAAGTGTCATCTGGTTGATCATACTGACAGAAATGTCTTGGGATCAACAGTTCAGAGTAACGGCAAGTGTGGAAGAGAGGTGAAGAGAATGGGTGGAGAAGAGTGGCTGGAATTAACTGTAACTGGCGGGTACCAGCGAGAGTAAAAGGGAAGGTTTACAGGACGGTGGACCAGCTATGTTATATGGGTTGCAGAAGGTGGTGCTCATGAGAAGTATATCAGGAGAAAGATGTTGAGGATAGAACTGCCAGGAAAGAGAAGAAGAGGAAGGACAAAGAGGAGGTTTTTGATGTGGGGAGAGAGGACATGCAGGGGGTTGTTGTGAAAGTGGAAGAGGCAGAGGACAGGAAGAAATGGAGAAATGGATCTGTTCTGGAGACCCCTAATGGGAGCAGCTGAAATAATAATAATACGAAGAAGTTCTGTTTCAGGATTTGCGTGCTATGCACTACTGGTATCCTCATGAACCATCACTGCAGTGGACTAACCTGGCAGGCTCAGTGATGTTGTACGTCCCAGTCACAATCCCTCGTTTAGGGAAGATCAAATCACTATGGATGCTGATTCCTTGAGGATTCTTCAAAAATAATGTAAAATTATTAAGTTCTACAAACATTCAGAAATACAAAAATATTAAAATATGTTCAGATATCCTTTTATTTTCACACCCATCTGATGCTCAAGTAGGCCATTAAACCTATAAATCCCTTATGAACCCTCACCTGAATATTAAACTTAGTTATTCCTCCACCCTGAAATACTCTGTTGCAATAAAGCAGCAGTAAAGTGGTAAACGATATTTTCAGACAAAAGAAGGAGATTACCGCTCCATCAGCAGCCTGCAAACTGCAAGCTGAGATCGTAATCGTGTACTGGATCGTTATGATCAGGAAAATGCATAATGAAAGGATGGCATGACTTTTTTTTTTTTATCGCAGTTTAAATTCAAGTCAGTATCCATTCATTAAAAAAAAAGGTCCTGAATATTCCAGAAAATTTCGACTTACTATAACTTCAACTGAGATTCCAGTCTCAGTTGATTCCAGAGGCTGCAGATCAGGAGTCAATGAGAAGACTCTGTATTGAACTGGAGAAGGACGGGATAGGTCAAAGTTCAAACACACGTGCAGGTCATGCCTAAAGATAAACAGGTTAAATTCCAACCCATATTATGTCTGATTCTCTTGAGCCAAGATGGAAAAAATATTCATTCTGAGCTTCATCAAAGCAGCGCTAAAAGTTTGTTAGTGTTTCATGATTGTTTTCTTTCCGATTCCAGGGTTTGGAACATGTTCAGCATCTGTGCATTTTCATCACAATATGATGGAAAATTAAAGAACTCTGTACTTGTATTAAGATCACTCTTCTAGTAAAGATGTCCAACAGGCACTTAGACAGAAGAGATTTATAGGTGTTTATAGGAGGTAGAAGATGGGCAAAGAAAGTAGATAAGATGGTCACGCAAGGGATGTCAGGTGGGAAGGTCATGCAGGGGGGTTATCAGATAAAGAAGGTGAAGCAGGTGACCCCATATAGGGAACCAAGGAATTTGGCAGACTGAAACCAGAGCCCAGTCAGTCAGTCATTTTCTGCTGCTTGTCCCAAACGGGATCACGGGGGGTGCTGGAGTCCATCCCAGCTCACACAGGGCGAAGGACTGGGGACACACCCTGGACAGATGGAATGGAATAGAATAGAATAGAATAATAATAATAATTTATTATCCCACAAATGAGAAATTCTGGTGTTACATGGCTCTTTAACAAGAAAGAACAAGCAAGAATGAAAGAATATAAAAAACGCAAGGAAAGATATCCATATACAGAGCTATATATACATATACATATTTACAGGGTGATTAACATAGAGAAAGAATATAAAAACATAAAATGCACAGAGAGCATATAGTAATAATAACAATAACAATAACAATGTCACGGTGGTGGGGTGCGGGAAGGACGTCAGTGCTGAGCCAGAGATTCTTGACATACTTTTATTTAACAGAAACATGACCAAAACCAGAACCAAAACCACCTGTAACGACAACTGAAGCTGAGCGAATGAGAGCGCCCTCTACCGTGAACAAAACAAAAGCAGAACACCCCAAGTCCTGACACACAATAACAACAACAACAATAATAACAATGATAATAATAATAATAACAATTATAATAATAACAACAACAACAATAATAATAAATAATAAAAATAAATTATAGATACATAAATTATGAATAAATAAATGTAAATGTAATAATAATAATAACATCAATAATAATATTTAATATGTAATGCTAGGTTGAGTTGTGGAGTCTGGTGGCTGCAGGTAAGAATGATCTGCGGTAGCTCCTTCTCCCACTGCGGGTGTAACAGTCTGCTGCTGAACGAGCTGCTCAGTGCTCCTACAGTCTCATGCAGGGGGTGGGAGGTGTTGTCCATGATGGATGTTAGTTTGGAGAAGATCCTCTTCTCCCCGACCTGCTCGATGGATTTCAGCGGACAGTCCAGGACAGAGCTGGCCCTCTTGACCAGTTTGTTTAGTTTCCCTCTGTCCCTCTCTGCGACTCTTCCACACCAGCAGACCACAGCGTAAAAAACAGCAGACACTCCCACAGTGTCCTAGAAGGACCTCATGAGATTTCTGTTCAGAAATCTTTTGAGGTCCTTCTATGACGCTGTGGTAGAAGAAAGGGAGGAACTCACAGACCAGTATATCTGCATGTAGGTTTCTGTGTTCGGAGCTCTTCCTCCAGCATTCGGAATGGAGTGCTGGATGAGGCGCTATTGCAATAGTAATAAAGCTTTCCTTAAGGTACTGGTGCATCTGACTTGTTCTTCATAAATTGAAAAAATAAACAACTGGATCAGTAATTTTCAGACCCGATTAAACGTGGCTTTTTCTAGAAGTTTGGTGTACCTGTCGTTCCAGGTGTGTAGATGCTCTTGTCAGTCTGCACGAATATGTAGCCTGACTGGAAGGAGACCATGACCACCTTCTCCAGTATGGTGGTGGGAAATTGGGCCTGCAGGTACACGTACTGCTTCTCTGAGGGGTCTTCAACAAAGACGTCCATGTTTTCAGGAATCTGAAGCACAGGAAAGTAGCCTGCTTAAACTTCTGTCAAATGAATTCCAATCAAGTGTGTCTAAAATGTTTAGTTTCACACTGGAGCCTCAAGATGATTACAGAAAACAAGTCATGGAAGTTCACTGTGTGTGTATATCAACGTTTTAGAATTCCATGCACAGAATTTGTACAGAAATGTGGCTTAATTTGCTTTCAGATACATTTGAAGTCATAAGATTATATAAAACAAAAAACAGCAAAACAACTAAAATAAGCAGTTTTTCAATAATCTGTCGAAGTGGTCCAAGAATGCACGTGTTTTTAGCAGAATGTGAGCAGTAATTTCATCTCCAGTGAAGAGTTAGTAAAGAGGAAAGTTAGAATTAGAGGCTTCAGTCATTAGGATGGCACGACATGCATGGCAAAAAAATAATTCCTAAAGAAAGAAATGTCAGTTTGTGGAAAACCAAACATAATGTAGAGTTATTGAAACTTATTGAGTTATTAGACTTACAGATTTACACATAAGGCAAAAAAATGTGGAAAAATAATGTTAGAAGCTTTTATTCCGCGTGAAATGTCACTTTAATGTGAAGAGAGGAAGACATGTCATTATTTCTGGAAATTTCACACACAAATTAAATTATACAGTTTAGTCCAAAATTATTAGCCCCCCAGGAATTATGGAACATTTTTCTAAACTTCTTCCCAATGTTTGCAGCATTGATTAAACTTGATATAAGCAAACTTTCACCAGTGCTATTTAGTAGCTTTTGGTACATTTTGTAATAAGAAATTCATTTTTAGGCTTGCTTTATATCAAATATAGCAAAAAATGGGGTGGTCAAAATTATTAGCCCCATGTGAATGTTTGCTTTCCAAACACACCTGCAGTAATGAACCAATCAGCTTTGAAACCACACCTGTGCAGTCAATTGGCTTCCTAAAACATTCAATCAGCATAAAAAGAGGAACACACTCTCATGTGTTTAGGTGCCCTGAACTCTCACCGTGCCAAAGACAAAGGAACTCAGTCTGGAACTCAGAAAAAAGATAGTAGAGGCTCATGATAAGGGGGAAGGCTACACTGCCATTTCCAAGTAATTCAGTGTCTAGAACTGCTGTACGATGCATCATTGCCGAGAACAAGGAGACAAATTCTGTAAGAAACAAACCTGGCCATGGCCGTAAGCACAAGATTTCAAGAACTCTGGAGAGGAAAATAGTCAGAGATGTCAGCAAGGAGCTCCAGACATCTGCCAAGATGATTGTTGCTGACCTGGCCTCTTCTGGAGTTGATGTTTCAAGGAACGCAGTTGTGAAGGCTCTTCATCGTGGTGGGCTTCAGGGCCATCGTCCAAGAAGAACCCCTTTACTCAAAGAGCTGCACATATTTCCAGCACCTGACCAAAACCCACTCTGAACGTGGCTTCTGTGGCCCAACCTTAATCCCCCACAGCTGGGAGATCATTAAAACACCATCAGGTTGGGCCCTGAGAGCTACAAAAAGGGAGATCCTGTACGAGGCCATGTGATTGATCACCGTCATGCTACTTCAAAGCCAACTAATCTGAGAGGCTAACCCTATTTTAAGAATTAACCATTGAGGTTTACCCCAAAGACCCCTAATGCCTGACTTCAATCTGCCTCACTCTGCACCAACATGTCACCAATCTGGTGATTTTTAACCTTGCAGTTTTTACTTTTGGTCAACAGTCCGACCTCACTGACCTTAATGGCTGCGAGTGCCTGGTACATGTTTGTGGATTTGAGGACCACCACTTTACTGTTCATCTCGATGTTTTTTTGTGGATGATTCTTCACATTGACCCGGACAGGGATGTCTCCTCCTCCAGTGTAATCCTGCGCTTCCACAAACACTTTCCCTAAACTGCCCACCCTCAGGATGTTCGGGGCCGACATGATGTAGCTGGAAGAGGAAATGAAAAATGTTTTACAGTTTTTCCAAATTAGGTATTTCTCCTTTACATGAAAAAAAAAATCCCAGATTTATAAGATAAGGGTGCAGCGATGGTCTGTTTAGATGTTTAGACCCTGTTCTTAAACTAGGTGGCCTAGTGGTTAGAGACTTGACTCCAGGATCATGAGGTCTTGGGTTCAAATCCCAGACCAGCAGGTTGCCCTGAGGTACAACTGACTATCGCCATCACTGCTCCCCGTGTGCCGCATGTTTGTCTCCTGCAGCACAATATGTGTTTGTTCACTGTGTGTTGTTTCACAATCATAATTTGTCGCTTTCAATTTTCTAACAACAATAACAACTTCTTCTTCTTTTTTTTCTATCGGCTGCTCCCGTTTAGTGGTCGCCACAGAGGATCAACTGTTTCCATTTCTTCCGGTCCTCTGCATCTTCCTGCTTAAAAACCGACCATCTGCATGTCCTCTCTCACCACGTCCATAAACCTCCTCTTTGGTCTTCCTCTTCTCCTCTTTCCTGGCAGCTCCATCTTCAACATCCTCCTTCCAATATAATCCTCATCTCTCCTCTGGACATGTCCAAACCAACGCAACCTTGCTTCTCTAACCTGAGCTATCCCTCTAATATACTCATTTCTAATCCTGTCCATGCTCGTCACACCCAACGAACATCTCAGCTTCTTTAACTCTGACACCTCCAGCTCCGCCTCCTGCCTTTTCATCAGTGCCACCGTCTCCAACCCATACAACATAGCTGGTCTCACTACTGTCCTGTAAACCTTCCCTTTTACTCTAGCTGGTACGCGTCTGTCACAAATCACTCCAGCCACTCTTCTCCACCCATTCCAACCAGCCTGCACTCTCTTCTTCACCTCTCTTCCACACTGGCCGTTACACTGAACTGTTGATCCCAAGTATTTAAACTTCCACCTTTGTCACCTCTACTCCCTGCGTCCTAACCACTCCACTTTCCTCCCTTTCATTCACACTCATGTATTCTGTCTTTTCCCTACTCACTTTCATTCCTCTCCTCTCCAGAGCATATCTCCATCTCTCCAGGTTCTCCTCAAGCTGCTCCCTACTCTCACTACAGATCACAATATCATCAGCAAACATCATCGTCCACAGAGACTCCTGTCTAACCTCATCCATCAACCTTTCCATTACTATTGCAAGCAAGAATGGGCTCAGTGCTGATCATTGATGTAATCCAACCTCTTCCTTAAATGCATCCATCACTCCCACTGGAGATCTCACCACTGTTACACTGCCATCATACATATCCTGAACTACTCTCACATACTACTCTGTAACACAAGACTTCCTCATACAAAACTACAATTTCTCTCTAGGCACCCTGTCATCTGCTTTCTCCAAGTCCACAAAGGCACAATGCAGATCCTTCTGACCTTCTCTGTACTTCTCCATCAACACCCTCAGAGCAAACATTGCACCTGTAGTGCTCTTTCTGTGGTGTGGTGTCCTGCAGGGGATGCAGGGTGAATCATTTGTAAAAAACACCTCAGTTGTGTGCTGTTTTCGGCCGTGTGATGGTGAAGTTGGGGTCTTATGGATGATGTTCTTTCATGCAAACAGGAGCAGAACTGGATGTAGGAGAGGAGCAACTGACAAGAGCAGATAGACTGGATAGAAGAAGAGCGGTAGAGACAGGATCAGTTTGACTTTGTCATGTATTTGGACCTGTCCAGGCCGCTTCTCCTCCTTTCACCCTGTGAGTGCTGGGATAGGCAAAAGAAAGCAACCCCCACCAACTCCATCCCAGTTAACAGATAAACAACTAAATTGAAAAGCACCCCCTCTGACCTTGGTTTGGATAGATCACCCAAAACATTACTCTTTTAGCAGCTACTTTTACTTGTACCTTTGTGTGTGTGTGTGTGTGTGTGTGTGTGTGTGTGTGTGTGTGTGTGTGTGTGTGTGATACTCACAGTGGGTCACATAGTGTGAGCAGTGGTGAGGACAGAAGAGCAGCAGTGATCCACAGCACCTGCATCCTGCCTGTCTGCTCCGTCTGGACCTGGTTCTGTCGGTTACCAAGCAGAACCAAAGCTTTTATCATGTAACCCCCATTTCATACACACACCCCCCTCGTCCCTGACCGTCCACTTACAGGACAGCCTGTCCCCCCACCTCTTCCCATCAGCCTGGTTATGTAAGATTTGAAAGGGGGTGACGAGGGGTAAGGGGGTACAAAGTCTTACCAAAGTCTTCAAAAAGGTGCCGTGAACACATCATGCTGTCATTGTCATGACTCTTAAACAGGCTTCTGTCCTTTCTAGTGAAGCACAATGTGGGGAAACATTTGCTTTAATTCTTTAAGATTTTAGGCTCAATTTTATTTTTGAGAGCAAATGAACAAATAAAGCTGCTACAAAAAGAAAGGGCATGAAGATGACTGAAGGGTTAACTGTTTCCCGTAAATGAGGGTGTCTACAGGCAACCAATGAGTAAATTCAACCTTTGATTATTTGGAGAGCCCAGTTAAAAGTCTGCTAATCATTACACAGCGAGGGACAGAAGCTGAAGTGTCTAAACTGGGTCACTGACAGACACCACATTTAATATTTAAAATCTGATTATTCTCACTAAAAACTACACGACATGCATGTCAGGTGGAGACCGGGACTGACCTAGTTGTTAGGGACTAGACCCCATGATCTGAAGATTGTGGGCTCGCAGACCATGCTACCCTTCAGCAAGGTACTGTCCCTAACAAAGTTTCTTTAATCAAATTCAAATATAACCATAATGTTGCCATAATGTTGTTGTCCATAAGACTGTTCCTCATTGCTTCATCCACATGTCATACAAGCTATGAGATGATTCATGACTCCATCCACTCTTGAAAGGCCAAGGCAAAGTGACACTTGGTGAAGTGGAGGAGCAAGAATTTAGCTACAAGCTCTGCTGCAGATCTTGGAGGAACCGATGACTCTGTTTAAGGAATGACTATATATGACTATACATGACTATACCTATTTCTATTTTGAACACAGACATCCACAGTCCAACCATACGACCAATGCCAGAGGAGCAGTGATGGCCATGGTAAAAAGACAAGGTATCTCAGGTGAAGGGGAGACACTGAGGATTCATGCAAGCACTGGAACCCCTAAGGATCCATTTCTGCTGCCTATCATCATCCGCTGACCAGAGGGCAAAAGGACATTCAAAGCAACATTCACCGCCACACTCTTCCTAAAGGACAGTGTTGTTGTCTCACATTTTCAGTACAGTCTCTGTACTGGAGCAGCTACCATCGATCATGATGAAGCCAAACTTGCTGTTATACAACAAAGCTGAAGGAGACTCTTGCAGCTCTGTGAGTGTACTAGCCTCTCTCCGGGCTTCTTCTAGTTTTGCCTGCAGAACGGCACTGTTGTCTTGTACCTGCTTCAGCTCTGCCCTGGTCTTCAGTTGTTGGTCCATAGTGGCCAGTATATTCTCCAGTTTCTCCTCCAAGGTTGGAATTTGTACTCCTCTTGTTGCAGTGGGTGAGGTTTGCTTCTCCTGTTCCTCTGTTTTCTTCAGCCATTCCCTTCGGACCACAATCACAGCTTGCAGCTTCCTCAGGAGCTCATTCTCTGTCATGAGTTTACTGACCTCTCCTTGAAGTTCACCATAGTCCTGAGCCAAGGCTCTTTCTTCTGTTTCCCTGGTTTCGATCTCCCTCTGACAAAGAGACAAAGTTGAGAAAGCAGCTTGGTGATCTTTTCCTCGTGTTTCACCCTTTTCCACATTGGGGCTGTGGTGGCCTAGGGGTTAGAGAGTTGCCCTTGCATCGGGAGATTGTGGGTTTGATTCCCCACCAGTAGGTTGCCGTGAGGTACCCTTGAGTAATGTACCTTGCCTGTCATTGCTCCCCAGGCGCTTTCAGTAACTGCTTGGTGTTTGCATGGGTTAAATGCAGAGGTGTGCTGTGCTGTGACCTTGCAATGACATGGATTGTCACTTTCACTTTTTTGCACTTTTGTTTTTGTGGCCGAGGTGTTCACTTGTAACACAGAGGCTTTTTACAGCTGTTGGGTGAGCTTTGTCAACAACTCCTCCTGTTGAGTGATCTGAATGTTCATGCAGCTGATCTGTTCATCTCTTTGGTGAATGTCCATGAGAAGTGCATTGCGGTTTACATTGGCCTGACTGAGCTTTTCTGATTCACCTTAGTTTCTCCTGGATACTGTTCAACCTTTCAATTAACCACATAATCTGTTCTCTCTGGTTCTAGATACCCAACCTGCTTCTCCTCATGTTCTCATCTAACTTTAGCCAAATTCTCCTGAAGAGATCATACCTCAGACTGGTTGCTTTCCTGCAGCTGGAGGGAGTTCATATTCATATTCATATTCATGTTCATATTCCAATCGCTTACACTTTTCCTCCAGTTCCTTTGCCTCCAATTCTGTCTCCTGAAGCTTCTCTAAGACTTGACAACTGACCAGTGTAATATCCACTACTTTTACATTCAAAACATCCAGATCAAGGTTCCGTGCACAAAAGTCATGATCCTTGGTGGTGAGTTCAGTCTCCATCTCCTGGAGCTGTTTGGCAAGAACAATTTTGGCCTGTCTTTCCTCACCCAGAACAGAGCGCCACACGTTTTCAGACTCCTGAAGCATTTGTTCCAATCTTTGAACACGCTGGCTCGAAGGTCCTCAGGCACTGTAGCTCTGAGGTACCAGTCTGAAGTACGTTCCCTTCAGGAGGAACTAGCTAAAGTAAATGGGGAACTTGACGAAAAGCAGATTGGGTACCTAGAGTGTAAGAGAGTCTCTAAGGACCTAAGTGAACAGGTAGTTTGGTTAACTAACAGCTTGGGCAGTACCCAGGAGAACCTAAGGGCTGAATCAGAAAAACTCAGACAGGCCAATGTGAAGCACAGTGCACTTCTCACAGACATTCACCAAAGAGATGAACAGATCAGCTGCATGAACATTCAGATCACTCAACAGAAGGAGTTGCTGACAAGGCTCAACCAACAGCTGAAAGAGGGCGAGGCCTCTGCTTTGCAGGCGACCACCTCAGCAACAAACGAAAGACTGAAGCACGAGGAAGATCACCAATCTGCTTTCTCAACTTGAGGAGACCAAAGGACTCTTATCTCGTTGCCAGAGTGACATCAAAACCATGGAAACGGAAAGAAAGGCTCTAGCTCAAGACAATGGTGAGCTTCAAGTAGAGGTCGGTAAACTCACGCAAGAGAGAGAGGTCCTGAGGAAGGAACTACAAGCTGCTAATGTTGTCTGGAGGGAATGGCTGAAGAGAACAGAGGAACAGGAGACGCTGGAGACTAAAGTGGCGACTATGGAAGAACAGCTGAATAGGACCAGAACAGAGCTGAAGCAGGTGCAAGACAACGGCGCCGCTCTGCAGGCTGAACTGGAAAAAGCCAGGAGAGAGGCCAGTAAGCTCACAGAGCTGCAAGAGCTTGTCAGAGGTATTGAAGCTGAATGGAAGATCTTCAAATCTCAACTCACTCAGCAGACCCCAGTGCAAGCTGGTACCCTGGTGGAGAGCTTCAAAGAGGAACAGCTGAGGAACAGTCCGATGGAGAATGAGAGGCAGGTAAAGATTCCAGTGACTGAACAGCCATGTGAGAACTCTCAGAGCACAATCAGAGACTCCCTACCTTCTGTTTTCCCTCACAATTCAGCAGACTCAGAATAGGGTAACCAGTTGAGGAGTCAATGTGAAAGTTCTCGCAGTGGAACCAAAAGCAGAGACTCTGCCACACTGAGCTCCAAGCTGCAGAGAGAAAAAAACAAGGTCAAGAAAAGGAGGAAGAAGGAGCCAAGAAACATTAGCAAGGAAGTGTGCTTTGAGAAAGTGAACAGTTTCTGCACCTCTGATTCTGGGACAGGAGACATGGAGAGTGAGGAGGACAGGGGTCTGATGCCGAGCTCGAACTGTGTGAAAGGCTCTTCCTCTTTGATCCTTAAGGAACCCTCTGTGTCACAGGTGAAGTGTGATTTGTGCATGGTAGAGGGCTTCTGACTGAGCACACCTGAGCTCATGAAGGCACAGGTGTGCTTCATTGGGGCTCGTATTTAAACCCCGATGAGTCAGAAAAGAGCGCGGCTCAGTCGCTAGGCAAAGAGTAGCAGGGTTCAGGTTAGTGCATCACTTAATAGTGACATCAGACATGCAAAGCAGCGCCATTGTATCTCAACCACCTTAACCCTGACAGGTGGGATGTCCTGTGGTCCTGCAAGAGAACAGAGACCGCTTGTGGTACCAAAAGGGTGAGATCAGCATAACCAACTAGGTCTCTGGAAGCCACTATGGTCTTCTCTGCTGCAGCTACATTTCTCCAAAAGGCAGACCTGCTGCCACTGGATCCCGTTTTGATGAAAATAGGCCACTGGCCTAAGCTTGTCTCCATGCTTTTGCAGCAAGACAGAAGTCATATGTCCCCCTTTTCACAAACTGTCTGCACAAAAGATTTGGTGGGATCTGGAATGCCCAGTGTTGGAGGGGAGAGTGGGGCATGTTTCAAATTCTGAAAAGCCCCATGTTGTGTGTCATCCCATGTTAAAGTTATTAGACAGATTCTGAGAGGTCAAAACCCACAGCGCTGCCTCCATCTCAGAATAGTTAGGAATGAAACTTCAGCAGGAATGTTCCCAGAAAAGACGCTAACTGGTTCTTAGTGACAGGACTGGGAATAGCGTGACTGGCCATGGTGGGGCTCTAGCTGTACTGCGGCGTTGACAGCCTGCAAATCCTGCACAAACCTCCACTCATAGGATGACCCTTATCTCTGATCTTTTAACGGGAAATAACGATGCACAGATGGGAGACTCTGGACACAGAACGATCACCCCTGCCTTTCTCTACATTTCAAACACTGTCTAATACCATCAACATCACCGCAACCCTAGCAGAGTGTTCATTCCAGAACAATCTAACTGAATTAAATCTGCTGTGGGAGCACTTTCCCACTGTCCCATTAGGTCCCAACCAGATTCAAAAGAAACATGAGCAATGCGAATATTCTGTATATATAAAAAAGAGAGAATGAAGCAGAGGAGGAGAAGTGAAGAGCTCCGGTTAGTCTGGGTGTGTTAGGTGTTCTTTACAGATCTAGAGGGAGGATTTGTGAAGAGACACTCACTGCCAGTGTGTGTGGTGAACATCATCAGAGGACCTGGATGTGGACTGGAGAGCTGTGTAGGTGTTGTCTTTAGAGTCAGGGACAGTGTTCTGCACAGATGATTGACAGAGAAGGAGTAGAGAGAGGACTGAAGGAATCTGATGGGTCAGATTACTGCAAATCAGAGGAGAAACCTCAAGACCAGGAGTGTCACTCATCTATACTGAGAGTCACATCAGCATTATGGTTCTCCTCAAAAGTCCCAGACTTGCAGAGGACACACATCCCACCCACGCCATACATCTGCATCACCTTCTCTCCTTCTGGACGTTCAGGGACTAATAATAGATGATTCTCAACTCCACTTAGGAAACCACTGTAGTTCAACTCTGATGTGGAAAGACTGCAGTCTACTGCTGGGACGCCTCAATTTGTGGGTCACAAAACCAACATGCATTGTGGGAAATGTAGTTAATGGTCTATATACACTTTAAAGCTGCAAAGACTCTTATTCTTATGGAACAATCAAACCTATTTTGAGCTCATCCGGCTCCGTTGTTAAACTTTTTAAAGCTTCTAGTAATTAATACTCTTATTCTGATCAAGGCTCATCAGTGACACCTGGTGTTGAAACAGTAGAAACATAGTTTTACTGTAAACCTACTCTGTGCTGGTGGACGCTGCAGCAGGGTTTTAGTCCAACTGTCTCTTTATCTTTCATTATTTCACAACTTTTTACATCATTCAGAGCTTGTTTCTAAAGCAGTGATCAGGAACATTATCATGCTTTTTACTTTTGTAATTAAAGGCACACATTTAACATTTATCCTTGACTTGTCCTTTTACAACTTCCTGCTCCAAAGTTCCAGTGTCAAAGGAAACATCTTTACTGGAAACAGAAGATCAGCAGATCAGCTCTAAGATCAGCACCTTGCACAGAACCCTCACCTTTCCACAGCTTCATCCACACACCTCACACCTACACTGCCCTCTAGAGGGAGGAGTGTGTAATCACAGATCAACTCCAACAGAATAAAAACTCTCACTCACCACACCGTCCTGTTCATCCTTGTTCCTGTTCTGTCTTTTACGTCTGAAAAAAGAGTGAAAACTCAGTAAAAGTAGAATCTTTCATTTATTTTCATTCATTTCAGAATCTGATTTCCAGCAAAGATGGCTGGTGATGTTTTGAGCTCTTCATGTTGCTAGAAAAGTCCCTCTTTTGCAGATTTATTCCAAGTTTTCTCAGTTAGGAGACGATGGCCATCACAGGAGTTTGTCCTTTAAATAAATATATTTGAATTGGTTGACTGAGTGATTAAATGTACAATTACTTTTTCACACGGGTGATAACGGTGCTGGTGAGTTTAATCACATGATTTGAAAACAGGAATGTACTAAATTCATACTGTAATGATGTCACATCCCCAGGAAGTGATGGATTTACTCCATAAAGATATAAGTTTCAGAAAAGAACTGATCAAACTGCTTCTGATGGTTTTTAAGAAACAAGAACAGAAGAAAATTCCTCCCATCCAGG
>CM029386.1:22101928-22151928 GCA_017165825.1 Hepsetus odoe
CAGCTGTCGTCTCTACTGAAGATATAGGGATTGCGTTTCCTCTCTCTCTCTCTCTCTCTCTCTCTCTCTCTCTGTATCTCTCTGTATCTCTCTGTCTCTCTCTCTCTCTCTCTCTCTCTCTCTCTGTCTCTCTCTGTCTCTCTCTCTCTCTGTCTCTCTCTCTCTCTCTCTCTCTCTCTCTCTCTCTCTAGCTCGCTCTGTCAGAGATGTGGCAAAAAATAAAGTGCATAAAAAATATTTTAACTGTCCCAATACTTTTGCACAATACTTTTTGCACACTTTTGCACAAGCTGCGGTTTGGGTGTAGCGGATCGTTTCTAAAAGTGAAAACCAGCAAATAAAAGCTGAACATCTGATCTTCATCTTCATCTTCATCTTCTGATCTCAAACCCAAACGTCTTCAGAAGGACGAGCCTCGCCGTCCCAATACTTCTGGAGTGCAGGTTAGGTCTCACTCTGGCCCAGAGTGTCAGCGGACATCGTTGTGAGATCAGTACCACCGACAGGAAAAAGAAGGGAACGACTATCACACGAAAGAGGGAGGATGAAAGAGGGATCTGTACTCATTACGACTGAATGAATGAATACACAGAAAATAAACGACAGAAACACCAGAGAGACTCCGTACTCGAGTTTGGGACCTGCAGATCAGACAGACAGAGAGAGAGAGACCAACATACATATAGAAAAAGAATTAAAGGGAGAAGAGAGAAAATAAAGGGAGAAAAGAGAATAGAAAGAAGGGTAAAAAAGACAGAAATCATGAAGAGTAAATCTGAACAGCTGAAAACACACACTGAGCAGCGGAGATGAAGACTGCTGGTGACGACGGGTTGAAGGTTATACGAACTCCAGAAATGAAGGGGTCCAGAGAGAGGTCCTTGTCCTAGACTAAGGGCTTTGGGGAGTCATGGCCTCAGAATGAAGACAGTAGTGGTCTTTGCAGCGTGTTCGAGATCGGAGTAACATTTCGATCCACAAATCGCTCTCGGATTCCTTCGAATGGAACGACGTCCATCATGTTTGACTCAGATATTGCAACACTGTTTAACTCCCGAAGCTATTTTGGGCCACAGATGACCTCGATGTGAGTGAGGCTGATCGTGACGCTGGTCCGGTCCTCTCTGACGTCAGGAACTATGATTCAGCAAGACTCCGACCCTGAGTAACCAACATGCCGACCTCTGGGAGAAGCTCACGGAGTACATGACGATGAAAGGGATTCACTTTACACTGCGTGGTCGTGTCTTCATCGGCTCCTGTTATGAGCTCGGGGTTGATGTTATCATGTCCTTTTCTTAGAAGTGCTTTTAACACTCACTAGAGAAACCACTTCCTGAGCCCTTCACTATCAGTGACCACCGTTCTATTAGACTTATCTTTACACCACGTCAACTGAAAGGCTACGTCTTTAAAGGTGAGGTGGCCTCCAGATGAGTCTAAATACAGACCCTGTGTTAGTCTGGGTGAATATAAGACTTCAGCTGAGAGCTTTAAGGTCATGTTGGTGACCTGTGAGGTCTACCCGCTGGTATCTGATGGTAGTGTTAAACCAAACCAGGTGTATCTGGACATCATGTACTGTTGTGAAGGTGAGCAGGCTCAGAGAAACAAGCACATCATCAATGTGCAATATGAACGAATCCTTATCAAAATCCATCTGGTTAATATCCCAGTCCGAGATCTTCTGGTGAGAGCAGAAGGAAAAGATGATCATCTAACCTGAATCACTCGGT
Source organism: Hepsetus odoe (assembly GCA_017165825.1). Classification (NCBI taxonomy): domain Eukaryota; kingdom Metazoa; phylum Chordata; class Actinopteri; order Characiformes; family Hepsetidae; genus Hepsetus; species Hepsetus odoe. Next base: position 22,103,665 of record CM029386.1, read on the forward strand.
CTGATGGAGCTTTGTGAACTGGCTTCAGTATTTTGCACCGCATCCAAATTGACCTCTGTGGGCTCGTCCCGCCCCCACTGGTCCACTCCACACCAGTACAAACCAGCATCTTCTACAGTGATGTTCCTGATGGTCACAGTGAACTCTCTCTTCTCTTTATCGTCCTCCAGAGAGAATCTGCCGTCCTTCGAACGTGCTTTGTTGGTGCTCACTATCTGGACCATCCCATACCTGCCTCTGCTGAAGTACTTTGGGTACGTTTCACTTCCCTTGCTGTACGGACAGCGGACTGAAGCGTTTCCTCCTATCGGTGCCTTCACTCTGATTCCTGCAGGCATCACACCATCTCTGTTCCCCTCTGTTCTAAAAAAAGCTGTCAGATACCATCAGTTCTTCTTATGATGCTTTCATTTCAGGCTGGAATCACAGGAACCGGTGTCAACCTGACATTTTTAGTAGAGTCAGAGGGGAAATGTTGAACTGTGTGGGCTGTTTAACCGTCACCTCTCCTGGGTGACCTCTGTTCTACATCCGGCAGATAAAAGTGAGAATAGAACCTGTTTCAGTCTTTATTATAATTTCAGTTTCAGTTGTTTGTCTGAATTTTAAACATTGTAAAATGGCAGAAAAATATCAGATTTTTGTGATTAAGAGACAGTAAAGTATATGTTTTTAAAATATTTTTTCAATGGAAACTGTCCTGCAGGAGGTCTCTTCTGTCGGCTGTTAGTCATTGGTGGACGTCTCACAGTTCTGTTGTTGGATAGTGGTATATACATCACATGACTTCCCACTAAGGGCTTGGCCGTCACTGACCACGTGTGAACTTTGCACAACGTTGATCGTAGCGTAGTGCAGGGACGCTGACTCGGCTGAAATGAAACGTGTTGCATCTGGAAGGGTTTCGGGAAGATTCAGGACAGAATACACAACAGACTCAGCACGTGGGACCCGGGTCCTCGAAGACGGCCTCAGGGCCGAGTGCTGGAGAACGAGGGGGTCTCGGCTCTGCGCTGGGAGGCACCGGTCCTGTGGAGGGCCCGTATCTGTTGGAGCAATTTCCTCATAGACATAGTTGTCCTGAAAGAAATCATCCAGACTGTAAGACATGGAAAAACGTTTCACCACACAGAATAGACCTAGTCCACTCACCCTGTTGGGTTCCGAGCAAACTCCTGGAGGTGAAGAAGCTGGTGAAGTGAGAACGTCGGGTATTAATTTGGCTGAAATAGGAAAAATGCACTCGTGTGTTTGGAGGTGTTTGTTATAATGTACCTGCATTGTTTTTCTTGTTCTTAGCAAAAATGGCCAAGACAATCCCACACAACAGCACCAACGCAGCCAGCGAGGCTCCGACATACACTAACTCACCTGGAGGGGTGATTTTGAGAAAAGAAACAAGCTTAGAAGGGAATGAACAACACAAGGTGAATTAATTTGGTGGTTTTTCTCTAACTTTCTAAGCAAAATGAAGTGAAAGTGACTATTTGCCATTGGGAACACCGTGAACAACAACCAAGCACATCCTCTGTATTTAACACACACATCGTCCAGCAGGGGGCAGACATACCCAGCACTCAGGACGCAGTTATAGGGACCATAACTTGCTCAAAGGAACCTCAGGAAAACATACTGATTTCGGATTTGAACCCATGACCTTCTGATCCTGGGGCCTAACCCCTAAACCCTTCAATCAACGCTGCCCCAAAATACTGAGAGAGATCATAGACAGGACAAAAAAAAATAAAGACTCCAGTCAAATCCAGTCCACCAGTCCACACAGAAAGCCAACCTAGGAACTGAATCTAGAACCCTATCACTGTGGGGCAGCGGTGAGAACTAACAGCTGTGTCCTTATGGATGGAGGCGGACGCTTACAGCAGAGGCTCTAATTCAGAGACCCTTGGTGGGCTTTGAACCCGAGACCATAGTCGACCACTAGACCAGCACCCCCAGAGCTGGTTCAGCCTCCAGAACAAGCAGGACAAACGTGGGTGAGGAGAAGATGGACGAACACTCCCATCCGAGCTTCTGGGTAAAGAACCTCACCCCAAAACTAACCCCATCCCGCTGCAGGGCTGCAGCCCACTCACTCTGGTGAGGCTGTTCCCTGTGTAGGAGGAGTTAAATGCAGTGGACAGATTCAGTTTAATGTGTCAACAATTTCACAAAAATGGTTTTATGGGAAACTTTTGGCACCCCAGTAAGATAATGAGTTCAAAAGCTCAAATAAGAAACACTTCTGGACGTTTGATTTGTGTAATCTGACTCCATCTTTAAGCAGCTTAGGCACATATTTGGCATGTTGGCTAACGTTGCTTCTTTTATCTCCATCAGGATCGTATTTGAGTTTTTTACACTACGAAGCAATGATGTGTGTCGTCTTTTTTATCTTTGAGATAGAGAGGCAGTGTCTCCTCACATGTAGATTACCTTTCTGCGGTATCTGGTCCTGGTCAATCGAGGGATGTGGTTCTCCTAATATGAGGGGGGATGTGGTGAGGAGCTGAGGTGCTAAAGGAGAGAATCACAGAAGGTCACTGTGGATAATTATGGGAGGAGATTATTTTTTTTTGAGTTGTTGAAAATAATTGCAGAAACCATGCGGTTGTTCTCTGGATCCCAGTATCTGATATAATTAAACCAAAGGCCAAATGTCACTGTGCTAATTTCTGAACATGACATCAGTGTGGATTTCCCTTTAAGAAACAGATGGAAGGAAACCATGCTGTTGGTTAGCAGTTACTGTTGGAAACCACATGGGAGAGACAGTTGACCATCTGAGGAAGTAGGACTGAGCTCGGCGTTCACAAATACGTTCGGTCTGTCTAATGAGACGCATGATGTGGAGCTGCTATCAATTAAGCACAAATCTGAGTCCACTAAGCATCCGATTAAGGGATCTGTTTAGTGTTTACCTTTTTAAGAGCTTTACAGATTTGCAGGAAAAAGCAGCAGGGGGCAGCTACTGAATGCGCCCGTGGAGCTGTGATGGGGACGGTACCTTGCTCAAGGGTATCTCAGGGTAACCTTCTGGGCTGGGATTCAAACCCATGACTTTCTGATCCTGGGATCAGCTCCCTAACCACTAGGCCACCGCTGATAATAAGAACGAATCCTTATCAAACTCCACCTGGTTAATATCCCAGTCCGAGATCTTCTGGTGAGAGCAGAAGGAAAAGATGATCATCTAACCTGAATCGCTCGGTCTGATGGAGCTTTGTGAACTGGCTTCAGGATTTTGCACCGCATCCAAGTTGACCTCTGTGAGCTCGTCCCGCCCCCACTGGTCCACTCCACACCAGTACAGACCAGCATCTTCTACAGTGATGTTCCTGATGGTCACAGTGAACTCTCTCTTCTCTTTATCGTCCTCCAGAGAGAATCTGCCATCCTTCGAACATGCTTTGTTGGTGCTCACTATCTGGACCATCCTATACCTGCCTCTGCTGAAGTACTTTGGGTACGTTTCACTTCCCTTGCTGTACGGACAGCGGACTGAAGCGTTTCCTCCTATCGGTGCCTTCACTCTGATTCCTGCAGACATCACACCACCCAGAACTAAGAGAAAGAGAGAATAAAAACAGTGGCTTTTAGCTTTGTAGGGAAGTGGGATTTTATATTGTATTATTTTAATAAAACGCAGCAGCACAGAGATCTATTGTGTGGAAATCACTAAAACGTCCATTATTGTTTTCCTTCAAAAGGAATTCTCCAAGAAATGTTTTCAAGATTTCAAACTGTTGATTAAGAGGGAGTTTAGGGCTTTGTGGTAGTCGAATACATGCCAGCTTTAAATCTACTTCAAGTCACAAGACATTTTAGTGACTAATTGTAGTTGAAACGTAGTCTTGAATATTAATTTTTTTCTGTTTTTAATGTCATAAAACATTTAATTTGTGGGGCAAAGTGACTGGTAGCTTACTTGACATTATCTAGAACCCTGCCAATAACACGCTACACTGGCAATATCGTTGATTTTCTTCACTCTTAATGTGGTTATATTACCCTGAATAAAGCAGCTGTTGCTTTTATAACAGGTTTAAATTATACACCAGTTCATGAAATCCAGTCTTCACCCGAGTAAACGAGAGCGAACAAGGTATTTGCAGATACACAGCTGTGAAAAATGGCCTGATGAAAGGTCTCACCTGCAAGAAGAGTCAAAGCCACCGCTGGGGTTTCCATGCTGCCACCGAAATGTTCTTAAAAACCTTTAAAAGTGTAAAGATACACTGAGCTGCCACGTTGTTCTGATTCCTTACAGATGTTTAAATGAAAAAGTAAGTATATTCATTCCGAACAAAGCTGTTACAGAGTCTACTGTACTTTTCTTCTCGCCGCCCAGAAGACACGCTTCAGCCTGATGCCCAGAAGGGAAGTGAGCAAGTGTGTATAAACTTCTCGACCCTCCTACAAGTGCAATTACAGGGCTTTGAGATTTGGTTCTGACGCAGTGCACTTTCACACACACACTGTTTTTTTTATCAGCATCTTGAGCTTGGTGTTGGAATACAATAGCCTAGACACACAACTCCACCCTGATTTTCTTTGATTCTGGTTTTTACAGTCAGAGGAGGCAGAAGGCTTCAAGTGATCTGCAGAACCTGCACCAGGTCTGCAACAGTTTGGTCAGGTTTTTAAGGATGATTTAACATCTACAGGTGGCGGAAAAGCACCCCAGACAGATCACCTGCCCTTCACCGGATACTCGGCCTGGCCGTCATTCCCTCACTCACAACTAGGGGGCAAAATAGCATCTCCAGTCCCAGAACCTTTACATTTTGGGGTGCGAACCACTTTGCCGCAGGGCTCTCGGATGTGTGCAGCTGTGTTTTCTCTATGGTTCTTTCCTCCACCCGAACTGCAAGCCACCATGTCGGCAGCAGATTGATCATCCTAGTTATTTCTGTGAAGGAAGTTTTTAATTTCACACCTCTCTCTTTTCTGAATGGGATTTTTCTCTGCTGTTGCAGGAGGCTGGGAGCGTAACAGGAACATAGACATGAACATAGTTGAGCTCCGTGAGCTCATCCCACCCCTCTGGTCCTCCTCTTACCAGTACAGACTTGTGTCTTTTACGCTGAGGTTCCTGAGGGTCACAGTAAGTAACTCCACCTTCTGTCATCCTGCAAAGAAAATATAATAGCAGTGGGCAGCAGTGGCCCACTCTCACAATCCTGACCCTCCTGCCAGGCCTGCTTTCAATCCTGACCCTCCTGCCAGGCCTGCTTTCACTGTCATGCGTATGTTTCATAACTTGGGCACATCTCACTTCCTCTGCTGTGCAGACAGAAGCGTTCCTTCAAACTCTGGTTTCGTTTTGACTCCTGTAAACATCATACATTGCAAAATGTATGAGAGGAGAGGAAGATGAAGAAAAGAATCCTTTATTGCAGGGCTGGGTTTGTCTGAATGCCACATGGAGCTTATTCAAATAGACATTAATGTTCATAAATGTTGCAGTTTTAATAACACCTGACACTTGAATAGACCCGACTAGACTTTTATAGGCTCCAGTTTAGGTTAGCTTTTATAAAAGTTTTAGGTTACTTATAATACAGATATTATGTGATTATGAACGTTACTCCAAAAAAGTAAAAGTGACCTCTAAAATCCCAAGTTACACTGAGTTTGAAGGCTTTCATCCAGACAAGAGATAGTAAGGATGCCAAAAAAGCTCTGAAAGATCTCACCTCCAAGAAGCCACTGCTGGGATGTTCATGCAAGACATCCTGGCCAACAGGTTACCTGCTGTGTTTAGAACTTTAGGCAAAACTTTGAGGAATTAAGGAGTGAAAGTAGCAAGCAGTCCAACTTTAGCATGTCAAGCACAACAGCAATATGGTTCACCTCGATACCAAGAACTAACAAGAACTTTGGCCAGATGCTGCAGGTGTAGAGGGCAGGAAGGTGACGAGTGTATCATCAAAAATGGAGGGTTTTCAGACTGGAGGTCCTTAAAGCTGTTTAGTAGTGACGGTAGAGACAGAAAGCTTTGTGTCTTCACGAATGCACGTCCTGTCTGATTATTGCATGTCTGACTGTCTGACGCCTCAACCACAGTGGAAGGTGAAACTTGCTCCAACACCTGCACCATAGACACCTCACCTTCTCGAGGTTCATTAGTGGGTGCAAGCAGCAATATTCAACACCGCCGAGCAGTGATGGGGATGGTACCTTGCTCAAGGGAACCTCAGGTCAACCTGCGGGTCAAACGTCCAGCAGGGTTTTCCGTACAGCAGTGTGAGTTTTAGTATTTGTTATTAGCCGAAATGGTAAATTCACATCTGCTACAGATGAAGCCACGATTCTCTGAACGACAGTAAATTCTAACAGCCACACAGACAGACATTTACATTTACGACATTTAGCAGACGCTCTTATCCAGAGCGACGTCCATGTCCTGATTACAGGGACAGTCCGTCTGGAGACACTCAGGGTTCAGGGTCTTGCTCAGGGACCCAGTGGTGGTAGTGCCAGAGGTGGGATTCGAACCTGGGACCTCTTGATCCAGAGGTCCGTAGACAAGTATCACCACTATTTAAAATTTAAAAGCTTTATTTAAAAGACTTTATTAGCTTTGGTTTATTTCTAACTTCCACAGGAACTGTGGATTGAATCCAGTTTAAAAGTCATTAAATGAAAGAGTCCAGCCACAATTGTGTCAATAAAAATAATTTTAGATTCTTTATTTACATTTACAGTGTTTAGCAGACGCTCTGGAGCGGCGATCACTTCCTGAATAGGGGGACAGTCCCTCTGAAGACACTTTGAGGTTGAGTGTTTTGCTCAGGAACCGGATGGTGGGGCTGTAGGTGGGACTTGAAGCTGTGACCTTTTGGGCCATAGATGAGTATCTACCACTAGACCATCAGCACCTTTATCAGACAGACTTCTTGGTTAACGCGTTGGAAACCCAGCGTTTAAGTAAACTAAAGTTCTGTCAGAGGTTTGTGGAGCAGTTATGATGGAATACGTTGGAGCTTCCTCCTGAACCGTTACGTCCAGTGAAGAATTTAAAGCTTTCTTTTTTTTGAAATGTACTCTGCTGTAATTGATCTTCTCTGAACTGCTGTGCTTGTCCATTCTGGGGGGAGAAGCGTGATATGTAATTGGTACACTTTTGTTTACGGATGTGTTGTCAAGGCGCCGATCCTGATTCGAGTACGTTGCTAAGGAGTAAATGAAGCTGCAGGCCGGACAGGGGATCGAACTTTGGTTTCCAGCTGAGGTTTGGCCCAGATGTGGAGCTGAGCACTGGCAGGAACCGTTAACTGGGTCTGTGGTCTGCACCTCCTCGTACAAGTGGACATCCTGGAAATATGAAAGATAAATATTGAATATTAAATAAAAATTGCTCATTTTCTTTGTAAATAATGTCACGTTTAAAGGAGAATTCTGAATATTCACCTCAGAGTTTGGCTGACTTGTGGCTGGGAGAGAAAACATGCTTTTGAGAGATTGCATTTTTAAAAGCATGTGTAAATAATAATAATAATAATAATTCATGAATTTTATTTCATTCATTCTCTTTATAGGTCACTGTTGATGTACCTGCAACTTTCTTGCCCTGGCTGCATCTTAAGGCAAAGTAGATTCCGGTTAAAACAGCCACGGTCAGCAGGACACCACCGGCCACTCCTCCGACTGTTTTCTCTAGACCTTTACGGAGATACGAGTTAGTAGAGGACACCATATCTATCTTTCTGAAACGCTTTTGACTTTGTGAGGCTTGGACAGGGGACAGTTCCCACCAAAAGGGCTTCAAGGAAGGACAAACCAGCTTCATGATCATGACGGTTTGAGGAGGTTTGGTTTAGTGGAGAAAGAATTGTGGGATAGGTGGGTGTGAACTGACCTAAGGGGGCTGCTGGAGAGCGGCTGATATTTCCTGTTTCTTCTGTTGAACTTCCTGTTTTGTTAGTCACTGTGGCATTGGTGGGACTCTCTGTTCATCACACACACACACACACACACACACACACACTGTCTCAAATACTTAGATGCTCATTTTTTTTAGAGAAAAGTAGTCACAGCATATACAGCAGCCTTGAGCGAACATCATGTGTGTTCTATAACAGGAGGTGAAAAGTCAGTTTTATGAAACGTTCATCCAGTAATGATGTTTATTTCTGATTTCAATCTTTCAGATCATCAGTTTGATTCGAAGCTGTTCATTTCTTACTGGGGAAAAGACACTTTTTCACTTTGTTATGGTCTAAGTAAGAACAGTAAACCAAGAGACTCTCGAACACGGCCTCTCCCACCGAGCGGAGCGACTCTTACTCAGAAGCTTTAGGAGAAGTGACGCTCTGGAAATTCCACCATTAATTCACAAGCAGGAACAAAGAAATGACTGAATGATTTCTTATTATTTGAAACACTTTAAGTGCTACAATCCTACAAAGTCAGAGGTCTTTACTGTGAGAGCTGGAAGTTGAGACGTGTTGAGAAACTGTAGAAGAAAACAGAGCAGCTTTAAACATGGCGGTTGTCTAGAAGCTGGACTGAAGTTTGTTGGATCAGTTCTCACCCAGTTCAGAGGAAAAATACAGAAAATACAACTTACCCTGTGGCTCATGAGACGTGGTCGTGGGAGAAGACGTGATTGGCTGGTGTGTTTTAGGAGGTCTAGGAGCTGATGGAGAGAAATCAAACTGATCAGCCCTGCGAGATCTTCACAGTGAATCTAAACCCAAACTCTGGAAGATTCATTTAAACCAAACACGACTCATTTAAACCAAACACGACTCATTTAAACCACACAAGATTCATTTAAACCCCACAAGATTCATTTAAACCTCATACAATTCATTTAAACCTCACATGATTCATTTAAACCACACACGATTCATTTAAACCACACACGATTCATTAAAACCTCATACGATTCATTTAAACCCCACATGATTCATTTAAACCTCACATGATTCATTTAAACCACACAAAATTAATTTAAACCAAACAAGATTCATTTAAACCTCACACGATTCATTTAAACCTCACATGATTCATTTAAACCACACACGATTCATTTAAACCACACATACCTTTAATCACAGTCAGAGACACTAAAGTAAAGGGATCTTGTCCAACTTTCTCGATTCCACAGCCGTACAGTCCTGCATCCTCCATACGGAGGTCAGTGATGGTCACTATGAATTTTTTCTGCTCCTTGTTGTCATGCGCAGAAATTCTTCCTTCATACGTCCAGCTGTCCTTCCCGTTAGTTTTAATGAGAGTTTTACAGTCTTTATAACCTCCTTTACAGAAATACTTGACATAATCTTCATATCCTTCAGTGTAATCACACTGGATGACGCCGATGTTTCCCTCTGTTCCTGTTTCTTTAATCTCAGAGTGTAACATGCTGCTCACAACTGCAACAAAAAAGAGAAGAGGCTTTTGAAAGAAGCAGAGTAACAGTCAGATTTGGATACACGGAGATCTTCACAGCAGGCCACTGAGAGGACGTCTCAAGGACAGAACACTGAAACTGGTCTTAGAAAGTCATAAAACGAATCTTACCTGCTAGCAGAGCAGCGGAGGCTGTGATGGAAAAGAATTCCATCCTGAGACGCTCAAGCTTCTGGGACACCAAAGAAAGTCTTAAGAGCTTCTGAAAAATACTTCCAGAGTTCAAACGACATGATCTTCTCTTCTCAGTCACCTTCCTGACCTCCTGGCGTGGAGCTCACTGCAGTCATTCTGTTTCTGAAGCTCTTAAACTCAGCGTCTCACAGCAAGTGCCTTCCGTGTGATCACGAGCTCGACCCTGCATCTGACAGTGAGTGTGTGTGTGAGTGAATGTGAGTGGGTGTGTGTGTGTGTGTGCTTGATAAGAGTGTATGAATGTATTTCTCTCTTTGTGGGGACTAGGATTATAACCACAACTGTGGGGATTAGGAGGACCGTCCCACAAGGATGTTCCCTGAAGGTTTTCCTGAGGTTTTTGAGGGGAACGAGGAAAGCTGATATTAGGGTTAATTTCAGAACGTACCAACTCACAGGCTGAAGCGTGTTTGTGTGTGTGTGATTGTATGTGTGTGTGTGTGTGTGTGTGTGTGCATGTGTGCTTCTACAGAAGAAGCAGGATGTGGTTTTAGGTCTTATTGTCCGCTGGCTGCACCCTCAGTTTTTTTGTTTTGCACACACTGTCTGGCTGTGAGAGGCTTCACATGTAGGTGTCAGTGCCCAATAAGAACCTCCTCTCAGGTTTGACTGCTGGTTACAAGAAAAGGCCTTCAGAGCTGCAGGAACACGAAGAACTTCAGGAGTTATGATGGACACCACTGACGGATTTGACAGTCGGCATGGCTCAGTCTAATTCTGACTCAGTTTGGATCCATACAGGACCTCAATGAGTCAAAACACAGACGCTAAAACGTTTGGAGCATGTTTAGGAGGCTTTGTTCCAAAAGCTTCTTTTAGATCCCTAAAAATGCAAACGTTTGATTATTTTGAAGCAATTTTTTAAAGTGATGTCAGGAAGGAATATTTGGTTTCATTATGAAGACCAGTGAGAACACACCATCCAGCAGGGGGCAGACTTATCCAGTACCCGGGTAGCAGCGATGTGGACGGTACCTTGCTCAAGGTTACCTCAGGGTGAAGCAAATCTGTATTTTCTAGTGAGATTTGACTGTGATGTCACTATTAGAGCTGCTCTAGTGTTTAGAGACTAGACCTGAGGATCAGAAGCTCATGGGTTTGAATCCCAGACCCGTAGTTTGCCCTGAGATACCTTGAGCAAGGCACCGTCCCCCGTCACTGCTTCCCGGGTGCTTTAAATAGCTGCCCCCTGCTGGACGGTATGTTTGTTAAATGCAGAGGAAATGTTTTGTTACATCTCACTGTGTGCTGTCTCACAACGGCAAGTAGTCACTTTCACTTTCACTTACAGTTGTAATGATGGTGAGCTATATCTGTATGCCGCTTCCTTTTCCTCGAGTCAGTTTAGCTAATGGTAGTGGATTGTCGGTGCGATGTGAAGATTAGTCCACCTCGGATTAATCTGACCAAACTCTTAACTGCTGAAGGGAGAGGAGGGCTGGTGAAACCAAACCCAGATCTTTACGGTTCCACATGTGAAACTGGCCTCAGAGACTGGCCTGCAGTTGCGATGGGTGGAATTTCCCTTCAAGATTTTTGATCTGCTGTCTTAAAAGCAACCATAGTGTCCTAGATCTGAAGTCTAATCCAATATTGCGGCGTTCATGAGAGATTTGGAACACAGTCCATACATTTTTGGCCTATCCAATTACACACAGGGCTTTACATCCATATGAAAGAATCCTGTCATTTTACAGGGAGTGCATGGTAATCTTAGGGTCAGTCAGTAGAGGATCTGTCTGAGGGAGGGCGGCTCTATCCCTCTAACTGATATCGGGTTTTTTGGGAATTGCACCATCGTGTAGTTGTGTAGGCCTTCGGGTTACAACACAGGATGGGAGGATTGCAGAGAGTTTGAAAGCTTCCGTATATTCTTTAATTAAATATATACCATTTATTAATGTGAAGCAAATGTTCAGGGAAAAATATGGATAAGGAATCCTAATATGGGACGACTAGTAAGGAATATTAAGTTCATACATTATAAACTCATTCATAGATGTTAATGAACTCGGGCTAGGCTTAAAAATCCTGGTCTAGTTTAAAGTAATAGTTTAAAGTCGCATCCTCTGTATTTAACACACACACATCGTCCAATAATGGGCAGCCATATCAAGCACCCGGGGAGCAGTGATGGGGATGGTACCTTGATCAAGGGTACCTCATGGCAACCTACTGGTCTGGGATTTGAATCCACGACCTTATGATCCTGGGCTCTCATCCCTAAACACTAGACCAGCGCTGACAAACATTAGATTCAACAGTGGTGGGCATCGCTAGATAACAAGACCCTAGGTTGCCCAAGGTTCCAATGAGCACGGTACCGTTCCTATCACTGCTTCCTGGGGGCAGCGGTGGCCTAGCGGTTAGGGCGTTAGCACCATGATCGGAGGATCGGGGGTTCAATCCCCTTCCCAATAGGTTGCCCTGAGGTACCCTTGAGCAAGGTACCGTCCCCATCACTGCTCCCCGGGCGCTTTCAATAGCTGCCCACTGCTGCACGGGTTTGAGTGTGCATGGGTTAAATGCAGAGGTCCAATTTCGTTGTGGTTCATGTGTGCTGTGCCGTGACCTCGCAATGACAAGGGTTGTCACTTTCACTTTCACTTTAAATAGCTGCCCCCTGCTGGACAGTGTGTGTGGGTGTAATTTTGTTGCGCTTCACTGTGTGCTGTGTTTCACAAAGACAAGAGCAAAGAAAAAACACAAGAGATACTAACAACAGATAAATAAAGCGTCCCGTTGAGTTTGGACATGTTTAATTAAGAGGTTTAGAGAAGACAGACATCTGCAACACTGGACAAGACCTAAACTGAATTCTCTTTCTAGGATCTTGTTATTAATAAATGATGTTCCTTCAACTGGAAGACACGCAAGTTTCAACTCAGTCCTCAGAGTGAGATGTTCCAAAGGGTGACACTGGGGTTATGTTTGGCAGAAAGCTTCTTGATATCCCCACAGCACCATCTACAGGTCATGAGCTGAAGTGCAGAATGACTCTCTGGAAACTGAGAGTCAGGTAGCAATGCTCAAGGTCCACAGTGAACCTGCACAGAATTAGGAGAACATATAAAGAGCACATGTTGGAAAGGTCTATTTTGCTTTCTTTACGGTGGAGTATATGGCAGCGTTGGGCTCTTCAGCTGGGTCTGACCTGTCCTTAGGCCTGACCGCGGAGTAGACTGTTGAATATCTGTCTGTGTCCTCTGCTGACTTTGTTGGGTGACTTGCGTTTGAGTCGCGTTCTCGATCAAAGACCACGGTGGAGTAGTCGAGCTCATCAGACTGTGTGGCGAATTTCACAGTCGTGTAATTGAGGGAGTCGTGAGTATTTAACATCAGGTTGGAATATATAGCAGAGCTGGGGTCCGGGTCGGGCAGAAGGTTGCCCGAAGCTGTCTTCTGATTGGCTGCTGATGTTTTTCTTGTGGAGCGTTCAGTGTGATGCCTGCTGGAGACGCATCTAGAGTCCACATTTGGATCGTGGCTGTTGTCTTGATTCCATCTGGGTTGAGCCTGAATCGTAGACCAGAATAAAAATTATACAAAGATCTTACAAGGTTCAGTCTCAGTGTTCAGACGGAAATTCTTACCTTTCGGCTTTTTTGTACTGCAACTTTCTTCTGCCTCGTTTGCTTGACCAGTATGAAGAGAAAAATGGAGAGAAGCAGCACCAGAGCAGCTAGACCAGCACCTATGTAGACGAGCTCTTCTGGACGAAAAGAAGAATCGATGAAATGTGCAGTTCTGTTCTTTGCAACACAAAGATTTGAATGAAATGACATTTTGCAAGTAAGATCACGTCAACCTTTCCTCCTGAAAAAAAAAAAATAAATTGTGATGTGTAGGATGGAGCACTATACTGACGCTCAAGCTTTAAAGTGAAAGTGAAACTAACTTTGTCACAGCGCACAGTGAACCGAAATGCATCCTCGGTATTTAACCCACACACTCTATCCAGAAGGGGGCAGCTATTTAAAGCACCCAGGGGAGCAATGATGGGGACAGTACCTTGCTCAAGGCTGCCTCAGGGCAACCTACTGTTCTGGGATTCGAACCCATGACCTTCTGATCCTGGGGCTTGGTCCCTAAACACACTAGTCTTTTGGTCCTTGATGTTTTAAATGGAGAGCTGACAGCATAGTGAGGAACAAAATGCTGAATGTTTTTAAAAGGTGGTGATTTCTCATCGTTATTTCTATATTTCTCATATTGTAATTTTTAATCCATTCAAGTTTCCAACACATGAAAGGTAAAAACACTTTTACTCACCGTTCTCAGGGGCGGTTCCTGCAGCCGGGGTTGTGGTAGTTTGGATTCTGGTTGTCAAGGATGTTTCTGAATCTGTCGTTTCCCTTTTCTCTATAAAACAAAAGATGATTTTTTTGTACAGAAACCCTTTTAGTCTTCTCCGAAAAGACACTAAGAAAAAGGGAACCAGTCAGAAGTACACATTTAATCTTCATCGTTCTTTCCAATGTTTGGATTTTTCATATTTTATAGTCTCAGCCCTTGAAAAGGTCTCATTCAATATAAGACAGTTTGTAAATTATATGGACAGCCTTTAGCAGATCCTCCAGAGAGGCTTCCATGTCCTGACTATAAGGGCCGCCTCCCTTGGAGGACACTGGGCTAAGAGTCTTGCTTAGCAACCCAATTGTTGAGGTGGGATTTAAACCTGCAACCTATTGGTCCATTGGTGAGAAGTTGGAGAAACCTAACCTTGAACCTCTCTCTTCTGTTTTCAGTTAACCTGAAGCCTTGTGTTCCAATAAAAAGCCATAAAAGTGTCAGATTAGTGCAGACGTTTGCTCCTAATTCGGTCTTCAGTCCTGACTCTGATAAACGTAAAGCGAGTGTGAAGGAAGGGTCGATTTCGGCCTCGCTAGAGTTAGAGTTACTGAAGGCCTCGAAATTTGGGGGAAACTCAAAACTGGGTTTTTAAGTGATTCTTATTGACCTGTTTTCACAGATGTGCTCCAGTGGGAGAGTCCAGGTGTTGTGGGAGAAGAGGGCACCGGGGCTAAAATGCAAAAAAAAAAAAAAAGGTAAATAAACAAATAAAATAAAAAAACAAAAAGAGGGTGAAAACAGTTTTACACTTGACAGCAGTGTGACATCGCAGGTGTTTGAGTGTTATTCTGAAACAGATATTTATCAAAGATTATCTTCACATTAAAAACAACCTTTATATGAAATGTTGTGGTTTGCTCACTTCAAGAAATGCTGACATTTCTGCACTTCTGTCTCAAATATTACCCAAAATAGTTTTTGTGCACCATTTCGAGCTTCACCACACTCCGAGATGCTCTCCAGGATTTGCTAAGAGTGCTTGAGAGTAGGTCTGATTTCTTGGATATATATGTATGATTTCCAGAAATGTGGTTCTGCCAGTAAAAGTGAAACATTTGAGGATCCTGAGTTATGAAGCTCTTATGTCACAGGAAAACCCAACGAGGAACTGACTCAATATTGGCCTTGCTAAAGGAAAGTACACTTCGAGCACTTGTGCAAGACCTGTCGGCGGAGCTTCAGTGAGTTGTGTTTTCTTTTTGTTTCTATAATGATTATTAAACTCAAGCCAAGAAAAGACCATAAATGCAAAACTTTTGCTCAAAGCGATTCACAAAACTTCTGGTTGTGCTGGAAACCATGAAAGAAAACACAGGCCAAAGATATACATCACTTCAAAACAATGGAAAGAAATGCATCTTGTTCAAACTAAATTACTGTAGTTCTTACCTTCTACTACCTTTAGAATCACCTCATGATACGTGTCTTTGAGCACTCTGTCCACCCCACACCAGTACGTCCCAGAGTCTGACATCTGCAGGTTGGAGATGGTCACAGTGAAGACCCCTCTGCCTCCATCACGTAATGAAAATCTCCCCCTGGTTGCTGTTTTCTGATTCTTTGCAGTTCTGATGAGGACGTCCTTTTCAGTCTCACATTTCTTGTTGCAGAAGTACTTTTCATTGTAATGAGCATGGCTATGAGAACACCTGATCTGGACCCGTCCTCCAACAGGACCCTCCACCTCCAGAGTGTCGGCCATAACGCTGTGTGAAACTGACGGGAGAGTGTGAGTCAGTTAAACTCGGAGCAGATTGTTGGGAAAAAGCTTCAAAGTAGCAGGTTTGGTCTGAAATGTAAAGAAACACACAGAGAGTCGTACCTGCAAGAGTGAAGATGATGCTGGTCAGGAGAACAGTCATGGTTCTGCTGGTTTGGAAGCTCAAGCTGTTCAGCTCTGTTGTTGAGTGGTGGTGTTTGTGTGTTTCTTAACCCTCTCAGCCGGTCTTTCCCCATTTCCGTCTTTCTTTTTTTCTTTCTCACACACAGACACACTTCCCTATTTCTCTCGTTCAGAGACGTTTAAAAACAAGTATCTGCTCCCTCGTCCCACCATCCTTCCCTGAGCCTGTAGTTTTTTCAGGAGAATGTAAATCAGATTTGCACCACTGCACACCACTTTACAGAACCAAATACGTTCTCTGTATTTAACCCACACACTGTCCAGCAGGGAGCAGTGATGGGGACAGCACCTTGCTTGAGGGTGGCTCAAGGCAACAGGACATGACCGTCTGATTCTTGGGCTGAGTGTCTAAGCACTACACCACCACTGCCCTGGTTTCTAAGAGGCTCCACGCTGCCCCCTGCAGTCAGCAGGGTCAAACACCAGGCCTTGCTAAGTGGAGGCAGACATGGAGCTTGAGCAGAACATTCATAATAACATGCAAGAAGAGGAGGTAGTGCGAACTCCATCAAAACAACAACAACAACAACAAATTATAAATATATAGGGGCAGCGGTGGCCTCGTGGTTAGGGAGTGGCCCCCGCATTGGAAGATTGTGGGTTTGATTCCCTCACCTGTACGTTGCCCTGAGGTACCCTTGAGCAAGGTACCGTCCCCATCACTGCTCCCCGGGTGCTTTCAATAGCTGCCCACTGCTGCACGATGTTTATGTGCATGGGTTAAATGCAGAGGTCCAATTTCGTTGTGGTTCACTGAGTGCTGTGCTGTGACCTCACAATGATAAGGGTTGTCACTTTCACTTTCATATACAGCACTGTGCAAAAGTTTTAGTCAGGTGTGTAAAATGCTGTAAACAGAACGCTTTCAGAAATGGAAGTGTTGATCATTTATTCTCATCAATCAACAAAATGCAGTGAAGGAACAAAAGAGAATATAATTCAGATCAATATTTGGTGTGACCACCCTTTGCCTTCAAAACAGCATCAGTTCTTCTAGGTACACTTGCGCACGGTTTTTGAAGGAACTCAGCCGGTAGGTCGTTCCAAACATCTTGGAGAACTGAGCACAGATCTTCTGTGGATGTAGCTTCCTCACATCCTTCTGTCTCTTCATGTGATCCAGACACACTGGATGATGTGGAGATCAGGGCTCTGTGGGGCCAGAAGAACTGATGCTGCTCTGAAGGTAAAAGGTAGAAACACCAGATATTGATCTGATTGAGATTTTTCTTTTGTTCCTCACTTTGCATTTTGTAAACTGATCAAAATAAACCATCATTATTGATAATTCTGAAAGCGTTCTGTTTACAGCATTTGTTCACACCTGAATAAAACTTTTGCACAGTGCTGTATATATTACACTAAACTATGGCTGGTCACTTTTAGACATATTTTATTTCTGGAGTCATGATTTTACTCATTTTTCTCATTAACATTGACAGCATGTCTCAGACGCTCATCCAGAGCGACTTACAGCAGTGCTTTGTTTCCACATTTGAACTTCATATGAGTAACCAGCTCAGATCAGCTACTGCTGATGAATTACAACCAAGTAACAAACGTATTAACCTGCGACTAGAACAGAAGAAAGGGCTTTTTTATAGAAGAGGAAAGAGAGAGCCGAGGTAAAAGAGCAGGACAGTTTGGGAAGATTATTCTCAGAGATTCCTTGAACAGGAGAGTCTTTAATCCACGTTTGAAGACAGCAAGTGACTCAGCAGTTCTGACGATCAGGGGACAAAGTAGGCTGCCTTGAGGTAACCTTGAGCAAGGTACCGACTCCTTCACCGCTTCTTTGGCACTTTGAAGCCCCCTGCTGGATGTTGTGTGTGGGTGAAAAGCATGAAAAGCAGTGGTGGCCAAGTGATTTGGGACTAGACCCCAGGATTAGAAGGTCACAGGATCAAAGTCTAAACCAGTAGGCTGCCCTGAGGTTCCTTTCAGCAAGGTACCATCCCCTTCACAGCTCCCTGGGTGCGGCACGTGTTGGAGAAAAGCAGAGAATGCATTTCCTTTGTGGTTCACTGAGCGTTCTGTTTCACAATGACAGTCAATTTCAATTTTTTCACTTTCCAATTTCAACACCCTTCTGAGGTGGAGAGCAGCTGCTAAATCTGATACGGAGGAACTTTCTTACCCAAGTGACCCGGGTTTCTAGAGCTCTCTTGCGATCCGGGCCACAGAACGGTGTTGGTGTTACTTTAACAACCCCTCCTGTCAGTGTTCATTTAATTCAGACATCCTTCGTTCTTGTCTGTTAAAGACTCGTTCTCAGTGGCTTCATGAAGAAAGTGTGACGATATCAGAAAACAGAAATATTCAGAGAGAATTTGAGTCAAAGCCTTTCTTTTATTTGGGTTGAAGGTTTACATTTCAGCAAGACATGGACCAATCAGAGACAGTTCTGACAAGAACGACAGGAGAACCTTCCCAGTGAAGTGTAGATTCATCCAAGAAGACTCAAAGTGAGGAGTCCGAGCACTTTTGGCACTGGGACGATGGTGTGTAGAGGGAAAAACAAAGAATCGATCTTAAGTCTTAAACATAAGATCCTCCAAGAGTTGAACACTTCGTGAATCGGCGGATTCAGTTTTCTCTGTCGACGGTACAGTACTTGACTCTGTATAAATCTTTAGTCGAGTCTGACGGATCAGTGACCTCTGAGAAGAAACAACAAGGTTTACTTTCTATTTTTTCCTTTAGATTTCAATATTGTTCAAAATAAAACTTCAAGTTGTATTGAAAGTGACAACAAGTGTGCTGTTGTGAGGTCACAGCACAGCACACAGTGAACCACATTGAAATTGGACCTCTGCATTTAACCCATGCAAACACCATGCAGCAGTGGGCAGCTATTGAAAGCACCCGGGGAGCAGTGACGGGGATGGTACCTTGCTCAAGGGTACCTCAGGGCAATCTCCTGGTGAGAGACTCGAACCCACAATCTTCTGATGCAGGGGCAACTCCCTCACCACTAGACCACCGCTGCTCCCTTTTGCGCAACATAATTTCATCTTAAGACATTTAAGATTAAAATAGATTTTAAAAATAGGTTTGATGAACTGCTATCATGCTGATCTGAACCAGAGCAAGTCCAGAGGAGGCACAGATCAAGAAGTAAAATCACATGAAATGAAAAATGATCTCGATCGTTCCCTCATTATCAGCTGATTTTGTTGACGTGGGTGGCCTGAACCCTGTGGTTGATGGGGATGGGAAAATTATTCCTAGTACTTTAAAAATAAGGTACTGTAGTTCTTACCTTCTACTTTTAGAATCACCTTCTCATGCGTGTCTGTTAACATTCTTTTCACCCCACCCCGTTTTGTTGACGTGGGTGGCGTGAACCCTGTGGTTGATGGGGATGAACTGGTCATTTCCTTGTGCTCTGAAAAAAAAGAAGGTTCAGTCATTCTAGCAGCTATTCTGCTCTAAGATTTGCCATTTTATTCTCAGACATAACTGTATTTCTTTAATCTGTTGTTGTTTTCACTGTAGCTCAAAGTGAAATTCTTGGAGAATCCCTGCTTTCTTTAGAGAATGATTGGTAAACCTCTAAAGTAGGGTAGCATTTATGGAGATACGTGATATCTACAAAAGCCTGTTATGAAAGCTGACACATACCAACACTGTAAAGACAAACTAAATTACTGTAGTTCTTACCTTCTACTACCTTTAGAATCACCTCATGAAACGTGTCTTTGAGCACTCTGTCCACCCCACACCAGTACGTCCCAGAGTCTGACATCTTCAGGTTGGAGATGGTCACAGTGAAGACCCCGCTGCCTCCATCACGTAATGAAAATCTCCCCCTGGTTGCTGTTTCATGATCCTTTGCAGTTCTGATGAGGACGTCCTCTTCAGTCTCACATTTCTGGTTGCAGAAGTACTTTTCATTGTAATGAGCATGGCTATGAGAACACCTGATCTGGACTCGTCCTCCAACAGGACCCTCCACAGTCAGAGTGAAGTCGATAACGCTGTGTAAAACTGACGGGAGAGGTGTGAGTAACATAAACTTGGAGCAAATTGCAGAACAAAAAGCTCCATTAAATGGAAACACTGAGTCGTACCTGCAAGAGTATGGTACGACAGTATGGGGGCAGCGGTGGCCCAGCGGTTAGGGCGTTGGCCGCATGATCGGAGGATCGGGGGTTCAAACCCCTTCCCAATAGGTTGCCCTGAGGTACCCTTGAGCAAGGTACCGTCCCCATCACTGCTCCCCGGGCGCTTTCAATAGCTGCCCACTGCTGCACGGGTTTGAGTGTGCATGGGTTAAATGCAGAGGTCTGTGGGGCAGCGGTAGCCTAGTGGTTAGAGTTGGCCCTGCATCGGAAGATTGTGGGTTCGATTCCCACCCTAGTGGGTTGCCCTGAGGTACCCTTGAGCAAGGTACCGTCCCCATCACTGCTCCCCGGGCGCTTTCAATAGCTGCCCACTGCTGCACGTGTGTGTATGGGTTAAATGCAGAGGTCCAATTTCGTTGTGGTTCATGTGTGCTGTGCCGTGACCTCGCAATGACAAGGGTTGTCACTTTCACTTTCACTTAAGAGTGAAGATGATGCTCTTCAGAAGAACGCCCATGTTTCTGCTGGCGGGTGAGATGTCTAACCTTGAATGTTGTTGATAAGTGTTTGTGTTTCATAACTCGGTTTGTGGGCAGTTTCTTCTCACTTGCTGTCTTTCACCACCTCTGTTTCTTTTTCTTTCTTACACACTGACAGAGATTAATCAGACCTTCGGCTGAAACATCGCACGTGTGTAGGTTTCAGGATGATCATCTTCACGCCATCTTCAGTCTCTCCTTCCAGAGCTTATATTCGAGTGTCCATGCTGCCGTCTGCAGTCAGCAGAGTCAACACGACAGGCCTCGTTCGGTGGAAGTTGAGCAGGAGCCCTCAGGAGGTCCATAATAACACACAGGAAGAGGAGGTGCTGCATGAGAGTGTTTTACTGAATCTTATTCAGCCCACCAAGTTGCCTTTGTATTCAAGAACCAGACGTCCATCTTGGTAAGAGCTAAATGCCATAAATGTTTGGACACGATTGGACACATTATTGTCATGGTTTCACCCAGTTTCACCATCTTCAGGTCCATCGCTATAACGTTATATATATATATAATATAACGTTGTTTTATTTTTAGATTATTTATATTTTCACAGATGTTAGTGAAAAGGAATGAAATGCATCCTCTGTATTTAACCCACACCGACCAGCAGGGGGCAGCCTTATCGCTGGGAACAGTAATGGTGACGATCCCTTGATCAAGGGTAACTCACAGCAACCTGCTGGTTTGGGATTCGAACCCACAACCTTTCGATCCTGGAGTCTATAACCACTAGACCACAGCTGTCCATATTAAAGAGCACGGTTCAGCTTCACCATGTAGAAATCACAACGTTTATACACATGGTTATAATGAAATTAAAAACAAGAAATAAAGAAAAACTATTGGCAGTTAATTGGTTAATTCACTTTTTCACATTTACACTTTCCATTCCTTTTCTTCAGAGATGTAATTTGATTTCTGAGCATGAGCAGTGCTCTCACTCCTGCTATGGGTCGCAGACTTTTTATTTCCTCTTTCACAATGAATCAGAATGACGTGGCTTCCAGCTGCAGCAGATTCTCAGGCTGGTGTTTTAAAGTGAGGTTTTCAAGCGGCCGGATTGTACAACAAAATTTCTAAAAATAAAAAGATAAAAACTTATTCAAGTTGCAGGTAGGACACTTGCCTTTTATTATCTTTACGTGAATGAAGTTAAGTCTTTGTACTGGGACACAAACACTGCCTGGGTTGCCCTGTGATGCTTGGACAACTGGGTCTCTAACACAGCAGGTCCTGTGGATTGCTCTGGATCTGCAATGGTCCTTGCCGACCAAAGGTTCTCCAAGAAAGGAAAACTTAGGAATCGGTATCAGTTTCATGGGCACCAGCCTTGTTGATTTGGGTTGGGTCCTTCTGATTCGTTCCCACAAAAGGGCGCAAAGCATTCATGCTGGCCCCAGTTTAGAGATGAGAACACTCAGTCATTTTCTGAGCTGCTTGGCCTGCTCAGTGCTACGGGTGGTGTTGGAGTCTATCAAAACTCTCACACAACAAAAGGACAACCCTGGACTGGTGGCCAGTCTATTGCAGGGCAGACACTATCTAAGGGACAATCTCCAGTCTACCTGACGTGCAGGTCTTTGGACGGTGGGAGGAAACCAGATCTGCCTGGGGAAACACACGCAGACGTGGAGAGAACATGTCCACTCCACACAGCGGTCCCAGACTGTCCCACCTGAGAATCAGACCTTCTCACTGGAGATCCTAGGTTTGATTCCTGGGTGGGACGGTCTGGGTTCTTTCTAAGAAAGGAAAGGAAAAATACTGTCTTTACATGATTTGTGTTTATTTTGTCAGTTATGAACATTCAGAGTTTTGAAAATTTATATATATATTAATTCTGTGTGTTAGGCGTTTACGGTGGCCTAGTGGTTGGGCGTTGGCTGGAGGATCGGGGGTTCGAACCCCTTCCCGATAGGTTGTCCTGAGGTACCCTTGAGCAAGGTACCGTCCCCATCACGCTCCTCCCTGCGATGGGCTGGCGACCTGTCCAGGGTGTGTCCCCCGTCCTCGCCCTGTGTGAGCTGGGATGGACTCCAGCACTCCCCCGCGACCGGCAGAAAATGACTGACTGACTGTTAAACGTTTGAAAGTTGATGTGTTTCTACATCTTGCGACTATCTAACGTGTGATAGATCGCCTCCTGCAGGGAATCCATCCTCAGATCCTGATAAAGTCTGGGAACAGAGTCTGGGTCTATGTAGTCTGGTTCCAGATCCGGACTCGGGGCGGGGAACTCATCCAGACAATATGAGTCTATCTCAGGGCTCATGCTGATCACTGCAGCTCCTCTGGGATGTGCTCGTAGATCTGAGGGAGACTCTGACGGAGATGAATTTTTAGTTTCACCGACAGGGCAGGTTCCCCACCCGACACCGGGTTCCATGTTCTCATAGTCATTCTGCAAAGGAAAGTGAGACTTTCAGACTTTAGAATGGGACGCTTGAAAAAAGTGTAGAGCCTGACTGTGTTTTTCTCACGTTGGATTTTATGAAACTAGAAAAGTATGACTTTAAAACGAATCAACAAACATGAATAGGTCAATAATCTCTAAAACGCATCCTCAGAACTTCCCTCCGCTTCTCAAACCTCATCCAGCTGAAGGTGGGACAGACCTCTGGGTGCGGTTTAGGACACAAAAGGACTTCATATCGCCAATGAAAGTTTTTTTCTCTAGAAAGGTCTAGTGTTTAGGGATGAGGCTCCAGGATTGGAAGGCCATGGGTTTGAATCCCAGACCCGTGGGCTGATCTGAGGTACCCTTGATCAAAGTAGCGTCCCCATCACTGCTCCCCAGATCACCATCTGTTTTATTTTCATCGTGGTGTTTTAGAATTTAAAACATGAGACTTACCTCTGCGTTAGATTTCTCTTTTCTGTTGTAGGAGGCAGAAACTGTAGGGTAAAAAAGGCAGGTCCCAATTAGACATGAAGGATTGAATGTCCTCCACTGCCCTGATGACTGGTACCGATATAAGATAACGGTTTATATTGTGCTGTGTGTGTGTGTGTGTGTGTTGAACCTACCTGACAAGTTACAGCTGTTGATCTGTCTGATTACGTGAACCAGACTGAACACGCAAACGAACAGCATCCCCAGACACACCATCGTTATAACGCTCAAGAACATGAAGTGAGATTCTGCAGCGTGAGAAAAGGGAAGAGAGACTGACTGTCACACAGCTGAGCCACACCTGAGCACATCAGGGGGCCCTGATGAGTCTACTCTCACTTTTTTAGCCCGAGGAATAAGTGTAGTGAGTGCTTTAGCCTCACGTTTATGCTCTGATCCGTCCCACAGTGTCACTGAGAAGCTGCTGTCTGTAGTCTGTCTGAGCACGGTGACACTACTGGTCCTTACTGCAGCTTAAAATAAAGGAAAAAACAATTTTCTAGATGTTAGAATGAGATGAATTACTTTTAGATGGTCAGCATGTGAGGTTCTAAACCATAATCTCAAGTCTAAGCCCATGTGACAGCGGTGAGTACTGTCTTAGCATCTGTTTCTGTAAAATAAGATCCAAGTTTGGCTTTGACAGCAAAGCCTTCAGTCGCTTGCATGTGAATCAAAGACATCCCAGTTTCATTTTTACTCATGAGGAACCCGCTGTCTCGTTATTAGTCACTTCGTTCAGAGTGGGACTGTCTCTGAGGATGTACTGTTGTGTACAAAATCAGTCTAATACGAAGGTTCAATGTGAAAACAAAGTGTATTTCTTCTGTAAATACTAAAAACGTTCTCTTTCACCTGAGTTTGGACATTGTAAAGTGCCATAAGGGTCACATTTCCTATTCTAACATCTCAGTTCCAGCAGAAACAGTGACTGTGCATCAGTTTAAGCAACAGACGTCTCTGTAGAAGATGATCTACAATGTCTTCTGATCAGATGTTCCAGTAAAACATGAAGATTTTTAAGAAATGAAGTCCAAATTAAAGAAGATCCCATGTAAGAGCCCTTGTGTTTCTTGTACTACGGCTACTCACCGTCTCTGACGTGGATCCGGACCTCACTGTTAAGGTCTGGAGACATGCTGATGTCCACTCCGCACCAGTACTTCCCCGAATCGTTACTGTGTAGCCTTGAGATGTGTACGGTGAAAAAGTGGGCGCTGGTGTTGTCGTACAAATTGAAGCGTCCTGTTTGAACCCAGCCATTTTTGACGCTTGTCCGAACGAGGTCCTTGCAGGAGAAACCCTCAAGTCTACAGAAATACTTGCCCTGTTTCTCCTTTCCTGGGGGGTAAGGACAATCGACCCGTAAACTCCTTCCCTCGTAGTCGGCGACCTCGGTGTAGTCGGCAGCGCGGCAGGCCCCTATCGGCAGAAACGAGCACAAAACCTCATTAATGTTGTTTCACAATCAACCCTTCCACACCGAGAGCTAACCGTAGTCACCCTCAACAGCTGAAAGAAGACTGATGCTGTTGAAACATTTCAGAAGTTTAGAAAACAGTCACCTAGTAGGAAGACGAGGACTGAGAAGTGGACCATCATGGCTCTGGTGAGCGATAAAGCCCAGATTCGAACATGAAGCTTTGCTTCCCACTTTCATATTCCAGTCACAGCAAAAACACATGACGTGGTTCGAGAGGCTGCCTGTCAAACCGCTAAGGTCAGTCTCATGGACTTGATGAAAACTTAAAGCTATAGGATGGGCATCTGATACGATATAAGACCAAAGGCATCCTGGATTTTCTTCTATGGGTCAGCATTTCTTAAAGGCTTATGGGTTTAGTGTCAGTTTTAGTGTGTCCTCCTTCAGGGGACAAGGGTGTTGGTGGTGGAGCTGTGGGCTCTCAGATCTCCTTTTAGTGAAAGTGACTATCCTTATCCTGCATTCTTGTGAAACGCAGCACAACACAACAAAATTCCATCTCTGCATTTCACCCATACACACATGTGCAGCAGGGGGCAGCTATTGAAAGTGCCCAGGGAGCAGTGACAGGGACAGTACCTTGCTCAAGGGTACCTCGGGGCAACCTACTGGTGACAGAATTGAACCCACAATCTTTCAGTCCGGGGCAACTCCCTCACCACTAGGCCACCGCTGCCCCATACCCCACTTTGAGCTTTGTCCTGGATGGACTGGTGGCCTGTCAGGGGGTTCTTTTGCCCTGGGAGCTCTGGGACAAGCACTGGTCAGGATATGTGGTTAAGAGAATGGACTCAGCAGCAGTGATGGGATGCTGAACACAGTGGAACCCCTCGCTATCTCATAATAGATTAAATTGAATAATGAATATTAAACATAAAGTCTGGTTCTAAAGGGGTTTTATGACAGGAGAGGCCATAGTTGTTCTCAGAAAGACGCAGGAACAACCTGAACATGAGGTGTCACATCCCAAAATTTTCTTCTCACCATATCGTGAATATCCTGCAGTGTATCCATGAGGTTCTATGTTCATTCATGTGGGATCTTTTCTGGGAACCCATGGAAAAACGATGACGTTTTACTAGTTTTAAGTTTTGTGGGCAGCGGTGGCCTTGTGGTTATGGAGTTGGAGAGTATCTCTCAAGCTTCAGGACAGAAAACAGAGTCACCCAAGCCCCCTTTAAAGAGACTGATTTGAGTTTTCATTGGCTCTGTTTACGACCCGGACACTTCGTCTCTTCTGCTACCTTATTTTCCACCAGTTTTGTTTTAACCCTTTAGTTTCCAATTTGGGTTTGGTGGCAGCTTTGGGCCTCTTGGGTCCAAGCCCAGTGTAGCTCTTTGTGTTTGGAGTTGGTCACATGGTAACAGTATGGGTGAAGAACTTGACATCATCTCTTAGTTTAGCAAATCAGAAATTGTATTTTTCACTTCTGATGTACAAAAATATTATTTTTATATGAACAAAAGAACTTTTTTCTTCTCTAGATTTTTGATGGGGCTAGTGTTTGGGCAGGACTTGGGGCTGGAGATGGGGCAACAGTGGCCTAGTGGATAG
Source organism: Hepsetus odoe (assembly GCA_017165825.1). Taxonomy (NCBI): domain Eukaryota; kingdom Metazoa; phylum Chordata; class Actinopteri; order Characiformes; family Hepsetidae; genus Hepsetus; species Hepsetus odoe. The sequence continues at coordinate 22,130,079 of CM029386.1, forward strand.
GGAGTTGGCTCCAGCATCAGAAGGTGATGGGTAAGAATCCCAGACCAGTAGGTTGCCCTGAGGTACCCTTGAGCAAGGTACCATCCCTGTCACTGCTCCCTGGGCACGTTCAATAGCTGCCCCCTGCTGCACGTGTGTGTTAAATGCAGCTTTGTAATTTCGTTGTGATTCACGTTGTGCTGTGCTATGTTTCACAATGACAGGAATAGTCACTTTCACTTTCAGATGGGACTGAAGCTGGAGTTGGGGTTGATGTTGAAGTTGGGGCTTGAGATGGAGCTGGGGCTGAAGCTGGGCCTTGAAATAGGGCTGGAGTCAGAGTCGGCTGAAGAAGGCTGGAGATGGAGCTGGTGAAGCAAATAAACGGGAAAAGCATAGAATCTCATGGAAACTCCACGTCCATCGGGGAGAGTCTTGACATTAGTCTGGATTTACTCTAAAGAAACGTGACGTCTGAGAAACAAGCAGAAGAGCCAGTGGCTTTAGAACAAAGCTCCTTTAGGCCTGTTGCTGCTAATGCTTTAGTTCACTTCCCTTAAACAGGATCAAATGATCTCTTTCATTTGTCCATCCATCTTTCATCTGAGCCAATCAGGGTCAGGGGTGGTGCTGGAGCCTGTTCAGGCATTCATTGGATAAAAGGTGGAGAAACATCGTGGACGTGTCACCAGTGCAACACATTCACAACTAAGGGGGCAGTTTAATGGGAGGAAACTGGAGCCCCTGGAGGAACCCCACACTCCTCACTCCACGCTGTGAGAACTCCTGGGTATCAAACCCACAACCTCCTTACTGTGTGGTGATTTCACTAAACGGTAACTGTTTGTTTATTTCTTTAGAACTTAGTTTAAGTAAAAAGTGATGATCTTCACTGACCAGCTTTAACTCTGACGCTGTTAAAAAAAAAAAAACTCTTCTGAGATGGTGTTGAGAGAGGAAAGGCCTGTGACTTGTCAGTTTGGTTGCTAGGTAACCAGGGGGTGTCTTTCTTTTTCTTTTTTTTTTAAACACTTCCTGTATTCATTTGAGATTTTCTTTAGGTTTCACCTCCGAAGATTCCCATAATTCTGTCTTTGCGTTGTGTGTTTATATGGCAGTGAACAATTCTGCCTCACTCACCCTTAAGTTGCACTTGGGGCAAAAACTGCAGCCTGTTGTTTCATTTAGTTCAGATACCGTGACCATGGAGGGGGTGGGTATTCTCCTGGCACCTCTCGCAGCAAAGTGTGAAAGGTGAGGTTGAGGCATTATACTAAAGCTAACCACTTCCACCGGCATTAGCTTTCAACTCTACGCACCATTCAGCAGACAAGAGCGACAAAGGTAAGAGTGATGCTTCATGGTTTTTGCTCATTTCGGTTAATGACTGTTTAGGCTGGAGCCTGTCCCAGCAAAAGAGTGTGAAATCTGGGGTGACTCCCTTGACATGTTGCCAGTTCATTATCAAGCAGAAGAACCTTTAAAAACACAGAAAAAGTGTCATGTTGTCAAGTGTCACCACTTCAGTGACTCTACCAGGAAGAGGGTTTAGAATTTTGGCCAACAGGATCGTTAAATTCACTGCATGCTCTCCACGTCAAACCAGCATCCTTCTTTAATTTCCTGTAATGTTAAAGGGGTTTCAACAGGCAACCACACTCGAACGGCTTCCATTTATGTGTTTAAGTGAAGCAGATTGCTATCTTTTTTCAGAATTCACATCGAGTGGGAGCATTGGTTAAACACAGAGGAAGCTTTACAGCATGGTACTGTGCTGTGTGTCTACGATGGCTTAGTTACTTTCAGTTTAAAACCTAAAATAAAAATGGACTGCGTAGCTGGAGCCAGTGCTACTTAATCAATAAGACAGCCATGGAAAATGTTCCCATTATGTTCCCTAACGACAGGTACCGAAGGCGTTCCCTTAAAGAAGTCAACCCAGAGACAGTATAGTACCTTTTGTTTTCTGGGAGGATGGCATCTGTTCTGTCCCAGTATCTCCTGTTCCTCGTTCTCCTCACGGCAGGTCAGTAAAAGCAAAGAGTGAACAAACTCTTTACGATCACAAAATTGGCTATCTAGAACCCTAATTCAGGACTTCTCAGGTCATGAAAACTTGGATTGTTGGTGTTTTTGCCATAGCTGATACTGAATAACCTCTTGATTAAGCTATACATGGACACGTTTTCTATCAGTGTCTGTTAGAACGTCCTAAGTAAGCCTGTCCACCTACTCACTTATTCATGTTCCTGAAACTGAAGCAGCACAGCACTGTGTGTATGATATAGTTCCATCAATCTTCAGTGTATCCTCCCACTCAAACACCAGACCAGCTTTACCATCACCTGCAGCTTCTAATGGTCATCTTTTTAGATGTTTAGACTGACTGGACTTGAATTCACACTTATTTGTATCTACTTGTATCTCCTTATAAGCAGAGGTCGCTTTAGTTGGAGTGAAAGTGAAAGGGACGACTTGTGAAACACAGCACAACACACAGTGAAACCCAATGAAATGCAGCTTCTGCTTTTCACCCACATTCATCGTGCTGCAGGGGTCAGCTACTAAAAGCTCCCGGGGAGCAGTGATGGTACCTTGCTCAACCTACCGGTCTGGGATTCGAACCCACAATATTCTGATTTAGGCCTAAACACCAGGCCACCACTGCCACTGATTTCTCTGGATTTAAACCAAACACACCATGCAGCAGGGGGCAGCTATGTTCAGCATCCGGGGAGCAGTTATGGGGCAGTACCTTGCTCAAGACTACCTCAGGGCAACCTACTAGTCTGGGATTCATACCCATGACCTTCCGATCCTGGGGCCAACTCCCTAACCAGTAGGCCACCACTGCCCAGTAACAGCATACTAAAGTATGTACTTAAGTATGTATCAATTACGGGGCAGTGGTGGCCTAGTGGTTCGGGCGTTGGCCACATGATTGGAGGACCTTCCCAATAGGTTGCCCTGAGGTACCCTTGAGCAAGGTGCCGTCCCTTTCACGCTGCCCCCTTCGATGGGCTGGCGACCTGTCCAGGGTGTGTGAACCTGGGACCATAGGTCCATAGGCGAGTACCCTAGCACTACCCTACCCCATCCTTAGGTATTGGCACAGCAGATCATCCGTCTCCATCTCTTCCTGTCCTCTGCATCTTCCTCGTTCACAACTGCATGTCCTCCCTCACCACATCCATAAACCTCCTCCTTGTCCTTCTGCTTCTCTTCATACAGGTCCATCCTCAACATCCTTCTCCTGATCTAATCCTCGTCTCTCTTCTCGACATGTCCAAACCAATGCAATCTTAATTTTCTAACATCGTCTCCAATTCATCCTGCTTCACTCATAACAGCATGAGTCCTTTTCTGATTTTCTAATTTACCTCTAATTTAAAGTGTTACCCATTTTAGTTTGTAACGTATAGTAGATCTGTGATGTCTTTAAGTTCTTGTGCTCGAGGAACATCATAACCTAAGATTTATTGGAATTGTTTGTGTTGAATCTGCATAATAATCAGCATTTCTTTCAGTTTTTAAGTGATTTATTCATTTAAATTCTAAAGCAAAATTCCTCATTTTGACACATAGCTTGTTCCATTTTGTACTTTTTGATTTTGATTATATGAATTGCACTGCTAACTTTGTTTCTTCATCTTTGCTGACACTCTGCAGGAGCTGGTTCTGCTCAGACAAAGAACATCAGTGTCGCTCCTCTAAAAAGATGTGCTTTGAATGGATCATCTGTGGGTATGAAGAGATCTCGGTGTTTAACGAGGTTATTTCAGTCTGAAAACAGGGTCGACTCCTAGATATTTCTGATTAATATCCAGCAGATCAGCGCTGATGATCTGATTGGATTGTTAGGAGGAGGAGGCTTTAAGATGATTTGGGTAGACTGCTCATAAATATAATCTGACTTTGAAGAAAAGCATCCTGAGAAGCTTCCTCCTGTTTCCAGAGCTCCAGGTGAAGATGTCAGGGAGAGTGGTGGAGGGAAAACCAACCAACCTGACCTGTGCAGCTACCTGCTTTCTTACTAATCCAACATTTATCTGGTATAAAGACGGACGTCCTTTAACGACAGAGACCAGGAAGAACCAGCTCCACCTGCCGGCCGTCAGCAGGGAGCAGGCAGGAAGTTACAGCTGCTCTGTAAGAGGACACAACGTAACATCTCCAGCTGAAATTCTCAGGGTTAGATGTGAGTATTTTAATGAGCTAAACTTAAGGAAAGAATATTCTTCTAATAAAAAAAGTGTTTTCTAAGGTATTTTAGTAATGATCATATTATAACTTTAACTATATTATAACTTAATATATTTTCCACATTTTGTTTTGTAAAATGAATTAGAAAAAGGAATCGTATCAAATAAAGCAAGCAAAAAAGTAGAAACTACTTTTTTTAAAGTAATGTGATAATAAAGGGTAGGAAATAGATTATAGTGAAAGTGAGCCTTAAAACAAACAAACAAACAAACAAAAGAAGTGTCGGTCATCTTGGTGCACTATAAAAGAAAATAATAATCTGATTGCACTTTCTTGATTATCTTGGGTTCTCCATTTTGAGAGAGTTCTAGTGAGAGAAAAATGTTATATATTTCTAAATTTGAGTTTATTATTGAGGTTCATAACTGCCCTCATTTGGTGCCTTGACTCTTTGTTGAATGTTTCAGCTGTGGATAAATTCCTCCGTGTAAAATCACATGGCTACAGTTAAAAAAGTGCCGTTTAGACTCTTGTGCGAGAACATTGCAGAAAAAATAATTACTTTTTAGTCACAGTTACTTTAAATACTTTTTTAGTAACAGGAGTTAAAAAAAACTCCTTTGCCCCCTTTCTTTGAGGACAGATCCTCCAAAGAATGTCTCAGCGTCCATCAGTCCTTCTGGTAAAATAATGGAGGGAGGTTCAGTAACTCTGACCTGCAGCAGTGATGGAAACCCACCTGTGAAGATCTACACCTGGTTTAAAGGATTAACACCAGTAGGAAAAAGACAAACCTACAACTTTCCCAACATGAGCTCTGAGGACAGTGGACAATACACATGCCAGAGTTGTAATGAACATGGAGCGAGAAACTCCACTGCTGTCCAGTTAAATGTCCTCTGTAAGTTGAAGATACTTTATGGGCTTCAGGTTTGGTCAAACTCTGAGTTTTTCTAAATATAAAAGACAGTCTTCGAATAAAAGACTATCAATGAAAACCTGATTTCCAGTAAGGCTTCAAACTTTTTCATCTTGTTTAATTCTCAGATTCTCCAAAGAGTGTCTCAGTGTCCATCAGTCCCTCTGGTGGAACAGTGGAGAACAGTTCAGTGACTCTGACCTGCAGCAGTGATGGAAACCCACCTGTGGAGTGTCACTGGTTTAAAGGAACATCATTTTTAGCAAGAGGACAGATCTTCACTCTGAACCAGATCAGCTCTGGGAACAGTGGAGAATACAAGTGCAAGTGCATGAATGAACATGGATGGAGATACTCTACTGCTCAAACTCTGGATGTTCAGTGTAAGTCTGTGTTCAGATGTTCTAGTTTTCTGTTCTGTATTAATGTATTGTTTATATGATTAATCACTGACTGTACTGGTCTCTGACTTCTAGATCCTCCAAAGAACATCTCAGTGTCCCTCAGTCCTTCTGAAATAATGGTGGGAGGTTCAGTGACTCTGACCTGCAGCAGTGATGGAAACCCACCTGTGCAGAACTACGCCTGGTTTAAAGAAGGTGGAGCTTCACCTGTAGGATCTGGACACACTTTTATCATCATCGGTGTCACTGCTGAAGACAAAGGGTGGTACAGCTGTGAAGCCTGGAATGGGGTCGGAAAGCAGAAATCTGCAGCTACATATCTTCATCCAGGTTGTGCTTAAATGTAACATTTATGTCTGAATTTGTGCTTGTGATTCATATTATCCCTGAAGAAGTGGGTGACTTAAGGAAGAGGCACAAGCTGATGCGTGTAACAGGATTTATGTCTTATTTTTAGTGCGCAGTTACACGGCTTTCTATGTGGGACTGTCCTGTTGTGGGACTTTGATCTTTCTCTGCATCATCTTCTTCGTCAACTGTTGCTGTAGAAAGAAAGTTCAGGTGAGCATCTGAAGGAGCTTCTGAGCTGCATTTTTGACTCCATGTGTAGTTGCACAGTCCAATAGAGTCACAGAGCTTTCTGCTGGTCTTTTGCAGAGTAGGAGCTGAAGATTCTTAGACCCAACATTGGGTCTAAAATCTAATTTTATTAAATTAAAACCTCTGTGAGGTGTAAAAATAATTGGTTGCCTAATAGAATGCAATAAAAGCAAATGGGAATTGTTTCTTGTGACAGTTTTGTCAACTTTGATGGTCCGAAGCATGGTCCCAAAGCAAAATTGTCAAAAACTGATGACCCTCAAAGCTAAGGCACACTACCACAGGACTAGAGTTACTAGCAGCCAAATTTAGAAACATCAGAATCACAAGTGATCCAGCAATCCACTGCAAGACTGAAATCTAAAATGAGGATGGAATGGTCGTCAGGTTGAAATGTCCAGAGGACACCTTTACATGAACTTCATTTGCTGATTGGATCATCTGGGGCAGCAGAGCCAGCAGGATCTGAAGGTTATAGATTCGAATCTAAGACCAGTAGGTTGCCCTGAGGTACCTTGAGCAAGGTACCATCACCAGCACACCAGTGCTGGATATGGCTGCCCCCTGCTGGATGGTGTGTGTGTTTGTTTGCATTTCACTGTGTTCAAAATGACTAATAGCTTCAGCATCTTTCCTCTGGTGACCTCTGGTGGCTGGAACAGCCATCTACTGAGCATGAACTTGACTGGGAACAGTTCCGCCTCTAGTGGACATTACAGGCATTACAGCCACTTTATGTTGCTCATTGGTATAAAATCAATTAATTTAGGTTTTCACTCAGATCCAAACCTGGTGGTGACCATCTGTAAAGGAAAGAATGATTTCTGTACTCATTTTTCTGTTCACTTGTCTTTAATGTTCTTATTTCATTTAATCCTCTTTTTCAGCAAATGTTCATCTTTATAATGGACATCTAACACATTTAAGCTGCTTTTTCTCAATTCCTCTAGAATGAATCCCACCATCCTGCTGTCAATGTGTATGTCGATCCTGGCTGTGGGTCTAAATCCTTTGAAGAAGTTCCTCCTCTGACTTTCGTAAGTGATTCTTCAAAAAGAGGGGATTCAGTATAAAAGTGATGCTCTGTAGGTTTTTATGAAAACGCGAGAACCTTTGGAGCAACGCCTGCCTGGGTGCTGTGTTGATCACTGTTCTATGGAAAGCTAATTGGGTTAAAGTTGCTTTAATTTTGCCGATGTTTTGAAGCTCCTCCTCGGTTCCTGGGTCAGATCTGTGGACTGATGGTGTTTGTTGTTGTATTGGGTGAAATGTGTGGAGCGCTGAGCTCCTCCTTGCTGTTTTCCTCAGGCTGCACTGCAGAAGTCTGAGATGTCTATCGACCTGCACACTGATGAAGGTGCTGCACATGCCGATGAAGGTGTTCATGATGCCTATAAGTTCCTCCCTGATTCTTCACTTGATGACACTTACATCATCCCCATCAGCCTCAAGCCTGATCAGTCTGATCAGATTTACGCCGTGAGTGACACCAGCCACCAGTCCTGAACCCCCCGTCCTCATATCATTTCCCCATCCATCCATCCATCCGTCCATCATGTTTTATTAGATTGTCTTTTGTTTCTTTCTCCTTTTCTCACTTTTTCCACCCCTGTTCTGTTCTTACAGAATGTTCACGCTGGTTGTGCCTCTGATAATGGATCTGCTGAATATGAAAATGTGAGTTATTGACACTGTGTGCTGATAAACATCTGAACTGTGCTCTGATTGGTCAGTGCAGGTGATTTATGTAAATATACAGAAGAACAGTCCTGCAGGCGATCACTGCAAATCCAGTCTTCTTTCTCTGCTTCCAGGTTGGCTTGAAACAGAAGCTCAGCTGAAGATCACGGGTTGTTATGAAATGTTAGGTAACATAACATTTCCTGCTGTCTGATGTCATTATCTCTCTTCTCACATTTAACTCTTTTAAAGCTGTGCTCTTCCGTCCTAGTGTAAGTTTGCTTGCAGATTTTTTGGAAAATTTTGCCTTCTGTAATAAACTGACTCCTCAGAAACGTTCACACACAGGAATCATTATTTTAACATTCATTACATTTTTGACATTCTGGTGCCTTCAAAAGTTCTACCTCCATGTTCTTTCATTATGGTCAGATTTTGTGAAGCGTTCGCCAGATCAGCCAGAAAGGATCTACAATTAAATATTCCGTTTTATTTTTTACATTTTTGAAAGGAAACACTCTGGGAATTAAATTTCATTTGTATTGAAACAGTTGACCTACGTAAGTTCAGAAAATGCAGCAGGTCAGTTAAAGGAGAAAATTCAAAGGTCAAATTCTCTTCAAAGTGGTCATCACTTTAAATCCAGCCCTACAATAAAGACCTGATGATGGAATTAAATGACTGCACCAAAAATTTTCCCATTTTGATGATGATGATGAGGAGGAGGAGGAAGAGGAGGATCATGATGATGATGATGATGAATCACACACTTAAGTAAGTGCTTTTTTGCTTGAAGAGCACAATGGGAACACCAAGAAAAGAAACCAAACAGGGATGACAGGGTGTGTGTGGGTGTGTATGGACGGTTAACTCTTAGATCATTGTCCAGACTGTCCATGTCAGTGTCCTTGCGTCACACAGCACAGCTCTGCTGTGGTACAATGGTCTGAAATCATCGCTGTAGAGCTTTTTCTAGAACTTCACATCAGTGGAAACTGTAGTTGTGGGTAGTGGCCCTAAGGGACCACTTCTTCATAACTGATGACATGACTGATGAATTCAGTTTGAATCTTTATCATTAGCCCTCGTATGTTAAGGGTCCTACATCAGTTGCTTCAGTGAGACACAGCTGTAGATGCAGAGAAGGAAACCGTTGACCCATTGGTCAGCTTTCTAAGTGTATCAGGCCTGCGTCAGGTTCAAACTTCACACTGAGGTTCTGACTCCATCCAGGAGATTGGACGGAGTTCTGAGGAGTTTAGAGGACAGGTCAAATGTCTGGCATGTCTGCCGCTGGTTTAGAAGTTGGCCTGGATGTGAAAAAGTACAGCTGTTTTTAAGCTTGAATGGAAAGATCGACACTTGGACAGCCTGCCTGAATATATTCAATTATGTGGATTTGTCAAATCTTGGAAGGAAACTGGACAAATCACATTAGACTTTAATTACATTTACCCGCACTGGACTACAGTCTCCTCCCGAACCTCCACTCAGTCTGCCCGACTGGCCAGCGATGCTGTCATTATTTTCAAATTTCTCAAGTCGTTGCATGTTTGACTGGTAAGAAGTTGTGACGTCAATGAAGAAGTCAGGATTCTTCCTCTAAATGTGGCTTGGACTTATTTTGGGACAAGATTGCGTGTCCGAGCTCATGGCCAATGAAAAACCTTCATTGCAGTTCTAGTCCAATCCAATCTAATCTAATCAAATCAAACATGATCACTCATTATTATGCTTTCCATCTTAGGGCAGTCCTGGTCTCTAGCCTGACATGTCTTCTTGCTGGTGAGGTCATCAAAGTGCAGGACTGGGGACTTTTGGGGATTTGCAATGAAAGAAGATTCAGGCCCTTATTCAGTTAAATACATCTTTTTTGTAAGTGTTGTAATAGTCGCAGACGTAGTCACTGATGAAATCTAATAACCTCACTGAGGGAAGTCACGACCACTATGAAAAAGTGGGAGGTGAGCAAGGTTTTCCCCTCCTGCACCCCTGGCAGAATTGCCCTTGGGCATGGCCCTTAACCCATTGGCTGCCCCTGGGTGCAGGTTTTGCAGCCCCCTGCTCCTGGAGTGTGTGTTCCCCACCGGTGTGTGTGGGGTGGTTACGTTAAGAGGACAATTTCTTTACACGCTGAGTGCAAAATATCCTTTCGCTTAAGGGGACGAGAACAGAGAACACTTTCGGCAAGTGTCTGCTTTTTTTCCCCTCTAAGTGGAAGTTAAACTGTGAGAGAAGAATTGCTCAATAAGTCCCAGTGAGTCAAAAAAAAAAGAAAAGAAAAGAAAAGAAAAGAAAAGGGGAACTGCATGTCAGGCGAACTCGTAACCACCATGGTCGGTTATCCCTCCGCTTTGTGTTTGCATTAATACATGCACACAAAGTTGTGTGTTAATACAAAGACGTTGACCGAGCAGGTAAGTCCTCTGAACTGACCTGGGAGCAGCTTTGATCGAGAGGATTGTGGGACAAACAGCCAAGGAGGACAAGAGGAAGTGAAAGAGTCAAAACATCTCCTCCGGATTTTCATACAGCGGTGTCTGGCAGAACGTCCTGTCATGGTAGGTCACTCTTGTCCTCTGAAGATTTACAGTTTTAGATTTCTCTCATGGATTTAAAGAGTTCAGATCAATCTGCTCATTGGTTTTGATTGTTTAATGGTTTTAGTGGTTTTGTTGACACTGTTACCCCTGCTGGGCAGATTTTTATGCCATTTGTGGATGTTCAGTCATGTGACTGTGTGAACCCACTGTATATCCAACCTTCCTGTGAACATAAGGTTTTTACATTTGCAGATGGCGATCACTCTCCTGCTGTGGCTGTTACTTCAGCTGAGCACTCTGGATGGAGCTCTGGGTGAGCGCTGTGTCTTGTTTGCTGGTTTACTCCCTCAATGAACTGTATATATATCGATATATATATAGTTTCATATGAAGCCGTATAATAGCTCGTTTGTTTACATATGTTAAACTGAACTGCTATATTTCGCACTATTGATTAGGGTTGCCAGATTGGGCAACATTCAAATATAATTTCCAACAATAACAAAAACAAATTATACCATTGTTATTGTTGTTGTTGTTGTTATTGTAGCATTTTTATTATTAAGAAAATGTAAAAAAAGAAGCTATTACTGTTCAAATACTCACAAAAGGATAAATAATTAATGTGTTAAAAGTAATACTACATGTGTGACTAATAAAATGTAAAAAATGTTTATAATCAGTAGTGCAATAGTTATAATTGTTATTATTACTGCTTATATAATCTGGAGTATTGGTATTATTGCTATATTTGTATTATCCTGGAAATTTACAGTCCTGTGCATAAGTTTTATTCAGTTGTGTAAAATGCTGTAAACAGAACGCTTTCAGAAATGGAAGTGTTGATCATTTATTTTCATCAATCAGCAAAATGCAGTGAATGAACAAAAGAGAATCTAAATCAGATCAATATTTGGTGTGACCACCCTTTGCCTTCAAAACAGCATCAGTTCTTCTAGGTACACTCGCGCACGGTTTTTGAAGGAACTCGGCCGGTCGGTCGTTCCACACGTCTTGGAGAACTGAGCACAGATCTTCTGTGGATGTAGCTTCCTCACATCCTTCTGTCTCTTCATGTGATCCAGACACACTGGATGATGTGGAGATCAGGGCTCTGTGGGGCCAGAAGAACTGATGCTGCTCTGAAGGTAAAAGGTAGAAACACCAGATATTGATCTGATCTAGATTTTTCTTTTGTTCCTCACTTTGCATTTTGTAAATTGATCAAAATAAACGATCATTATTGATATTTCTGAAAGCGTTCTTTATTTAGAGAATTTATATCACACCTGGCTAAAACTTTTGCACAGTGCTGTATATTAAAGAAAAATTTAAATATATGTGGTCCAAATACATGGTCCAGATCGGATGTCCATTGTAGAAGCATCTGGTGGTCAACAGGGGTCAGTATGGACACTCTGACTGCTCTTCAGCTCCATATACAGCTCCACTGTGTGTGGAGAACCTTTCAGGAGTTTGTGCTTCTGGGGGACTTCATTCCCCACATCAGTGATCCTTGGGTGCCTGTCTCTGGTTTACTGGTTGTCCTTTTTTGGAGCACTTTTGGTTGCTCCATGTTTTTGGCCGCTGTATGCTGAGAACAGGCTACAAGGCCAGGGAGGTTGAAGTGCTGACTTAGTTGTCTGGCAACCAGAGGCTCTTGGTTCAGATCTTTACACTCTTTTTCCTGCCTTCAGCACATCAACTTCAAGAACGGTTGGTTCACTTGGTACAAAGATCCAAACCTTCAGATCAGTTTCAGCGATCAGTGTCACCTGCTGGTGGATTTAATGTTTTGGCTTATTGGTGTATATTCTTAATACAGTCAGTCAGTCAGTCATTTTCTGCCGCTTGTCCCAAGCGGGGTCACGGGGGAGTGCTGGAGTCCATCCCAGCTCACACAGGGCGAAGGACGGGGGACACTATTCTTAATACAAATCAGTTTAAATGAACTGCATAATAATAATTATTGTTGGAATTACTTCAGTCTGTTGTTTATGCATTTATGCAGTTGTGAAGCACTGCAAAATTACTTCTTCCTGTTTCTCTGATTGTTTCATTTCTTCATATTTCAGGAGCTTCTGAAGGCGGGTGGAGTGTGACATACCACCGATATGAAATATGTGCTTTTAAAGGGTCCACAGTTCGGATTCACAGCGATTATAAACATCCATCTCACCTCAGTGGTGTGAAGAAGTTTTGGGTTATAAATCCTAATAAGGGTGTAGAAGGTCTTGACCTGCGTGAGGATCCAGGTTATTCAGGCAGAGTCGAGTATTTAGAAGGTGAAAAGAAGATTTTCTCTCTCAAACTGAAGAACGTGACAAAGAAGGACGAGAACATGTTCTGTGTCAGAATCATAAGCAATTCACCAAAAGAAAAGATGTTAGGCTTTCCAGGAGTGAAGCTCAGAGTCACAGGTTAGTCATATCTTATTTGTTGACACCGAATGCATGAGTGTTCTTTCGTTTGTCCTAATTTACTTTAATTTTGTATTTTATTTGTGTTACGTTCATACCACCCTGAGAACCCTCGGTTCTCTGACCTCACCAGCTAAGCAGGGTCAGGCCTGGTTCGTACTTGGATGGAAGACTGCCTGGGATACCAGATGCTGTAAGCTTGAGGCAGTTGTGGTCTAATGGTCAGGGATTCGGCCCAGGATCGGAAGGTCGTGGGTTTGAATCCTGAATCATTAAGATTCTCTGAGCAAGGTGTTGACTTTTATTTTTTTTCAGAGGCTTGCTTTTGCTCGTCTCTCCTGATGTTCTGCATCTTCCTCTCTCTCAGATCTGAGGGTGAACTTCTCTGAACGTGTTTCGGAGGGAAATACGACACTCCTGACGTGTACGACCACCTGCAGTCTGGCCAACACAACAGTCTTCATCTGGTATAAAGACGGACGGCCAGTAAAAACCGCAGATGAAGGAAAGAACTTTCTCTCCCTCCGGCCGACAAGGATAGAAGATGCAGGAAGTTACAGCTGTGCTGTGAAAGGAAATGAACATCTTCCATCTCCTGCCGTCACTCTCAACGTTAGACGTGAGTATCTGTCAGATGTGAGGAGCTGTTCTCAAAAGAGAAGATTTTCCAAGAGCCTTGTGAAGGTAGAGAGATGCTCTGTACTGAGAGCATTTGGGAAGCTTGTTCCTTCATCGGAGAACCAAGAATGAGAACATTGTGGACTGAGATTGTGTGAAGGGATGATGATACCAGAAGATGTTACTTAGAGGAGCATAATGAAGGAGAAGGAGTATAAGCCTGAGTTAAAACAGCTGAAGTCACTCTGCCTGCATTAGTGACTTAAATTTGATTCATGGGTAACGTTCAGCCAGTGGAGGTCAGTGAGGGGGAATGACATGAACCCTGACCTAACACTCCATTCTGGACCATCTGAAGATGTTTTAGTCTGTTAAGGCCTGATTTTCCTTATGCTGGAAAGAGGAAGCCACACGACAGGGAGCATATTTTGGATTTATTTCAAATGTAAACATATAGAGGACATTTTAACCAGTCAGAAACTGTTGTCATGTTTCTTTATCTAATAAAGGCCGACCAAAGAACCCAACATAAGTGATTACACATCATAAACCCTCACTGTCCTCCTAAATCTTTAGATCCTCCAAAGAACACCTCAGTGTCCATCAGTCCTTCTGCTGAAATGGTGGAGGGAGGTTCAGTGACTCTGACCTGCAGCAGCAATGGAAACCCACCTGTGCAGAACTACACCTGGTTTAAGGAAAAGCAAACTGTTGGAAGAGGAAAGATCTACACCATTTCTAACTTCAGCTCTGAGAAGGCTGGAGAATACAAGTGCAAGTCCAGCAACTCAGAGGGACACCAGTACTCCAAAGGAGTAACCCTGAATGTTGCTGGTAAGGGAAATGTGTTTGGTGAATACTTAAAGTGCTTAAATGCATCTTCCTTCTTCAAACTGACCTCTGGACATGTCCAAACCAACGCAACCTGCTTCTCTGTGTCTCCAAAATGTCCATTCTGAGCTGTCCCTCTAATATACTATATACTAATATACTAATATATTTCTAATCCTGTCCATAGTCGCCACACCCGATGAACACCTCAGCATCTTTAGCTCTGACGCCTCCAGCTCCGCCTCCTGTCTTTTCTTCAGTGCCACCGTCTCCAACCCGTACAACATAGCTGGTCTCACTACCGTCCTGTAAACCTTCCCTTTCACTCTCGCTGGAACCCGTCTGTCACAGATCACTCCAGCCACTCTTCTCCACCCATTCCAACCTGCCTGCACTCTCTTCTTCACCTCTCTTCCACACTCGCCGTTACACTGAACTGTTGATCTCAAGTATTTATTTTTCTCCATCTGTCTACACTACTTCCTTCAATTCTCCCTTTCATTCTTCATCTCTCCAGGTTCTCCCTAAGGTGCTCCCTACTCTCACTACAGATCACAATATCTTCAGCAAACATCATCTTCCACAAACTCATCACCCTCCCTGACACCCTCTTCACCTCCAAAACACTCTCCACATACTCTTTCCTCAGGATAACTCCTCCCCCATTCCTCCTTCCATCCACACCATGGTAGAACAGTTTAAACCCTCCTCCAGTACACCTGTTTATATATTTGAGTATATTTGTGTATTTAACACATACATTTTTTACCTGTACCGTCCCCAGCACTGCTCCCCGGGTGCTGGATATTGCTGCCCCCTGCTGCACGGTGTGTGGGTTAAAAGCAGAGGTTGGATTTGGTTGTGTTTCACTGTGTGCTTTGCTGTGTTTCATAAATGTTCACTTTCACTTTCTCTTCAGCTGGGCGGAGCAGTAAAGCAGTGATTGGAGTCGTTGTCTGTTGCTTGATCTTGTTTTCTGCCGCCCTTTTGATTTTCCTGAGGTAAGCTCCAGAGTTGACCTTCACATGCAAAGTATGAAATCCTCATTTACTTTATTAATTTGTTGATTTTCAGTGAAATTCCTACAAAAGGACTTTAAATTGGTTTAAACTGTATCTAAACGTGCGTCACAAACAGCATAAAAAGTGAAATGTATCCATTCTCATGATGATCGTCCTTTTTAACTGCTTATACTTAAATCGGTGAAGCTGTAACTTTCTGAAAAAGTCCATTTTTTTTTCAACAGGTGGAAGAAAGCAAGCTGGTCTGAGGGTCACATTTTTAAGAAGGTACGTCAGTCTGTGCTTCAAGATTTAGACATGACAACCAAAGATAGATCAGCACTGTGAAAACAAAATTCAACACAGCTGGGGAAATCTTTTGTGACAGAGATGATATGTAACAACAAAGCCACAGTTTAATGAACATAATCCAGCAGTAGTCTGTGGTCTAGACTGGGATCGGCAGGCTGTGGGTTCGAATCCCAGACCAGTAGGTTGCCCTGATGTGGCTTTGAGCTTTAAATTGCTGCCCCCTGCTGGACGGTAAGTGTGGGTGAACAGCAGAAGTTGAATTTTGTTGTGGTTCACTGATGGTTGTCATGTTTCACAATGACAAAATTACTCACTTTCACTTTCACTTAATCCAAACCTGGTTAATTAGCATCGTTTCGAAAGTGAAGATACTTTTGAATCAGCATTAGACTATAACGTTAACCCGTGTCTTCAAGACTTGCCCTTCCTCTTCTGTAGGACAGTGTCAACAGCAAGACGGTTACCCAAACAGCCAATCCAGAGGGCGGTCACTATGCCAACATCGTGCAGCAGAGGACCGAGAGCTTTGCACTGAAATCTGCTTCAGTACAATCAGAGGTTCAGTACGCCACTGTCCAACACCGTCCTGATAAACAGGAAGTGGAGGCTCAGGAGGAGGACGTTCCGTATGCTTGTGTCACTTTTAAACCTTCACCCAGGTAGAGGAGAACTTCATATTCAGTGTTCTCACATCTCTCACTCTTCCTCATAATGCAGCTGTTTTAATGTTAAAACCTCACTTCACAGATACGCACCGGTGGAGAACCCCTCCGTGATCTACAGCGCCATCAGATCTCAGCTTCCTGGAAGGCAATTTCCTGCTCATGAGTTTAGGATCCAGTCTTAATTCGGGTGAAAGGAACTGGAATATTTGTTGAGGTGGGGTTTAGTAAGTAGCCAAGTTCCCACAGGGTCACTTTTCGGTCACTTTTCTCTATAAATATCCCACTGCAAAACCACTGCAAGTGATAGTGTGCGGTGATAAATGAGTAGTGAAAGTGTGCAGTGATGAATGTAAAGTGATAGTTGTTGGTAAAAAAATGTGTGGTGATAGTGTGTGGTGATAGTGTGTGGTGATAAATGTGTGGTGATAAATGTGTGGTGATAGTTTAGTGGTTATATTGTGTGGTGATAATGTGTGGTGATAGTGTGTAGTGATAGTGTGTGGTGATAGCGTGTGGTGATAGTGTGTGGTGATAGTGTGTAGTGATAGTGTGTGGTGATAGTGTGTGGTGATAAATGTGTGGTGATAGTGTGTGGTGATAGTGTGTGGTGATAGTTTAGTGGTTATATTGTGTGGTGATAGTGTGTGGTGATAGTGTGTGGTGATAGTGTGTAGTGATAGTGTGTGGTGATAGTGTGTGGTGATAATGTGTGGTGATAGTTTAGTGGTTATATTGTGTGGTGATAATGTGTGGTGATAGTATGTGGTGATAGTGTGTGGTGGTGACTGTGTGTGGTGACAGTGTGTGGTGATAGTTTAGTGGTTATATTGTGTGGTGATAGTGTGTGATGACAGTGTGTGGTGATAGTGTGGTGTGGTGATAGTGTGTGGTGGTGATAGTGTGGTGTGGTGATAGTGTATGGTGATAGTGTGTGGTGATAGTGTGTGATGACAGTGTGTGGTGATAGTGTGTGATGACAGTGTGTGGTGATAGTGTGTGATGACAGTGTGTGGTGATAGTGTGTGGTGGTGATAGTGTATGGTGATAGTGTGTGGTGATAGTGTGTGATGACAGTGTGTGGTGATAGTGTGTGGTGGTGATAGTGTATGGTGGTGATAGTGTGTGGTGATAGTGTGTGGTGACAGTGTGTGGTGATCGACTGAATGATTGTAGTTACACAAGGAGAAACGAGGCCTGGGCACTGACTCGGCTCGTCACCGAAGGATTGCGTAATGGCTGTAATGTTGCGTAATGTTGAGTTTAAAAATACATTTTCATTCGCCCCAGAATAAACGAATGAAACCTAATGCTAATTACAGCAGGAGGTGATTTTATGGATCTCTGAGCTCGTTTCCATCTTTTCAATCCTCTGATCTTCATCCAGGTCCTGTTTGGACCAATCAGAGCGCTGGCTGTTAAACCGGGTCTGATTGAACTGAACTTCCTGTAAAACCTGCAGGAGAACCTGTGCTCTTTTCATCAACTTAAAAATATCACGAGCTCATCTTTTAGCTTTTACATTCGCAGCTCCAGGTATTATCCAAATAAAAGGTTTTATGACTTTTGCACAGTTCTGCTCATGAATAATTCAATCCAGAATGCTGTTTATCCGCCAGCTTGTACGTTTCTCTAATAAAAGTGATATCACTCCCGAAACAGCCGTGACGTCTCGTCTAACCACCGAAAATAAGTTTTTTTACAGCAGTTTGCGAACATGTTTATTTGTTAGCGACTCTAAGATCTGTTGGATCTGTTAGAAGCTTGGTAAGACCTTAAAAAAGCTTCGATCCAAAAAACGTCTAATAAAATAAATCATTTTAGAGGGCTGGCCTGAATGGACCCATTCCTAATAAACGCCACTTTATTTATATTAGATTGTAGCACCGTTATTCAGTTCCTGATGTGACTATTCCTGTCATTGTGAAATGCACCACAGCACACAGGGGGCAGCTATTGAAAGCACCCGGGGAGCAGTTGTGGGGACGGTACCTTGATCAAGGGTACATCAGTGAAACCTACTGGTAAGGGGCAGCGGTGGCCTAGCGGTTCAGGAGTTTGACCACAGGCTCAGAAGATTGTGGGTTCAAACCCCTCACCAGTAGGTTGCCCTGAGGTACCCTTGAGCAAGGTACCGTCCCCATCACTGCTCCCTGGGCGCTTTCATAGCTGCCCCCTGCTGCATGGGTTAAATGCAGAGGTCCAATTTCGTTGTGCTTCACCGTGTGCTGTGCTGTGACCTCGCAATGACAAGAATAGTCACTTTCACTTTTTTCACTTTCAAGGGATTCCCACCTGCGATCTTCTGATCCAGGAGCCTCGTCCCTAAACACCAGACCACCGCTGCCCACTGAGAGTTTTCTTGTCATAACTAGTTCCTGTTTCTAGATGGCAGCGTGGTTAAAGGTTCCTGAGGAACCCTTGATCAAGGGAACGTCCCCATCATTGCTGGATATGTCTCCCCCTGCTGGACGGTGTGTGGGTTAAATGCAGAGGTTCTCATGAGAGCAGACAGGTAAAGTGACGCTGTCCGAGGTGCTGATTCTGAGCTGGAGGAACCGAAAGAGGAACTGGAATAAAGTTGGTCGAGAAGCATGTTCTCCCTCAAGTTCTCTCCTGAATACTAAACCTAAAAAATGACACACCTCGATCTTCAGATCTTCTGACAATATTTACAACACACTGCAGTCCCAGACCCCCAAACCTACAAAGCTGTTACGGTGCGACCAATAAAAATAAAAACCCGGAGGCCAGGTGGAAAACAAAGCCGTCAGAGCCTCGAAACTGGCAGGATAAAACATCAGGCGATCAATATTGGGAGGAAAATAAAAAACACAAACAAAAACCCAAAACGCATTTAATAAAATAACCCAAAATAACCCCAAAAACAGGTGGGAAACTAACCCACCAATGTCTCAATGTGGGTGGAAAATAAAAAAACATCCTTTCTTTAGAGCTGCAAGTCTTGGGAGAGACAGATGGGACACACCAGCTGCAGAGACACTGCTGGTGTCCTCCTGTGAACTTATGGAAGGTAGTGGGTTTGAATTCCAGACCAGTAGGTTGCCCTCAGATACCCTTGTGCAAGGTACTGTCCCCATCACTGCTCCCCGGGTGCTTTAAGTAGCCTCCCTGTGCTGGACTGAATCGCATGACTGCTGCAGAAAAAGTTGCACTCTGTGTGTAAAGAACTCTATTTTCACGCTCCAGGGGACAGTCCTCCCTGGAGACACTCAGGGTTAAGGGTCTTGCTCAGGGACCCAGTGGTGGTGGTGCTAGAACCGGAGACCTCTTGATCCAGAGGTCTGTAGGCAAGTAACCACCACTAGACCTCCACCACAGATGAAATGTCAGATGATATTTGTATAGAAAAAGAATAAAGGAGAAGAAACACCCTGGAGGCTGGTTCAGTAAAGGGATGGGGCTGTTTTCACAGTTCATGACGCAACGCTGTGGTTATCTGGCTTCCATAAAGGGAAGCTGCTCTTCAGCGTGTCTTCAGTCCTTTCTGCTAACACGACACACTCAGTTCTCAGTTCATCTTCTCTGGATTTCTCTCTGGAGGACACAAGCATGGTAAGAGAGCAGTGCTTTAAGATGATTCTGGTTGATTTGAAGGATGGAGAGCTGTCCTTTAACTGTCTTTAAGATGATTCTTGATGATCTGATGGACAGCTCTCTGTCCTTTAACTGTCTTTATGATGATTCTTGATGATCTGATGGACAGCTCTCTGTCCTTTAACGGTCTTTATGATGATTCTTGATGATCTGATGGACAGCTCTCTGTCCTTTAACGGTCTTTAAGATGATTCTTGATGATCTGATGGACAGCTCTCTGTCCTTTAACGGTCTTTAAGATGATTCTTGATGATCTGATGGACAGCTCTCTGTCCTTTAACTGTCTTCAAGATGATTCTTGATGATCTGATGGACAGCTCTCTGTCCTTTAACTGTCTTTAAGATGATTCTTGATGATCTGATGGACAGCTCTCTGTCCTTTAACTGTCTTCAAGATGATTCTTGATGATCTGGTGGACAGCTCTCTGTCCTTTAACGGTCTTTAAGATGATTCTTGATGATCTGATGGACAGCTCTCTGTCCTTTAACTGTCTTGAAGATGATTCTGTCTGAACGTCAGTTTAACACGTCAGTGAGTCGATGTCTGGCGACTCTTTCAGATCTGCTCCGCAGGACGTCTGTGGTTTCCCGGGATTCTGGCTGCAGTGTTGCTTCTTGCAGGATCCGGTGTGTATTTTATTCACTAGAATGTAAAAGCCGTGTAGCGACCGGTCGCTGTGTTCTTACTGGAGGGACGTTTGTGTGGATGCATGTCATGCGTGCGTGCAAAAGAAAAAGGGATTTTCTAAAACAAATGAAGGTTCATGAGGTCACGTCTGTTGTCTGCCATGACATGCTGCACTAGTTCCTCTTCTTCTGAAAGGAGTGAGAAGTGTCGAAATCTTTCACAGAAAGACTTCTTTCTGTCTTACTTTCTTTCTTCATTTAGGCATTAACTTTTTCAGTAATGTGATGAGTGACCTCAAGCACTTCTACTTAATTTAATTTAATTTAATTTAATTTAATTACATTTTTTACTGGCCAAATGCGGAAACACATGTTAACAGTAGTTATTTAAGCATTAACTGGTTCAGTTTATTTTAACTGAATAAAATTTTTTATTATTATTTAATTAATTCTGGCAAAAGGGGAGAAGTTTATATAAACTAAAACTTTATTCATTTATGCATTAACTAATTTACTTTAATGTAATTTAATGTAATTTTTTTTGTTTTGTTTTATTCTATTTTTTATTTCAGGTTATTGGCAGAAGTATATATATGCAATCACTTTATTTATTTAAGCAAATTTAAGAATTTAATTTAATATTATTATTATTTTTTTTTAAATATTATTTCTTACATCATCCATCACAAGCTGTTTTGTTCATTTAAAAAAGCTAAATCTCATGACGTGATTTATTCTACATTCATTTTCTCCGATGTCTCAGGGGTCGAACATCCTTTTTTTATAAGATTGTAAACTTAAAGCAGCCCTCATGTTCCAGGGTCTCCGTCTCAGGACTGGAGTGTGACTCACACCCCGAGCAAAGTCTGTGCTGCCCATCACTCGTCTGTGACTTTGCCCTGCAAAAAGTCCTTCCCCAGAGGTCAAAAGGTCACGTCCTCCAGATGGGTGTTTAGAAAGTGGGCAGGCGCCGAGCCTGTGGTTGTTCCCGGGGGACGTGGGGAAGAATCGGGCAGCTCTGACTGCTCACTCACGCTCTCGAACCTGACACAGGACGACGCCGGCATCTATCAGTTCAGCTTCACCACCAGCGTCCTCAGCCAGAACCTGACGGATGAGCGTGGGGTGGTGCTGAACATCACAGGTGAGGGATTCACTGACAGAAACCTCTGAAATCAGACTTTCTTCAATTGCATTTATTCAATATTTGAGTTTTCAGATGGATACATGATGAAAAGGTGGACTTGTCCGTTTTCCACCAACCATGTTCTCCTGTCCAACAACCTTCATGTTTTCCTGGTTCCCAGAAATAGTCGATCAACAAACTTCAACACTGCCCAACAACAGTCACCCAAACTTGTCTGGTGAAATCATCTCCGAAGCTGCCCTCTACCTGCTCAAACCTGCATTGAACTCTATTTTACAGCTGACAG
>CM029386.1:22157056-22172325 GCA_017165825.1 Hepsetus odoe
TCACTGGAAGAATCATCTGATTCAGGGGAACGCCTTGCCTTGGTGGAACCTGAAAGGGAGCTAAACACAGATCTTAAAGGGATCAAAGAGGAAGTCTTTCATTTAGTCCGAACCCTGTTTCCAACCCTTGCCTTCTTTGTTTTTCACGTCTCTTATCACAGAATCCACAGTACAGAAGCTGTCGTTCACTTCCTTGAACTGAGACAGGTCATTGCTGATGTCTTTTGGCTCCTTCCTCTTCTCGGTCATACTTCCCTGCTGCTTGGAGCTCAGTGAGGCCGCATCCCAGCTCCTGGTTCCACTACGAGAAGTTCCACTTGGACTCCTCCACGAACCACCTTGTTCCGAGTCTGCTGAACTCTGAGGGTGAAATAAAGGTGGGGAGTCATCTTGCTGCTGTTCAACCTCTGGAATTTTTCCCGGCTTCTCCATCAGACTGTTCTTCAGCTGCTCCGCGCTGGCGTTGACCACCAGGGTCCCAGCACGCACTGGTGTCTGTGGAGGAAGTCGAGATTCGAAGATCACCAATCTTGCTTCCATACCACTAACCTGCTTCTCCAGCTCGCTGAGCTTACTGGCCTTACTTTGGGCTTCTCTCAGTTCAGCCTGCAGAGCAACGTTGTGGTCCTGCACCCTTCTCAGCTCTGCTGTGATCTGATTCAGTTGTTCTTCAATAGTGGCTATTTTAGCTTCCAGCTTCTCCTGAATGGTTGGAGTCTCAACTCTCCTCGTTGTCTGGCATACAGTTTGGTCCCCCTGTTCATCCGTTCTTTCCAGCCCTTCTCTTTGGACAGCCGTCACAGCTTGCAGCTGTATTCTAGAGACATCTCTCTCTTCTCTGAATTTCGCGCTCCTTCCTTGGAGCTCACCTTTGTCTTGAGCCAGGGCTTTTCTTTCTGTTTCCATGGCTTCGATCTCCCTTTGGCGACTGGACAAGAGTCCTTTGGTCCTCTCCAGCTGAGGAAGCAGATAGGTGATCCTTTCCTTGCGTTTCAACCCTTCATTCGTGACCGAGGCATTCACCTGTAGCATCGAGGCTTCTTTCGCCATCAGCTGCTGGTAGAGATCTGTCAGCAACTCCTTCTGTTCAGTGATCTGAACATTCATGTAGCTGATTTGTTTATCTCTGAGGTGAGATTGGATTGTCCATGCAGTTCTGATCCGTTTGGCCAGATCCCTTGCCTGCTTTCCTCTGAATGACTTTTGCAAGCAAATTGCAGCATGCCTGAACAGCTGATACCTCTGCTTTTGTTGATGCCCAAGCTTCCACCTTCTGAACCTCCTCTGGAGAACACTTGCTGCCCAGCACTGCTTCTTGAAAACCAATCTTTGCTGGTGCATTCTTACTGCAGCCTGAATCATGGTGACAGCTTTGTGCATTGCAGCAACATTCTTTCGAACAGAAAAACCCCTAAAAGCTGCCTGGATGCATATCACTGACCTTCTCAATACCTGGAATCACTCATGTTCAAATTTACCCTTAGTGTAGGACCTAAAATGTCTTTGAATGATGATGGCTGACACCCTTATGGCCCAGTACTTAACTACCTCCCGGTGTCTTCTGAACGCAGCCTGAATCAGGGAAGCTGCCTGATGTTGCAGGATCACCTCCCTTCTGACCCTCTGACCTCTGAAGCAGGCTTGCAGGAACATTGCAGCAGAGCACAATTTCAAGAATTCCTCCCTCTGCTTTCTGGCTTCAAGTGTGGAGCGATACCTAAGCTGGATGGCAATAGCAGCATACTTGATGCGTAAATATCGTGTCCGAGTGCAGTGAGCCCTGTAAGCACATTGTATCACAGTAGCAACCTGGAGCTTCTGTTTCAGAGCCTGTCTGGTCTTCATCCCTCGGAATGCGGCTTGTAGAACAACAGCAGCCTTCCTTTTCTCCTGCAAAGACTTCATTTCAAGCTTCATCATCTTATTAGCTCGATAATATCACTGAACAGTCCTGGCTGCCCACAGTAGCTTCAGGTAGTATTTTCTGCTCAATTGCTTCCTCACCTGTGCCTGAATGGTTACCGCAGCCTCATGTTCAATTCTCCTTTGCACCCGAACTTTCCTTCTAAGCTTCCCAATAACCTGGAGCTGCTCCTTCTCTGCTTTCTGTGTAGCAGGTGGCTTAGTGGTGCTGGGTTTGGGCGTCGACTTCTTGATGCCGCTTTCCTTGCTGCGAAGGGCTTTCTTGGTCAACCTCCCCGGTTGCACGATGCAGGAAGTGGTCTCCACGATCGTCCTGCACTCTTGGTCAGGAACTGCCTTCTTTGCCACTGCCTCGCTTCTCTTGTTGCGGGCGGCCTTCTTTGCATTCCTCTCGGTGGGCGCCGTGCAGTCGCGTTGCGGCGCGGTGACCGCCATGCAGTCACGTTGCGGCGCGGTGACCGCCGTGCAGTCGCGGTGAACAAGGCAAGGCGCGTTTGCTACCAACCTCTTGTTGTGATTCGCGCTGGCCGTGTTCCCGCTATCAACTGTGCGCGGTGCTTTCTCCACTGGCAGATCGCGGTTCCTGGCGCGCGGTGCTCTCGGCGCTGAATCTCCGTGTTGAGCCGCGTGCGGCGTGGTTGGCGCCGTGCTTCCGCGTTGAGCTGCTTGCGGCGTGGTTGGCGCCGTGCTTCCGCGTTGCGCAACGCCAGCCGTCAACGAAGCCCGCCTTCCATGTCGCGTGCGGAAAACACGCGGCCCAGCATGTTGAGATAGCGCTGCGCCCTTGTAGCCATGGAGATCAGCATCCGGAGACAAAGTGCAAACCAGTCCATGCGAAGCTCGGGATCTGGGATGATATCGAGTGGGAGCAGTGACATCGTCTTCTTCAGACAGCGATCAAGCTCCCTTGCTGTGGCCGTCGGCGTCCGTCGCACCCACTCCTCACCGTCCAGATGCTCGCGGAGGTCCAGAGAAGTCGCCTCTGTCCCCCAGGTCCTCATCAGCCGCAGCGTCCGCTCGACAGCATTCGCTGCCACCCACAACACGCGCTCCTGCTCGCCCTCGTGGCGTCCAGGTACTGGCGGCTCATTTCTGTAACGGTGGCGGGGTACCGAAGGGACGTCAGCTCGGAGCCAGGAGTTAGGAACATACTTTTATTAGTCACACTTACAAAAACAAGGAATGGGGACTGCAGTTCTAAACAAGAAACCCTAGAACCGAGGAACTGCAGTCTAACCCTAGATACTAAGTAGCATATACTAAGTTACATATACCAAAACCACCCGTTACACATAGGCTTAACCTACCTAATGAGCCGCGCTCTGTTCTGACTCATCGGGGCTTAAATAGTCAGCCCCAATGATGCACACTTGCCTGCAGGGGCTCAGGTGTGCTCAGTCAGAACAGAGCACCCTCTAGCGTGCCCAAAACACCCCACATGTGACAGGGCCTAGTCCTTTAACAGTACACCACCACTGATTGGACGAGTGTGATTACACAAATCACCCCTCACACTGAACTTGTGATCTTTCTTTTGCTTTGTCTGCTAATGTTCACATTAATTATTTTTTATTTAAATAATCTAGTTCATTTCTTAATTTTAAAAATGTCTAACCTCATCCAGAAGACTGTAAGAAGAACAGCTGCAGCTGCACAAAGTCCAACTCCAATAACAACATACACGATCACAGGATGAACTGTTGAAGAAAAAGGAAAACTTCAGACAAACGACAACAAACTACAGAAAGTAGCATCAACTTTCTCTCCTTACCCTTATATTCACTGGAGCAGATCTCTGAGCTCCATGTTCATTCTGAGCTTCACAGTAGAAGGATCCACTCTGTACAGGACTGTAACTTTGTCCAGATCCTACAGGTGAGGCTCCACCTTCTTTAAACCAGGTGTAGATCTTCACAGGTGGGTTTCCATCACTGCTGCAGGTCAGAGTCACTGAACTTCCCTCCACTGTTTCAGAAGAACTGATGGACACTGAGACATTCTTGGGAGGATCTGCAGAAGACAGATATTTGAGGAAGAGATAGCTAAATATTCTGGTTTGTAGGAAATCACTTCATTAAGCTCTGTAAAATACAACCAACTTACAGAGGACATTTATCTGGACAGCAGTGGAGTTTCTCGCTCCATGTTCATTACGACTCTGGCATGTGTATTGTCCACTGTCCTCAGAGCTGAATCTGGGAAAACTGTAGGTTTCTCCATTTTCTATTGACGTTAATCCTTTAAACCAGGTGTAGTTCTTCACAGGTGGGTTTCCATCACTGATGCAGGTCAGAGTTACTGAACTTCCCTCCACTGTTTCAGAAGGACTGATGGACACTGTGACGTTCTTTGGAGGATCTTCAGAAAAGCACAACTTTTTTAATCTGCAGGTCTTCATGTTAACTATAATTTTTTGAGAAATGGCTCATTTTAATGTCTTACTTATGCTTTAAAAAATCTTTTATGTGGAGTTCAGTAACTTACATCTGACTGTGAGATGTTGTTCAGGAGAAGGGAGATGTTCATGTCCTTTTACAGCACATCTATAACTGCCTGTATCCTCACTGCTGACTGCCTGCAGGTGGAGCTGCTTCTCCTTGATGCGCTCTGTGTTTGAAGGACGTCCATTTTTGTACCAGATGAATGTTGGATCAGTCAGACTGCAGGTAGTGTGACAGGTCAGAACTGCTGTTTCTCCCTCTGTCACTTCTTCAGAAGCTTCCACATGAAGCTCTGCAGCAATGAGAGAATCATCAGATCAGGAACAAGAACAAACTACTGCTAGTCAGGTCAGGTGAGGAACCTCAGTCCTTCACAATTCAGAAAGAGCATCAACATGAGCAGATGAAGAGCAGGATCATGTCTTTTAGAGCACTCTGTCACTCTACTGTGCTGGATCTACAAGAAGACTTTAATAAAATCATGGACATGTTTGTACGAGTGAAGACACTCATTAACTGGTGAAGTGAGATGATGGACGGTGTCTGAGAAACAGGATGATTTAACTCACCAGTAACACTGATATTGACTCCAGGTTTACCCATCCATTTTTCTTTATCTACATTTGTTGTGATTCTGAAGCGGTACTGATGTTCATCCTCATACTCAGTTTGAAGGAAAAGTGTTTCTTTTCATTATATAAATACTGAACCCTGCCTGAACAATCTTGATTTTAACTCAGATCTGTCGGCTCCACCCATGGATTTGGATACTAAACCAAAACCTCTTATCCACCATGAGACCCTCTGGGTGTGTATAAGAGCCGTTCATAAACACTGTGGACCCGTTTAAAGCACAGATTTCCTGCTGGTTGTACTTCACACTCCACTGTGTTCCAGAAGAACCTGAAACACATGGTGAATGAAAGAGCTGATCATAGAGACTGGCAGTCACACTGAACATCAGAATTTGCATGCTGATATAAAATAGAGTATGAAAATGTTTGGGCTATCAGTTGCATGGAGCAGGAGGAGGAGGGCTGGGTAAGGATGGGAGGAAAATTCTTTTAGTTGTAGCCATTCTAGTGTTAAAACATAGTGGGTGTGAACAGTGTACTTTCATAAAAAAGATGTACTATTGCTGGAAGACTTGCTGACTCACCCATGATCAGAAGAAGAATGACAGGAGGAAGTGCTGGTCTCAGTAATGCCATCTTTTTAAGCCTATAAAAATACAGAACATCAATTCATGGACAAAATTGAGAAACCGGAAGATTCCCCTTAATTCAACCTGTTGTTACAACCTGCAATAGTCCTAACATTATACATCTGCCCAACATCTGCCTCATAATGTGTAGGTTCTTTTACTTCCGCTGATCGCAAACACTATACAACGTGTGATACTTTAACTTTTGCATTTAATCATCCACCACACACACACCAGGAGCAAGTCTGATTAATAACTGTTGTCACAAGACAGCGTTACAGAATCCGGTCCTGTCGGTAAGTGAGTGAGTAATCCGAGGGCGAGAGAGACGAACACCTTAAAACTGGAAGAAGGAACCCTGGGAGGAACCCTGGGAGGAACCAAGACTCAAAAGGGGAACTCATCCTCCTCTGGTGTTCACCCACTCCCCCCAACATGTTTTGCTGCTTTTCACGGTGACTGGGAAGCCTCCAGTTTCAAACCCTCTTCTCTAACTAATGGACGATGGCTGCCGCCAAAACACCTCTGACCTACACTCCACGGTGACTCATCCTTCAGGGCCTGTTTCTCTCTGAGGTGGGACCTCCTCGTATTGGACTAGTTAATCCAATACATCGGTTGGACTGAGATCTGGGAAATTTGGATGAGGAATCAAACTTGGTCTCGTCAGCTTGGTCAGGTTTTAGAAAGGGGTGCGTGGAGTAAAACCTTGCCGCCGGTCGGTTTCGCTCTATCCCTTCTTCCCTTAGTGCTACCTCTTTTCTAAGAACACACAAGAAAATATGAGCCATCAGGTTGGGCAACCAAGCCCTGAACTTCTGCAGTACAGGGGATTCCAATATGGAGGCGCGGTAACATGCAGCGGCTGCTCCAGGGTTCAAACTTTGGTGCTAAAGTCTGTAAGAAAAGTCTTTCATCCGACTACTTTTCACCATAAGACATGCACATGAGCATCACATCTGTGAATGCTCTTAATTATAACCACCAAACACTGCTGGAGCTTAGGAATCAGGATTCAGTCTTCCAGCGACTCTCCGAACAACGCTACGGGAACTCGGCGTGCTGAGAAGACCAGGCCTTCAGTCCCTGAGATCGCCCGCTGTACCTGGCCGACTGAGAGGACATCGGAAGTGTGTGAGAGGAAACAGAAACGGTGCAAGCGTGCTGGGGTCTGGGCTCAGCTAAAGGCTAATGCTAGCCGACCGGCTATCCCGTCCGTTCCCCTTGCCGATGTCCGCTCCCTGGATAATAAACTGGACTGTATACGACTCCAGCTGAACACCCAGCATGAGGACAGAGACTGCTGGGTTTTTGTTTTTATGGCAACATGGCTCAGCGATAGCGTTCCGGACACCGCCATCCGGCTCGCTGGATTCTCCGTGTTTCGCTCGGACAGGAACTCCGCTCTGACCGGCAAGACTCGCAGAAAGGGGCTGTGTTTTTACATCAACACACAATGGTGTACGAACGCTGGGCTGGTATCAACTCATTGACACTGCTGGAGGTGCTGACAGTCAGGTGCAGACCATTTTTTCTGCCCACGGAGTTCTCTACAGTGCTTATTACAGCGGTCTACATTCCACCCAGCGCTAGCGCTAACAGTGCTAATGCTAACAGCGCTAGCACTAACAGCGCTAATGCTAACAGCGCTAGCACTAACAGCGCTAGTGCTTCCAGCTTGCTGGCTGAACTTTATGGAGTTATCAGTGAGCTCCAAAACTACCATCCGGATGGACTGTTTGTTGTCGCTGGAGATGTCAATCATGCAAATCTCAAGTCAGTTCTCCCTAAACTCCATCAACATGTGGACTTTGTAACGAGGGGGGAAAACACGCTGGACTGTGTTTACACAAAACATGGCTGGTGCGTAACGAGCGGAGCCCCGCCCCCACCCCGGACACTCAGACCACATCTCTGTTCAGCTGATCCAGTGTACAGACACATCGTCAGGCGTGTTAGGCCCACCCTGAAGCAGGTGAAGGTCTGGCCCACAGGAGCCATCTCTGCTCTTCAGGACTGCTTCGATCGCACCGACTGGGACATGTTTAGGGAGGCTGTAACATATGGCGACTCCATCAACCTGGAGGAGTACACAGCTTCAGTGACTGGCTACATCAGCAAGTGCAAGGATGTTACTTTCTCCAAGTTCATCGCAAGACAAACGGCACATGTGGCAGGGCATCCAGGCCCTCACCAACTACAGGACATCTCCACCAGCCTGTAACGGTGACTCCTCCTTCCCAGATGCACTGTACTGCTTCTATGCACGGTTTGATGGGTTGAACAACACGATAATGAGGAAGACCACCCTTCCTCCAAACAACCAGGTCCTCTGTCTGACCACGGCCGAGGTGAGAAGATCTCTTCTCAGAGTCAACCCATGGAAAGCTGCAGGTCCAGACAATATTCACAGTCGTGTGCTCAGAGGATGTGCAGAACAGCTGGCAGATGTTCTCACTGACATCTTCAACATCTCTCTGAGCACCACATTTGTTCCAAGGTGCTTCAAGACCACCAGCATCATCCCAGTGCCAAAGAAACCATCTGTCTCCTGCCTCAACGACTATTGTCCCGTCACACCCATCATCATGAAGTGCTTCGAGAGGCTGGTCATGAGACAAATTTGCTGATGATACAACCGTGGTGGGTCTGATCAGCGGTGGAGATGAGGCAGCTTACAGAGAGGAGATACAAGAGCTGACGGACTGGTGTAGAACCAACAACCTGTCTCTGAACATCAACAAGACCAAAGAGATGGTTGTTGACTTCAGGAGACTATGTCAGGACCACGCTCCACTTATCCTCAACATCTCACCTGTGGAGATGGTCCAGTGCACCAAGTTTCTTGTTGTTCACATAACCGCCAACCCTCAACACCAGCTCCATCACAAGAAAGCCCAGCAGTGTCTCTACTTCCTCCGCAGACTGAGGAAAGCCCATCTCCCACCTTCCACTCTGACCATCTTCTACAGAGGAACCATCAAGAGCATTCTGAGCAGCTGGATTACTGCCTTATATGGGAACTGCAAGTCCCTACAACGGGTAGTGAGAACAGCTGAGAAGATGATTAGGGTCTCTCTGCCCTCTGAGGACATTTTCACTGCTCGCTGCATCCGCAAAGCAACCAGCATTGTGGATGATCCTTCACACCCGTCCCACACTCTCTTCTCCCTCCTACCATCCGGGAAAAGATTCCGCAGCATATGGGCCTCCACTTCCAGGATGGGAAATAGTTTCTTTTCCCTGGCCGTCAGACTCTTAAACCGCGAATGTCTCCTCATTCTGTCATCATTATCTATTTATTTCTCTCTTGTTGCACTCTGCACTTTAGCAATAACACTGCTCCACCACACTGTCACACTGAAATCTACCCGGGCTTGTTTGTTCTACAACACTGCGGCCCTATACGGATGAATGTACTGTCTGCTGTGTTGTCTGCTGTCTGCACTTGTTGCCTTGTCTTGTGTTTTATGTTGTGTCTTCTGTTGTCTTGTGTCTTGTGTGTAGCAACAGGGTCCTGGAGGAATGTTATTTCATTTCACTATGTACTGTGTATATGGCTGAAATGACAATAATATCCTACTTGACTTGACTTCTCCCATTGCTCCATGTTCCAGTTTGGATTGGGATTAAAGGTCTTGCTCAGGAACCCAATGGTGGTAGTGTCAGAGGTGGGATTCGAACCCTACCACTAGACCACCACCACCTTTCTATCAGAACCAGTAAGTCAGTCATTTTGTCCCAAACGGGGTCACAGGGGGAGTGTTGGAGTCCATCCCAGCTCACACAGGGCAAAGGACAGGGGACCAGCCCAGATCGTCAGCCCATCACAGGGAGGAGCGTGATGGGGACGGCACATTGCTTAAGGGTACCTCGGGGCAACCACTGCCCCTTCTATCAGAAGCAGCAAAACATTTTTCAGCAGTTCGTGCTGCAGCAGCTCTTCTGTGATCATCAAACCTGATGGTCTAGTCTTCGCTCCACATAGATCTGAACCAAAGGTGCCCTTCGTCCATTCACTGGTTGTCCACAAATATTAAACTACTAATCTTTCACAAACCACATCGCAACCCATTTTCCCAGTTTCCAACACATCCCACTGTTCCCCTGCTGCCTGATACAGTCCATGCCTTTACTGGGGGCATCGTTACATGACAACTAATGTTATTTCCTCTCTTTAACAGTTGTGGCTGAACGTTTATAGTATTAAAAAGGTCTTTAACTAAAGGGTCGGCCCTTAAAAATTTTGGAAAATTAAAATATTATTATTATTCTAATGTTTCATTAAATAGAAGAATACTTCTTACCCTTCAGTTATTCTCCACCTGAATGTTGAGATGTGAGAATGGAAGCAATGCTTAAATGTGTGGTTGCATGTATGTCTGACACCCTTTGAAAAGCTCAATAATATGCAAACATGTTCTCACAGGATGCACATGAGCATCTCTGCACATTTAACAAGACTCTGCACATTTTAGACTCTGTTGCATTTTCCACAGCAGAGTCTCAAAACAACAACGATGTCCTTTCTTGAGCGAAGAACAATTAAAGGATGAATCGGGCTCTGAAATGGTAGCTGCTGCACATTTCTATTCTGGTGTCTGAAGATGTAACGGTGGTGGGCAGTGTGAAGGATGCCAACGCAGAGCCAATAGTGAAAACGTAACTTTATTAAGCAAACATACAAAACCAAACGGTGCCACCATTAACTGTAAGGCAGAGCCTTGTTAATTAACAGCGCTCTGTTCTGACACCCTGGGGCTTAAATAGCAGCCCCAATGAAGCACACCTGTGTCTAAACAAGCCCAGGTGTGCTCAGTCAGAACAGAGCGCCAT
The DNA here is from genome assembly GCA_017165825.1 of Hepsetus odoe. NCBI lineage: Eukaryota > Metazoa > Chordata > Actinopteri > Characiformes > Hepsetidae > Hepsetus > Hepsetus odoe. The sequence continues at coordinate 22,167,461 of CM029386.1, forward strand.
CTGTCGTGCCCGGCCTGAACCACGGGCACGACAGACCGTGACAGTAGCCCCCCCCCCCCCCCCCCAAAAAAAAAAAAAACAGAACCTGGGACCCAGACCTCAGGGGGGAGGCCAAACAAAACCCAGTTAAACAGTCCCCTTTATGGGGCATCCGGCCAGGCCCACAAACACCCAAATTTCAATAAAAAAAAAAGGGGCTTCTGGCCAGTAATGTTCAGGAGTCCTGGCGGTGGTGAGGGGTATCCCAGCATTTCAGTCCATATCTTTGGTGTCTTTCTTCTGTCCCATGTTTCCTCTGTCACCTGTCTCTCTGACTTTATAGTGGGGCTTCTGGAGGACTCTGATTGGCTCATGAGCCTTGTCTGGTCATCACCTGAAAAACAGCCAAATACAGGAGAATCTCTGGGGTTAGGAGGGGAAGAGTTAGTTACCCCGTGCGTGCTTCGCCTCCGGTCTCTGTCTTTCTCGCTTGTCGTGACTATCGTTTCGTCATCTGAGGTGTGGCATTTCTCATCTTCATACACAGGCTGCAAGTTCTGAGAAGACTGATTGAGTGGATGTGTTATGGGCATGGTAGCTGGACTTAGCATGGCTGGTAAAGCACAATTCCCTTCTGGAACAATCAGGTGCTGATTGGAGTTTAGTTGTAGTGTTGCGCTAACTGGGATGATATTCACCCGGGCGTTTAGCAGGAGGTTCGGGGGAAGAACAGCTTGCGTGAAGACTCTTTTGGGTGCACTGGCAGCAATAAAGGAGAGGTATCCCTCCACTGCTGAAGTGAACGCCGTTGCTCTCCCGGACTCGCCAACGGGGTCCCATGAGGAATGGTCTGACCCACTGGAAAACCTTGGCCTGAAAGAGTCTAAAAAAGAGCTAAACATGGAAGAATTGTTCTTGGCCCTGTGACACTCTGCCCTAGGTGCCTGCAGGGTGAATCTCATGGAGTCCAGGTTCTCAAAAATACAGCAGATACTGAGTTTTTTGTCCATAATCAAACATACAAAATTTTGCATTACCTGCCCTCCTTGCTCATCTCTGGATGGGTCTTGCAGCTCAGTGGGTTTACCAGTCTCTCTCCTGGCTCTTCCCAGTTCTGCCTGCAGAGCGGCGTTTTGGTCTTGCACCTGTCTCAGCTCTGCCCTGATCTGATTCAGCTGTTCCTCCATAGCAGCCGCGTGCGGTGCTGTGGGCGTCGTGCTTCCGTGTTGAGCCGCGTGCGGCGCTGTGGGCGCCGTGCTTCCGTGTTGAGCCGCGTGCGGCGCTGTGGGCGCCGTGCTTCCGTGTTGAGCCGCGTGCGGCGCTGTGGGCACCGTGCTTCTGCGTTGCGGCGCGGTGGGTGCCGTGCTTCTGCGTTGGGCAGCGTGCGGCGCGGCTTGTGCCGTGCTTCCGCGTTGGGCAGCGTGCGGCGCGGTAGGCGCTGTGCTTCCGCGTTGTGTGACGCCAGCCGTCCACAAAGCCCCGCCTTCCATGTCGCCTGCAGAAAACAACACGTGGTTCAGCGTGTTGAGGTAGCGCTGCGCCCTTGCAGCCATGGAGACCATCCGGAGGAACAGCGTGAATCGATCCAAGCGTAGCTCGGGATCCGGGGTGGGACAGAGTGGGAGCAGCAACTTCACATTCCTCAGACGGTGCTCGAGCTCCTTGGCCGTGGCCGTCGGCATCCGTCGCACCCATTCCTCACCCTTCAAATGCTCGCGGAGGTCCAGAGCAGCTGCTTTCATCTTCCAGGCCTTTATCAGCTACAGCGTCTGCTCGACAACATTCGCTCCACAACGCGCGCTCCTGCTCGCCCTCATGGCTCGCAACGTCCAGGTACTGGCGGTTCATTCTGTAATGGTGGTGGGCAGTGTGAAGGATGCCAACGCAGAGCCAATAGTGAAAACGTAACTTTATTAAACATAAACTAACATACAAAACCAAACGGTGCCACCATTAACTGTAAGGCAGAGCCTTGGCGCTCTGTTCTGACACCCTGGGGCTTAAATAGCAGCCCCAATGAAGCACACCTGTGTCTAAACAAGCCCAGGTGTGCTCAGTCAGAACAGAGCGCCATCTGTCGTGCCCGGCCGGAACCACAGGCACAACAGACCGTGACAGAAGATAAGAGAAGAAAAAAAGAGAGAAAAATATTTTAGTTGTTGCTGTTCTAGTGTTAAAACATAGTCAGTGCAAACCGTGTACTTTGATAAAAAGGACGGTACGAAGTGTACTGTTACTGGAAGACTTGCTGACTCACCCATGATCAGAAGGAGAACGACAGGAGGAAGTGCTGGTCTCAGTAATGCCATCTCTTTAAAGCCTGTAAAAATAAACAGAACATCGATTCATGGTTTCCCCTTAATTCAACCTGATGTTACAGCTGTAATATGACTATTGCATTTACTCATCACACACACACACACACACACACACACACACACACACACACACACACGCACACACACACACACACACACAGGTAGCAAGTCAAGTCAAGACAGTTTTATTAAAAACTTTTGTGACAAGGCAGCGTTACAGAATCCGGTCCTGTCGGTAAGTGAGTGAGTAATCCGAGGGCGAGAGAGACAAACTCTCTTAAACTGGAGGAAGAAACCCTGGGAGGAACCCTGAGAGGAACCAAGAGGAGAAAGGGGAAACCCATCCTCCTCTGGTGTTCACCCACTCCTCCCAACATATTTTCCTGCTTTTCATGGTGACTGGTCTCAAACCCTCTTCTCTAACTAATGGACGATGGCTGCCACCAAAACACCTCTAACCTACACTCCACAGCAACACATCCTTCAGGGCCTGTTTCTCCCAGAGGTGGGACCTCCTTGTATTGGACTAGTTCATCCAACACATCGGTTGGACTGAGATCTGGGAAATTTGGATGAGGAATCAAACTTGGTCTCGTCTTAAGCTCTGTCTTTTGGTCCTCAACCACACACCCAGCCATCCACATGAGAAAGAAAATATGATCCATCAGGCTGAAGAACCTTCTCCCATTGCTCCATGGTCCAGTTCTGATGTCCATTGTGGGAGATTTTGGTAGACATGGGTCAGCATGGGCTCTCGGACCGGCCTGCCGGCTGGCTGCAGCATTCACTTTTACATTTGCCGCAGCTCTTATCCAGAGTGACTTCCATTTCCTTATTACAGGAACAGTCCCCCTGGAGTAATTCGGGATTAAAGGTCTTGCTCAGGAACCCAATGATGGTAGTGTCAGAGGTGGGATTTGAACTTGAGACCTCTTGAGCTATAGGTAAGTACCCCACCACTAGACCTCCACCACCACTGCCACCTTTCTATCAGAACCAGCAGAACATCTTTCAGCAGTTCATGCTGCAGCAGCTCTTCTGATGGAACCTGATGGTCTAGTCTTCGCTCCACACAGATCTGAACCATAGGTGCCCTTTGTCCAGTCACTGGTTGTCCACAAGTATTAAACTACTAACCTTTCACAAACCACACCGCCTGCTGTTACAGAGACGTTCTAACACAGTTGTCTGGGCATCACGGTTTAGTTAGAGGTGCTCAGACTGGTAAGCTCACCCATTTTCCCAGTTTCCAACACAACCGACTGTTCCCCTGCTGCCTGATACAGTCCATGCCTTTACTGGGGCATCATTACATGACAATTAACATTATTTCCTCTCTTTAACAGCTGTGGCTGAATGTTTATAGTATTAAAAATGTTAAAATGTGCACGATTTATTCAAATGTTTCATTAAATAGAAGAATACTTCTTACCCTTCAGTTATTCTCCACTCGAATGATGAGATGTGAGAATGGAAGCAATGCTTAAATGTGTGGTTGCATGTACGTCTGACGCCCTTTGAAAAGCTCATTAATATACAAACATGTTCTCACAGGATGCACATGAGCATCTCTGCACATTTAAAGTGACTCTGCACATTTTAGACTCTGTTGCATTTTCCACAGCAGAGTCTCAAACAACAACAATGTTCTCTCTTGAGCGAAGAACAATTAAAGGATGAATCGGGCTCTGAAATGGTAGCTGCTGCACATTTCTATTCTGGTGTCTGAAGATGAGAGGTGAGCAGCTGCTGGTTTAAGCAGCATGATGTCACTTCCTCTGCAGCTACGCTCAGCAAGAGATACAAACCTAAAAATCCCCTTCATTAAAACAGCGGACCCTGCAAGCGCACCAGTGCCCAGTTAAACATTTACAGTTTTATTATTTTTTCAGATTCCTATTTTCAGCTCCGGTCTGCCACTTTAAGTGATGAATTAACGGCACCGTTTATTTAAAGTCAGTACACAACAGGCCAGCAGTGCTGGTGTGTTAGCATAAGCGCTAAAACAAAAACAAATAGAAGGAAAAGTACTTTTCAAAAGTGAAAGAAACACGACATCAAATGCGGTTTACCTTCATTCCTGCACGTCAGCAGACTCACTGCGTTAGTGAGAAGCTCTGTTGGCTTTCTTGTCCACTAGAAGTGTGGTGATCAGAGAGGTGCTAGAAAGGGCTCCCTTCTTGGAGTGAGTGGAATGGAGTGACACCGTGACAGTTCACCGTGACACTTTCACTTTCAAAGGAATTACTTTCGCTCTCAAATGTGAGAACTTCGTTTCAGGCCGAAGTGCCAAAGTTCAGGACCAGTGCTGATCTTACCTTTTTAAAAATGTTGGTAAAGACGCGAACATGACGTTTCATACGTTTAATCCACTTTCAAGATTTGAGAAAGACAGAAAGACAGTCCAGAATTGTTCTTGCCGAGCAGCTCCAGGAAACGGAAGCTGAACTCACCGCCAAGGATCGTGAGATTCGAGCACGAATGTTGGGGATGTTGGGGATGTGAGTAGGATGTTGATGTATTGAATGTAAAGTGAAGGGATGCTACACTGGCCACTTGTCAAGTCTC
>CM029386.1:22172825-22202790 GCA_017165825.1 Hepsetus odoe
ACCCTCAACAGTGTTGTGCTGCAAGACTAAATCACACTTTCACATTTTCAGATTAAAGCTGAACTCTAGAAATGTAGGTTCTCTGTTCAGCTCAGATGTTCTACATGAATGTTTTGAAGTTGTTCAGAAAATATATTACAGTATTTGTCAAAAAGTTCACCAGTAACTTACAGAACATGGTAGAAAACTCCTGCTATGTTTCCTCAAATCTTAATTCCTAAAAACTCTATTCTTCCACTCCAACCATCATGGAGATCTCATTCATCACCTCCTGAACCCAGAAAACCACACGTTCTACAGCCAGAGTTCCACAGTTTACCAGAGTGAAAGACTCCGAGTCAAAGTGCTCTACATCTTTACCTTTTAAATTCTCTTTTTAATAGAAATGATTCTGAAGAAAGATCTCTGTTTAAGGTGTGTTGTGATTTATTGTGTTTTCTTGGTTCAGAATGCTAATAAGAGCGCTCAGCATGTCTGTGTGGTCTGTCTTTCTTGGTTAGATGGGTAAAGTAGTTCACTTCACACTGCTGTAGATCATCACAACCTCATCAAATGTGGAAGCTGCTGATCTGCAGAAGAGAAGAACTAAATCAACAGCACAGAAATTCAACACTTTATTTACAACATGCCCAAACAACCATCACTCAAAGATCTCTTCCAGCCTCCTTGTGCCTTTTCAACACGTCAATAAAGAGACTGATAAATGGAGAACCTCCTGCTTTACACGTTTTAGAGCTTCTTCTGCTCAACACACCTGATGAACCTTCTTCTTTTTCTCCTTCTTCTTCTGCTTCTTCATTCAGCAGCTCCTGTTTAGAGGTCTCCACAGCACATGATCCATCTAATTTCTCTCTGTCCTCTGCACTGTCCTCTTTCACACCGTCCCCCTGCATGTCCTCTCTCACCACATCTATAAATCTCTTCTTTGTCCTTTCCCTTCTCCTCTTTCCTTGCATCTTCATCTTCAGCATCTTTTTCCTGATATATTCATTGTCTCTCCTCTGGACATGTCCAAACCAATGCATTACTTCTTAACTTTGTCTGCAAATCATCCAACCTAAGAAGTCCCTCTAATATACTGGTGTCCAATTCTGTCCATCCTCGTCACTCTCAAATCTCAGCATCTTTAACTCTGTTCCCTCAGTTCCACGATGTGTCCTTTCATCACTGCCAGTGTCTCCAACCCTTGCAGCATAGCTGGTCTCACTGCCATCCTGTAAACATTCACTTTCACTCTTGCTGGTCCTCTTCTGTCACAGATAACTCCAGTCGCTCCTCTCCAGCCATTCCTACCCGTGTGCACTCTCTTCTTCACTTAGGATTAGGTCCCAGGTTTGGAAGGTTGAGGGTTTAGTTTCTGGACCAGTAGGTTCTCCATCAAGCAAGGTACGATCCCCGTCACTGCTCCCTGGGTACTGCATATGGCTGTTTATGGGTTAAATGCAGATGGTATATTTAGTTCACTGTGTGCTGTGATGTTGGCTCTTAGGGACAATTAGTCACTTTCACTTCCCTCTTCATCACTCTGTACTGCTGATCTCAAGTAAACTCCTCCCCCTTTTTCACCTCTACTCCCTGCATCCTAAACACTCCACTTTCCTCCCTTTCATTCACATTCATGTATTCTGTTTTTGTCCTGCTCACTTTCACTCCTCTCCTCTCTGGAGCAGATCTCCATCACTCCAGGTTCTCCTCAAGCTGCTCCCTACTCTCACTACAGATCACAATATCATCAGCAAACATCATCGTCCAGGAAGACTCCTGTCTAATCCTGTTTAATCCTCTTCATCTCTGCTCTTACTTCCAAGACCACAATAAACATCAGCTTTAACATGTCAGCAGTACAAGATCAACTAAAAGTCAGTTTGTCAGGAAATAAAAACAGTGATCAGTCTACAGAGGTTCGCTTACCTGTCAGGTTCTCTTTTGGGAACGAACTCGACACTTGCATACTCAACGTCACTGTCCACTGTCTTCTCCACCACTCTATCACGGCGGGGACGGACACGAGAATACAGAAGATCTTCAGCAGCTCCAGAGGCAAAGGCTTTCTCTGCAGGACCCTCAGCTCTCCTGGGATTGATGAGTTGATGATGTTCAACACTCGCACACTGAACGTCATCCTGACCAACCGAGGCTGAAGCAGGAACTGTCTCACTGCTTGTATCTCTGACAGTGCTGTAGAGGTTCTCCTGAGAAAGTGGGAGAAAGAGGCTCATTGAGAAGATAAATGCATCATATTCAGAGAGGAAGAGATGAAGGTGTGATGTAAACAAAGTCATAAAATCCATCAATCTGGCTGCTCGATTAAAGTAAACATCAAAGTAGCAGCTGAACTTAAATAAAAATCTCAAGTATTAGTTCAGTTTAACTTACAGGATTTACAGACCTTCACAGGTGGGTTTCCATCACTGCTGCAGGTCAGAGTCACTGAACTGTCCTCCACTGTTTCAGAAGTACTGATGGACACTGAGACCTTCTTTGGAGGATCTACCTTAAAAGTGAAAAGTGAAACTCTTTAATTCTAAATATTGTTGAATGGAGTTGTAAGAACCAGGAACTTACAGAGGACATTTAAGTGGACAGCAGTGGAGTTTCTTGCTCCATGTTCATTATGACTCTGGCATGTGTATTGTCCACTGTGTATTGTGTATTGTAGGTTTTTCCGTTTCCTACTGGTGTTAATCCTTTAAACCAGGTGTAGTTCTTCACAGGTGGGTTTCCATCACTGCTGCAGGTCAGAGTGACTGAACTTCCCTCCACTGTCTCAGAAGGACTGATGGACACTGAGACGTTCTTTGGAGGATCTAAAGAAGCATGTTAATTTGGTGATATTCTTCTTCTGCTAATATTTCTGCATTTAATAAACCATTGATACTGGAGATTATACTCACATCGGACAATGAGCTGGACAGCAGGATAAGATGATCCACCCCTTTCACTGGGTTTATGAACCAAAACCTCTTATCCACCATGAGACCTTCTGGGTGTGTATAAGAGCCGTTCATAAACACTGTGGACCTGTTTAAAGCACAGATTCTCAGCTTATCTTGTAAAACACAACTTACTCCCCCTTATATCTGTTCTTCACCTTTCTTCTAAGAATTTACATTCTATAAATGTCTACTTGTTAACGTGACTGTCTTCACATATTGCTACCCTAACTCAGACATTTACTAGACAACACAGGAAAGAAAGAAGGGGGGGATTGTCCCACAGTTACAATAAAATAATCTTTATACTAGAAGTGAAGTCTTAATGCTGAACAGAGTTCCTTCAAAGTTTCCATGTTTTATCTTTTATTACTGAAAGATACAGAAATGTAACACTTAATTCTGATTAGATCCTGTCGATGTTGTTCTGTTCTTTGAACTAAATATCTATTAAATGCTCCTGAACATTAAGATGAATGTAATACATTCTCTTCAAGCTGAAGCTCAACCCAACACTAAAGCTGTTGATGATCAATTTGAGGATCAGTCCTTGATGGTGGAAGTCAATGCTGGGTCGACCGCTCAAGGAATCCTGCTGACAAGTTTGTGTTGTGGAACATCAAGAACGAGTCAGAGACACCAATACCTTAAGAAAAGCTTTATTACTATTTCGCAATAGGGCCTCGTCCAGCACTCCTGAACATTAAGATGAATGTAATAAATTCTCTTCAGTCTGAACCTCAACCCAACACTAAAGCTGTTAATGATCAGTTTCAGCAGATAGTTTAACAGTGAAAGTGGAGATGATCATCAGGAAGAACTCCAAATAAAGAGGGACTGAAATGTGTGGAAGAAGGTTCAGCATTAATCAGTTCAGGGAGAGAGCGACCTCTGTAGGCCAGAAGAAGAATCTACAGACAAAAACAAGACAGTTTAGATCAGAGACCTAAAGTTAGATCTGTTCCCATTCAGGGCTCCACAGTGGATCTTCCTTCTCCATGTCTTCTTGTCCTCTGCATCTCTGACTTTGTTTCCATACCATCTAAACTGAACTGTCTCTCTAATAGACTTATTCCTAATTCTGTCCATCCTCATCACTCCCAACAGAAATCTCAGCATCTTTCCCATCTTGTTTGTACCCATCTTTCACAGACCAGTCCTGCCCCTCCTTTCCAACTTGCCCGCTTCTTCACCTCTCTGATCGCTGATGTAATTCTACAGCTGCTTTAAATGCATCTGTCACTTCTATTACAAAAATCACCACTAGAACTCATAGTTATCCTGTAACACGGACTCTGCCACTCAGGATTTCTTCATACAATACCAGAACTCCATCTGACCTTCTCTACACTTCATGAAACAAAAACAACAATATAAAATATTTTCAGTTTCTTTGGTCCAAGTTTGATTAGTTTCCATGGTGATGGTTTCAAGGTTGATTCTTCACCGTCTGAAAGAACAAAAAAGTGCTTAATCTTTGTGAAGAAATACACACACACACACACACACACACACACACACACACACACACACACACACACACACACACACACATCTGATTTATCTTTCATTATTTTAGAATGTTTTTACATCATTCAGAACTTGTTTCTAAAGCAGTGATCAGGAACATTATCATGCTTTTTACTTTTGTAATTAAAGGCACACTTTTAACTCAACATTTATCCTTGACTTGTCCTTTTACAGCTTCCTGCTCCAGAGTTCCAGGATCAAAGGAAACATCTTTACTGGAAACAGAAGATCAGCAGATCAGCTCTAAGATCAGCACCTTGGACAGAACCCTCACCTTTCCACAGCATCATCCACACTTCTCACACCTACACTGCCCTCTAGAGGGAGGAGTGTGTAATCACAGATCAACTCCAACAGAATAAAAACTCTCACTCACCACACCGTCCTGTTCATCCTTGTTCCTGTTCTGTCTTTTACGTCTGAAAAAAGAGTGAAAACTCAGTAAAAGTAGAATCTTTCATTTATTTTCATTCATTTCAGAATCTGATTTCCAACAAAGATGGCTGGTGATGTTTTGAGCTCTTCATGTTTCTAGAAAAGTCCCTCTTTGGCAGATTTATTCCATGTTTTCTGAGTTAGGAGACGATGGCCATCGCAGGAGTTTGTCCTTTAAATAAATATATTTGAGTTGGTTGACTGAGTGATTCAGTGATTACTTTATCACACGGGTGATAAAGGTGTTGTTGAGTTTAATCACATGATTTGAAAACAGGAATGTACTAAATTCATACTGTAATGATGTCACATCCCCAGGAAGTGATGGATTTACTCCATAAAGATATAAAAGATTCAGAAAAGAACTGATCAAACTGCTTGTGTTGGTTTTTAAGAAGCTAAAACAGAAGAAAATTCGAAAAAAGACGAGTATTTCACTTCATTTTCCAAAGATGGTGAAGGAAGGAAGACTGTAGTAACTGAAGGTGATGATCAGTCTGGAATCTCCACTATAAAGAGTCTGAAGTTGATCTGAAGTGTCACTATTAATGAAAGGTGTATGAAAGAGTGTGAACACTGCGGATGAATTCAGTTCCAGATCGATTACAGTAGTTCATGTGTATCAGCTTCAGAATTCACTGTGATTCCAAAAGCAGGAAATATTTCTAATGAATTACACACGAGTGACATTTCAAACATTTCACTGCACCTTCACCAAAGATCTTCCTTTAATGGAAGATCATCTGAACAGAAGCTCCTCATTTTAGAGAATAATGTACAAGCAGTGAACCTCTAACACGCTGATGTTGGAAAGTTCCTGAAGTCGCTGACGTTGACAAGATAACTAGCAGCACTGATCTGCTCTGTCATTATTTTATCTGGAACAAAACAGTAGAACTGGATCAACTCAGTCTGGTAGATTCAAGAGAAGATGTGTGTGGTCTGGAGGAGACAGAGCTTTGGAGATAAAACTGAAGGAAAAGCTTCTTTAATTAAAATTTAAAAAATCACTGAAATATTTTAGCTTTTAAATCGAGAATGATGAACATTTTATATCTCCTGGATTCAGATCATTAACATGTTTCTGATTTTTAAAGTGATTTTGATGATATTGAGTGTTAGATCTCTGTTTTGAAGTTTCACAGACTGTTCATAACAACAGATGTTCTCACCGTACAAGCAAGAAGACGATGATGAAGGAAGAACCCACACCAGCAGAAACAGCCCCAATGACTCCATATAGAACTGCACTCTGAGCCCCTGTTTAGAAAACAATGTTGCACTTTATTGTTTCTGTTGTTCTTCTATCAGTGATGTTCTGTTTTACAGATTTACACCAAGATTAGTACCATTTAAGATGATCTTCAAGGGAGCAGATCTCTGAGCTCCATGTTCATTCTGAGCTTCACAGTAGTAGGATCCACTCTGTACAGGACTGTAACTGTGTCCAGATCCTACAGGTGAGGCTCCACCTTCTTTAAACCAGGTGTAGATCTTCACAGGTGGGTTTCCATCACTGCTGCAGATCAGAGTCACTGAACTTCCCTCCACTGTTTCAGAAGAACTGATGGACACTGAGACATTCTTTGGAGGATCTACATTAAAATTGAAAGAAAGGAAACTGAGGATATTTAATTTTCTAAAATTGTTGAATGAAGTTGTAGGAACCAGGAACTTACAGAGGACATTTATCTGGACAGCAGTGGAGTTTCTCGCTCCATGTTCATTTCGACACTGGCATGTGTATTGTCCACTGTCCTCAGAGCTGATGTTGGTAAAGTTGTAGGTTTGTCCGTCTCCTACTGATGTTAATCCTTTAAACCAGGTGTAGTTCTTCACAGGTGGGTTTCCATCACTGCTGCAGTTCAGAGTGACTGAACTTTTCTCCACTGTTTCAGAAGGACTGATGGACACTGAGATGTTCTTTGGAGGATCTAAAGAAACATGTACATCTGGTGATCTTCTTCTTCTGCTAATATTTCTGTGTTCAATAAACCATTGATACTGGAGACTATACTCACATCGGACAATGAGCTGGACAGCAGGATGAGATGATGCTGCACAGCTATAACTGCCTGCATCCTCACTGCTGACTGTCTGCAGGTGGAGCTGGTTGTTCCTGCCGATCTTCGTGGTTAAAGGACGTCCATTTTTGTACCATGTTTGATCAGTCAGAATGCAGGTAGTGTTACAGGTCAGAACTGCTGTTTCTCCCTCTGTCACTTCTTCAGGAGCTTCCACATGATGTTCTGCAGCAAAGAGAGAATCATCAGATCAGGAACTAGAACAAACTACTGCTAGTCAGGTCAGGTGAGGAACCTCAGTCCTTCACACTTCAAAAAGAGCCTCAACTTGAGCAGATGAAGAGCAGGATCATGTCTTTTAGAGCACTCTGTCACTCTCCTGTGCTCGATCCACAAGAAAACCATGGAAAAAATCATGGACACGTTTATACGAGTGAAGACACTCATTAACTGGTAAAGTGAGATGATGGATGGTGTCTGAGAAACAGGATGATTTAACTCACCAGTAACTCTGAGTGTAACTCCAGGAACACCCTTCCATTTTTCACCTTCTGTATTTGTTATGATTCTGAAGTAGTACTGATGTTCATCCTTCTTCATGACATCACTCAGTTTGAGGGAGAAGTGTTTCTGTTCATCATCTAAATACTGAACCCTGCCTGAATAATCTGGATCATTATTCAGATCAGTCGGCTCCACATCTGCAACTAGGTTGATGAACCAAAACCTCTTAACCACCGTGAGACCCTCTGGGTGTGTATAAGAGCCGTTCATAAACACTGTGGACCCGCTTAAAGCACAGATTTCCTGCTGATCATAATTCATGCTCCACTCTGTTCCAGAAGAACCTGAAACACATGATGAATGAAAGATCTGATCACTGAGTCTGGAGTCCAGAAGACACTCAGAGTTCCTGTCGTTTACAGCTTCACTTCTCTCCTCTTGAAGTGCAGCAGCTACTGTCCAACACTGATCTGATCCTGAGAGCAGTTTACAGTCCAGGCTTATTAAACTGTATCAAACACTGTATTGTACGGCTGCTGTAATATGACAGTAACACAGTGCTGACCCACCTGAGATCACAAGCAGGAAGATCAGAAGAAGAGGAGGAACCATTCTGAGGGACATCATCACAGCTTCTACATGTGCAGCTGATAAAACAGATCATATTGATCACACAGTCTTCTTTAATCAGTTCAGGACTAAAGTAAACATCCGTCCATCAGTCCAGCAGATACAGATGAATGACTTTACTGTTCAACTACAGACCATTAAAACAGGTTCTTACCGTGATCTCTTTCTTCTGAATGAAGACGAAGAACAAACAGGAAGTTTAAACTGCTGAAATAAAGCTGCTTGTGGTTTGAGGAGGAGCTGAGAAGAACACTTTCAAACTGGACACTTTTTCCAGGCGGAGTGAGACGGCAGCTCTGGAGATGTTTGATGATCAGAAATAACGTTTCTTTAAAGAACATGAACTTGAACTTGACTGTAAATAAACAGAACAAACACTACAAATCTGGAACCGTGTTCTCTACAGTTTGTGTCACACACACACCTACACACACAGAAATACACACACACTCACACACACACACACACACACACAGACAGACAAAGAGAGGGATAGAGAGAGAGAAAGACAGACAGAGAGACAGAGAGAGAGAGAGTGAGAAAGACAGCAGGGACAGACCAAGGGAGGGACAGAGGAGAGAAAGACAGAGAGAGAGAGGAGGGGGGGGGGATCCTTTTCTACAGCGTCTCCACAGTAATGAGGACTGAAGAACCAGATCTGAGGTTTTTAAGCTGCTGAAACAGATGTGATACGTGTTACCTTTTTTTTCTTGTGTTTTTTTTAGTCCACCATCTAAAGCCAAGTCTCAGTAGACCCTTCCTGTCCTGAGAGATTTACTTCATCTTAATTTTAAATCTATAAGAATGAAACATTAGATTGTATGGAGCTGAAAGAGGAAAATCCACAGGTTCTTTATTGTCTTTCTCTGAGCGGCATGTTTAAGTTCAGCCCATTTCTGTGATTGACAGCTGAGAAAGTGTCCGTGAGATGAATATCATTTGATGGAGGACTAGAGCAGCTCAGATGGAATCACAACCTGCCCAGACGGTGATGTTTGATGGAGAAATGATGGCCTGCTGTTTTATTCTGTCCTTTAAAACTCTCTGGCTCAGTGGAGAGTGAGCTTTAACCTGTATGAGCACAAACCACTGAGATAAAGATCACCAGAACCACAAAACAGCAAGTGTGAAGAGCTCTGTGGGACAGGAAGTGGGGGGAGGTGGGTGTTACTGATAATAATGGTGACACTCTTTATTATCACAAGTTCACTTGATACTTTTATTGAGATAAATTCCCTTTAAGTGTCATTAATCCAGTGTTCTCTGGAGCTTGTGAATAGATAAAGAGAATATTTCAGATCAGTAATAGTAATAGACTGATTACAGGAAAGGCCTAAAAGTTCAGGAACCTGCTTCGTACCACAAACCCTTTTTATTGGTTTGGAGACTTTGCAAAGTTTCAGTAGCAGGTTCTTGACTGTGCTGTCGTTCTTCATCTGACGGCAGTAAGAGGCTTGACGGAGGAAGAAGCAGAATTTCGGAGCAATCATGATGAGAGGAAGAGGAGGAGCTACTGTGAGTGACATCATCACAGCTTCCTGTACAGCATCAGAAAAACAGCTGCTGAAGAGAGAAGTGAACTGGACACAATCTCATGTTCACACTGAACCGAACCCCTTCAGGTGTGTTGATGAGACACAAACACACCGAGTCCATTGATCAGACCTTTTTACTTCCTCATTACAACAACACACAGTTACCAGGAGGGTCTGTCACATGACACTGCCATCTAGTGGTCTGACCTGTACACTGCACTCATCAACATCCTTTAGCTTCCACATTCCCACATTTTTCATGCAGCTTCAACACACTTATGTTCTTTCAACATTGTGAAACCATTGCCATGGTAACCAATCAACCCTCTACCAAGGAATGTTTTATTACTATTATTATTATTATTATTATTATTATTATTATTATTGTTGTAATTATATTGTAATGTCCGCTCAACAGGAAGTGTCTCCCTGAAAAAACCTTGGATCAGAAACGTGGGTGTGCTTATTTATTTATTTATTTATTTATTTTATTGATTTTTTGTTTGTTGCCCTTCACTCACCCAGATGCTGGTCAGAACCCAACAGTCCTCCTTCTAGCAGGTTCTCAAACTGTTCTGCATCAGCAGCTGCTTCAGCTGCAATGATTATTTTCATTAATACATTAATTATGAAGTGGAGTTTGGTGTTTGTGTCCTTTACTCACCCAGACACCGGTCACAGTTTCTCAGAGTGTCAGAAACCAGCACGTCCAGGAGCACACTCAGCACATCAGGGTGGTTCTCTTGCTGTAGGTGCTCTTCTACTTCAATATCAGCATTAATATCAGCATTTATCAAAGAACTCAGAGTTATCCTGATTCCACTAATGGATCCACCGACTCACCCAGAGGTGTGATTTCTGAAGTTCCACCATCATGGAGCTGGTTCTCCATTGGTTCTGCTTCTGCCTCAGTCTCTGCTTCAGCAGAAACATCTTTGTGGAGCTCATGTACACCATCAAGTAATATTTTTCATTAAATCAAGTTTAATTTGATTGCTTTTCATTAAGGCTTTAATACTAATCAGATGTTTTGTTTGTTGTTCTTTACTCACAAAGCTAAAAATCTGTAATCTACATATAATACTTCAATAATATAGTAGGTTAATAAACAAAATTATTAATATAACTATTCATTCAGAAATTACTGAATAAAAAAATAATAGCAACACCTTAGCAACCAACTAATGACACCCTGTTAATCACCTGTGAAAACCTGGAAAAGACCTAGCAACACCTTAGCAACCAATAAGTTACACCTGATCAAACAGTTTGGAAAACATAAAAGCATAGCAACACCTTAACAACCAACTAATGTCACCCTGTTAATCACCTGTTAACCACCAAATACTATCAACTACTTGGGATACCATAACAACAGATTAGCACTACCTTAGAAACCAACTAGTTACACTCTATCAAAAACAGTGTCTTCTGTTTGTGTCCTCCACTCACCCAGACGCTCCTCACCAGCTCTCTGGACTCCACTGTCCCCCAGGAGGTCCAGGAGGTCCAGGAGCTCGGTGTCCTCGGCCGTCCTGCCTTCAGCATCTCCTTCTGGATCGTTTTGGAGAAATGAAAGTGAATAAAGATCAAATCCTGCTTTCACTTCCACTAAACCTCAGAACTTTATCCAGCTGTGTTCCTTCACATCTGTTCATGTCCTTCACTCACCCACAGGTTCCTCAGTCTCCTCCTTCAGGAAGACGTCCAGCGGTTCCTGGATGTCCTCGTCCGTGACTGTGGCCTCCATCGTCCTCTCTGTGGTCCCGTTCTCTGCTTTCACACCAACAAACACCATCAGTTCACTTCTCACACCAGGCTTCACATCATCCCTCCTTCATTTTCCTTCTTTTATAACTTACAAGTCAGATCACAGTCACAGTCTGCAGAAGTATTAAAGTATTAAAATAATATGAAATGAATGGGTTGGACACCAGCACTCCCCCGCAACCCCGTTTGGGACAAGCGGCAGATAATGGATGGATGGATGAAATGAATAAACACGGACACTTGGCACTGCTGTATTAATGTTATACAGTGCTGTAAATATTGGAATAAATATTGATTTAGAGTTTTTCTCCCACCTTTAGTCTCTACTATCAATTATTCAGGATCTCTTACAAATGACTCCGTAATTATTCTGATTTATTTCAGATTTACTATCAATGATCCTGATTTTTTCTAATGGACTCACCCAGAAACTCTTCTGTCTCCAGTAGGACACCTGAATAATTGAATAATAAAACCATTATTAATTAAATGATATAAATGATTAAGTATCCACTTATTTATTAGTCACTATTCACTGAACAATATATATTACTAAAATAAAATAATAATGAACTAGATCTCAACTTTTTCAGAACTTTTCTTGATTTCAGTGAGAAGTGATAAGTCGTACTCTTGTAATCTTGAGTGGGAAGATCTCTTATCTAGACTAGAAAGAGGATGACACCGTGTCACAGCACTGTTTCCTCAAAGTGAGAAGGTCCTGGGATTGATTTCCAATTGGGATGGTTTGGGTCCTTTATGTCTGCAGTGGACATGTTCTCCATGTGTCTGTGAGTTTCTATTGGGAGCTCGAATTTCCCCCCACTGTCCAAATACCTGCACATCGGGTGGACTGGAGATACTGGAGATGTGTCCCCTAGGTGTGACTGTGTGTGTTTGTGTGTCTGTTCTGTGATGGACTGATGGCCTTTTTTTCTTGAGGGACTTTTTGTCCTCTGAGAGCTGGGAAAGACTGCAGGATGACTTTATCAGGACAAGTGAATCAGTAAAACAAGTGAGAGTGAAAGAATAGACCAGCAAGATAAAAAAGAAACTACAACCTGAATGGGTCAGGAATATAAATTTTTTTAAATTATATTATTTTATGTGTTTTTAAGGTCCTTTCTGTCGTTGCTGACATTTTGACGGCAATTTGATATGGGGTGTGTGTGTGTGTGCCTGTGTGTGCGTGTGTTTTATTCTTGCAAGAACTTGTTCCTGTCCACTAGGGGGAGTCTGAGAGCTTTAGTGAGAAATGATCAGCGCAGGGAAGAGTTCATGTTGCAGCCAATGTTTCTCGTGTAGTTTACTAAGACATCCGTTTTGAGAAATATATGATTGTCTCTCTGGTGAAAATATATACAGATCTTCACAAATGTTATTTTATATTTTGGAGGAAAATGCGGCTGGTTTAGTGCAACATTACAGTGACAGTCCCCCTGGAGACACTCAGGGTTAAGGGTCTTGCTCAGGGACCCAGAGGGGGTAGTGCCAGAGGTGGGATTTAATCCTGGGACCTCTTGAATCATAGGTCCAAAGGCAAGTACCCACCGCTAGACCACCACCACCCACACCTGTAAACTCAAACTCATGTAAACACAAGGAGACCACCGTTATTCTACAGCACAGCTTAAACTCTCTTTCCTTGCATCTTCAGGAACAGGAACAGTTGCCCAAGCTTCTTGAAGGACGTCCCGAAGCTTCCAGTAGAGACATGGAGAGTTTTCCTCTTTTTCTCCATCACGGTTCTTCATCACTACCTGCAATCTGTAGACAGTTAGGAGACCTTAACTGTCCAGCCGCTGTTTCTACACACTAGAACGTCTAGAACATTAGAACTGTCCCACCACATCTCATTAGCATGATCAGATAACTCTCACTCTTCTTCTTCTTCTTCTTCTTCTTCTTCTTCTTCTTCTTCTTCTTCTTCTTCTTCTTCTTCTTCTTCTTCTTCTTCTTTTTCTTTCGGCTCAGCCCATTTAGGGGTTGCCAGTGTGGATCAAACATCTCCATTTCTTCCTGTTCTCTGCTTCTTCCACCTTCAGATTGACCACCTGTATGTCCTCTCTCACCTCATTCATAAACCTCCTCTTTGTTCTTCCTTTAGCATGCAGAGGATAGGAACAAGTGGAAATTGATGATCCGATGTGGCGACCCCTAAACGGGAGCAGCACAAAGAAGGAGATTCTTTCTGCCCTGCACAGAATTGAAAGTGAAAATGAAACTGACTGTTTTCTTCCTTGTGAAACAAGCACAGCACACAAAAAGCGCACAAGCTCTGCTTTTCGCCCATACACACCATACAGCTGGCGACAGCTATTTAAAGCACCCAGGAGCAGTGACGGAGGCGGTACCTTGCTCAAAGGTACCTCGGGGCAACCTACTGGTCTGGGATTTGAACTCACGACCTTCTGATCTTAGAGCCAAATGCCTAACCACTGGGCCACCGCTGCCTAAATGGGTTGAATTCTTTTGAAAGTTACTGGATCTATGGATCCACAGGACTGCAGGATGTAAATCAGCAGAATCTTCCCTTTCTGAAGTTCTGATGTGGTCCCTGGTCTGACACAAAGGAGACAGGTGTCCTTCCTAAATTCAGTTCAGATGCAGAGGAACAGACAGCAGAGAAGAGACAGGATGTAGCGTCTCCTCCAGTAATCTTTGGCTGCTTACCATCCATGGGTTGGAGTTCCTCCTCTCTCTCTCTCTCTCTCTCTCTCTCTCTGGAGTGAGGGAAAGTGTGTAACATCAGAAATTTCCATGTAGCTCACATTCACGTGACTTCTGTCTGTTTCACCAGTTGCTCTCTCCATTTCTTTTTTATTTTTTGATTCATGACTCATTACATTTTATCTCTACGCCTCTTGTGATCAAAGCTACAAATAAGTCGTTCGGTACGAGTAAACATGAATTATTCATCAGGTGAAAACGAAAACTGATGGTGGACCTCACTAAATGTCTGTTTTCTTCATACAAACATGAAATGACTGTAAAACTGCAAAAAAGGGGAAGACAAATGACAAGCGTTGCATAAGAGATATCGTAAGGCTAAAGCTGGAAATTGCTTCTGCTTTTTTCATTTTCCTTTCTCAGAGTGAAGATCTGACAGCACAGGGTAAGACAAGCTGCTCCTACTTTGGATCGAGTTGTTTTTCCAACAGGATGTGTCTGAATTAAGAGGGGATTTCTTCATTATGGGACGTTACTTTAATTGGGTCTTAAAACATTCATCCCACAGCGGATGTAAAATTGGACCTAATCAAACCAAGGCTGTTTTATAATCTCTGTTTAAAGTAATAAGTGTGTAACTACACAGTAATTAATGACGCTTCCGTTTAGTGAAGTTAGCAATTTATTTTCTGCAAGATGTTCTGTTCTGATGGCAGAAGGTATTGATAGCTCGATTGTTTGCATTTGGAAAAGGTTTGAACGCAAAAATATCTACAGCTGAAGTTTTGAGTCGTTTTTGTATCACGTTTCTAAAAGGACACCGACATCAGTCTTTCACAACAGCTGACGTAAACCTGCATTAAACATTAAGGAACATTTGTAAGTACATTTGTAAATACTTTTGAGTTTGACTGTGTCTCGATCGTCATCCTCTTTGCCGAATCGACATCACAAGCTCCCTGTCTGATGGGAAAGTCCTTTCATGAATAAACAGGTGAAGAGCTTTCAGATCAGTGTGCCACTCCCATACAATGTGCTCGTGGATGATTTTAGTCCAATTAAAGGGCTTTTAAAGTGTTTTTACTGCGCAGGTTGCTATGACGACATCACTAGGGATGACTCAGCTTGTCCTCCACTTGCTGGTGTTGGGTAAGTCACGGATGTTTGGTAATCATTTCCTGTGTCAGACTCAGGACAGTACCTGGTAGGAAAAAATAAGCTTTCTTATGACTCTGTGGGTCCAGACATTAAGGATAACAGTGAGCAACTCTGGGGTCCCAGCTTTTGATAAATGTCCCTCGCTTTTGTGAAATGGACTTTTTTGTGCTGGTGGTCACACACTAAGCAGTTGTCCTGTGTTTAAACCATTCATAAAACTCGGGAGCATTGATGGGGATGGTACCTTGTTCCACACCACCAGTCTTGGTTCCATGATCTTCTGATCTGCTTTGGGAATTAAATGAAGAGATTGTTTGCGGTCCACAGCAAACAAACTTGATGTTCTTTTTTTTTGTGTTGCAGGAGCTGCTGAAAACAACTGGGGTGTGAATTACAACCCTCCATCTCTCTGTGCTCTAAAGGGCTCCACAGTAAATATGAGCTGCTCTTATTCGTTTCCACAGAGTCACTCAGTCCTGAAAACTCTGTGGATCAAAAAACTGGCTGCAGCTGAAGAACCTCTGGATCTGACAGATGATCCAGAGTACAGAGGCAGGGTTCAGTACTATGAAGATAAACAGCCCAATGACACCCTGCGACTGATGAATGTGACAGAAAAGGATCAGAGAAGATTCTACTTCAGGTTTATAACACAGACGGACAGATATCAGGGCAGAGATGGAGTTGATCTTTCTGTCACAGGTAAATTCCTTCAGCACCAGGAAGACCCTGATCTACAGGGTTCCTCCTCCAACTGAAATCAGCCCGAACCACGAGCCGTTTTTACCAAAGAAGAGTTAAACATGGAATAAAGTTAATGCTTTCCAAAGTGCACGTGAAAGTTCTGACCCCAAGTCAAAGGCTGAAGTAGTAAAGGGCTGAAATATCCTCAAGCTGATGTGACTGATCAACCGTTGCCATAGATTCAGTTGCATTTACTGCTGTGCAAGGGCACTGAAAATTACTTTTTTTCCTTAATTATTTAATTGAGTCTTCTTTTTCTACTTTTAGGACTTGTGTGAAAAATGGAAGATGTGTTATTACATATTAATATGGGGCAGCGGGGGCCTAGTGTTTAGATACGAGAGGCCCCAGGATCAGAAAGTCATGGGTTTGAATCCCAGACCCGTAGGTTGCCCTGAGGTACCCTTGAGCAAGGTACCGTTCCCATCACTGCGCCACAACTTAATTAGCTGCCCCCTGTTGTGCTTCACTGTGTGCTGTGCTGTGTTTCACAATGACAAGCTGTCACTTTCACTCCACTTTCATATACACAGAATTATTTTAAAGATTTCAAACACTTTACATATTTTCTTTCAGAATGGAAGAATGTTACTGTGTTTTCTCTTCTTCTCAGGTCTCCATGTGGAGGTTCCTGAGAGAGTAGTCGAGGGAGATGAAGTCACTCTCACATGTAAAACCACCTGCAATCTGACCTACAGTCCAACGTTCACCTGGTACAGAAATGGACGTCCTTTATCCTCCAGTTCTGATCATCTCCTCCTGCAGTCGGTCAGCAGGGAGGATACAGGCAGGTATCACTGTGCTGTACTGGGTCAGAACCTTCACTCTCCTGACGTCACTCTTAATGTCAGATGTAAGTACTGATTTGATGGTTTAAATGCTGTTTTAGTGAAAACAAATTCAGACTGTTATTCCATAAAATGCTTTACTTTGTGTAGTAGTTCAATGTATTCTGATCTAAATAGTGTCAATTTAGCACAACTGCATTCCACACTCTCCTCCCAGATTGTAATTGGAGATCAGATCATCCTGCTGAGCAGATATTGTTGGAGTGGTGAATCTCAGCTAAGACACAAGGCTATTGTAGCACTTGGCCAATGGCAGGGATGAATAAGGGGTTTAAGTCTTCAGCAATGCTGATGGATTTACAACCACAAGGTTTGGCAAGAAGACCCGATTGAATATTCTGATCCAGCTGTCCTCTGGTTTCCAGATCCTCCGAGGCATACCTCCGTGTCCATCAGTCCCTCTGGTCGAATAGTGGAAGGCACTTCAGTGACTCTGACCTGCAGCAGTGACGGAAACCCACCTGTACAGAAGTACACCTGGTATAAAGATGCTGGAGTCTCAGCCATTGGGTATGGATACAGTTACAGTTTTACCTTTGACTCCAGAAGCAGCGGGAGGTATTACTGTTTCAGCCAGAACGAACACGGCTCTCGGACATCGGCCGCACTGCCTGTCAATGTAAAAGGTAAGAGGAATAACTGCACTTTACCTTTGATGTTCAGTGTTTCGATGGCTGTCTTTTACAAACTGGACATTTCTAAGAAGTTCCTCTGGGTTTCAGGAGACTACTTCTTCATCCTGTATGCGGCTTTTGGGATCAGCCTCTGTGCAGTGGCAGCTCTGCTTGCCGTAGTTTTCTGGATGAGGTATTCAGTGAACAGCAGGTCTATTTCTGTAGTGTTTTCAAGCAGAGCTCTTTGGTTCTTTAGCGCTGTGAGTAAACAGGGTCTTTGACATTTAGGAGACCTTTAACGTATGCAGGTTCATCAGAAGAATGCCGTCATCCAACCTTGCTTCATGATGATCAAAGTTAAGTTCTATTGAGAAATAACCTGACATCCTTTTTTGGAGTGTAGGAAGAAGATGCAGACTAGAAATGTGGATGAACATGATTATCAGGTGAGTTTCAGACTGCCGTTACTCAGTAATGGGCCTTTTCAGTCGTGCTGAGCTCAAAACTCTAAAAGAGCTGCAAATTAACCGTCCAAAAAATAGGCCCTGATTCTTTGTGTTTGCATGTTGCTCTAAAGAAACACGTTTTCTAACTTTTCTTTGTGCAGAACTGCAGGCCTAATGTTGCAGAAGACCCGTACACCGCCCTAGACCCCGTGTCCAGGTCCTCTGAGTATGACACTCTAGCATCTCTTTCCATAAACGGCGTTACTGGTCACAAAAATCAGAAGCACTGAGAAAATAACTGGAGCCACTCTTGTATTTCAGTTCCGTTTATTTTATATCCAGAGTATATACAGTATCTGAGAACAGGGTGAGCTGGATTACTTATCGGTTTATATGGTTTGGTGTAGTTGTGAGGTCCCATTTATCACTTTCTGTAAACATTATGCTTCCTGGTGAGTAACCTGTACTTATTGCTTTAAATGGAAATGAAATAAATGAGCATGGGGTCTCTGACTTTTGCACGGTACTGTGTGATACGATTTTAATGCACATTTTCCAAGTAAATAGTAAATTTAATTCAATATAAATGCATACATATCGCTATTTCCCAGCTGTTTCACAAACTGTGTGTTTTCCAGCCCTGTAATGTGCATGATGTTCTACACAGTGTAAAAGTAAAACCTCACACAAGATAGAAAATGACAGTTCAAGGATGACATCATTCCCCAGTGTGATGCAATTTGGCCTATATGACAGTAATCCTTCTTTATTTTGGATACAGTCATTTCTATTTAGACAGATTTCATTTTTATTTGCATTGCCTTTTGAGCTTTCTTCTAAAATTAAGCATATTTATGTGGAAAGTGGATTTAAATTTGCACGAAACTGGCTTGAATTCAGTTTTGCTCCACTCTGCTCTGACCCTGCCCCTGTGAGGTACACCTGTCATCCTACTGAGTACAGGTGTGCCCAGTCAGAGGCGTTACATTTACATTTACATTTACATTTACAGCATTTAGCAGACGCTCTTATCCAGAGCAACTTCCATGTCCTGATCACAGGGACAGTCCCCCTGGAGACACTCAGGGTTAAGGGTCTTGTTCAGGGACCCAGAGGTGGTAGTGCTGGAGGTGGGATTCTAACCTGGGACCTCTTGAGCCATAGGTCCATAAGCAAGTATCCTACCACTAGACTACCACCTACCTGAACACTGAAGTATTGCAATCTAAATAGAAAATCAAATTATTTTGAAGTTATTTAAAACACTGTATTTATTTGTTCTCCACCCACTACAGACTTTGCACTTTGGCTCCATGTTGTGATGAAATTGAAACCCTGATCTAGTTGGTTAATATAAAAACTTAAATTGTTAATAATATAAATTGCCCTGAGGTTGCCTTGAGTAAGGTGCCATCCCCATCACTGCTCCCCGGGTGCTGAATATGTCTGCCCCCTGCTGCACGGTGTGTGTGGGTTAAATACAGAGGATGTTTCTGGTTGTGGTTCACTGTGTGCTGTTTGTATGATGAATAGTCACTTTCACTTACCTGCGTGTAACCCCGTTCGAACACTGGGAGAGGAAAGAAAGGAGGAAGAGAAGGATGGGGAGAGAGACAGGTCTGGATTTGATGTCACCATTTTGCATATAAAAAAAGTGAAAAGCAACAAAAGAAGAACAATCTGTATAGACACTCATGCTGGTATGTTTTAACCAGGTGTGCAGGGTTGCCAGATTTCTTAATGTGATTTACTCGCATTTGTTCAAATTGTTAATGTTTCAAGCTTTTCTTTTAAGTTGAAACTGTTTCCAATGTTTAAAGAGCAAAACAATAAAGTTTTTTTTTGTTGTGGTTGCAGTTATTTACTCTTAAGACTTTTTTAAATATAAATCGCTCTGCATGTAAGAGCGTCTGCAAACGCTGTTAATGTAAATGAATATATTTCAGAATGGAGTAGCTCTTCCTGAAATTTTATGTCAGGTCTTAATTCAGTTTAAGAAAAAGAGCATTTTGGGTTAACATGAAGGGGGGAGTGACTAAACTAAAACAGGAAGAATGTCTGTCTATGCAAGAGGCACCACTTTAACTACAGTCTAAACGAGTGAAGCTCTCAGTGTGTCTGCTCTTGGGTTTAGGAGATCATTGTCTGAAGGTAGGAACAAAGTTGGTTCTTTTGTAACGATTAATGATATTTCTAGTTAGCAGAAAGAAAAGTGATGTGTTTCATTGTCATTTCTTCTGAAAGAGGATGAGTGAGCCATTCATAGAGATGAGGTGAGAGGTGATAAAAGTACACATTCTTTCTTTAAGTAGAAGTGAAAAAAGTACTTGCTTTAAATAAATGCCTTGGATAAAACTACAGGAATGTACTGAGAGTGTAAAGTAAAAAGTACAGGAATGTACTGAGAGTGTAAAGTAAAAGTACAGGAATGTACTGAGAGTGTAGAGTAAATGTACAGGAATGTACTGAGAGTGTAAAGTAAAAGTACAGGAATGTACTGAGAGTGTAAAGTAAAAGTACAGGAATGCACTGAGAGTGTAAAGTAAAAGTACAGGAATGCGCTGAGAGTGTAAAGTAAAAGTACAGGAGTGTACTGAGAATGTAAAGTAAAAGTACAGGAATGTACTGAGAGTGTAAAGTAAAAGTACAGGAGTGTACTGAGAGTGTAAAGTGAGACGTGTCTCCTCTGAAGGACGTCTGGAGCGTCTGTCTGTGCTGAAAGTGAACTGAATCTCACTCCATATTAATAGAATTAAAGACTATTAAAGCCTCGAACTTCAACTCCAATAAAAACAATCTACTGAAAATAATCAACATGAACTTCACCGCTTCACTTTCATCACCGTCTCTACTAGTTCTCCATCACGGACACACACTCCACACACCCTGAACTCCACCGTCCACTCTCCCTGTCCTCTCTCTCACTCTCCTTCACTATGTCCTGCACCGATGGACACACAGAGGGACGTCTTTCTGTGTTTGTGTCCATTTAGTCTGAAACAGGTCTGGATGTTGGGAAGGTGATGGAGGATAAAAATAATGGAGGATTAACTCAGATGTTCAGACTGAAGTAAGCAGTCAGTTCTGAAAAGGAAAGGTAGTAAAAGGCAATCAAAGAAATAAAGGAAAGTATCGATAGTATACATATGGGAAAGTATAGCTCGCTGGAAGCTCTAGCTAGGTACATTATTTTTGCTTTTTTACTTCCCCTCTTTGGTAAGGTGTGCTTAAATGATGTATAGCAGTAATGTAAATCCAATTAAAATGTTTGATGTATGTAACAAACGTATATCAGAATGAAGTTAGAACGAAAAAACTGTGTGTTTGGGTGAAGTCTCATTATTTTAAGGCCTTACACTGTGTAGGGAGTGCGGGTCAGTATCAATTTGGTCTATTGCTGTTCTCAGCGGAGAGGATATAACATCATAATAACTAAATTAAACAGAAATATCCAGAATCGTTGTACTGTTCTGCTAAGAGCAGAACTACTTTTACTGTGAAATACTTTTACTGTGTTGGTGGTCTCAGAACGGAGAGCTCAGTCACTGAGAACGAACAGAATAACGAGAGACTGAAGTTTCACTTCTCGGTTCTGGAGGAAATAATTAACATAATTATTCAACCTGAAAGCCCTGTGGGTGCAATAGCTTTTTTTTCATCATTATGATGGAGAATCTGTCTATGAGGATGAGATGTGGTTGTGAGATAAAAGAGGAATCTGAAATCCAAGAGAAAGGAGCTGTTGCAGCTGCCCAGATAAAAAAAAAACAAAACAAAAAAAACAAGGAACCCAAAGTGAACCTCAAATTCATTGAAATAATATTAAAAATATCTTCCTTTTTCTATTTTATTAAGAAAAGGTGCAACTATTATGAAAAGAGGAAAGGGAAATGAAAGGGCTTGTGTCATGGTATATAGCACTCTGCTCTGACTGAGCACACCTGGGCTCATGAGGGTACAGGTGTGTTTCACTGGGGGCTTTATAAGCCTCAGTGAGTCAGAGCAGACGTTCAGTCATCCACCCAGGTTAGCTTCATGGTAACCATGGTGTTTTAGTTCTGTATGTTTGGTTACGTTGAGTATGGCTATGAAATTCAAGCACAAGACTCCCGGCTACGCGTTTATGTCCGGACCACAGCACCCAAGCGTTACAACTTGACTGGGAAATGTATCGCATGTCTTTTTTTGTTATGTCTCACTCTCGCAGGAGGAAGAATCTGTTTCTCTTTTGAGTGAACAATGTTCAAGCAGTTTGCTGTAGGACTGAAATGAAAACGAAGAGAGACACGGTTCATTCATTGCTGTGGAGAGAATGACAGACAGGATGTTTTCTGAATGGACAGCTTTGTCTTCACTCAGTGTGTAACAGAAACAGATGCTGTCTACTATCTTCTGCTTCTTCAGGTCTCACTGATGACTTCAGTAAAGATGCCTCCTCCTGTTCTACAGCTGTTTCTGCTCTTCGTCTCAGGTTAGTCAGAGCCTTTGCTTTTCATCAAAAAGCATAACAGCTTCAATAAACCTAACGAAGGCAATTAGAACAGGGACTGTTTTGAAGAAAGCAGTGAAGAAATGAAAGCTTGGATGAATAGGAAATAGTTTCATCTTTAGAACATGTGGAGTTGATCACACATAGCAGAGCTGCTGGACGTCCAGATGTCCACTCACGGTGTACTCTAAAGACAAATCGAACCTGGTGGCCCACTTTGCAGATGGTATTGAGGAGCTCATGCTACAGTTTATGTTACTAATATTCTACTCCTTCGTCAGGGCTCAGATTACTATTATTATTATTATTTTTTTTTTTTATTAATCAGTGAAACTAGAACAGTAGAATGTATTTTACAGACTGAGACCCACAGTGATAACTTACACACTTCTGTGTTTTGTGTTGCAGGAGCTGCTGCTCAGAACTCGGTTGTTAATCACAGCCGTAACATCTGTGCACAAATGGGGTCTACAGTGGAGATGAACTGCTCTTACACATTTCCACAGGGTCTCAAAGTCAAAGAAGCTTTCTGGACCAGACAGCAGTCTTTAAATGGTGCTAAACCTCTCAATCTGCCCGATGATCCAGAGTACAGAGGCAGGGTTCAGTACCTCGGAGATAAACAACAGAACTGCACCCTCAGACTAAGTAACGTCACAGAAAAGGATGAGAGTAAATATTATTTCAGGTTGATAACAGACCAGTCAGGTGGAAAATATCAAGGCACAGATGGAGTTCATCTTTCTGTCACAGGTAAACTCGATCAGCAGAATTTTACAGGATTCATCCAGCAGCTCTGTAACTAAATTCCATCCAGCAAGTAAATACTCAGGATGTTCTAGAGAAAGAACCTCTCACTTTTAGCTACAAATGACCTCAGGCAGCCATTACTTCATTTTTTTTATCATCTTACATGTTACATAAATGTATGATTAAGTCCCGGAATGGACATTTGTCAAGCAAATGTATTTCAAGAAACTTTTCTTGCTACTAAAGTTGATAAAATCCAACAAATTTACATTTAAAATACAAAAAACATAATCTAGAATTGGTTAAAAGAGAGGCCTTTTATCTACAGTAACATTATTATGGTATGCATTCGTTATGCCTGGTCCTAAACCATATGTTTATGATGATCTTAAGATGTCGGGAAAAGTAATGAAACAAAATTAATTTCAAAGGAACAAAAACACTTGTAGCACAACATCAAATTGATAGAAGACTTTATATACAAAGTCTGGAGAAGAACTTCAGCCTGCATGATCCGATGGACCTGCAAAGCATGGTGGAGGAAAAACGCAACTGTTTGGTGTGAGCACTTAATGGGAGAGTGTTGTGATTTCTCTTCTTCTCAGATCTCCAGGTGGAGGTTCCTGAGAGAGTGATGGAGGGAGATGAAGTCACTCTCACTTGTAAAACTACCTGCAGTCTGACTGACAGTCCAACATTCATCTGGTACAGAAATGGACGTCCTTTATCCTTCAGTTCTGATCGTCTCTTCCTGCAGTTGGTCAGCAGGGAGGATACAGGCAGGTATCACTGTGCTGTACTGGATCAAAACGTTCAGTCTCCTGATCTCACTCTTAATGTCAGATGTAAGTACTGATCCATCCTAACTCAGAAGACCCAGACTGCTCTTTCAGAAAACAAATTCTTATTTCAAATCTCTGCACCTTGCACCTCTCCTTTCAAATCTTCAGTCTCTCCTCTTGTAATTAATCTCCACATGAGTAAGAAGGTAGTCTGCTGACCTCTGAGAACAACCTGCTCTGGGTAACCCTGACCTCAGGGAACAGGGTTACATGGCTATAAACCAGAGCTCAGTTACAAAATAAAGATTCTGCTCTACACCACACACCAACTGTTTGTGTCCAAGATCCAAGAGAAAATGGTTCCACTTTGCTTGGTTACAAAAAAGGGGCATATGTGTTTATTGCAGTTATCAGAGGAATGAAGAATGAAGAAGCTCAGTGACTCTCTGACTTTTTAGATCAGGTGTCTATTTGAAACATTTTGAGAAGTAGATTGCAGGATTTGTATGCTTTGCTTTTTCAAAAAGATGAACACCCTAAAGTGTAATGTCTTACTCTACCTCTAGATGGACCGAAGGATGTCTCTGCATCTATCAGTCCCTCTGGTGGAACAGTGGAGAACAGATCAGTGACTCTGACCTGCAGCAGTGATGGAAACCCACCTGTGGAGTGTCACTGGTTTAAAGGAACATCATTCTTGGCAAGAGGACAGAACTACACTATGAACCAGATCAGCTCTGGGAACAGTGGAGAATACAAGTGCAAGTGCAAAAATGAACATGGAGAGAGATACTCTACTGCTCGAACTCTGGATGTTCAGTGTTAGTGTGTGTTCAGATGTTCCAGTTTTCTATTCTGCATAATTTTGTATATGATTAATCAGTGACTTCATTGGTCTCTGACTTTTAGATTCTCCAAAGAATGTCTCAGTGTCCATCAGTCCCTCTGGTAGAACAGTGGAGAACAATTCAGTGACTCTGACCTGCAGCAGTGATGGAAACCCACCTGTGCAGAACTACACCTGGTTTATAGAAGGTGGAGCCTCACCTGTAGGATCTGGACACAGTTACAGTCCTGTCCAGAGTGGATCCTACTACTGTGAAGCTCAGAATGAACATGGAGCTCAGAGATCTGCTGCACTGAATCTCACTCTACCAGGTAATATTTCTGTAATTATCTGTAAAACTGTTAAATTCTGACAGAAGCTTTCACTGACGTCCATGTTGCCATGCACACAGGTGATAATGTAGCTCTGTATGCAGTTCTGGGAGCTCTAGCTGGATGTGGATGTTTTTTTGCCACCACGGCCATATTTTATATTAGGTGAGTGTATGATATGACGTTGATATGAATGTATCTAATTCTGTTATCATAATCACCATGATCATCATTATCTTTAATGATTTTTCAGAGCTAAAAAAGAAAACAAATCAGACAATGATGTGTACCAGACACAGGCAAGTCTGGAAACTCAATACTGAATCATCTGAACCTCCTCTTTGGTCTTCGTCTTCTCCTCTTTCCTGGAAGCTCCATCTTCAACATCCTCCTCCTAATATAATCCTCGTCTCTTCTCTGGACTTCTCTGGTCTCTTCTCTGGACATGTCCAAACCAATGCAACCTTGCTTCTCTAACTTTGTCTCCAAAACATCTCCACTCCAACCTGCCTGCACTCTCTTCTTCACCTCTCTTCCACACTCACCGTTACTCTCAGCTGTTGATCCCAAGTATTCAAATTCCTCCACCTTCACCAGCTCCACTCCCTCCATCCTAACCACTCCACTTTCCTCCCTTTTGTCCACACTCACTGTCTTTTTAATATTTAAGTATAAAATCAAAAAATAATCAGAGAAATAACATTATTTTTATACTGTATTCCTAGTTATTGTGTATAAAACGATACAAAACAGATCTGTTGCATTACTTCTATGCAAATGTTTCACTTGCAGAATGATTCATATTAAATCAAGTTCTAAAATACACCTACCTATTTTCTAAAGATTTTATTTGCTGATTTAAATTTTTTTTCACACTGTAGGAAAATCCCTACAGCACTGTGGCAGTGAGCGCTCCACTTGATTCAGATCCATCTGATGATTCCCATTGTGTCAATCTTGCTTCCCATGGACAGTGTGGGAGTTTTGTCTTTTGGACAGAGGAGGACGCTCTGTATGCCCGTGTGCAATGCTGCTGTGAAATAGTAAAGACACCTGAGGAGGATGACATTAAGTATGCCAGTATCAAATTTACTAAGACTGGAGATCCCAACAGGTGAGCGGAGCTGAATGAAATCGGTCATTTTCTAAAAATGTCTACAGAATTATTTCAGGTTGATCCCATTTATGTTTGCTCTGTTACTGCAGGTCTGATCCTTCCACCAAAGAGGACACCTCAGTGATCTACAGCAGTGTGAAATGAAAGACAATCAGTGTTCAGAACCCACGTTATGAACTATACCTATATAGTCTCCTGAAAACATAAATATTTTTGTATTAATAGTTGTGAAATGGTAAAAGTGAAGAACTACTCTTACTATTTAATGCCGTTCCTGCTAAAACTTGCTTACACTTAACTATGTGTTCCATCCAGCTGAAAGAATGAAGAGTAAACTGTGGGTCCTGCTTTAAGGGGGTAAATAGAACTAAATGAATGGTAAATGATTTTGGTGTGTGTGGTGTTAAAGGTAGAGGTTGCATCGCATCTTGCTGTGGTTCACTGTTTGCGGTGTGACAAATAGTCACTTCACCAGCACCAGCAAGGACGCTTGATCCACTCCACCTGACCCGGACCCTCAAAGAAAGCGTCCCACCAACATGAGAGAGACTCATCGAACCTGGGTTCCAAGGTCTTGGAGGTGGTTGTTTAGGAGTTTCCAAGTTTAAAAAATTTTGTTAAATATGTGCCTTTAATTTCAAAAGCATAAAGCATGATAATGTTCCTGATCACTGCTTTAGAAACAAGTTCTGAATGATGTAAAAAGTTGTGAAATAATGAAAGATAAAGAGACAGTTGGACTAAAACCCTGCTGCAGCGTCCAGAAGCACAGAGTAGGTTTACAGTAAAACTGTGTTTCTACTGTTTCAACACCAGGTGTCACTAAATCTGAATGAGCTGAATGAGTTCAAAATAGATCTGACTGTCCTAAATTAAAAGTCTTTGATACTTTAAAGAGTGTTTTCACCATAAACTACATAAAAGCGTCATTAGTGTGTCATTACAATATTATTACAATACCATTACGGCAGCATTACTGGCTCACAACTGTGCAGTTATTGTAGCATTTCTGGATTACAGCATCTTAATAACGCCATCATTGTGTCATTTTTGCATCACACGTGCAGCAGGTGGCAGCTATTTAAAGTGACCAGAGAGCAGTGACAGAGATGGAACCTTGCTCAAGGGTACATCAGGGCAACCTACTAATCTGGGACCCTCTGATCTTGGGGTCAACTTGTAAACCACGAGGCAATCCAATAGTGTACATTACTGTGCTTTTACTGTACTAAAACAACATCATTATTGTGTTATGACGGAGTCATTGCTGTATTATTACAGTCATAGTGCATTATTACTGTTTAATTAATTATCATTTTCATTAAAGTGCCATCATTTTGTCATTACTGTACTATTACAGCATAATTACTGTATTACTGATTAATAACTGTGTTATCAGGATCTATCTACACATTGCATAATATAAAGTAGTCCTATTAAGTGTAATGTCACTCTCACTCTAACTCTAGATAGCCAAAAAAATGTCTCATTCCCTCCGATAAAATATTAGAGAGCAGTTCAGTGACTCACTCAGGCTGGAAACTGTCCATTCCTTTCATTTCACCCCCAAAGCTCAAGCAGCCAGTTTAAACTTCCTGTTTGTTCTTGACTTCATTCAGAAGAAAGAGATCACGGTAAGAACCTGTTTTAATGGTCTGTAGTTTAACAGTAAAGTCATTCATCTGTATCTGCTGGACTGATGGACGGATGTTTACTTTAGTCCTGAACTGATTTTCAGTTCTTGCTGGATGTTGTGAGAAGACTGTGTGATCAATATGATCTGTTTTATCAGCTGCACATGTAGAAGCTGTGATGATGTCCCTCAGAATGGTTCCTCCTCTTCTTCTGATCTTCCTGCTTGTGATCTCAGGTGGGTCAGCACTGTGTTACTGTCATATTACAGCAGCCGTACAATACAGTGTTTGATACAGTTTAATAAGCCTGGACTGTAAACTGCTCTCAGGATCAGATCAGTGTTGGACAGTAGCTGCTGCACTTCAAGAGGAGAGAAGTGAAGCTGTAAACGACAGGAACTCTGAGTGTCTTCTGGACTCCAGTCTCTGTGATCAGATCTTTCATTCATCATGTGTTTCAGGTTCTTCTGGAACAAAGTGGAGCATGAATTATGATCAGCAGGAAATCTGTGCTTTAAACGGGTCCACAGTGTTTATGAACAGCTCTTATACACACCCAGAGGGTCTCACGGTGGATAAGAGGTTTTGGTTCATAAACCCAGTTAAAGGGGTGGAGCCAACTGATCTGAGTAATAATCCAGATTATTCAGACATGGTTCAGTATTTAGATGATGAACAGAAACACTTCTCCCTCAAACTGAGTGATGTCATGAAGAAGGATGAACATGATTACTGTTTCAGAATCATAACAAAAGTAGTTGAAGAAAAATGGACAGGTAAACCTGGAGTTACTCTCAGAGCTACTGGTGACTTGTCGGCTCTAATCAGACATCGTGTCTCTTCTCATCCCCTCAGACCATCAAGCACTGCTCGTCTTGAACCCCCACCGTTGAAAAACAGAGGAAGACAAGCATCAAGACTCTTCTCAGTTCTGGCCCCTCAGTGGTGGAACGAACTCCCCCTGATGGTCAGAACTGCTGAGTCCCTCGCTGTCTTCAAACGCAGATTAAAGACCCACCTGTTCACTGAATTTCTGAGGGACTAATCCCTCCCAAACCATCCACCCTCCAACCCTTACTCCTTCTTTCCTAAACACCTCTACTCTCTCCTACTCTCCCACCCCTGCTCTCCTTTCCAAAAAAAAAAAAATTTGTTTTATGGTGTATACTTGTTACAAGGCTCTTGTCAGTTACTTAGGTGGTACTAGCTAATCAGCAGTTCTGATCTGTGCTAGTTACTAAGATGTTGATCTATTGCGGAAATTAAGCACTGTTTAAGTCGCTCTGGATAAGAGCGTCTGCTAAATGCCATAAATGTAAATGTGAGTTAAACCCTTAAAAGAAGTAAAAACCTGCAGCTTGATGGGTATTTTCCATCCTCTCTGACTCTCTTTCCACGCAAGTGTTGTGTAAAATGTACTTAGCATGGCTAACAGAGTAGCGTTATAGCAGTAAAAGTTATACTGTTCTATCAATAAAATCCACATGTTATCCCACAGCAGAGCTTCACCTCACTGTAGAGAAAACCCACAACACCTTCATGAAGCTCTGGAGAAGAACAACACCAGACGCTGTCCAGAAAACTGAGGGAGCGTTAGCCAGTTAGCAGTTTAGCTGTAAACCTAGCATAACACAGCGGCCTGCTAACAAGCTGTGAAATGAGGGGAAGAGCTGCTGGAGAAGAAGAAGGTCCTGGGTTCCATTCCCAGGTGGGACGGTCTGGGACCTGCAGGTGGACTGGAGATGCTAAATTGACCGTAGGGGTGTGTGTGTGTGTGTGTGTTTCTGCTCTCTAAATGGTGACCTGTCCAGGGTTTCACCAACTTTTGTCCTGTGAGAGCTGGGATGGACTGACCGTTTAGCTTCTGTTCTCTTACTTGAGTGTATTATTTCCTGTAACTCTTTCCATTGTCTCCCAAATATCTGTCCTTTCTTCCTCCTTCAATTTTCAGAACAGTCTCCTCACTTTATTCCAAACACATCTGAGCTGAATCCTCCGTTATTGTTATTTTCCATCACCTTCCCAACATCCAGACTGGTTTCAGCTGTGAACAATGTAGCAGCTGTTAATCTCCTGTGTCTAGTGTGACTTTATAGATATAAATATACAGTGAAATTGTCCCACTATTAGAGAGAGACTTCAATTACAGTGTGAGATGAAGAAGTGCTTCAGTGGTCAGGATTAGGAGTGTGTT
>CM029386.1:22205790-22257916 GCA_017165825.1 Hepsetus odoe
TGAAGGTGACGGACACCAGCGCTGATGTCAGAAATACTCGCCCATCCCAAACCTGACACAAGTACCGTCCACTGCTCCCGGAGTCTACACTGAAGCTGTAGTTCTGTCCAGATCCTACAGGTGAGGCTCCACCTTCTTTAAACCAGGTGTAGTTCTGCACAGGTGGGTTTCCATCACTGCTGCAGGTCAGAGTCACTGAACTGTCCTCCACTGTCTCACCAGAGGGACTGATGGACACCGAGACGGGGGCTGGTTTAGACAATTTAAAATGTAGGTCTTAATTATTACATTATTAGATGCTATACCTTAGTGAAGTGAAAGCGAAGTTAAAGTGACTATTAGTCATTGTGAGCATGTAGTGACCCACAACATAATATATCCTCTGTGTTTAACCCACACACTGTCGAGCAGGGAGCAGCCATATCCAGCAACCGTGGAGCAGTGATGGGGAAGGTGCCTTGATCAAGGAAACCTCAGGGTAACCTACTGACCTGGGATTCGAACCCATGACCTTCTGATCCTGGGGCCTAATCCCTAAACACTAAACCACGGCTGCCCCGGTACACTCGAGGGCGCAAAACAGGTGAATCTTATTGATGGGAAACTGATATTAAGATCAATTAGCAAGAAATCTGAGCTACACCAATAAAAGTCCCTGGGCAAGACACCTAACTCCACCCTCTTCTTCATCTATTTCAGAAGTAAGTTCTGGATAAAAGCACAACTGCTCTCAGTATCAACGCTGTTCTTCAACCCAAATCACTCTGGAAACTGACTTACATCTGACGCTGACGTCCAGAGCTGGGGAGGTCAGGCCTTCAAGGCCATCGATGGCACATGAGTAGCTTCCTGCATCCTCCAGTCGGACGTCCTGCAGCTGCAGGTTGTTGTCACTGTCACTCTTGCTGTGCAGACGTCCATCTTTATACCAGACGTAGGTCGGTACGGTATGGGAAGGGATGCAGGTCCCGCAGATCAAGACCGCCCAGTCTCCCATCAACACCACATCCAACTTCGAGACCAGCTCCACGCTGAGGTCTGAAACACACAATATCAGTCTCAGTGAAGAATATTAACATCCTAATGGCAAACGACAGCCTATAGCCAAGAGTTCATGAACTTAGGAGTCAAATCAAGTCAGTGGGGACTGTTTACTGTCTGTTGTCCTCCAGTTAGCACCCAGAGGAGGTCAGTTAGATGACACCTCATACAGACGAAATATTTAGAGGAAGAGAGGCTAAAATGGGGAAGTCCTTTCCGGGCAAATAATGTTTTACAGATACAATTCATGAGAAAGGGCTGTGGGAAAAAAGAAAAAGGAAGAAGAGCGTGTCCAAATAGTTTTGCACTTTAGTAGTACAAACGTTGCTCTACTGGGCTGAGGTAGGTAAACCTAAATGTCACCCATATCTTTTCTCTAAACACATCCCCAAAACCTCTCTCGGTCCACTCAGATCTCCTCCAGCTCTTCATTAAGGTGGACCAGACTTGTGGGTGTGGTTTAGGAAACAGCCAGACTTCCTGTCAGCTGTAAAATAGAGTTCAATGCAGGTTTGAGCAGGTAGAGGGCAGCTTCGGAGATGATTTCACCAGACAAGTTTGGGTGACTGTTGTTGGGCAGTGTTGAAGTTTGTTGATCGACTATTTCTGGGAACCAGGAAAACATGAAGGTTGTTGGACAGGAGAACATGGTTGGTGGAAAACGGACGAGACCACCTTTTCATCATGTATCCATCTGAAAACTCAAATATTGAATAAATGCAATTGAAGAAAGTCTGATTTCAGAGGTTTCTGTCAGTGAATCCCTCACCTGTGATGTTCAGCACCACCCCACGCTCATCCGTCAGGTTCTGGCTGAGGACGCTGGTGGTGAAGCTGAACTGATAGATGCCGGCGTCATCCTGTGTCAGGTTCGAGAGCGTGAGTGAGCAGTCAGAGCTGCCCGATTCTTCCCCACGTCCCCCGGGAACAACCACAGGCTCGGCGCCTGCCCACTTTCTAAACACCCATCTGGAGGACGTGACCTTTTGACCTCTGGGGAAGGACTTTTTGCAGGGCAAAGTCACAGACGAGTGATGGGCAGCACAGACTTTGCTCGGGGTGTGAGTCACACTCCAGTCCTGAGACGGAGACCCTGGAACATGAGGGCTGCTTTAAGTTTACAATCTTATAAAAAAAGGATGTTCGACCCCTGAGACATCGGAGAAAATGAATGTAGAATAAATCACGTCATGAGATTTAGCTTTTTTAAATGAACAAAACAGCTTGTGATGGATGATGTAAGAAATAATATTTAAAAAAAAATAATAATAATATTAAATTAAATTCTTAAATTTGCTTAAATAAATAAAGTGATTGCATATATATACTTCTGCCAATAACCTGAAATAAAAAATAGAATAAAACAAAACAAAAAAAATTACATTAAATTACATTAAAGTAAATTAGTTAATGCATAAATGAATAAAGTTTTAGTTTATATAAACTTCTCCCCTTTTGCCAGAATTAATTAAATAATAATAAAAAATTTTATTCAGTTAAAATAAACTGAACCAGTTAATGCTTAAATAACTACTGTTAACATGTGTTTCCGCATTTGGCCAGTAAAAAATGTAATTAAATTAAATTAAATTAAATTAAATTAAGTAGAAGTGCTTGAGGTCACTCATCACATTACTGAAAAAGTTAATGCCTAAATGAAGAAAGAAAGTAAGACAGAAAGAAGTCTTTCTGTGAAAGATTTCGACACTTCTCACTCCTTTCAGAAGAAGAGGAACTAGTGCAGCATGTCATGGCAGACAACAGACGTGACCTCATGAACCTTCATTTGTTTTAGAAAATCCCTTTTTCTTTTGCACGCACGCATGACATGCATCCACACAAACGTCCCTCCAGTAAGAACACAGCGACCGGTCGCTACACGGCTTTTACATTCTAGTGAATAAAATACACACCGGATCCTGCAAGAAGCAACACTGCAGCCAGAATCCCGGGAAACCACAGACGTCCTGCGGAGCAGATCTGAAAGAGTCGCCAGACATCGACTCACTGACGTGTTAAACTGACGTTCAGACAGAATCATCTTCAAGACAGTTAAAGGACAGAGAGCTGTCCATCAGATCATCAAGAATCATCTTAAAGACCGTTAAAGGACAGAGAGCTGTCCACCAGATCATCAAGAATCATCTTGAAGACAGTTAAAGGACAGAGAGCTGTCCATCAGATCATCAAGAATCATCTTAAAGACAGTTAAAGGACAGAGAGCTGTCCATCAGATCATCAAGAATCATCTTGAAGACAGTTAAAGGACAGAGAGCTGTCCATCAGATCATCAAGAATCATCTTAAAGACCGTTAAAGGACAGAGAGCTGTCCATCAGATCATCAAGAATCATCTTAAAGACCGTTAAAGGACAGAGAGCTGTCCATCAGATCATCAAGAATCATCATAAAGACCGTTAAAGGACAGAGAGCTGTCCATCAGATCATCAAGAATCATCATAAAGACAGTTAAAGGACAGAGAGCTGTCCATCAGATCATCAAGAATCATCTTAAAGACAGTTAAAGGACAGCTCTCCATCCTTCAAATCAACCAGAATCATCTTAAAGCACTGCTCTCTTACCATGCTTGTGTCCTCCAGAGAGAAATCCAGAGAAGATGAACTGAGAACTGAGTGTGTCGTGTTAGCAGAAAGGACTGAAGACACGCTGAAGAGCAGCTTCCCTTTATGGAAGCCAGATAACCACAGCGTTGCGTCATGAACTGTGAAAACAGCCCCATCCCTTTACTGAACCAGCCTCCAGGGTGTTTCTTCTCCTTTATTCTTTTTCTATACAAATATCATCTGACATTTCATCTGTGGTGGAGGTCTAGTGGTGGTTACTTGCCTACAGACCTCTGGATCAAGAGGTCTCCGGTTCTAGCACCACCACCACTGGGTCCCTGAGCAAGACCCTTAACCCTGAGTGTCTCCAGGGGGGACTGTCCCCTGGAGCGTGAAAATAGAGTTCTTTACACACAGAGTGCAACTTTTTCTGCAGCAGTCATGCGATTCAGTCCAGCACAGGGAGGCTACTTAAAGCACCCGGGGAGCAGTGATGGGGACAGTACCTTGCACAAGGGTATCTGAGGGCAACCTACTGGTCTGGAATTCAAACCCACTACCTTCCATAAGTTCACAGGAGGACACCAGCAGTGTCTCTGCAGCTGGTGTGTCCCATCTGTCTCTCCCAAGACTTGCAGCTCTAAAGAAAGGATGTTTTTTTATTTTCCACCCACATTGAGACATTGGTGGGTTAGTTTCCCACCTGTTTTTGGGGTTATTTTGGGTTATTTTATTAAATGCGTTTTGGGTTTTTGTTTGTGTTTTTTATTTTCCTCCCAATATTGATCGCCTGATGTTTTATCCTGCCAGTTTCGAGGCTCTGACGGCTTTGTTTTCCACCTGGCCTCCGGGTTTTTATTTTTATTGGTCGCACCGTAACAGCTTTGTAGGTTTGGGGGTCTGGGACTGCAGTGTGTTGTAAATATTGTCAGAAGATCTGAAGATCGAGGTGTGTCATTTTTTAGGTTTAGTATTCAGGAGAGAACTTGAGGGAGAACATGCTTCTCGACCAACTTTATTCCAGTTCCTCTTTCGGTTCCTCCAGCTCAGAATCAGCACCTCGGACAGCGTCACTTTACCTGTCTGCTCTCACGAGAACCTCTGCATTTAACCCACACACCGTCCAGCAGGGGGAGACATATCCAGCAATGATGGGGACGTTCCCTTGATCAAGGGTTCCTCAGGAACCTTTAACCACGCTGCCATCTAGAAACAGGAACTAGTTATGACCAGAAAACTCTCAGTGGGCAGCGGTGGTCTGGTGTTTAGGGACGAGGCTCCTGGATCAGAAGATCGCAGGTGGGAATCCCTTGAAAGTGAAAAAAGTGAAAGTGACTATTCTTGTCATTGCGAGGTCACAGCACAGCACACGGTGAAGCACAACGAAATTGGACCTCTGCATTTAACCCATGCAGCAGGGGGCAGCTATGAAAGCGCCCAGGGAGCAGTGATGGGGACGGTACCTTGCTCAAGGGTACCTCAGGGCAACCTACTGGTGAGGGGTTTGAACCCACAATCTTCTGAGCCTGTGGTCAAACTCCTGAACCGCTAGGCCACCGCTGCCCCTTACCAGTAGGTTTCACTGATGTACCCTTGATCAAGGTACCGTCCCCACAACTGCTCCCCGGGTGCTTTCAATAGCTGCCCCCTGTGTGCTGTGGTGCATTTCACAATGACAGGAATAGTCACATTAGGAACTGAATAACGGTGCTACAATCTAATATAAATAAAGTGGCGTTTATTAGGAATGGGTCCATTCAGGCCAGCCCTCTAAAATGATTTATTTTATTAGACGTTTTTTGGATCGAAGCTTTTTTAAGGTCTTACCAAACTTCTAACAGATCCAACAGATCTTAGAGTCGCTAACAAATAAACATGTTCGCAAACTGCTGTAAAAAAACTTATTTTCGGTGGTTAGACGAGACGTCACGGCTGTTTCGGGAGTGATATCACTTTTATTAGAGAAACGTACAAGCTGGCGGATAAACAGCATTCTGGATTGAATTATTCATGAGCAGAACTGTGCAAAAGTCATAAAACCTTTTATTTGGATAATACCTGGAGCTGCGAATGTAAAAGCTAAAAGATGAGCTCGTGATATTTTTAAGTTGATGAAAAGAGCACAGGTTCTCCTGCAGGTTTTACAGGAAGTTCAGTTCAATCAGACCCGGTTTAACAGCCAGCGCTCTGATTGGTCCAAACAGGACCTGGATGAAGATCAGAGGATTGAAAAGATGGAAACGAGCTCAGAGATCCATAAAATCACCTCCTGCTGTAATTAGCATTAGGTTTCATTCGTTTATTCTGGGGCGAATGAAAATGTATTTTTAAACTCAACATTACGCAACATTACAGCCATTACGCAATCCTTCGGTGACGAGCCGAGTCAGTGCCCAGGCCTCGTTTCTCCTTGTGTAACTACAATCATTCAGTCGATCACCACACACTGTCACCACACACTATCACCACACACTATCACCACCATACACTATCACCACCACACACTATCACCACACACTGTCATCACACACTATCACCACACACTATCACCATACACTATCACCACCACACACTATCACCACACACTGTCATCACACACTATCACCACACACTGTCATCACACACTATCACCACACACTGTCATCACACACTATCACCACACACTATCACCATACACTATCACCACACCACACTATCACCACCACACACTATCACCACACCACACTATCACCACACACTGTCATCACACACTATCACCACACAATATAACCACTAAACTATCACCACACACTGTCACCACACACAGTCACCACCACACACTATCACCACATACTATCACCACACATTATCACCACACAATATAACCACTAAACTA
This sequence comes from Hepsetus odoe, assembly GCA_017165825.1. NCBI lineage: Eukaryota > Metazoa > Chordata > Actinopteri > Characiformes > Hepsetidae > Hepsetus > Hepsetus odoe. Next base: position 22,212,271 of record CM029386.1, read on the forward strand.
TCACCACACATTATCACCACACACTATCACCACACACTATCACTACACACTATCACCACACACTATCACCACACACTATCACCACACAATATAACCACTAAACTATCACCACACACTATCACCACACACTATCACCACACATTTATCACCACACACTATCACCACACACTATCACTACACACTATCACCACACACTATCACCACACGCTATCACCACACACTATCACTACACACTATCACCACACATTATCACCACACAATATAACCACTAAACTATCACCACACATTTATCACCACACATTTATCACCACACACTATCACCACACACTATCACCACACATTTTTTTACCAACAACTATCACTTTACATTCATCACCACACACTATCACTTTACATTCATCACCACACACTATCACTGCACACTTTCACTACTCATTTATCACCGCACACTATCACTTGCAGTGGTTTTGCGGTGTGATATTTATAGAGAAAAGTGACCGAAAAGTGACCCTGTGGGAACTTGGCTACTTACTAAACCCCACCTCAACAAATATTCCAGTTCATTTCACCCGAATTAAGACTGGATCCTAAACTCATGAGCAGGAAATTGCCTTCCAGGAAGCTGAGATCTGATGGCACTGTAGATCACGGAGGGGTTCTCCACCGGTGCGTATCTGTGAAGTGAGGTTTTAACATTAAAACAGCTGCATTATGAGGAAGAGTGAGAGATGTGAGAACACTGAGTATGAAGTTCTCCTCTACCTGGGTGAAGGTTTAAAAGTGACACAAGCATACGGAACGTCCTCCTCCTGAGCCTCCACTTCCTGTTTATCAGGACGGTGTTGGACAGTGGCGTACTGAACCTCTGATTGTACTGAAGCAGATTTCAGTGCAAAGCTCTCGGTCCTCTGCTGCACGATGTTGGCATAGTGACCGCCCTCTGGATTGGCTGTTTGGGTAGCCGTCTTGCTGTTGACACTGTCCTACAGAAGAGGAACGGCAAGTCTTGAAGACACGTTAACGTTAACGTTATAGTCTAATGCTGATTCAAAAGTATCTTCACTTTCGAAACGATGCTAATTAACCAGGTTTGGATTAAGTGAAAGTGAAAGTGAGTAATTTTGTCATTGTGAAACATAACACAACCCACAGTGAACCACAACAAAATTCAACTTCTGCTGTTCACCCACACTTACCGTCCAGCAGGGGGCAGCAATTTAAAGCTCAAAGCCACATCAGGGCAACCTACTGGTCTGGGATTCGAACCCACAGCCTGCCGATCCCAGTCTAGACCACAGACTACTGCTGGATTACGTTCATTAAACTGTGGCTTTGTTGTTACATATCATCTCTGTCACAAAATTTCACATTTGCACAAAAGTAACTTTACATGAGAAGAAAAATATTCCATACATTTAATTGCAAATCAAAGCAGTTTATCAAAAAATAGCTCTGGCCATTTCTGTTAAGGCCACAAAATTGTGTTTCCATCAAAAAGGGAGCTGAGATTTCCCCAGCTGTGTTGAATTTTGTTTTCACAGTGCTGATCTATCTTTGGTTGTCATGTCTAAATCTTGAAGCACAGACTGACGTACCTTCTTAAAAATGTGACCCTCAGACCAGCTTGCTTTCTTCCACCTGTTGAAAAAAAAATTGACTTTTTCAGAAAGTTACAGCTTCACAGATTTAAGTATAAGCAGTTAAAAAGGACAATCATCATGAGAATGGATACATTTCACTTTTTATGCTGTTTGTGACGCACGTTTAGATACAGTTTAAAGCAATTTAAAGTCCTTTTGTAGGAATTTCACTGAAAATCAACAAATTAATAAAGTAAATGAGGATTTCATACTTTGCATGTGAAGGTCAACTCTGGAGCTTACCTCAGGAAAATCAAAAGGGCGGCAGAAAACAAGATCAAGCAACAGACAACGACTCCAATCACTGCTTTACTGCTCCGCCCAGCTGAAGAGAAAGTGAAAGTGAACATTTATGAAACACAGCAAAGCACACAGTGAAACACAACCAAATCCAACCTCTGCTTTTAACCCACACACCGTGCAGCAGGGGGCAGCAATATCCAGCACCCGGGGAGCAGTGCTGGGGACGGTACAGGTAAAAAATGTATGTGTTAAATACACAAATATACTCAAATATATAAACAGGTGTACTGGAGGAGGGTTTAAACTGTTCTACCATGGTGTGGATGGAAGGAGGAATGGGGGAGGAGTTATCCTGAAGAAAGAGTATGTGGAGAGTGTTTTGGAGGTGAAGAGGGTGTCAGGGAGGGTGATGAGTTTGTGGAAGATGATGTTTGCTGAAGATATTGTGATCTGTAGTGAGAGTAGGGAGCACCTTAGGGAGAACCTGGAGAGATGAAGAATGAAAGGGAGAATTGAAGGAAGTAGTGTAGACAGATGGAGAAAAATAAATACTTGAGATCAACAGTTCAGTGTAACGGCGAGTGTGGAAGAGAGGTGAAGAAGAGAGTGCAGGCAGGTTGGAATGGGTGGAGAAGAGTGGCTGGAGTGATCTGTGACAGACGGGTTCCAGCGAGAGTGAAAGGGAAGGTTTACAGGACGGTAGTGAGACCAGCTATGTTGTACGGGTTGGAGACGGTGGCACTGAAGAAAAGACAGGAGGCGGAGCTGGAGGCGTCAGAGCTAAAGATGCTGAGGTGTTCATCGGGTGTTGCGACTATGGACAGGATTAGAAATATATTAGTATATTAGTATATAGTATATTAGAGGGACAGCTCAGAATGGACATTTTGGAGACACAGAGAAGCAGGTTGCGTTGGTTTGGACATGTCCAGAGGTCCGTTTGAAGAAGGAAGATGCATTTAAGCACTTTAAGTATTCACCAAACACATTTCCCTTACCAGCAACATTCAGGGTTACTCCTTTGGAGTACTGGTGTCCCTCTGAGTTGCTGGACTTGCACTTGTATTCTCCAGCCTTCTCAGAGCTGAAGTTAGAAATAGTGTAGATCTTTCCTCTTCCAACAGTTTGCTTTTCCTTAAACCAGGTGTAGTTCTGCACAGGTGGGTTTCCATCGCTGCTGCAGGTCAGAGTCACTGAACCTCCCTCCACCATTTCAGCAGAAGGACTGATGGACACTGAGGTGTTCTTTGGAGGATCTAAAGATTTAGGAGGACAGTGAGGGTTTATGATGTGTAATCACTTGTGTTGGGTTCTTTGGTCAGCCTTTATTAGATAAAGAAACATGACAACAGTTTCTGACTGGTTAAAATGTCCTCTATATGTTATAGTACATTTGAAATAAATCCAAAAAATGCTCCCTGTCGTGTGGTTTCCTCTTTCCAGCATAAGGAAAATCAGGCCTTAACAGACTAAAACATCTTCAGATGGTCCAGAATGGAGTGTTAGGTCAGGGTTCATGTCATTCCCCCTCACTGACCTCCACTGGCTGAACGTTACCCCTGAATCAAATTTAAGTCACTAATGCAGGCAGAGTGACTTCAGCTGTTTTAACTCAGGCTTATACTCCTTCTCCTTCACTATGCTCCTCTAAGTAACATCTTCTGGTATCATCATCCCTTCACACAATCTCAGTCCACAATGTTCTCATTCTTGGTTCTCCGATGAAGGAACAAGCTTCCCAAATGCTCTCAGTACAGAGCATCTCTCTACCTTCACAAGGCTCTTGGAAAATCTTCTCTTTTGAGAACAGCTCCTCACATCTGACAGATACTCACGTCTAACGTTGAGAGTGACGGCAGGAGATGGAAGATGTTCATTTCCTTTCATAGCACAGCTGTAACTTCCTGCATCTTCTATCCTTGTCGGCCGGAGGGAGAGAAAGTTCTTTCCTTCATCTGCGGTTTTTACTGGCCGTCCGTCTTTATACCAGATGAAGACTGTTGTGTTGGCCAGACTGCAGGTGGTCGTACACGTCAGGAGTGTCGTATTTCCCTCCGAAACACGTTCAGAGAAGTTCACCCTCAGATCTGAGAGAGAGGAAGATGCAGAACATCAGGAGAGACGAGCAAAAGCAAGCCTCTGAAAAAAAATAAAAGTCAACACCTTGCTCAGAGAATCTTAATGATTCAGGATTCAAACCCACGACCTTCCGATCCTGGGCCGAATCCCTGACCATTAGACCACAACTGCCTCAAGCTTACAGCATCTGGTATCCCAGGCAGTCTTCCATCCAAGTACGAACCAGGCCTGACCCTGCTTAGCTGGTGAGGTCAGAGAACCGAGGGTTCTCAGGGTGGTATGAACGTAACACAAATAAAATACAAAATTAAAGTAAATTAGGACAAACGAAAGAACACTCATGCATTCGGTGTCAACAAATAAGATATGACTAACCTGTGACTCTGAGCTTCACTCCTGGAAAGCCTAACATCTTTTCTTTTGGTGAATTGCTTATGATTCTGACACAGAACATGTTCTCGTCCTTCTTTGTCACGTTCTTCAGTTTGAGAGAGAAAATCTTCTTTTCACCTTCTAAATACTCGACTCTGCCTGAATAACCTGGATCCTCACGCAGGTCAAGACCTTCTACACCCTTATTAGGATTTATAACCCAAAACTTCTTCACACCACTGAGGTGAGATGGATGTTTATAATCGCTGTGAATCCGAACTGTGGACCCTTTAAAAGCACATATTTCATATCGGTGGTATGTCACACTCCACCCGCCTTCAGAAGCTCCTGAAATATGAAGAAATGAAACAATCAGAGAAACAGGAAGAAGTAATTTTGCAGTGCTTCACAACTGCATAAATGCATAAACAACAGACTGAAGTAATTCCAACAATAATTATTATTATGCAGTTCATTTAAACTGATTTGTATTAAGAATAGTGTCCCCCGTCCTTCGCCCTGTGTGAGCTGGGATGGACTCCAGCACTCCCCCGTGACCCCGCTTGGGACAAGCGGCAGAAAATGACTGACTGACTGACTGTATTAAGAATATACACCAATAAGCCAAAACATTAAATCCACCAGCAGGTGACACTGATCGCTGAAACTGATCTGAAGGTTTGGATCTTTGTACCAAGTGAACCAACCGTTCTTGAAGTTGATGTGCTGAAGGCAGGAAAAAGAGTGTAAAGATCTGAACCAAGAGCCTCTGGTTGCCAGACAACTAAGTCAGCACTTCAACCTCCCTGGCCTTGTAGCCTGTTCTCAGCATACAGCGGCCAAAAACATGGAGCAACCAAAAGTGCTCCAAAAAAGGACAACCAGTAAACCAGAGACAGGCACCCAAGGATCACTGATGTGGGGAATGAAGTCCCCCAGAAGCACAAACTCCTGAAAGGTTCTCCACACACAGTGGAGCTGTATATGGAGCTGAAGAGCAGTCAGAGTGTCCATACTGACCCCTGTTGACCACCAGATGCTTCTACAATGGACATCCGATCTGGACCATGTATTTGGACCACATATATTTAAATTTTTCTTTAATATACAGCACTGTGCAAAAGTTTTAGCCAGGTGTGATATAAATTCTCTAAATAAAGAACGCTTTCAGAAATATCAATAATGATCCTTTATTTTGATCAATTTACAAAATGCAAAGTGAGGAACAAAAGAAAAATCTAGATCAGATCAATATCTGGTGTTTCTACCTTTTACCTTCAGAGCAGCATCAGTTCTTCTGGCCCCACAGAGCCCTGATCTCCACATCATCCAGTGTGTCTGGATCACATGAAGAGACAGAAGGATGTGAGGAAGCTACATCCACAGAAGATCTGTGCTCAGTTCTCCAAGACGTGTGGAACGACCGACCGGCCGAGTTCCTTCAAAAACCGTGCGCGAGTGTACCTAGAAGAACTGATGCTGTTTTGAAGGCAAAGGGTGGTCACACCAAATATTGATCTGATTTAGATTCTCTTTTGTTCATTCACTGCATTTTGCTGATTGATGAAAATAAATGATCAACACTTCCATTTCTGAAAGCGTTCTGTTTACAGCATTTTACACAACTGAATAAAACTTATGCACAGGACTGTAAATTTCCAGGATAATACAAATATAGCAATAATACCAATACTCCAGATTATATAAGCAGTAATAATAACAATTATAACTATTGCACTACTGATTATAAACATTTTTTACATTTTATTAGTCACACATGTAGTATTACTTTTAACACATTAATTATTTATCCTTTTGTGAGTATTTGAACAGTAATAGCTTCTTTTTTTACATTTTCTTAATAATAAAAATGCTACAATAACAACAACAACAACAATAACAATGGTATAATTTGTTTTTGTTATTGTTGGAAATTATATTTGAATGTTGCCCAATCTGGCAACCCTAATCAATAGTGCGAAATATAGCAGTTCAGTTTAACATATGTAAACAAACGAGCTATTATACGGCTTCATATGAAACTATATATATATCGATATATATACAGTTCATTGAGGGAGTAAACCAGCAAACAAGACACAGCGCTCACCCAGAGCTCCATCCAGAGTGCTCAGCTGAAGTAACAGCCACAGCAGGAGAGTGATCGCCATCTGCAAATGTAAAAACCTTATGTTCACAGGAAGGTTGGATATACAGTGGGTTCACACAGTCACATGACTGAACATCCACAAATGGCATAAAAATCTGCCCAGCAGGGGTAACAGTGTCAACAAAACCACTAAAACCATTAAACAATCAAAACCAATGAGCAGATTGATCTGAACTCTTTAAATCCATGAGAGAAATCTAAAACTGTAAATCTTCAGAGGACAAGAGTGACCTACCATGACAGGACGTTCTGCCAGACACCGCTGTATGAAAATCCGGAGGAGATGTTTTGACTCTTTCACTTCCTCTTGTCCTCCTTGGCTGTTTGTCCCACAATCCTCTCGATCAAAGCTGCTCCCAGGTCAGTTCAGAGGACTTACCTGCTCGGTCAACGTCTTTGTATTAACACACAACTTTGTGTGCATGTATTAATGCAAACACAAAGCGGAGGGATAACCGACCATGGTGGTTACGAGTTCGCCTGACATGCAGTTCCCCTTTTCTTTTCTTTTCTTTTCTTTTCTTTTTTTTTTGACTCACTGGGACTTATTGAGCAATTCTTCTCTCACAGTTTAACTTCCACTTAGAGGGGAAAAAAAGCAGACACTTGCCGAAAGTGTTCTCTGTTCTCGTCCCCTTAAGCGAAAGGATATTTTGCACTCAGCGTGTAAAGAAATTGTCCTCTTAACGTAACCACCCCACACACACCGGTGGGGAACACACACTCCAGGAGCAGGGGGCTGCAAAACCTGCACCCAGGGGCAGCCAATGGGTTAAGGGCCATGCCCAAGGGCAATTCTGCCAGGGGTGCAGGAGGGGAAAACCTTGCTCACCTCCCACTTTTTCATAGTGGTCGTGACTTCCCTCAGTGAGGTTATTAGATTTCATCAGTGACTACGTCTGCGACTATTACAACACTTACAAAAAAGATGTATTTAACTGAATAAGGGCCTGAATCTTCTTTCATTGCAAATCCCCAAAAGTCCCCAGTCCTGCACTTTGATGACCTCACCAGCAAGAAGACATGTCAGGCTAGAGACCAGGACTGCCCTAAGATGGAAAGCATAATAATGAGTGATCATGTTTGATTTGATTAGATTAGATTGGATTGGACTAGAACTGCAATGAAGGTTTTTCATTGGCCATGAGCTCGGACACGCAATCTTGTCCCAAAATAAGTCCAAGCCACATTTAGAGGAAGAATCCTGACTTCTTCATTGACGTCACAACTTCTTACCAGTCAAACATGCAACGACTTGAGAAATTTGAAAATAATGACAGCATCGCTGGCCAGTCGGGCAGACTGAGTGGAGGTTCGGGAGGAGACTGTAGTCCAGTGCGGGTAAATGTAATTAAAGTCTAATGTGATTTGTCCAGTTTCCTTCCAAGATTTGACAAATCCACATAATTGAATATATTCAGGCAGGCTGTCCAAGTGTCGATCGTTCCATTCAAGCGTAAAAACAGCTGTACTTTTTCACATCCAGGCCAACTTCTAAACCAGCGGCAGACATGCCAGACATTTGACCTGTCCTCTAAACTCCTCAGAACTCCGTCCAATCTCCTGGATGGAGTCAGAACCTCAGTGTGAAGTTTGAACCTGACGCAGGCCTGATACACTTAGAAAGCTGACCAATGGGTCAACGGTTTCCTTCTCTGCATCTACAGCTGTGTCTCACTGAAGCAACTGATGTAGGACCCTTAACATACGAGGGCTAATGATAAAGATTCAAACTGAATTCATCAGTCATGTCATCAGTTATGAAGAAGTAGTCCCTTAGGGCCACTACCCACAACTACAGTTTCCACTGATGTGAAGTTCTAGAAAAAGCTCTACAGCGATGATTTCAGACCATTATACCACAGCAGAGCTGTGCTGTGTGACGCAAGGACACTGACATGGACAGTCTGGACAATGATCTAAGAGTTAACCGTCCATACACACCCACACACACCCTGTCATCCCTGTTTGGTTTCTTTTCTTGGTGTTCCCATTGTGCTCTTCAAGCAAAAAAGCACTTACTTAAGTGTGTGATTCATCATCATCATCATCATGATCCTCCTCTTCCTCCTCCTCCTCATCATCATCATCAAAATGGGAAAATTTTTGGTGCAGTCATTTAATTCCATCATCAGGTCTTTATTGTAGGGCTGGATTTAAAGTGATGACCACTTTGAAGAGAATTTGACCTTTGAATTTTCTCCTTTAACTGACCTGCTGCATTTTCTGAACTTACGTAGGTCAACTGTTTCAATACAAATGAAATTTAATTCCCAGAGTGTTTCCTTTCAAAAATGTAAAAAATAAAACGGAATATTTAATTGTAGATCCTTTCTGGCTGATCTGGCGAACGCTTCACAAAATCTGACCATAATGAAAGAACATGGAGGTAGAACTTTTGAAGGCACCAGAATGTCAAAAATGTAATGAATGTTAAAATAATGATTCCTGTGTGTGAACGTTTCTGAGGAGTCAGTTTATTACAGAAGGCAAAATTTTCCAAAAAATCTGCAAGCAAACTTACACTAGGACGGAAGAGCACAGCTTTAAAAGAGTTAAATGTGAGAAGAGAGATAATGACATCAGACAGCAGGAAATGTTATGTTACCTAACATTTCATAACAACCCGTGATCTTCAGCTGAGCTTCTGTTTCAAGCCAACCTGGAAGCAGAGAAAGAAGACTGGATTTGCAGTGATCGCCTGCAGGACTGTTCTTCTGTATATTTACATAAATCACCTGCACTGACCAATCAGAGCACAGTTCAGATGTTTATCAGCACACAGTGTCAATAACTCACATTTTCATATTCAGCAGATCCATTATCAGAGGCACAACCAGCGTGAACATTCTGTAAGAACAGAACAGGGGTGGAAAAAGTGAGAAAAGGAGAAAGAAACAAAAGACAATCTAATAAAACATGATGGACGGATGGATGGATGGATGGGGAAATGATATGAGGACGGGGGGTTCAGGACTGGTGGCTGGTGTCACTCACGGCGTAAATCTGATCAGACTGATCAGGCTTGAGGCTGATGGGGATGATGTAAGTGTCATCAAGTGAAGAATCAGGGAGGAACTTATAGGCATCATGAACACCTTCATCGGCATGTGCAGCACCTTCATCAGTGTGCAGGTCGATAGACATCTCAGACTTCTGCAGTGCAGCCTGAGGAAAACAGCAAGGAGGAGCTCAGCGCTCCACACATTTCACCCAATACAACAACAAACACCATCAGTCCACAGATCTGACCCAGGAACCGAGGAGGAGCTTCAAAACATCGGCAAAATTAAAGCAACTTTAACCCAATTAGCTTTCCATAGAACAGTGATCAACACAGCACCCAGGCAGGCGTTGCTCCAAAGGTTCTCGCGTTTTCATAAAAACCTACAGAGCATCACTTTTATACTGAATCCCCTCTTTTTGAAGAATCACTTACGAAAGTCAGAGGAGGAACTTCTTCAAAGGATTTAGACCCACAGCCAGGATCGACATACACATTGACAGCAGGATGGTGGGATTCATTCTAGAGGAATTGAGAAAAAGCAGCTTAAATGTGTTAGATGTCCATTATAAAGATGAACATTTGCTGAAAAAGAGGATTAAATGAAATAAGAACATTAAAGACAAGTGAACAGAAAAATGAGTACAGAAATCATTCTTTCCTTTACAGATGGTCACCACCAGGTTTGGATCTGAGTGAAAACCTAAATTAATTGATTTTATACCAATGAGCAACATAAAGTGGCTGTAATGCCTGTAATGTCCACTAGAGGCGGAACTGTTCCCAGTCAAGTTCATGCTCAGTAGATGGCTGTTCCAGCCACCAGAGGTCACCAGAGGAAAGATGCTGAAGCTATTAGTCATTTTGAACACAGTGAAATGCAAACAAACACACACACCATCCAGCAGGGGGCAGCCATATCCAGCACTGGTGTGCTGGTGATGGTACCTTGCTCAAGGTACCTCAGGGCAACCTACTGGTCTTAGATTCGAATCTATAACCTTCAGATCCTGCTGGCTCTGCTGCCCCAGATGATCCAATCAGCAAATGAAGTTCATGTAAAGGTGTCCTCTGGACATTTCAACCTGACGACCATTCCATCCTCATTTTAGATTTCAGTCTTGCAGTGGATTGCTGGATCACTTGTGATTCTGATGTTTCTAAATTTGGCTGCTAGTAACTCTAGTCCTGTGGTAGTGTGCCTTAGCTTTGAGGGTCATCAGTTTTTGACAATTTTGCTTTGGGACCATGCTTCGGACCATCAAAGTTGACAAAACTGTCACAAGAAACAATTCCCATTTGCTTTTATTGCATTCTATTCTATATTTTTACACCTCACAGAGGTTTTAATTTAATAAAATTAGATTTTAGACCCAATGTTGGGTCTAAGAATCTTCAGCTCCTACTCTGCAAAAGACCAGCAGAAAGCTCTGTGACTCTAGTGGACTGTGCAACTACACATGGAGTCAAAAATGCAGCTCAGAAGCTCCTTCAGATGCTCACCTGAACTTTCTTTCTACAGCAACAGTTGACGAAGAAGATGATGCAGAGAAAGATCAAAGTCCCACAACAGGACAGTCCCACATAGAAAGCCGTGTAACTGCGCACTAAAAATAAGACATAAATCCTGTTACACGCATCAGCTTGTGCCTCTTCCTTAAGTCACCCACTTCTTCAGGGATAATATGAATCACAAGCACAAATTCAGACATAAATGTTACATTTAAGCACAACCTGGATGAAGATATGTAGCTGCAGATTTCTGCTTTCCGACCCCATTCCAGGCTTCACAGCTGTACCACCCTTTGTCTTCAGCAGTGACACCGATGATGATAAAAGTGTGTCCAGATCCTACAGGTGAGGCTCCACCTTCTTTAAACCAGGCGTAGTTCTGCACAGGTGGGTTTCCATCACTGCTGCAGGTCAGAGTCACTGAACCTCCCACCATTATTTCAGAAGGACTGAGGGACACTGAGATGTTCTTTGGAGGATCTAGAAGTCAGAGACCAGTACAGTCAGTGATTAATCATATAAACAATACATTAATACAGAACAGAAAACTAGAACATCTGAACACAGACTTACACTGAACATCCAGAGTTCGAGCAGTAGAGTATCTCCATCCATGTTCATTCATGCACTTGCACTTGTATTCTCCACTGTTCCCAGAGCTGATCTGGTTCAGAGTGAAGATCTGTCCTCTTGCTAAAAATGATGTTCCTTTAAACCAGTGACACTCCACAGGTGGGTTTCCATCACTGCTGCAGGTCAGAGTCACTGAACTGTTCTCCACTGTTCCACCAGAGGGACTGATGGACACTGAGACACTCTTTGGAGAATCTGAGAATTAAACAAGATGAAAAAGTTTGAAGCCTTACTGGAAATCAGGTTTTCATTGATAGTCTTTTATTCGAAGACTGTCTTTTATATTTAGAAAAACTCAGAGTTTGACCAAACCTGAAGCCCATAAAGTATCTTCAACTTACAGAGGACATTTAACTGGACAGCAGTGGAGTTTCTCGCTCCATGTTCATTACAACTCTGGCATGTGTATTGTCCACTGTCCTCAGAGCTCATGTTGGGAAAGTTGTAGGTTTGTCTTTTTCCTACTGGTGTTAATCCTTTAAACCAGGTGTAGATCTGAACAGGTGGGTTTCCATCACTGCTGCAGGTCAGAGTTACTGAACCTCCCTCCATTATTTTACCAGAAGGACTGATGGACGCTGAGACATTCTTTGGAGGATCTGTCCTCAAAGAAAGAGGGCAAAGGAGTTTTTTTTAACTCCTGTTACTAAAAAAGTATTTAAAGTAACTGTGACTAAAAAGTAATTATTTTTTCTGCAATGTTCTCGCACAAGAGTCTAAACGGCACTTTTTTAACTGTAGCCATGTGATTTTACACGGAGGAATTTATCCACAGCTGAAACATTCAACAAAGAGTCAAGGCACCAAATGAGGGCAGTTATGAACCTCAGTAATAAACTCAAATATACAAATTTAGAAATATATAAAATTTTTCTCTCACTAGAACTCTCTCAAAATGGAGAACCCAAGATAATCAAGAAAGTGCAATCAGATTATTATTTTCTTTTATAGTGCACCAAGATGACCGACACTTCTTTTGTTTGTTTGTTTGTTTTAAGGCTCACTTTCACTATAATCTATTTCCTACCCTTTATTATCACATTACTTTAAAAAAAGTAGTTTCTACTTTTTTGCTTGCTTTATTTGATACGATTCCTTTTTCTAATTCATTTTACAAAACAAAATGTGGAAAATATATTAAGTTATAATATAGTTAAAGTTATAATATGATCATTACTAAAATACCTTAGAAAACACTTTTTTATTAGAAGAATATTCTTTCCTTAAGTTTAGCTCATTAAAATACTCACATCTAACCCTGAGAATTTCAGCTGGAGATGTTACGTTGTGTCCTCTTACAGAGCAGCTGTAACTTCCTGCCTGCTCCCTGCTGACGGCCGGCAGGTGGAGCTGGTTCTTCCTGGTCTCTGTCGTTAAAGGACGTCCGTCTTTATACCAGATAAATGTTGGATTAGTAAGAAAGCAGGTAGCTGCACAGGTCAGGTTGGTTGGTTTTCCCTCCACCACTCTCCCTGACATCTTCACCTGGAGCTCTGGAAACAGGAGGAAGCTTCTCAGGATGCTTTTCTTCAAAGTCAGATTATATTTATGAGCAGTCTACCCGAATCATCTTAAAGCCTCCTCCTCCTAACAATCCAATCAGATCATCAGCGCTGATCTGCTGGATATTAATCAGAAATATCTAGGAGTCGACCCTGTTTTCAGACTGAAATAACCTCGTTAAACACCGAGATCTCTTCATACCCACAGATGATCCATTCAAAGCACATCTTTTTAGAGGAGCGACACTGATGTTCTTTGTCTGAGCAGAACCAGCTCCTGCAGAGTGTCAGCAAAGATGAAGAAACAAAGTTAGCAGTGCAATTCATATAATCAAAATCAAAAAGTACAAAATGGAACAAGCTATGTGTCAAAATGAGGAATTTTGCTTTAGAATTTAAATGAATAAATCACTTAAAAACTGAAAGAAATGCTGATTATTATGCAGATTCAACACAAACAATTCCAATAAATCTTAGGTTATGATGTTCCTCGAGCACAAGAACTTAAAGACATCACAGATCTACTATACGTTACAAACTAAAATGGGTAACACTTTAAATTAGAGGTAAATTAGAAAATCAGAAAAGGACTCATGCTGTTATGAGTGAAGCAGGATGAATTGCAGACGATGTTAGAAAATTAAGATTGCATTGGTTTGGACATGTCGAGAAGAGAGACGAGGATTAGATCAGGAGAAGGATGTTGAGGATGGACCTGTATGAAGAGAAGCAGAAGGACAAGGAGGAGGTTTATGGATGTGGTGAGGGAGGACATGCAGTTGTGAACGAGGAAGATGCAGAGGACAGGAAGAGATGGAGACGGATGATCTGCTGTGCCAATACCTAAGGATGGGGTAGGGTAGTGGTAGGGTACTCGCCTATGGACCTATGGTCCCAGGTTCACACACCCTGGACAGGTCGCCAGCCCATCGAAGGGGGCAGCGTGAAAGGGACGGCACCTTGCTCAAGGGTACCTCAGGGCAACCTATTGGGAAGGTCCTCCAATCATGTGGCCAACGCCCGAACCACTAGGCCACCACTGCCCCGTAATTGATACATACTTAAGTACATACTTTAGTATGCTGTTACTGGGCAGTGGTGGCCTACTAGTTAGGGAGTTGGCCCCAGGATCGGAAGGTCGTGGGTATGAATCCCAGACTAGTAGGTTGCCCTGAGGTAGTCTTGAGCAAGGTACTGCCCCATAACTGCTCCCCGGATGCTGAACATAGCTGCCCCCTGCTGCATGGTGTGTTTGGTTTAAATCCAGAGAAATCAGTGGCAGTGGTGGCCTGGTGTTTAGGCCTAAATCAGAATATTGTGGGTTCGAATCCCAGACCGGTAGGTTGTGTAAGGTACCATCACTGCTCCCCGGGAGCTTTTAGTAGCTGACCCCTGCAGCACGATGAATGTGGGTGAAAAGCAGAAGCTGCATTTCATTGCGTTTCACTGTGTGTTGTGCTGTGTTTCACAAGTCGTCCCTTTCACTTTCACTCCAACTAAAGCGACCTCTACTTATAAGGAGATACAAGTAGATACAAATAAGTGTGAATTCAAGTCCAGTCAGTCTAAACATCTAAAAAGATGACCATTAGAAGCTGCAGGTGATGGTAAAGCTGGTCTGGTGTTTGAGTGGGAGGATACACTGAAGATTGATGGAACTATATCATACACACAGTGCTGTGCTGCTTCAGTTTCAGGAACATGAATAAGTGAGTAGGTGGACAGGCTTACTTAGGACGTTCTAACAGACACTGATAGAAAACGTGTCCATGTATAGCTTAATCAAGAGGTTATTCAGTATCAGCTATGGCAAAAACACCAACAATCCAAGTTTTCATGACCTGAGAAGTCCTGAATTAGGGTTCTAGATAGCCAATTTTGTGATCGTAAAGAGTTTGTTCACTCTTTGCTTTTACTGACCTGCCGTGAGGAGAACGAGGAACAGGAGATACTGGGACAGAACAGATGCCATCCTCCCAGAAAACAAAAGGTACTATACTGTCTCTGGGTTGACTTCTTTAAGGGAACGCCTTCGGTACCTGTCGTTAGGGAACATAATGGGAACATTTTCCATGGCTGTCTTATTGATTAAGTAGCACTGGCTCCAGCTACGCAGTCCATTTTTATTTTAGGTTTTAAACTGAAAGTAACTAAGCCATCGTAGACACACAGCACAGTACCATGCTGTAAAGCTTCCTCTGTGTTTAACCAATGCTCCCACTCGATGTGAATTCTGAAAAAAGATAGCAATCTGCTTCACTTAAACACATAAATGGAAGCCGTTCGAGTGTGGTTGCCTGTTGAAACCCCTTTAACATTACAGGAAATTAAAGAAGGATGCTGGTTTGATGTGGAGAGCATGCAGTGAATTTAACGATCCTGTTGGCCAAAATTCTAAACCCTCTTCCTGGTAGAGTCACTGAAGTGGTGACACTTGACAACATGACACTTTTTCTGTGTTTTTAAAGGTTCTTCTGCTTGATAATGAACTGGCAACATGTCAAGGGAGTCACCCCAGATTTCACACTCTTTTGCTGGGACAGGCTCCAGCCTAAACAGTCATTAACCGAAATGAGCAAAAACCATGAAGCATCACTCTTACCTTTGTCGCTCTTGTCTGCTGAATGGTGCGTAGGGTTGAAAGCTAATGCCGGTGGAAGTGGTTAGCTTTAGTATAATGCCTCAACCTCACCTTTCACACTTTGCTGCGAGAGGTGCCAGGAGAATACCCACCCCCTCCATGGTCACGGTATCTGAACTAAATGAAACAACAGGCTGCAGTTTTTGCCCCAAGTGCAACTTAAGGGTGAGTGAGGCAGAATTGTTCACTGCCATATAAACACACAACGCAAAGACAGAATTATGGGAATCTTCGGAGGTGAAACCTAAAGAAAATCTCAAATGAATACAGGAAGTGTTTAAAAAAAAAAGAAAAAGAAAGACACCCCCTGGTTACCTAGCAACCAAACTGACAAGTCACAGGCCTTTCCTCTCTCAACACCATCTCAGAAGAGTTTTTTTTTTTTTTTAACAGCGTCAGAGTTAAAGCTGGTCAGTGAAGATCATCACTTTTTACTTAAACTAAGTTCTAAATAAATAAACAAACAGTTACCGTTTAGTGAAATCACCACACAGTAAGGAGGTTGTGGGTTTGATACCCAGGAGGAGTTCTCACAGCGTGGAGTGAGGAGTGTGGGGTTCCTCCAGGGGCTCCAGTTTCCTCCCATTAAACTGCCCCCTTAGTTGTGAATGTGTTGCACTGGTGACACGTCCACGATGTTTCTCCACCTTTTATCCAATGAATGCCTGAACAGGCTCCAGCACCACCCCTGACCCTGATTGGCTCAGATGAAAGATGGATGGACAAATGAAAGAGATCATTTGATCCTGTTTAAGGGAAGTGAACTAAAGCATTAGCAGCAACAGGCCTAAAGGAGCTTTGTTCTAAAGCCACTGGCTCTTCTGCTTGTTTCTCAGACGTCACGTTTCTTTAGAGTAAATCCAGACTAATGTCAAGACTCTCCCCGATGGACGTGGAGTTTCCATGAGATTCTATGCTTTTCCCGTTTATTTGCTTCACCAGCTCCATCTCCAGCCTTCTTCAGCCGACTCTGACTCCAGCCCTATTTCAAGGCCCAGCTTCAGCCCCAGCTCCATCTCAAGCCCCAACTTCAACATCAACCCCAACTCCAGCTTCAGTCCCATCTGAAAGTGAAAGTGACTATTCCTGTCATTGTGAAACATAGCACAGCACAACGTGAATCACAACGAAATTACAAAGCTGCATTTAACACACACGTGCAGCAGGGGGCAGCTATTGAACGTGCCCAGGGAGCAGTGACAGGGATGGTACCTTGCTCAAGGGTACCTCAGGGCAACCTACTGGTCTGGGATTCTTACCCATCACCTTCTGATGCTGGAGCCAACTCCCTATCCACTAGGCCACTGTTGCCCCATCTCCAGCCCCAAGTCCTGCCCAAACACTAGCCCCATCAAAAATCTAGAGAAGAAAAAAGTTCTTTTGTTCATATAAAAATAATATTTTTGTACATCAGAAGTGAAAAATACAATTTCTGATTTGCTAAACTAAGAGATGATGTCAAGTTCTTCACCCATACTGTTACCATGTGACCAACTCCAAACACAAAGAGCTACACTGGGCTTGGACCCAAGAGGCCCAAAGCTGCCACCAAACCCAAATTGGAAACTAAAGGGTTAAAACAAAACTGGTGGAAAATAAGGTGGCAGAAGAGACGAAGTGTCCGGGTCGTAAACAGAGCCAATGAAAACTCAAATCAGTCTCTTTAAAGGGGGCTTGGGTGACTCTGTTTTCTGTCCTGAAGCTTGAGAGATACTCTCCAACTCCATAACCACAAGGCCACCGCTGCCCACAAAACTTAAAACTAGTAAAACGTCATCGTTTTTCCATGGGTTCCCAGAAAAGATCCCACATGAATGAACATAGAACCTCATGGATACACTGCAGGATATTCACGATATGGTGAGAAGAAAATTTTGGGATGTGACACCTCATGTTCAGGTTGTTCCTGCGTCTTTCTGAGAACAACTATGGCCTCTCCTGTCATAAAACCCCTTTAGAACCAGACTTTATGTTTAATATTCATTATTCAATTTAATCTATTATGAGATAGCGAGGGGTTCCACTGTGTTCAGCATCCCATCACTGCTGCTGAGTCCATTCTCTTAACCACATATCCTGACCAGTGCTTGTCCCAGAGCTCCCAGGGCAAAAGAACCCCCTGACAGGCCACCAGTCCATCCAGGACAAAGCTCAAAGTGGGGTATGGGGCAGCAGTGGCCTAGTGGTGAGGGAGTTGCCCCGGACTGAAAGATTGTGGGTTCAATTCTGTCACCAGTAGGTTGCCCCGAGGTACCCTTGAGCAAGGTACTGTCCCTGTCACTGCTCCCTGGGCACTTTCAATAGCTGCCCCCTGCTGCACATGTGTGTATGGGTGAAATGCAGAGATGGAATTTTGTTGTGTTGTGCTGCGTTTCACAAGAATGCAGGATAAGGATAGTCACTTTCACTAAAAGGAGATCTGAGAGCCCACAGCTCCACCACCAACACCCTTGTCCCCTGAAGGAGGACACACTAAAACTGACACTAAACCCATAAGCCTTTAAGAAATGCTGACCCATAGAAGAAAATCCAGGATGCCTTTGGTCTTATATCGTATCAGATGCCCATCCTATAGCTTTAAGTTTTCATCAAGTCCATGAGACTGACCTTAGCGGTTTGACAGGCAGCCTCTCGAACCACGTCATGTGTTTTTGCTGTGACTGGAATATGAAAGTGGGAAGCAAAGCTTCATGTTCGAATCTGGGCTTTATCGCTCACCAGAGCCATGATGGTCCACTTCTCAGTCCTCGTCTTCCTACTAGGTGACTGTTTTCTAAACTTCTGAAATGTTTCAACAGCATCAGTCTTCTTTCAGCTGTTGAGGGTGACTACGGTTAGCTCTCGGTGTGGAAGGGTTGATTGTGAAACAACATTAATGAGGTTTTGTGCTCGTTTCTGCCGATAGGGGCCTGCCGCGCTGCCGACTACACCGAGGTCGCCGACTACGAGGGAAGGAGTTTACGGGTCGATTGTCCTTACCCCCCAGGAAAGGAGAAACAGGGCAAGTATTTCTGTAGACTTGAGGGTTTCTCCTGCAAGGACCTCGTTCGGACAAGCGTCAAAAATGGCTGGGTTCAAACAGGACGCTTCAATTTGTACGACAACACCAGCGCCCACTTTTTCACCGTACACATCTCAAGGCTACACAGTAACGATTCGGGGAAGTACTGGTGCGGAGTGGACATCAGCATGTCTCCAGACCTTAACAGTGAGGTCCGGATCCACGTCAGAGACGGTGAGTAGCCGTAGTACAAGAAACACAAGGGCTCTTACATGGGATCTTCTTTAATTTGGACTTCATTTCTTAAAAATCTTCATGTTTTACTGGAACATCTGATCAGAAGACATTGTAGATCATCTTCTACAGAGACGTCTGTTGCTTAAACTGATGCACAGTCACTGTTTCTGCTGGAACTGAGATGTTAGAATAGGAAATGTGACCCTTATGGCACTTTACAATGTCCAAACTCAGGTGAAAGAGAACGTTTTTAGTATTTACAGAAGAAATACACTTTGTTTTCACATTGAACCTTCGTATTAGACTGATTTTGTACACAACAGTACATCCTCAGAGACAGTCCCACTCTGAACGAAGTGACTAATAACGAGACAGCGGGTTCCTCATGAGTAAAAATGAAACTGGGATGTCTTTGATTCACATGCAAGCGACTGAAGGCTTTGCTGTCAAAGCCAAACTTGGATCTTATTTTACAGAAACAGATGCTAAGACAGTACTCACCGCTGTCACATGGGCTTAGACTTGAGATTATGGTTTAGAACCTCACATGCTGACCATCTAAAAGTAATTCATCTCATTCTAACATCTAGAAAATTGTTTTTTCCTTTATTTTAAGCTGCAGTAAGGACCAGTAGTGTCACCGTGCTCAGACAGACTACAGACAGCAGCTTCTCAGTGACACTGTGGGACGGATCAGAGCATAAACGTGAGGCTAAAGCACTCACTACACTTATTCTTCGGGCTAAAAAAGTGAGAGTAGACTCATCAGGGCCCCCTGATGTGCTCAGGTGTGGCTCAGCTGTGTGACAGTCAGTCTCTCTTCCCTTTTCTCACGCTGCAGAATCTCACTTCATGTTCTTGAGCGTTATAACGATGGTGTGTCTGGGGATGCTGTTCGTTTGCGTGTTCAGTCTGGTTCACGTAATCAGACAGATCAACAGCTGTAACTTGTCAGGTAGGTTCAACACACACACACACACACACAGCACAATATAAACCGTTATCTTATATCGGTACCAGTCATCAGGGCAGTGGAGGACATTCAATCCTTCATGTCTAATTGGGACCTGCCTTTTTTACCCTACAGTTTCTGCCTCCTACAACAGAAAAGAGAAATCTAACGCAGAGGTAAGTCTCATGTTTTAAATTCTAAAACACCACGATGAAAATAAAACAGATGGTGATCTGGGGAGCAGTGATGGGGACGCTACTTTGATCAAGGGTACCTCAGATCAGCCCACGGGTCTGGGATTCAAACCCATGGCCTTCCAATCCTGGAGCCTCATCCCTAAACACTAGACCACCGCTGCCCCAAAAAAACTTTCATTGGCGATATGAAGTCCTTTTGTGTCCTAAACCGCACCCAGAGGTCTGTCCCACCTTCAGCTGGATGAGGTTTGAGAAGCGGAGGGAAGTTCTGGGGATGCGTTTTAGAGATTATTGACCTATTCATGTTTGTTGATTCGTTTTAAAGTCATACTTTTCTAGTTTCATAAAATCCAACGTGAGAAAAACACAGTCAGGCTCTACACTTTTTTCAAGCGTCCCATTCTAAAGTCTGAAAGTCTCACTTTCCTTTGCAGAATGACTATGAGAACATGGAACCCGGTGTCGGGTGGGGAACCTGCCCTGTCGGTGAAACTAAAAATTCATCTCTGTCAGAGTCTCCCTCAGATCTACGAGCACATCCCAGAGGAGCTGCAGTGATCAGCATGAGCCCTGAGATAGACTCATATTGTCTGGATGAGTTCCCCGCCCCGAGTCCGGATCTGGAACCAGACTACATAGACCCAGACTCTGTTCCCAGACTTTATCAGGATCTGAGGATGGATTCCCTGCAGGAGGCGATCTATCACACGTTAGATAGTCGCAAGATGTAGAAACACATCAACTTTCAAACGCTTAACAGTCAGTCAGTCATTTTCTGCCGGTCGCGGGGGAGTGCTGGAGTCCATCCCAGCTCACACAGGGCGAGGACGGGGGACACACCCTGGACAGGTCGCCAGCCCATCGCAGGGAGGAGCGTGATGGGGACGGTACCTTGCTCAAGGGTACCTCAGGACAACCTATCGGGAAGGGGTTCGAACCCCCGATCCTCCAGCCAACGCCCAACCACTAGGCCACCGTAAACGCCTAACACACAGAATTAATATATATATATACATTTTCAAAACTCTGAATGTTCATAACTGACAAAATAAACACAAATCATGTAAAGACAGTATTTTTCCTTTCCTTTCTTAGAAAGAACCCAGACCGTCCCACCCAGGAATCAAACCTAGGATCTCCAGTGAGAAGGTCTGATTCTCAGGTGGGACAGTCTGGGACCGCTGTGTGGAGTGGACATGTTCTCTCCACGTCTGTGTGTTTCCCCCCAGGCAGATCTGGTTTCCTCCCACCGTCCAAAGACCTGCACGTCAGGTAGACTGGAGATTGTCCCTTAGATAGTGTCTGCCCTGCAATAGACTGGCCACCAGTCCAGGGTTGTCCTTTTGTTGTGTGAGAGTTTTGATAGACTCCAACACCACCCGTAGCACTGAGCAGGCCAAGCAGCTCAGAAAATGACTGAGTGTTCTCATCTCTAAACTGGGGCCAGCATGAATGCTTTGCGCCCTTTTGTGGGAACGAATCAGAAGGACCCAACCCAAATCAACAAGGCTGGTGCCCATGAACCTGATACCGATTCCTAAGTTTTCCTTTCTTGGAGAACCTTTGGTCGGCAAGGACCATTGCAGATCCAGAGCAATCCACAGGACCTGCTGTGTTAGAGACCCAGTTGTCCAAGCATCACAGGGCAACCCAGGCAGTGTTTGTGTCCCAGTACAAAGACTTAACTTCATTCACGTAAAGATAATAAAAGGCAAGTGTCCTACCTGCAACTTGAATAAGTTTTTATCTTTTTATTTTTAGAAATTTTGTTGTACAATCCGGCCGCTTGAAAACCTCACTTTAAAACACCAGCCTGAGAATCTGCTGCAGCTGGAAGCCACGTCATTCTGATTCATTGTGAAAGAGGAAATAAAAAGTCTGCGACCCATAGCAGGAGTGAGAGCACTGCTCATGCTCAGAAATCAAATTACATCTCTGAAGAAAAGGAATGGAAAGTGTAAATGTGAAAAAGTGAATTAACCAATTAACTGCCAATAGTTTTTCTTTATTTCTTGTTTTTAATTTCATTATAACCATGTGTATAAACGTTGTGATTTCTACATGGTGAAGCTGAACCGTGCTCTTTAATATGGACAGCTGTGGTCTAGTGGTTATAGACTCCAGGATCGAAAGGTTGTGGGTTCGAATCCCAAACCAGCAGGTTGCTGTGAGTTACCCTTGATCAAGGGATCGTCACCATTACTGTTCCCAGCGATAAGGCTGCCCCCTGCTGGTCGGTGTTGGTTAAATACAGAGGATGCATTTCATTCCTTTTCACTAACATCTGTGAAAATATAAATAATCTAAAAATAAAACAACGTTATATTATATATATATAACGTTATAGCGATGGACCTGAAGATGGTGAAACTGGGTGAAACCATGACAATAATGTGTCCAATCGTGTCCAAACATTTATGGCATTTGGCTCTTACCAAGATGGACGTCTGGTTCTTGAATACAAAGGCAACTTGTTGGGCTGAATAAGATTCAGTAAAACACTCTCATGCAGCACCTCCTCTTCCTGTGTGTTATTATGGACCTCCTGAGGGCTCCTGCTCAACTTCCACCGAACGAGGCCTGTCGTGTTGACTCTGCTGACTGCAGACGGCAGCATGGACACTCGAATATAAGCTCTGGAAGGAGAGACTGAAGATGGCGTGAAGATGATCATCCTGAAACCTACACACGTGCGATGTTTCAGCCGAAGGTCTGATTAATCTCTGTCAGTGTGTAAGAAAGAAAAAGAAACAGAGGTGGTGAAAGACAGCAAGTGAGAAGAAACTGCCCACAAACCGAGTTATGAAACACAAACACTTATCAACAACATTCAAGGTTAGACATCTCACCCGCCAGCAGAAACATGGGCGTTCTTCTGAAGAGCATCATCTTCACTCTTGCAGGTACGACTCAGTGTTTCCATTTAATGGAGCTTTTTGTTCTGCAATTTGCTCCAAGTTTATGTTACTCACACCTCTCCCGTCAGTTTTACACAGCGTTATCGACTTCACTCTGACTGTGGAGGGTCCTGTTGGAGGACGAGTCCAGATCAGGTGTTCTCATAGCCATGCTCATTACAATGAAAAGTACTTCTGCAACCAGAAATGTGAGACTGAAGAGGACGTCCTCATCAGAACTGCAAAGGATCATGAAACAGCAACCAGGGGGAGATTTTCATTACGTGATGAAGGCAGCGGGGTCTTCACTGTGACCATCTCCAACCTGAAGATGTCAGACTCTGGGACGTACTGGTGTGGGGTGGACAGAGTGCTCAAAGACACGTTTCATGAGGTGATTCTAAAGGTAGTAGAAGGTAAGAACTACAGTAATTTAGTTTGTCTTTACAATGTTGGTATGTGTCAGCTTTCATAACAGGCTTTTGTAGATATCACGTATCTCCATAAATGCTACCCTACTTTAGAGGTTTACCAATCATTCTCTAAAGAAAGCAGGGATTCTCCAAGAATTTCACTTTGAGCTACAGTGAAAACAACAACAGATTAAAGAAATACAGTTATGTCTGAGAATAAAATGGCAAATCTTAGAGCAGAATAGCTGCTAGAATGACTGAACCTTCTTTTTTTTCAGAGCACAAGGAAATGACCAGTTCATCCCCATCAACCACAGGGTTCACGCCACCCACGTCAACAAAACGGGGTGGGGTGAAAAGAATGTTAACAGACACGCATGAGAAGGTGATTCTAAAAGTAGAAGGTAAGAACTACAGTACCTTATTTTTAAAGTACTAGGAATAATTTTCCCATCCCCATCAACCACAGGGTTCAGGCCACCCACGTCAACAAAATCAGCTGATAATGAGGGAACGATCGAGATCATTTTTCATTTCATGTGATTTTACTTCTTGATCTGTGCCTCCTCTGGACTTGCTCTGGTTCAGATCAGCATGATAGCAGTTCATCAAACCTATTTTTAAAATCTATTTTAATCTTAAATGTCTTAAGATGAAATTATGTTGCGCAAAAGGGAGCAGCGGTGGTCTAGTGGTGAGGGAGTTGCCCCTGCATCAGAAGATTGTGGGTTCGAGTCTCTCACCAGGAGATTGCCCTGAGGTACCCTTGAGCAAGGTACCATCCCCGTCACTGCTCCCCGGGTGCTTTCAATAGCTGCCCACTGCTGCATGGTGTTTGCATGGGTTAAATGCAGAGGTCCAATTTCAATGTGGTTCACTGTGTGCTGTGCTGTGACCTCACAACAGCACACTTGTTGTCACTTTCAATACAACTTGAAGTTTTATTTTGAACAATATTGAAATCTAAAGGAAAAAATAGAAAGTAAACCTTGTTGTTTCTTCTCAGAGGTCACTGATCCGTCAGACTCGACTAAAGATTTATACAGAGTCAAGTACTGTACCGTCGACAGAGAAAACTGAATCCGCCGATTCACGAAGTGTTCAACTCTTGGAGGATCTTATGTTTAAGACTTAAGATCGATTCTTTGTTTTTCCCTCTACACACCATCGTCCCAGTGCCAAAAGTGCTCGGACTCCTCACTTTGAGTCTTCTTGGATGAATCTACACTTCACTGGGAAGGTTCTCCTGTCGTTCTTGTCAGAACTGTCTCTGATTGGTCCATGTCTTGCTGAAATGTAAACCTTCAACCCAAATAAAAGAAAGGCTTTGACTCAAATTCTCTCTGAATATTTCTGTTTTCTGATATCGTCACACTTTCTTCATGAAGCCACTGAGAACGAGTCTTTAACAGACAAGAACGAAGGATGTCTGAATTAAATGAACACTGACAGGAGGGGTTGTTAAAGTAACACCAACACCGTTCTGTCGCCCGGATCGCAAGGGAGCTCTAGAAACCCGGGTCACTTGGGTAAGAAAGTTCCTCCGTATCAGATTTAGCAGCTGCTCTCCACCTCAGAAGGATGTTGAAATTGGAAAGTGAAAAAATTGAAAGTGACTGTCATTGTGAAACAGAACGCTCAGTGAACCACAAAGGAAATGCATTCTCTGCTTTTCTCCAACACGTGCCGCACCCAGGGAGCTGTGAAGGGGATGGTACCTTGCTGAAAGGAACCTCAGGGCAGCCTACTGGTTTAGAATTTGATCCTGTGACCTTCTAATCCTGGGGTCTAGTCCCAAATCACTTGGCCACCACTGCTTTTCATGCTTTTCACCCACACACAACATCCAGCAGGGGGCTTCAAAGTGCCAAAGAAGCGGTGAAGGAGTCGGTACCTTGCTCAAGGTTACCTCAAGGCATCCTTCTACGTCCCCTGATGGTCAGAACTGCTGAGTCACTTGCTGTCTTCAAACGTGGATTAAAGACTCTCCTGTTCAAGGAATCTCTGAGAATAATCTTCCCAAACAGTCCTGCTCTTTTACCTCGGCTCTCTCTTTCCTCTTCTATAAAAAAGCCCTTTCTTCTGTTCTAGTCGCAGGTTAATACGTTTGTTACTTGGTTGTAATTCATCAGCAGTAGCTGATCTGAGCTGGTTACTCATATGAAGTTCAAATGTGGAAACAAAGCACTGCTGTCAGTCGCTCTGGATGAGCGTCTGAGACATGCTGTCAATGTTAATGAGAAAAATGAGTAAAATCATGACAACAGAAATAAAATATGTCTAAAAGTGACCAGCCATAGTTTAGTGTAATATATACAGCACTGTGCAAAAGTTTTATTCAGGTGTGAACAAATGCTGTAAACAGAACGCTTTCAGAAATATCAATAATGATGGTTTATTTTGATCAGTTTACAAAATGCAAAGTGAGGAACAAAAGAAAAATCTACATCAGATCAATATCTGGTGTTTCTACCTTTTACCTTCAGAGCAGCATCAGTTCTTCTGGCCCCACAGAGCCCTGATCTCCACATCATCCAGTGTGTCTGGATCACATGAAGAGACAGAAGGATGTGAGGAAGCTACATCCACAGAAGATCTGTGCTCAGTTCTCCAAGACGTTTGGAACGACCTACCGGCCGAGTTCCTTCAAAAACCGTGCGCGAGTGTACCTAGAAGAACTGATGCTGTTTTGAAGGCAAAGGGTGGTCACACCAAATATTGATCTGATTTAGATTCTCTTTTGTTCCTTCACTGCATTTTGTTGATTGATGAGAATAAATGATGAACACTTCCATTTCTGAAAGCGTCTGTTTACAGCATTTTACACACCTGACTAAAACTTTTGCACAGGACTGTATATATATATATATATACACATTTTTTTTGTTTGTTTATTTTTTGTTTTGTTTTGTTTTGATGGAGTTCGCACTACCTCCTCTTCTTGCATGTTATTATGAATGTTCTGCTCAACCTCCATGTCTGTCTCCACCTAGCAAGGCCTGGTGTTTGACTCTGCTGACTGCAGGGGGCAGCGTGGAGCCTCTTAGAAACCAGGGCAGTGGTGGCGTAGTGTTTAGACACTCAGCCCAAGAATCAGACGGTCATGTCCTGTTGCCTTGAGCCACCCTCAAGCAAGGTGCTGTCCCCATCACTGCTCCCTGCTGGACAGTGTGTGGGTTAAACACAGAGAACGTATTTGGTTCTGTAAAGTGGTGTGTAGTGGTGCAAATCTGATTTACATTCTCCTGAAAAAACTACGGGCTCAGGGAAGGATGGTGGGACGAGCGAGCAGATACTTGTTTTTAAACGTCTCTGAACGAGAGAAATAGGGAAGTGTGTGTGAGAAAGAAAAAAAGAAAGACGGAAATGGGGAAAGACCGGCTGAGAGGGTTAAGAAACACACAAACACCACCACTCAACAACAGAGCTGAACAGCTTGAGCTTCCAAACCAGCAGAACCATGACTGTTCTTCTGACCAGCATCATCTTCACTCTTGCAGGTACGACTCTCTGTGTGTTTCTTTACATTTCAGACCAAACCTGCTACTTTGAAGCTTTTTCCCAACAATCTGCTCCGAGTTTAACTGACTCACACTCTCCCGTCAGTTTCACACAGCGTTATGGCCGACACTCTGGAGGTGGAGGGTCCTGTTGGAGGACGGGTCCAGATCAGGTGTTCTCATAGCCATGCTCATTACAATGAAAAGTACTTCTGCAACAAGAAATGTGAGACTGAAAAAGACGTCCTCATCAGAACTGCAAAGAATCAGAAAACAGCAACCAGGGGGAGATTTTCATTACGTGATGAAGGCAGCGGGGTCTTCACTGTGACCATCTCCAACCTGAAGATGTCAGACTCTGGGACGTACTGGTGTGGGGTGGACAGAGTGCTCAAAGACACGTATCATGAGGTGATTCTAAAGGTAGTAGAAGGTAAGAACTACAGTAATTTAGTTTGAACAAGATGCATTTCTTTCCATTGTTTTGAAGTGATGTATATCTTTGGCCTGCGTTTTCTTTCATGGTTTCCAGCACAACCAGAAGTTTTGTGAATCGCTTTGAGCAAAAGTTTTGCATTTATGGTCTTTTCTTGGCTTGAGTTTAATAATCATTATAGAAACAAAAAGAAAACACAACTCACTGAAGCTCCGCCGACAGGTCTTGCACAAGCGTTTGAAGTGTACTTTCCTTTAGCAAGGCCAATATTGAGTCAGTTCCTCGTTGGGTTTTCCTGTGACATAAGAGCTTCATAACTCAGGATCCTCGAATGTTTCACTTTTACTGGCAGAACCACATTTCTGGAAATCATACATATATATCCAAGAAATCAGACCTACTCTCAAGCACTCTTAGCAAATCCTGGAGAGCATCTCGGAGTGTGGTGAAGCTCAAAATGGTGCACAAAAACTATTTTGGGTAATATTTGAGACAGAAGTGCAGAAATGTCAGCATTTCTTGAAGTGAGCAAACCAGAACATTTCATATAAAGGTTGTTTTTAATGTGAAGATAATCTTTGATAAATATCTGTTTAAGAATAACACTCAAACACCTGCGATGTCACACTGCTGTCAAGTGTAAAACTGTTTTCACCCTCTTTTTGTTTTTATATTTTATGTATTTTTTTTTTTTTTTTTGCATTTTAGCCCCGGTGCCCTCTTCTCCCACAACACCTGGACTCTCCCACTGGAGCACATCTGTGAAAACAGGTCAATAAGAATCACTTAAAAGCCCAGTTTTGAGTTTGCCCCAAATTTCGAGGCCTTCAGTAACTCTAACTCTAGCGAGGCCGAAATCGACCCTTCCTTCACACTCGCTTTACGTTTATCAGAGTCAGGACTGAAGACCGAATTAGGAGCAAACGTCTGCACTAATCTGACACTTTTATGGCTTTTTATTGGAACACAAGGCTTCAGGTTAACTGAAAACAGAAGAGAGAGGTTCAAGGTTAGGTTTCTCCAACTTCTCACCAATGGACCAATAGGTTGCAGGTTTAAATCCCACCTCAACAATTGGGTTGCTAAGCAAGACTCTTAGCCCAGTGTCCTCCAAGGGAGGCGGCCCTTATAGTCAGGACATGGAAGCCTCTCTGGAGGATCTGCTAAAGGCTGTCAATATAATTTACAAACTTTCTTATATTGAATGAGACCTTTTCAAGAGCTGAGACTATAAAATATGAAAAATCCAAACACTGGAAAGAACGATGAAGATTAAATGTGTACTTCTGACTGGTTCCCTTTTTCTTAGTGTCTTTTCGGAGAAGACTAAAAGGGTTTCTGTACAAAAAAATCATCTTTTGTTTTATAGAGAAAAGGGAAACGACAGATTCAGAAACATCCTTGACAACCAGAATCCAAACTACCACAACCCCGGCTGCAGGAACCGCCCCTGAGAACGGTGAGTAAAAGTGTTTTTACCTTTCATGTGTTGGAAACTTGAATGGATTAAAAATTACAATATGAGAAATATAGAAATAACGATGAGAAATCACCACCTTTTAAAAACATTCAGCATTTTGTTCCTCACTATGCTGTCAGCTCTCCATTTAAAACATCAAGGACCAAAAGACTAGTGTGTTTAGGGACCAAGCCCCAGGATCAGAAGGTCATGGGTTCGAATCCCAGTTGCCCTGAGGTAGCCTTGAGCAAGGTACCGTCCCCATCATTGCTCCCCTGGGTGCTTTAAATAGCTGCCCCCTTCTGGATAGAGTGTGTGGGTTAAATACCGAGGATGCATTTCGGTTCACTGTGCGCTGTGACAAAGTTAGTTTCACTTTCACTTTAAAGCTTGAGCGTCAGTATAGTGCTCCATCCTACACGTCACAATTTTTAAATTTTTTTTCAGGAGGAAAGGTTGATGTGATCTTACTTGCAAAATGTCATTTCATTCAAATCTTTGTGTTGCAAAGAACAGAACTGCACATTTAATCGATTCTTCTTTTCGTCCAGAAGAGCTCGTCTACATAGGTGCTGGTCTAGCTGCTCTGGTGCTGCTTCTCTCCATTTTTCTCTTCATACTGGTCAAGCAAACGAGGCAGAAGAAAGTTGCAGTACAAAAAAGCCGAAAGGTAAGAATTTCCGTCTGAACACTGAGACTGAACCTTGTAAGATCTTTGTATAATTTTTATTCTGGTCTACGATTCAGGCTCAACCCAGATGGAATCAAGACAACAGCCACGATCCAAATGTGGACTCTAGATGCGTCTCCAGCAGGCATCACACTGAACGCTCCACAAGAAAAACATCAGCAGCCAATCAGAAGACAGCTTCGGGCAACCTTCTGCCCGACCCGGACCCCAGCTCTGCTATATATTCCAACCTGATGTTAAATACTCACGACTCCCTCAATTACACGACTGTGAAATTCGCCACACAGTCTGATGAGCTCGACTACTCCACTGTGGTCTTTGATCGAGAACGCGACTCAAACGCAAGTCACCCAACAAAGTCAGCAGAGGACACAGACAGATATTCAACAGTCTACTCCGCGGTCAGGCCTAAGGACAGGTCAGACCCAGCTGAAGAGCCCAACGCTGCCATATACTCCACCGTAAAGAAAGCAAAATAGACCTTTCCAACATGTGCTCTTTATATGTTCTCCTAATTCTGTGCAGGTTCACTGTGGACCTTGAGCATTGCTACCTGACTCTCAGTTTCCAGAGAGTCATTCTGCACTTCAGCTCATGACCTGTAGATGGTGCTGTGGGGATATCAAGAAGCTTTCTGCCAAACATAACCCCAGTGTCACCCTTTGGAACATCTCACTCTGAGGACTGAGTTGAAACTTGCGTGTCTTCCAGTTGAAGGAACATCATTTATTAATAACAAGATCCTAGAAAGAGAATTCAGTTTAGGTCTTGTCCAGTGTTGCAGATGTCTGTCTTCTCTAAACCTCTTAATTAAACATGTCCAAACTCAACGGGACGCTTTATTTATCTGTTGTTAGTATCTCTTGTGTTTTTTCTTTGCTCTTGTCTTTGTGAAACACAGCACACAGTGAAGCGCAACAAAATTACACCCACACACACTGTCCAGCAGGGGGCAGCTATTTAAAGCACCCAGGAAGCAGTGATAGGAACGGTACCGTGCTCATTGGAACCTTGGGCAACCTAGGGTCTTGTTATCTAGCGATGCCCACCACTGTTGAATCTAATGTTTGTCAGCGCTGGTCTAGTGTTTAGGGATGAGAGCCCAGGATCATAAGGTCGTGGATTCAAATCCCAGACCAGTAGGTTGCCATGAGGTACCCTTGATCAAGGTACCATCCCCATCACTGCTCCCCGGGTGCTTGATATGGCTGCCCATTATTGGACGATGTGTGTGTGTTAAATACAGAGGATGCGACTTTAAACTATTACTTTAAACTAGACCAGGATTTTTAAGCCTAGCCCGAGTTCATTAACATCTATGAATGAGTTTATAATGTATGAACTTAATATTCCTTACTAGTCGTCCCATATTAGGATTCCTTATCCATATTTTTCCCTGAACATTTGCTTCACATTAATAAATGGTATATATTTAATTAAAGAATATGCGGAAGCTTTCAAACTCTCTGCAATCCTCCCATCCTGTGTTGTAACCCGAAGGCCTACACAACTACACGATGGTGCAATTCCCAAAAAACCCGATATCAGTTAGAGGGATAGAGCCGCCCTCCCTCAGACAGATCCTCTACTGACTGACCCCAAGATTACCATGCACTCCCTGTAAAATGACTGGATTCTTTCATATGGATGTAAAGCCCTGTGTGTAATTGGATAGGCCAAAAATGTATGGACTGTGTTCCAAATCTCTCATGAACGCCGCAATATTGGATTAGACTTCAGATCTAGGACACTATGGTTGCTTTTAAGACAGCAGATCAAAAATCTTGAAGGGAAATTCCACCCATCGCAACTGCAGGCCAGTCTCTGAGGCCAGTTTCACATGTGGAACCGTAAAGATCTGGGTTTGGTTTCACCAGCCCTCCTCTCCCTTCAGCAGTTAAGAGTTTGGTCAGATTAATCCGAGGTGGACTAATCTTCACATCGCACCGACAATCCACTACCATTAGCTAAACTGACCCGAGGAAAAGGAAGCGGCATACAGATATAGCTCACCATCATTACAACTGTAAGTGAAAGTGAAAGTGACTACTTGCCGTTGTGAGACAGCACACAGTGAGATGTAACAAAACATTTCCTCTGCATTTAACAAACATACCGTCCAGCAGGGGGCAGCTATTTAAAGCACCCGGGAAGCAGTGACGGGGGACGGTGCCTTGCTCAAGGTATCTCAGGGCAAACTACGGGTCTGGGATTCAAACCCATGAGCTTCTGATCCTCAGGTCTAGTCTCTAAACACTAGAGCAGCTCTAATAGTGACATCACAGTCAAATCTCACTAGAAAATACAGATTTGCTTCACCCTGAGGTAACCTTGAGCAAGGTACCGTCCACATCGCTGCTACCCGGGTACTGGATAAGTTTGCCCCCTGCTGGATGGTGTGTTCTCACTGGTCTTCATAATGAAACCAAATATTCCTTCCTGACATCACTTTAAAAAATTGCTTCAAAATAATCAAACGTTTGCATTTTTAGGGATCTAAAAGAAGCTTTTGGAACAAAGCCTCCTAAACATGCTCCAAACGTTTTAGCGTCTGTGTTTTGACTCATTGAGGTCCTGTATGGATCCAAACTGAGTCAGAATTAGACTGAGCCATGCCGACTGTCAAATCCGTCAGTGGTGTCCATCATAACTCCTGAAGTTCTTCGTGTTCCTGCAGCTCTGAAGGCCTTTTCTTGTAACCAGCAGTCAAACCTGAGAGGAGGTTCTTATTGGGCACTGACACCTACATGTGAAGCCTCTCACAGCCAGACAGTGTGTGCAAAACAAAAAAACTGAGGGTGCAGCCAGCGGACAATAAGACCTAAAACCACATCCTGCTTCTTCTGTAGAAGCACACATGCACACACACACACACACACACACACATACAATCACACACACACGAACACACTTCAGCCTGTGAGTTGGTACGTTCTGAAATTAACGCTAATATCAGCTTTCCTCGTTCCCCTCAAAAACCTCAGGAAAACCTTCAGGGAACATCCTTGTGGGATGGTCCTCCTAATCCCCACAGTTGTGGTTATAATCCTAGTCCCCACAAAGAGAGAAATACATTCATACACTCTTATCAAGCACACACACACACACACACACACACACACACACACTCACATTCACTCACACACACACTCACTGTCAGATGCAGGGTCGAGCTCGTGATCACACGGAAGGCACTTGCTGTGAGACGCTGAGTTTAAGAGCTTCAGAAACAGAATGACTGCAGTGAGCTCCACGTCAGGAGGTCAGGAAGGTGACTGAGAAGATCATGTTGTTTGAACTCTGGAAGTATTTTTCAGAAGCTCTTAAGACTTTCTTTGGTGTCCCAGAAGCTTGAGCGTCTCAGGATGGAATTCTTTTCCATCACAGCCTCCGCTGCTCTGCTAGCAGGTAAGATTCGTTTTATGACTTTCTAAGACCAGTTTCAGTGTTCTGTCCTTGAGACGTCCTCTCAGTGGCCTGCTGTGAAGATCTCCGTGTATCCAAATCTGACTGTTACTCTGCTTCTTTCAAAAGCCTCTTCTCTTTTTTGTTGCAGTTGTGAGCAGCATGTTACACTCTGAGATTAAAGAAACAGGAACAGAGGGAAACATCGGCGTCATCCAGTGTGATTACACTGAAGGATATGAAGATTATGTCAAGTATTTCTGTAAAGGAGGTTATAAAGACTGTAAAACTCTCATTAAAACTAACGGGAAGGACAGCTGGACGTATGAAGGAAGAATTTCTGCGCATGACAACAAGGAGCAGAAAAAATTCATAGTGACCATCACTGACCTCCGTATGGAGGATGCAGGACTGTACGGCTGTGGAATCGAGAAAGTTGGACAAGATCCCTTTACTTCAGTGTCTCTGACTGTGATTAAAGGTATGTGTGGTTTAAATGAATCGTGTGTGGTTTAAATGAATCGTGTGAGGTTTAAATGAATCGTGTGAGGTTTAAATGAATCTTGTTTGGTTTAAATTAATTTTGTGTGGTTTAAATGAATCATGTGAGGTTTAAATGAATCATGTGGGGTTTAAATGAATCATGTGGGGTTTAAATGAATCGTATGAGGTTTTAATGAATCTTGTGTGGTTTAAATGAATCATGAGAGGAGGTTTAAATGAATTGTATGAGGTTTAAATGAATCTTGTGGGGTTTAAATGAATCTTGTGTGGTTTAAATGAGTCGTGTTTGGTTTAAATGAATCTTCCAGAGTTTGGTTTTAGATTCACTGTGAAGATCTTGCAGGGCTGATCAGTTTGATTTCTCTCCATCAGCTCCTAGACCTCCTAAAACACATCAGCCAATCACGTCTTCTCCCACGACCACGTCTCATGAGCCACAGGGTAAGTTGTATTTTCTGTATTTTTCCTCTGAACTGGGTGAGAACTGATCCAACAAACTTCAGTCCAGCTTCTAGACAACCGCCATGTTTAAAGCTGCTCTGTTTTCTTCTACAGTTTCTCAACACGTCTCAACTTCCAGCTCTCACAGTAAAGACCTCTGACTTTGTAGGATTGTAGCACTTAAAGTGTTTCAAATAATAAGAAATCATTCAGTCATTTCTTTGTTCCTGCTTGTGAATTAATGGTGGAATTTCCAGAGCGTCACTTCTCCTAAAGCTTCTGAGTAAGAGTCGCTCCGCTCGGTGGGAGAGGCCGTGTTCGAGAGTCTCTTGGTTTACTGTTCTTACTTAGACCATAACAAAGTGAAAAAGTGTCTTTTCCCCAGTAAGAAATGAACAGCTTCGAATCAAACTGATGATCTGAAAGATTGAAATCAGAAATAAACATCATTACTGGATGAACGTTTCATAAAACTGACTTTTCACCTCCTGTTATAGAACACACATGATGTTCGCTCAAGGCTGCTGTATATGCTGTGACTACTTTTCTCTAAAAAAAATGAGCATCTAAGTATTTGAGACAGTGTGTGTGTGTGTGTGTGTGTGTGTGTGTGTGATGAACAGAGAGTCCCACCAATGCCACAGTGACTAACAAAACAGGAAGTTCAACAGAAGAAACAGGAAATATCAGCCGCTCTCCATCAGCCCCCTTAGGTCAGTTCACACCCACATATCCCACAATTCTTTCTCCACTAAACCAAACCTCCTCAAACTGTCATGATCATGAAGCTGGTTTGTCCTTCCTTGAAGCCCTTTTGGTGGGAACTGTCCCCTGTCCAAGCCTCACAAAGTCAAAAGCGTTTCAGAAAGATAGATATGGTGTCCTCTACTAACTCGTATCTCCGTAAAGGTCTAGAGAAAACAGTCGGAGGAGTGGCAGGTGGAGTCCTGCTGACCGTGGCTGTTTTAACCGGAATCTACTTTGCCTTAAGATGCAGCCAGGGCAAGAAAGTTGCAGGTACATCAACAGTGACCTATAAAGAGAATGAATGAAATAAAATTCATGAATTATTATTATTATTATTATTTACACGTGCTTTTAAAAATGCAATCTCTCAAAAGCATGTTTTCTCTCCCAGCCACAAGTCAGCCAAACTCTGAGGTGAATATTCAGAATTCTCCTTTAAACGTGACATTATTTACAAAGAAAATGAGCAATTTTTATTTAATATTCAATATTTATCTTTCATATTTCCAGGATGTCCACTTGTACGAGGAGGTGCAGACCACAGACCCAGTTAACGGTTCCTGCCAGTGCTCAGCTCCACATCTGGGCCAAACCTCAGCTGGAAACCAAAGTTCGATCCCCTTTCCGGCCTGCAGCTTCATTTACTCCTTAGCAACGTACTCGAATCAGGATCGGCGCCTTGACAACACATCCGTAAACAAAAGTGTACCAATTACATATCACGCTTCTCCCCCCAGAATGGACAAGCACAGCAGCTCAGAGAAGATCAACTACAGCAGAGTACATTTCAAAAAAAAGAAAGCTTTAAATTCTTCTCTGGACGTAACGGTTCAGGAGGAAGCTCCAACGTATTCCATCATAACTGCTCCACAAACCTCTGACAGAACTTTAGTTTACTTAAACGCTGGGTTTCCAACGCGTTAACCAAGAAGTCTGTCTGATAAAGGTGCTGATGGTCTAGTGGTAGATACTCATCTATGGCCCAAAAGGTCACAGCTTCAAGTCCCACCTACAGCCCCACCATCCGGTTCCTGAGCAAAACACTCAACCTCAAAGTGTCTTCAGAGGGACTGTCCCCCTATTCAGGAAGTGATCGCCGCTCCAGAGCGTCTGCTAAACACTGTAAATGTAAATAAAGAATCTAAAATTATTTTTATTGACACAATTGTGGCTGGACTCTTTCATTTAATGACTTTTAAACTGGATTCAATCCACAGTTCCTGTGGAAGTTAGAAATAAACCAAAGCTAATAAAGTCTTTTAAATAAAGCTTTTAAATTTTAAATAGTGGTGATACTTGTCTACGGACCTCTGGATCAAGAGGTCCCAGGTTCGAATCCCACCTCTGGCACTACCACCACTGGGTCCCTGAGCAAGACCCTGAACCCTGAGTGTCTCCAGACGGACTGTCCCTGTAATCAGGACATGGACGTCGCTCTGGATAAGAGCGTCTGCTAAATGTCGTAAATGTAAATGTCTGTCTGTGTGGCTGTTAGAATTTACTGTCGTTCAGAGAATCGTGGCTTCATCTGTAGCAGATGTGAATTTACCATTTCGGCTAATAACAAATACTAAAACTCACACTGCTGTACGGAAAACCCTGCTGGACGTTTGACCCGCAGGTTGACCTGAGGTTCCCTTGAGCAAGGTACCATCCCCATCACTGCTCGGCGGTGTTGAATATTGCTGCTTGCACCCACTAATGAACCTCGAGAAGGTGAGGTGTCTATGGTGCAGGTGTTGGAGCAAGTTTCACCTTCCACTGTGGTTGAGGCGTCAGACAGTCAGACATGCAATAATCAGACAGGACGTGCATTCGTGAAGACACAAAGCTTTCTGTCTCTACCGTCACTACTAAACAGCTTTAAGGACCTCCAGTCTGAAAACCCTCCATTTTTGATGATACACTCGTCACCTTCCTGCCCTCTACACCTGCAGCATCTGGCCAAAGTTCTTGTTAGTTCTTGGTATCGAGGTGAACCATATTGCTGTTGTGCTTGACATGCTAAAGTTGGACTGCTTGCTACTTTCACTCCTTAATTCCTCAAAGTTTTGCCTAAAGTTCTAAACACAGCAGGTAACCTGTTGGCCAGGATGTCTTGCATGAACATCCCAGCAGTGGCTTCTTGGAGGTGAGATCTTTCAGAGCTTTTTTGGCATCCTTACTATCTCTTGTCTGGATGAAAGCCTTCAAACTCAGTGTAACTTGGGATTTTAGAGGTCACTTTTACTTTTTTGGAGTAACGTTCATAATCACATAATATCTGTATTATAAGTAACCTAATAAAACTTTTATAAAAGCTAACCTAAACTGGAGCCTATAAAAGTCTAGTCAGGTCTATTCAAGTGTCAGGTGTTATTAAAACTGCAACATTTATGAACATTAATGTCTATTTGAATAAGCTCCATGTGGCATTCAGACAAACCCAGCCCTGCAATAAAGGATTCTTTTCTTCATCTTCCTCTCCTCTCATACATTTTGCAATGTATGATGTTTACAGGAGTCAAAACGAAACCAGAGTTTGAAGGAACGCTTCTGTCTGCACAGCAGAGGAAGTGAGATGTGCCCAAGTTATGAAACATACGCATGACAGTGAAAGCAGGCCTGGCAGGAGGGTCAGGATTGAAAGCAGGCCTGGCAGGAGGGTCAGGATTGTGAGAGTGGGCCACTGCTGCCCACTGCTATTATATTTTCTTTGCAGGATGACAGAAGGTGGAGTTACTTACTGTGACCCTCAGGAACCTCAGCGTAAAAGACACAAGTCTGTACTGGTAAGAGGAGGACCAGAGGGGTGGGATGAGCTCACGGAGCTCAACTATGTTCATGTCTATGTTCCTGTTACGCTCCCAGCCTCCTGCAACAGCAGAGAAAAATCCCATTCAGAAAAGAGAGAGGTGTGAAATTAAAAACTTCCTTCACAGAAATAACTAGGATGATCAATCTGCTGCCGACATGGTGGCTTGCAGTTCGGGTGGAGGAAAGAACCATAGAGAAAACACAGCTGCACACATCCGAGAGCCCTGCGGCAAAGTGGTTCGCACCCCAAAATGTAAAGGTTCTGGGACTGGAGATGCTATTTTGCCCCCTAGTTGTGAGTGAGGGAATGACGGCCAGGCCGAGTATCCGGTGAAGGGCAGGTGATCTGTCTGGGGTGCTTTTCCGCCACCTGTAGATGTTAAATCATCCTTAAAAACCTGACCAAACTGTTGCAGACCTGGTGCAGGTTCTGCAGATCACTTGAAGCCTTCTGCCTCCTCTGACTGTAAAAACCAGAATCAAAGAAAATCAGGGTGGAGTTGTGTGTCTAGGCTATTGTATTCCAACACCAAGCTCAAGATGCTGATAAAAAAAACAGTGTGTGTGTGAAAGTGCACTGCGTCAGAACCAAATCTCAAAGCCCTGTAATTGCACTTGTAGGAGGGTCGAGAAGTTTATACACACTTGCTCACTTCCCTTCTGGGCATCAGGCTGAAGCGTGTCTTCTGGGCGGCGAGAAGAAAAGTACAGTAGACTCTGTAACAGCTTTGTTCGGAATGAATATACTTACTTTTTCATTTAAACATCTGTAAGGAATCAGAACAACGTGGCAGCTCAGTGTATCTTTACACTTTTAAAGGTTTTTAAGAACATTTCGGTGGCAGCATGGAAACCCCAGCGGTGGCTTTGACTCTTCTTGCAGGTGAGACCTTTCATCAGGCCATTTTTCACAGCTGTGTATCTGCAAATACCTTGTTCGCTCTCGTTTACTCGGGTGAAGACTGGATTTCATGAACTGGTGTATAATTTAAACCTGTTATAAAAGCAACAGCTGCTTTATTCAGGGTAATATAACCACATTAAGAGTGAAGAAAATCAACGATATTGCCAGTGTAGCGTGTTATTGGCAGGGTTCTAGATAATGTCAAGTAAGCTACCAGTCACTTTGCCCCACAAATTAAATGTTTTATGACATTAAAAACAGAAAAAAATTAATATTCAAGACTACGTTTCAACTACAATTAGTCACTAAAATGTCTTGTGACTTGAAGTAGATTTAAAGCTGGCATGTATTCGACTACCACAAAGCCCTAAACTCCCTCTTAATCAACAGTTTGAAATCTTGAAAACATTTCTTGGAGAATTCCTTTTGAAGGAAAACAATAATGGACGTTTTAGTGATTTCCACACAATAGATCTCTGTGCTGCTGCGTTTTATTAAAATAATACAATATAAAATCCCACTTCCCTACAAAGCTAAAAGCCACTGTTTTTATTCTCTCTTTCTCTTAGTTCTGGGTGGTGTGATGTCTGCAGGAATCAGAGTGAAGGCACCGATAGGAGGAAACGCTTCAGTCCGCTGTCCGTACAGCAAGGGAAGTGAAACGTACCCAAAGTACTTCAGCAGAGGCAGGTATAGGATGGTCCAGATAGTGAGCACCAACAAAGCATGTTCGAAGGATGGCAGATTCTCTCTGGAGGACGATAAAGAGAAGAGAGAGTTCACTGTGACCATCAGGAACATCACTGTAGAAGATGCTGGTCTGTACTGGTGTGGAGTGGACCAGTGGGGGCGGGACGAGCTCACAGAGGTCAACTTGGATGCGGTGCAAAATCCTGAAGCCAGTTCACAAAGCTCCATCAGACCGAGCGATTCAGGTTAGATGATCATCTTTTCCTTCTGCTCTCACCAGAAGATCTCGGACTGGGATATTAACCAGGTGGAGTTTGATAAGGATTCGTTCTTATTATCAGCGGTGGCCTAGTGGTTAGGGAGCTGATCCCAGGATCAGAAAGTCATGGGTTTGAATCCCAGCCCAGAAGGTTACCCTGAGATACCCTTGAGCAAGGTACCGTCCCCATCACAGCTCCACGGGCGCATTCAGTAGCTGCCCCCTGCTGCTTTTTCCTGCAAATCTGTAAAGCTCTTAAAAAGGTAAACACTAAACAGATCCCTTAATCGGATGCTTAGTGGACTCAGATTTGTGCTTAATTGATAGCAGCTCCACATCATGCGTCTCATTAGACAGACCGAACGTATTTGTGAACGCCGAGCTCAGTCCTACTTCCTCAGATGGTCAACTGTCTCTCCCATGTGGTTTCCAACAGTAACTGCTAACCAACAGCATGGTTTCCTTCCATCTGTTTCTTAAAGGGAAATCCACACTGATGTCATGTTCAGAAATTAGCACAGTGACATTTGGCCTTTGGTTTAATTATATCAGATACTGGGATCCAGAGAACAACCGCATGGTTTCTGCAATTATTTTCAACAACTCAAAAAAAAATAATCTCCTCCCATAATTATCCACAGTGACCTTCTGTGATTCTCTCCTTTAGCACCTCAGCTCCTCACCACATCCCCCCTCATATTAGGAGAACCACATCCCTCGATTGACCAGGACCAGATACCGCAGAAAGGTAATCTACATGTGAGGAGACACTGCCTCTCTATCTCAAAGATAAAAAAGACGACACACATCATTGCTTCGTAGTGTAAAAAACTCAAATACGATCCTGATGGAGATAAAAGAAGCAACGTTAGCCAACATGCCAAATATGTGCCTAAGCTGCTTAAAGATGGAGTCAGATTACACAAATCAAACGTCCAGAAGTGTTTCTTATTTGAGCTTTTGAACTCATTATCTTACTGGGGTGCCAAAAGTTTCCCATAAAACCATTTTTGTGAAATTGTTGACACATTAAACTGAATCTGTCCACTGCATTTAACTCCTCCTACACAGGGAACAGCCTCACCAGAGTGAGTGGGCTGCAGCCCTGCAGCGGGATGGGGTTAGTTTTGGGGTGAGGTTCTTTACCCAGAAGCTCGGATGGGAGTGTTCGTCCATCTTCTCCTCACCCACGTTTGTCCTGCTTGTTCTGGAGGCTGAACCAGCTCTGGGGGTGCTGGTCTAGTGGTCGACTATGGTCTCGGGTTCAAAGCCCACCAAGGGTCTCTGAATTAGAGCCTCTGCTGTAAGCGTCCGCCTCCATCCATAAGGACACAGCTGTTAGTTCTCACCGCTGCCCCACAGTGATAGGGTTCTAGATTCAGTTCCTAGGTTGGCTTTCTGTGTGGACTGGTGGACTGGATTTGACTGGAGTCTTTATTTTTTTTTGTCCTGTCTATGATCTCTCTCAGTATTTTGGGGCAGCGTTGATTGAAGGGTTTAGGGGTTAGGCCCCAGGATCAGAAGGTCGTGGGTTCAAATCCGAAATCAGTATGTTTTCCTGAGGTTCCTTTGAGCAAGTTATGGTCCCTATAACTGCGTCCTGAGTGCTGGGTATGTCTGCCCCCTGCTGGACGATGTGTGTGTTAAATACAGAGGATGTGCTTGGTTGTTGTTCACGGTGTTCCCAATGGCAAATAGTCACTTTCACTTCATTTTGCTTAGAAAGTTAGAGAAAAACCACCAAATTAATTCACCTTGTGTTGTTCATTCCCTTCTAAGCTTGTTTCTTTTCTCAAAATCACCCCTCCAGGTGAGTTAGTGTATGTCGGAGCCTCGCTGGCTGCGTTGGTGCTGTTGTGTGGGATTGTCTTGGCCATTTTTGCTAAGAACAAGAAAAACAATGCAGGTACATTATAACAAACACCTCCAAACACACGAGTGCATTTTTCCTATTTCAGCCAAATTAATACCTGACGTTCTCACTTCACCAGCTTCTTCACCTCCAGGAGTTTGCTCGGAACCCAACAGAGTGAGTGGACTAGGTCTATTCTGTGTGGTGAAACGTTTTTCCATGTATTACAGTCTGGATGATTTCTTTCAGGACAACTATGTCTATGAGGAAATTGCTCCAACAGATACAGGCCCTCCACAGGACCGGTGCCTCCCAGCGCAGAGCCGAGACCCCCTCGTTCTCCAGCACTCGGCCCTGAGGCCGTCTTCGAGGACCCGGGTCCCACGTGCTGAGTCTGTTGTGTATTCTGTCCTGAATCTTCCCGAAACCCTTCCAGATGCAACACGTTTCATTTCAGCCGAGTCAGCGTCCCTGCACTACGCTACGATCAACGTTGTGCAAAGTTCACACGTGGTCAGTGACGGCCAAGCCCTTAGTGGGAAGTCATGTGATGTATATACCACTATCCAACAACAGAACTGTGAGACGTCCACCAATGACTAACAGCCGACAGAAGAGACCTCCTGCAGGACAGTTTCCATTGAAAAAATATTTTAAAAACATATACTTTACTGTCTCTTAATCACAAAAATCTGATATTTTTCTGCCATTTTACAATGTTTAAAATTCAGACAAACAACTGAAACTGAAATTATAATAAAGACTGAAACAGGTTCTATTCTCACTTTTATCTGCCGGATGTAGAACAGAGGTCACCCAGGAGAGGTGACGGTTAAACAGCCCACACAGTTCAACATTTCCCCTCTGACTCTACTAAAAATGTCAGGTTGACACCGGTTCCTGTGATTCCAGCCTGAAATGAAAGCATCATAAGAAGAACTGATGGTATCTGACAGCTTTTTTTAGAACAGAGGGGAACAGAGATGGTGTGATGCCTGCAGGAATCAGAGTGAAGGCACCGATAGGAGGAAACGCTTCAGTCCGCTGTCCGTACAGCAAGGGAAGTGAAACGTACCCAAAGTACTTCAGCAGAGGCAGGTATGGGATGGTCCAGATAGTGAGCACCAACAAAGCACGTTCGAAGGACGGCAGATTCTCTCTGGAGGACGATAAAGAGAAGAGAGAGTTCACTGTGACCATCAGGAACATCACTGTAGAAGATGCTGGTTTGTACTGGTGTGGAGTGGACCAGTGGGGGCGGGACGAGCCCACAGAGGTCAACTTGGATGCGGTGCAAAATACTGAAGCCAGTTCACAAAGCTCCATCAGACCGAGTGATTCAGGTTAGATGATCATCTTTTCCTTCTGCTCTCAGCAGAAGATCTCGGACTGGGATATTAACCAGGTGGAGTTTGATAAGGATTCGTTCATATTGCACATTGATGATGTGCTTGTTTCTCTGAGCCTGCTCACCTTCACAACAGTACATGATGTCCAGATACACCTGGTTTGGTTTAACACTACCATCAGATACCAGCGGGTAGACCTCACAGGTCACCAACATGACCTTAAAGCTCTCAGCTGAAGTCTTATATTCACCCAGACTAACACAGGGTCTGTATTTAGACTCATCTGGAGGCCACCTCACCTTTAAAGACGTAGCCTTTCAGTTGACGTGGTGTAAAGATAAGTCTAATAGAACGGTGGTCACTGATAGTGAAGGGCTCAGGAAGTGGTTTCTCTAGTGAGTGTTAAAAGCACTTCTAAGAAAAGGACATGATAACATCAACCCCGAGCTCATAACAGGAGCCGATGAAGACACGACCACGCAGTGTAAAGTGAATCCCTTTCATCGTCATGTACTCCGTGAGCTTCTCCCAGAGGTCGGCATGTTGGTTACTCAGGGTCGGAGTCTTGCTGAATCATAGTTCCTGACGTCAGAGAGGACTGGACCAGCGTCACGATCAGCCTCACTCACATCGAGGTCATCTGTGGCCCAAAATAGCTTCGGGAGTTAAACAGTGTTGCAATATCTGAGTCAAACATGATGGACGTCGTTTCATTCGAAGGAATCCGAGAGCGGTTTGTGGATCGAAATGTTACTCCGATCTCGAACACGCTGCAAAGACCACTACTGTCTTCATTCTGAGGCCATGACTCCCCAAAGCCCTTAGTCTAGGACAAGGACCTCTCTCTGGACCCCTTCATTTCTGGAGTTCGTATAACCTTCAACCCGTCGTCACCAGCAGTCTTCATCTCCGCTGCTCAGTGTGTGTTTTCAGCTGTTCAGATTTACTCTTCATGATTTCTGTCTTTTTTACCCTTCTTTCTATTCTCTTTTCTCCCTTTATTTTCTCTCTTCTCCCTTTAATTCTTTTTCTATATGTATGTTGGTCTCTGTCTCTCTGTCTGTCTGATCTGCAGGTCCCAAACTCGAGTACGGAGTCTCTCTGGTGTTTCTGTCGTTTATTTTCTGTGTATTCATTCATTCAGTCGTAATGAGTACAGATCCCTCTTTCATCCTCCCTCTTTCGTGTGATAGTCGTTCCCTTCTTTTTCCTGTCGGTGGTACTGATCTCACAACGATGTCCGCTGACACTCTGGGCCAGAGTGAGACCTAACCTGCACTCCAGAAGTATTGGGACGGCAAGGCTCGTCCTTCTGAAGACGTTTGGGTTTGAGATCAGAAGATGAAGATGAAGATGAAGATCAGATGTTCAGCTTTTATTTGCTGGTTTTCACTTTTAGAAACGATCCGCTACACCCAAACCGCAGCTTGTGCAAAAGTGTGCAAAAAGTATTGTGCAAAAGTATTGGGACAGTTAAAATATTTTTTATGCACTTTATTTTTTGCCACATCTCTGACAGAGCGAGCTAGAGAGAGAGAGAGAGAGAGAGAGAGAGAGAGAGAGACAGAGAGAGAGAGAGACAGAGAGAGACAGAGAGAGAGAGAGAGAGAGAGAGAGAGAGACAGAGAGATACAGAGAGATACAGAGAGAG
The DNA here is from genome assembly GCA_017165825.1 of Hepsetus odoe. Taxonomy (NCBI): domain Eukaryota; kingdom Metazoa; phylum Chordata; class Actinopteri; order Characiformes; family Hepsetidae; genus Hepsetus; species Hepsetus odoe. The sequence continues at coordinate 22,256,448 of CM029386.1, forward strand.
AGAGAGAGAGAGAGAGAGAGAGAGAGGAAACGCAATCCCTATATCTTCAGTAGAGACGACAGCTGAAAGAGGAAGTACCAGTTTGAGAAGTTTCGTTCAGCTCGACAGGATGTGGACGCTTTTACTCCTCGTTTTGAGTTCATTTCCAGGTAAATTGTCCTTTTTTACTGCTCACTTTTCCACAGACAGTTTCAGCCGCTCGGATCAGAGAATGTTTGAGGTCACTTCAGTAATGTGGGTCAGATGAAGTCAGGCTCAGCTCAAACTCTAGGCTGGGTTTAGACTAAACCTTGCTCTGTGAAAGCTGCTAATAACACTCAGCTTTGTGTGTCTGTCACTCAGGCGGAGTCGGAGCTGTAAACACTGTAACTGGACACAGAGGACGGACGGTCCAGATTAAATGCTCCTACGAGTCTGGATTTGAAAGCAATGTAAAGTATCTCTGCAGAGGTAAATGTTCCACTCTCCCCGGGACGACTAAAGACATCCCTGTTCAGTCTGGATCTACACCTGAAGATCAGAGATTCTCTCTGGATGACGACACAGCAGCCAGAGTCTTCACCGTCACCATCACTGATCTGAGAACAGAGGACGGAGGAAAATACTGGTGTGGGATAGAGAGATCCTATCGGCTTTGGGATGTTTACACAGAGATTCTGTTACTGGTTAAACTGGGTGAGTCACAGGCAGATTCTAATATAATTTCCTGTGTTTAAAGTGAAATCTTCCTGATAAAAGATGAACTGTTTTTATTTCATCTTTGTTCACGTTCATATTTCACAGACTCTCCACCTCCAGAGACGACACATCTGAATACGACTCGAAATACAGGTACTCACTCATTCTGTTTGTATTGTGTTCATCAGATCCATGAGCCTTTCCGCTCATCCTTCCAGTGGACTCTGGACATGTCCGCCCCCTGCTGCACTGTGTGCGGGTTAAATATGGGGAAGCGTTGTTTCATGATGACAGGCACTTTAACTTTAATAGAAACTTGGAGATTTACACACCTTTTATTTAACATGATAAACTGTAAGTGTGCTTAAAAATGCAGAAAAGGAAACATTCAGGTTTTTGCGAGAGTGGATGTGTTCGCTGCTGGTTTATCATTTAGTAAAGCAACAAAACGGAAGTGTACAAACTTTTGCACACTTCTTGGCCTGCGACCACAGAAACGTGTTCTCAGGTCTTCTAACTGTACAAAGCTGCAGTGTTTCGTTACTCCTCCTGTTCTCGGTGGTTCAGATTCCCGTTTCTGTTAAACCACTCCGGTGGTTTCTGTGGTGTGAACTGCAATTTCCTTTTACGTTTCTGACACTGTGAGAAACACCGACTCCATGATGTTCCCGAACAGCCAGAGCCGTGATCTGTGCATCAAGAGGACTTTTATACTTCATCATTAAGTAGCACTTAAAAGTAACAAAGTTTTTTCCTGTCCTGCAGGTCAAGCTCAAACCTCCACCACCACC
>CM029386.1:22258416-22318416 GCA_017165825.1 Hepsetus odoe
TGCTCTCTGTAGCGGCTGCTTCCTATTTCTATAGTGTGTGTGTGTGTGTGTGTCCATCTTTGTCCTTCTATGGTCAATGTAGGCAGTTTGAGCTCACAGTATTTCAGTAACACTTCAATCATCTTAACTGTCTGTTAAATGCACCTGAATATTAAAAATAATAAAATAAATTCCAATAAATCTAATCTTAAACCCGACCCTCATCCTGATGAGCTCAGTTTAACCAGCTTCTCACTAGAAACCCCACGTCTTCTTTTCTGTCTCTCATTATTGAGCCAGCAAAGGGAGGCACAGAGCTGTTTCCTCCTGTCATCACTGATCTACTGTCAGGAAGTTCCTGTACACAGAGACAGTAGAACAAAGGAAAACACGAGACACAGGATCTGCAGTTTTTACTTGCAAGGGGAGCCAGGCACCAACCAACACCAGCTACCTCCTCCGAACCTTCTCCTTTTATTTGATTTCCTGATTTTACAGCAGTTATTAGCCCACATATTTTCTAAAGGCGTTACATAGATAGAGAGATAAAAGAGTAACTTTGTGTTTAGCAAAGTTTAACTGTCGTACCAAGCTTTTTGCGGACATCGAAAATGAAGCAGCGATACAGAAAAGGTCAACAGTTCATCATCAATGATAAAAATAATAAAATATTTACGATTTTCTTAACATTTCCCTCCTGTTTATCATTGATAAATGTCAAATTCTCTTATTCCAGCACTGCATCTCTTCTCCATTTCCTGCAGTACTTTCATTTTCATAACACCTTTAAGAATTTCACACTTAGAGGAAAGTATTTATAAATTGATCTCTACATCGCTGTATTCGTTTTCTTTGTTGTCTGACAGGAGGGTGTAATATTCTTCACTCAACGTCACGTCTCGCATTGACTGCCCTATCATTCTGGACAGCATTGCTCTCAAGCAAGAGATGATACATCCTGTGAAAAGACAAAATAATAGAAGCACAATAACCACGGGTAGCATTAATTTCAAAAGCGTCAGTTTCTATCCTCCGGATAGGAACCAGGAGAAGGGTCACATGGTCGGTAAACATCGTCTTGGGACATAGCATGTTGGATTTTCTTCATCTGGTCTATGGTCTCAGTTATCTCGTGTCCTTCACTAGTGCTGTCAGGAATATACGTACAACAAGTATCACTAATCAGTACACAAACCCCTCCTTCCTCAGCGGTTAGTAAGTCAAGTACCATTCGATTTTGTAGCACCATCATCCTCATGCTTGACTGCTCCTCATTGTTTGTTTCCCGTGCTTTTATACTAGCGTTTAAAAATAGACTCAATCGATAATCTATAGTTTCAATTCTTAACAGGTTCTTTTTCACTCCCACCCAGGGGAACAAAACCAATGCCACCTTACTCCCGGCAGCCCAATGCTTATGCTCGTCAAGTACATCGGACCCCCAGACCGAACCCTGGGGTTGGACTTCCACCAGCGACCTTCGTGCCCCTGAGACACGGACCGCACCCCAGCCGCTGGGTGATGGTTCACAGGCTCGCTGGGCACATAGTCAATTAGTGTGGTTCGTTGGATGGGTTCCGTTGTTCCCTGACATGGCATTAGGTGGTGCATACTGTGGACCGGTGCCAGTGCAACTGTACCCGTTGGGTCGGGTCACCAGGTCGGTGTAATTGCAGGAGTATCCCCCATTCTTATTAGCAGTAATATTGGCCATACAATCCTTAGGTAATAGGATCGTTTTGCAAAATAGCATAATTTGTCATATGCTGGGTCGGATCCTGGATTACTTTTGAATCTCAACGTAATATGTAACTCTCCTTCTTTCATCATCTCTGAGTTCTTATTCACATGTTTTCTAGCTTTCTCTAGTAATTGTCCTGGAATATTGCTTGGCCCTTGAGTGGGTAAGTCTACAGTCCACAGATAGTAGACCTCTCCTTCAGCTTTTACTGAAAAAATGTCACTATTTTCTCCTTTTCGTCTTGCAATCATTCCTCCTTTACCGTCAGGAATGATACATATATCCAATTTAACCATTATATCTCGACCCAGTAAATTATATGAACAGCAACTGGCCAGTACTACAGGAGCATGGACGGTTGATCCCGTAGCAGGGTCAGTTATTGCAAGTGGTTTAGTTAAGAATTTGGTTTCAATACGCCCATCAGCAGATCGAACATTTATGATGTCTTCTGATACTGGCAACCAGTCTACATCTTCTCTCATTTCTGTCCTACAGGCCCCACTGTCACACAAAAATGTGTAAGGTTTATTTTCAACCATTAAGGTAATGTCTGGTCTGTTATATCCTGTATAACATATATCCTCTAAATCTAGTAAACCATCCGGCCCATCTTCTTCCCTCTCTTCTACTTCCTGTTTTCCATCTAGTTATTCTATTTTCTGTTTAGGACAATTCTTTGCTCAATGTCCCATTTCTCCACAGTTATAACATGCTTCATCTCTCAACTTTGGACCATATCCTCGGCCTCGACCACCTCGTCCTCTGAAACCTCTAAACCTTCCTTTTCCTCTGTTTCTATGACTTGCTTGATTCCCTTGATAAAACGTTTCATAGTCATCTTGCCAGAAAACATCTGTCTTTGATTGTTTCTTTTTTTTTATTATTTCTGTAATTTTCTCTGCATGTATGGCATAATTCATGAACTCATCTAATGTGCATGTGGGAAGCTGGACACAATGTTTTCTTATCCACATGCTGTTAGAGGTCTAAATGCCTCCATTAATGCGTTCTTTAGTTGTTGTCTAAATGCAGCATTGTCCTCGTTATCTTCTTGTAGTCCACTGTTTTCTACAAAGACTTGTTGAAACCTTCCTCTGAATTCTACGACTGTCTCACCTTCTTTTTGCGTTGTTTGATGAATAATTGCATAATTAGCTCTCTTTCTATATACTGCTCTCTACAAACCTCTTAAACCCACCACTTCACCCACCACTTCCTCCATTTTTCATTCTGTATTTATTTATTTATCTCGTGTTGCACTCTTGCACTTTAAATACAGTAACACCGCTCCACCACACTGCTACACCATAATGTGCCTGGGCTGCTTTGTTCCACAACACTGCAGCCTTCCACGGATGAATGTACTGTCTGTCGTGCCGTCTGTTGTTGTCTGTCTTGTCTGTCTTGTCCGCACTTGTTGCCCCGTGTTGTGTCTTATGTTGTCTTGTGTCTTGTGTTGTGTCTTGTCTTGTGTGTAGCACCAGGGTCCTGGAGGAACGCTATTTCGTTTCACTGTGTACTGTGTATATGGCTGAAATGACAATAAAATCCTACTTGACTTGACTTGACTTGACTTGCTCTGATTCTATTTAGGAGTCGCTCCACTCGCTGTAGTAGCTGTGGATTATTATGGGCTAGGGGCCCGGGAGGATTCCCACTGTCAATTTAGTCCCAGTCCCCGCTAACTCTGAACCATTCCGTTATAAAAAATTGCCATGAATACTTGTTGAATTTCAGGGCCATTCAGATCGTTCGAATTGATCAGGTTCGTCACATCAGAGCAACACTGATTAGGATCCTTTTTTGGAGACGTCACAGGTTCAGCAGCCATTTTGACGTCATCATGGATCCAGGTTCTATATACTAACATGGTTCTATCTCCCATCTCTGCATGATTAGTATCCCAGGCTGGATTAGATACTTCCACCATGGGGCATTCATCTGCAGTATTCAGGTTTATTGACCTTACTAAACCGCCTGGGCTGAGAAGTCCTCCCATTGTTTTACTCCAACCGCAGGGACAACTTCATGTTAGGTTTCGGGTTGTCCTGTTTCTCTCCCATTCACACAGACAGACAAAAAAAACAAACACATAAACCTCAGTCTATAGTAACTACCTTAGTTACTTCTCAGGAGCGTCTCAATTGACTAGTACTAGTACAATTAGACCTCTAGGGCAATCCTTCTGATCTACCCTTTAGACCGTTAGAGTTCCAGACTCTCTAGACGTCTCTCTAAGGTTCCCTGAACCTTTCAGTGCTATTCCAAAAAATCCTTGTCTTACCTGTTTTCCCACGATCTCACCGTCTCAACCAAAATGTTCTGATCGCGTCAATCCGGTCCAGCGGAACAACTCGAGACTAACTGGCCGACATAGAATTCACTATGGTGGGCTTTCTTCCGCGGTCCGAGACTCGTGAGCTGTGCACAGACGTCAGCGTCCTCCAAGTGATCCGCAGGGACACGGATATGTCGCTATCCAGCTCGAAGGACCAAGTTCTGTCAGGAAATTCCTGTACGCAGAGGCAGTAGAAAAAAGGAAAACACAATGTACCGAATCTGCAATTTTCTCCAAAGTGTGAAACTGTGCCCATAACACGTCCACTTCCCCCTCTGCAAGCCTTTTGTCTGCTTTCCTGATTTTACAGCGGTAATTAGCCCACATATTTTCCAGAGGCGTTACATATATAGAGAGATAAAAGAGTAACTTTGTGTTTCGCAAAGGGCAACAGTGGCCTAGTGGTAAGCGAGTTGCCCCTGCATCGACAGATTTTAGGTTCGATTCCCTCACCGGTAGGTTGCCCTGAGGTACCTTTGAGCAAGGTACCATCCCCGTCACTGCTCCCCGGGTGCTTTCAATACCTGCCCACTGCTGAATGTTGTTTATGTGCATGGGTTAAATGCAGAGGTCCAATTTCATTGTGGTTCACTGTGTGCTGTGCTGTGACCTCGCAATAACAAGGGTTGTCACTTTCACTTTCAACTGCCGTACCAAGCTTTTTGCGGACGTCTAAAATGAAGAAGCTATACAGAAAAGGTCAACAGTTCTTCATCAATGATAAAAATACTAAAATATTTTCGGTTTTCTTAACATCTACCTATTTTTTCACTCACTCTCTCTCACTCCTTTTCTGAGCCGCTTGTCCTGATTAGGGTTGCAGGTGGTGCTGGAATCTATCCCAGCTTTCACAGGGAGAGAGGCAGGGACACCCTGGACAGGTCAACAGTCCATCACTGGGCAGATACACTCTCATACCTAGAGGGACAATACATCATCTCCAGTCCACCTGACCTGCAAAATACACACAAAGACAAGGGGACAACATGTCCTCTCCACACAGAAAGGACCCAGACCGGGTTAGGGTCCCGCCTGGGTATCGAACCCAGAACCTTCTCGCTGTGAGGTGAGCACCACTGGGAGAAGTATTTGAGACCTGGTGCCCAGAGGTGAAGATCCTGAAAACACTACTGGTTCAGCAGGCCCCAGTACAGGCTAAACCCCAAGTGGAGAGCTCCAAGGTGGAGCAGTGGAGGAACAGTCAGACGGATAAGGTGGGCAAACAGAAAAAAGTCAACACTGACCTTGAACCTTTCGATCCCACAGACACCTCGCTTTATCTCCACAGTGATGGTCATTCAGAGTCTCCTATGGTTTTGTCATCTAAAAGCAGATTCGGCATCATCAGGATAACAGGTAATAATGTACGATTTGGAAAACTACAAGGCAACATTAGAAAAACACTACACAAGATTACAGCGGACCGACCCAGAGAGTATGGTCAAGGAGGGCAGGTAATGCATCGTTTTGTATGTTTGATTATGGACAAAAAACTAAGAATTCGCTGTGTTTATGAGAACCTGGACTCAGTGAGATTCACCCTGCAGGTACATAGAGCAGAGGTACCCATAACAATTAGGTCTCTTCTGAAATCACTCACATTGGTTACTGATTCGGAACACGGGCAGAGAAAGCCTCTGGTGGAGATCCTGTCCACAGAGATTTCAGGTGAGAATATAAACTTGTATCAGAACAGAGAGGACCAAGAAATTAAGTTTCAGGATTATTTCCCCTCCACATTCCCAGTATTAAGGAAGGAGACTAGGACTATTCAGAACCCCCTGACCTCTGCTGAAACATATTGGCCAACTAGACGAAAACTTCTCAGTGAACCTGTTCAGAACATGCCCGTACATATTGCTGGAACTGACACCGTATGTGTTCCTTCTGCACAGTCAATAAAGTTGCATAACCAGGCAACCGCATCAAGGCATTTGACTCCCAGTCAGGTTCATCGTACGCCACTTCCATCTATTTCCTCAGGCATCACCTCTGGAATAGACTGCCCTTCACGGATCTCTTCCCCTGTTTTAGTGGATCCAATAAGTAAAGTCACAGAAATTGAGTCTAGTCCCTCAGAGGTACTCATGACCTTAGCCTTTCAGAGAGTTATCCAGAGAAGAAGTGCTCCAGAATCTTTGTGGAAGCTAACAGTGATGGCAATCCAACAGCCCAATCTGATGTGCCAGTGAAGGATACCAGAGGCTGCAGAATTAGTCAAACCCCCTCCTGTTCAGAAGAGAGGAATAACCCGTGTTGCCAAGTGTGAGGTCAGTAAGAGCAAAGCACAAGTTATCAAGCACACAGTTAGCCAGGCCTCCCAAAAGCCAGCAGTGCCAGAGGAGAGCAACAGCGTTCACTGCAGCAGTGGAGGGATACCTTTCCTTTATTGCTGCCAGTGCACCCAAAAGAGTCTTCACGCCGGCGGTTCTTCCCCCAAACCTCATGCTATGCTCCCATGCTCATGAATATCATCCCAGTTGGCACAACACTACAACTAAACTCCAATCAGCACCTGCTTGTTCCAGAGGGGAATTGCGCTTTGCCTGTTACGCTACTTCCCGATACTGTGCCCATAACACGCCCACTTTATCAGTCTCCTCAGAACTTGCAGCCTGTACAACATTTATACGAAAGAGATGAAAAATTCCACACCTCGGATTATGAAATGATAGACATGGAGAGCGAGGAGGACAGAGAACTGAGGCAGAGCACACACGGGGTAAAGAACTCTTCCTTTTCTAACCATAGAGAATCTCATGTGTTCAGCTCTTTTTCAGATGTCCTATCGGCCAGAGAGCCTTGTCCTTTCGAGTCCTCCAGGGGCCCCAATACAGAGTCGGAGAGATGGGTGACGGAGGAGAAACAGGAATACAAGAAGAACTTGTTTGAGAGAATAAGGACTGAAGCTCTGGGGTACCCCTCGCCACCGCCAGCAGCCCGAGACATGACTGTGTCCCCCTTCCTGTATATTTGTTTGTTAATTCAAGAATGTGGACCTGACCATGTACCCCATTAAAGGGGCTATGTTTTCGTTGTTCCGGCTTGTCTCCCCTCCAGGTTCTGGCACTGGAGAAGCGCCCCCGGAGTTGCGGTGTCAGGGTTTGGAGGGTTTTGTTGTTTTTGTTCCTGGTAGAGGGCGCTCTGTTCTGACTGAGTACACCTGAGTTCATGAGGCACAGGTGTGCTACATTGAGGCTGACTACTTAAGCCTCAATGAGTCAGAACAGAGCGCGGCTCATTCAATAGGCGAAGTCTTATGTTACGGGAGGTTTGTTTGGTTCTGATTTGTTCCAGTTTCGTGTCTGGATTCATGTTTATGTTAAATAAAAGTATGTCTGGAATCTTTGGCTCAGCACTGACGTCCTTCCCGTACCCCACCACCTTGACAAGTACTGATTTAAGAGGCTTTATTCTATATTTTCTTGAATTTTAATTTAATAAACTTTAACTATATACAAGACAAACATGCAGAGCAAGTAAAATGTTTTATATTTTTAGCACCAATCAGCAATCAATTGAAGTGTAAAGAAAGGAAGGAATATTATGGTTTTTATTTTCATTTCTTGGAATAAATGGTCTGTTTTCAGTACTTTATCTTCATGACTGATGAATGTAAAGGAGCTCTGATCAGCTCCTCTGTCCCTGTGAATCATCTTTTAAAAAATTAGCTTCAAACACTCCCTATAACTTCGATATAAATGGGCGAGGCTTGACTCGTGTGTACTCTGACCTGCTGGATATATAATTCGGCTGATTTTGGTGAAGTAATTGAATATTTAGGTGAAAATAATTTAAGAATTTAAACCTGAGAGTCCACAGTTTCCCTAAAAACCTCAACAATTTTTTTTTTTAAGTTTCTCCATGAAATCCTTTAGAGGAATTGGACCGTGGCGTACTCAGTGTGTTCTCCCTGATGGAAGTGGACTGTAGCATCGGGGGACAGAGCTGGATTCTTCTGGAAGCTCCCAGAGCAGTAAGCAAGGTCGTTTAGATGATAGTTATGATGGAAGATAAGAAAGCAACCATTTGGAATGAATGTTCCATATCTGTGAAACATGGTGGTGGTAACGTTGTAGCTTGTTTTGGTCCATCTGGTCCAGGATGGTGGGCCATCTTTGATGCAACAATAAATTGTGGATTAAACCTGGTAACTCCATATGAAACACGTCTCTAAACTGAATCTAGAGATCAATCATGATCATTCAGGAGAAACAGAGACCCTGAGCAAGTCGTTCAGCCAAAGGATGATTGAAGAAGAATAAAGTTCATGTTTTATAATGAGGAGCTCCGAAGTGCAAGACTGATCAACTGGAAATGTTTAGCTACAGTTATTTCTACACAAACCACTCTTAGTGAGACATTATCAGCTGCAGAGTGATGATGAGACAGACATGATACACTTCCCATCCTTTCAGTGATAAAATACTAAAGAATGAAGTCCCAGAGCAACAATATTTCTCACCAGTAACCTGGAGCTGAGTCTTTCTGTAGAAGGAGGTATAAGTGATCAAACCCTCTTCCAACTTCACTCCACAGAAATGTACTCCTCCATCATCTTCTCTCACGTCCTTGATTCTCACACTGAGCACTTTCGACCTTCTGTCCTCAGAGATGGACATTCTGTCTCTCTTCTGAATTGCTCCAATGTTTAGGATCTCCTCAGAAATGGAGGGATGATGCAATTTGTGAAAGAGTTTGTCACACTCCTCAAACTTCTCTAGATGCCCTAGATGGGAAACCTCTCAGCTCCTGGACCACATCAGCCCAGACCCAGAAGATTAGCTTAACCATTTCTCCTCATCACCAAGAACAGTTAGCTTTTCTGCTAACTTCCTCCTCAGACCTGGTCATTTTTGGGTTCCCATGGCTCCGGACTCACAACCCAATATTCTATTGGAGGACTATGATTATTCTTAGATGAAAATGATCTGTATCGGAGGCCAGTTGCGACGCTGGGGACCGAGAACTTTTGGCGGTAAAATGGGTGTTGGAAGACTGGAGACAGACCACAAGAAACCACTGTACCTTTGAGACGCGAAGTGACTTAATGCTCCTCAAGATGGGCAATGTTCTTCACCTGCTTTGACTCCCATCTAACTACTGACCTGGTAATAAGATCGTTAGGCCCACATGCAGACCTTTACCGGAACAGAAATGTGGCGATTCTCTTCAGAATTTTCTTCTGCTTGAAGTGTCTGTCGGTCTAACATGATCCGAAAATCAGTATGAATAGTCCACATACTTTTGGCCATATAGGCTGTATGTTGTGTATGTATGTGGGTGTGGTTTCAGCCCTGATTAGGAGTAATTAGGAACTTTAATACAGTTCAGGGGTTAATTCTGCACACGGGCAGCTGTGGCCTAGTGGTTTAGGAGTTTCCCCAGATCGGAAGATTGATGGTCTGAGTCCCAGACCAGCAGGTTGCCCTGAGGCACCTTTGAGTAAGGTACCGTGCCCATCACCGCTCCCCGGGTGCAGTCATTTTAGGCCACTGTTACATGTGTTTTTGTGGGTTAAATGCAGAAGACAAAATCACTGCTTACAGTGTGTGAGGGCAGCACAGGAAGTTAATTTTCATTTCATTTGTTATTATTATCATTCATTTTTATTACAGCAAAGAACTGCCCATCTCCACTGTAGGTTAAACTGCTGACTCAGCTGAATCTCTAGGGACTCACTTTAGACCAGGGGTCACCAAACTTTTTGAAACTGAGAGCTACTTCACGGGCACGGAGCCATACGAAGGGCTACCAGATACCTAAACTTATCTAAACTTCATGTGTAATAAACATGTTTTAAATGCTTTTTTAGATATGGTCATTTTCAAATCTATATAAATGCAAATGTGATTAAAGAAGAATAGCAACAGGATCAAATGAAACTTTAGATGCTGCTCACTGGTGAGTTTTTAGTTTATTTTTAGAACAGGTCCACAGGTGACTTATGTGGTCCTTGGGGGCATCCTGGTGACCCCTGCTCTAAACTGTATCAGTTTGTTACTCAGTAAAAGGGACTTTGATCAAAACTTTGAATTAAAGTTCCAGTTTGACACATTTCCACCTAGTGGCCAGAACAATAAGAACAATGAATCCTGGGTAATAATGTGTCTCACAGTGGGATGAATTAGTATTTGATATTTATTACACTGAAGCTGGAAACTGTGTTTGTAAATTCAGAAAACACAATAAGGAGGTAAAAAGATAAGAGAACAAGATCTGACTTCAATTTAAAGCCAACAAACAGGAAAAGGATCTTTTTCTGAATCAGACATTAAAAAAGCATAAACAAATACAGAGGAATTGGTATATTCAGCAGGGTACATAAAAGTCCCTTATGTGTACAAATTTAAACCCCCTTAATGAATTTAAGTTGTTGACTATGAATGCACATCCTCTACAAAAACCTGCTTAATTATTAATTGTTTTTGGAAATATTGGTACCCAGTTCAATAAACTACAAAAACAAACAAAAAAAAAAAACAAAGCTTTGAATAAAGTGAAAGTGACTGTTCTTATCACTGTGAAACACGGAACAGGACACTGTTGAATATTCAACCTCTGCATTTCACCCACACACACCCTGCAGCAGGGGCAGCTATTTAAAGCTGTTCAAGGAGCAGTTAAGGAGATGGTACCTTGCACAAGAAGGTTCCTCAAGGCAGAATTACTGCCCTGGTTATCAAACCCTCAACCTTCTGATCCTGGGCCTGGTCTCTAACCACTAAGCCACCGCTGCCCCAGAAACAGGTCATCAAACTCAATCCGAGGCAATTAGTTGAATCCCTCAGACATTTTTAAAATAAATACCGAACTGTAACTCTAAGCTATTATTTTATTCCTACACTCTGAATAATGGTTCCGTTCAATGTTTCTTCTCTCTGTTCTGAGTTAGTGTAGCGATATGTGGGTGGCTGGTTTGTAAAACATGGGTTTTCCGGCATATGGTTCTTTTACTTCCTTTGAAGGACATTCAGACTAGACTACCATGCTGATGATAGAAGTGGCCAGTCAGGATGGTGCAATGATGGTTCACTGCCCATGGAGCAAGCAAGACATGAGGGGGGCACTACAGGGGCCAAACCCAATGACATTGAAGGTAGCAAATTCAACGAGCAGTTGACGGTGTTTTGCAGAGAATTTCACCCAATTGTCGCTGAACTGTGATGACTCCTGATCCTACATCTGGGCCCCACTGGATGGATGAAGCTGGAAGGCAGGTTTCCAAATGATCATATGATCTCCAAATGCATGCATCCTGTTTGGGGTCATGCAGATAATCATGACTTCCACAATGCTATAGACGGGATCTGTCATGTGCCGAGACAAGCCTTCCTGCAGACGGTGAATACCTTCAAGCTGGATGGCTGCAAACAAGGTCCAGAGGAACCAATGGCAGAGTATATAGCTCATTTAAACCATGTATTTGGGAGATACAGCGGCTTGGCAAAACCGGAGTGACTAGGCGATGAACCTGCTCCATGGGAATGTTACCTGAGAAACACCCTCCTAAACAGTTTGAGATCAGAAAGAATACATTTTTAATGTAATTTAATTGTGACTATTCTTGTCATTGTGAGAACAAGGGGCAGCGGTTAGTGGTTCGGGCGTTGGCCGCATGATCGGAGGATCGAGCTTGAACGATATTGGACCTCTGCATTTGACCCATGCAGTGGGCAGCTATGAAAGCGCCCGGGGAGCAGTGATGGGGACGGTACCTTGCTCACGATCCTGTGGCCAACTCCCTAACCACTAGGACACCGCTGCCCCAGTGAAAAAAATTAAGACAGGAGGTTTAACAGTTCTGTGCAGGATGGAAGACCGAGCGTCTGACCGCTATTGTCAGACATGCCGAGGAACTGCTGAAGACAAAAAAACGAGAGAAGCAAGAAAACTACAGCAACAACTGCACAAGTCCACTCTGACCATGTTGAAGTTGACCGCCGGAGGGTTCGTGGTCGTGCAGAGGATGCAGCAGGGGCAGAAGCAGAGGCAGCTCTAATGGATGCTTTGCCTGGGGCAGTTGCGTTCACTGGGCCAAGGAATGCCCAAATAACCCAGATATTTGTAGACACCCCTTTCAGCTGACTAAAGGCGGCTCTCTATTTTGTCATGAGTGGCAGCTGACTAACACAGCTACTTGCTGCATTTTTACCACCCTTGCCAAAGTAAAACGAGAGAATAGTGATTTTATGTCTCCAGAATTTTTGCATCGCTGATATTTTAATTGAATCTGATTGGGACCTGATGGGGGAGTAGGAAAGTGCACCTCCAACAGCTTCCAGTTAGACAGGTTGTTTAGGAATCAACACTCTGCTGGGGTTTTGGTGATGATAACAGAACTGCAAAAGTGAATCTTCTCTGTGGTGGACGCGTTTCCACATGTTCCTTTTGTGAAACACACACCAGAGAGCTGGCAGGATGTGGGTTCATTCTGGTGTGCATGCAAACAGAAGACCGGGTTCTTTTCTGCAACAGTGCTCCATCATACAGTAATCAAACTAAAGTTTCTGCCAGCTCTTACAGGTGTATGGTCCCCAGGGAACTGCTCTTTTGCAGTACATTGATGATTTGTTGATTGCAGCACCCAGCCAAGTGCAGTGTAAAAAAAGACACACTGTCTCCACTTAACAGTCTGGCTGCTAATGACCACAAGGCCAGTCTGTCGTAACTTCTGTTAGACAGCGAGTGATATTTTTCAGCCATGTCATCTCACCACAAGGCAAATCACTTTCTGGCAAGCAGGCCAAGGCCATCTGAGCCATCCCCAGACCTGTCACTAAGAAGCAGTTAGCGTCTTTTCTGGGAATGTGTTCCTACTGACGTTTCATTCCTGACTAATCTGAGATGGAAGTAATGCTGCGGGTTATGACTTTTCAGAAACTGTCTAATAACTCACCTTAAGTGGAATGTCACACAGCTTGAGGCCTTTAACATTTTGGAGCAAGCCCTATTGTCCCCTCCAACATTCAGCATTCCAGATCCCAACAAACCTTTTGTGCAAAAAAGTGGGACACACAACTACAATTTTGTTGCAAAAGCTTGGAGATAAGCTCAGGCCAGTGGCATATTTGTCATCAAAACTGGAACCAGTGGCAGCTGCAAAGTGGCCTCGTACATTCTGGTTGGTTATGCTGATTTAACCCCTTTGGTACCACATGCAGTCTCTCTTCTCTAACAGGACTGCAGCACCTCCCACCTGTCAGTTGCAATATAATGGTAATAAGATAAGTTACTCTGCATGCCTAATGTCACTCTTAAATGTTGCACTACCATTAACCTGATCACTCTTCTTCCATAACCAAACACTCCCCTTTACCTGACCTGCAAGATGTTCATTACTCTGATCTTGTGTTTTTGTAGATGGCTCAGTGTTCAGAGATGACAAAGGACTCAACCACGTGGGTTTTACGGTTTCCTCAGAAAGCAGCTCTAATCACAGTGGGGCACTTCTCTCTATGTCTGCGCAAGCTGTGTGGCGTTAACTTCTTATGGTAAAGCAGTAGGAGCGTGTTTAACAACGCACTGCGATGATGAAATGTTGCGATACTATTGCCAGTTGTCTATTATTCTCTGTTCTGTGCATCAGCTGGTAAAAGTTGTGCAGCTGAAGCCAACTGAAGGTGCACTGGATAATCTGAAACCTGGAGACGTGGTGCTGGTGAAGGAGTTCAGATGGAAGCATTGGAAATCCAGGTACTGGACCGGACCATTACAGGTGTTGCTGACAACCCCAACTACTGTGAAGGTGGCTGAAAGGGCAACGTGGATCCACACTTCACATCGTAGAAAGTTTCAGGTGCAGTCTGGAGATCAGGTGAAGGGACAGGATGTTTCAGAGTTTCAGTGAGTGGGACAAGGGTGCATGGGCGTGTCCTGCACGCACCACAGACCTCTCAAGAGTGATAGAATGAAAGTGAAAAAAGTGAAAGTGGCAACCCTTGTCGTTGCAAGGTCATAACACAGCACACAGTGAACCACAACGAAATTGGGCCTCTGCATTTAATCCATGCAAACACCGTGCTATTGAAAGCACCCGGGGAGCAGTGACGGGGACGGTTCCTTGCTCAAGGGTACCTCAGGGCAACCTACTAGTTTGGGAATTGAACCCACAGTCTTCAGATGCAGGGGCAACTCCCTAACCACTAGGCCACCACTGCCCACCCAATACCTAATATCCAGTTGCAGAAAGGGATGTAAAAGTGACACCCCCAATCCCAGTATCATTGACTAATTTGTCCAGTTCTCACAAAAACACTCGATTCAATTCAAATGAAAGTACAACCTATCTTGACGACAACTGGCATTATCTCCACAATAGCAATGATCCCAGACTCGGCACCAGACCAACCAAGTGACAGCAACATAACAAGCTCTGAAGAATATGAAAAAAAGTGAAAAAGTGAAAGTGAAAACCCTTGTCATTGCGAGGTCACGGCACAGCACACATGAACCAAAATGAAATTGGACCTCTGCATTTAACCCATGCACACTCAAACCCATGCAGCATGCGGCTAACGCCCTAACCACTAGGCCACCGCTGCCCCTATGATGAAGTATCTGAATTCATTAAGATTAAGTCTATGATATTAAGAATTAAGAACCAGCAAGTGTTCATATGTATCGCGCCTCATAAGAGTTCTCTTCATTTTCCATGTTTAGATTGATTTAATAACCCAAAGGCGGGAAATATGATGGATAATTAAAGAACTCTGCTTCATGATAAAGATTACTCTTTACTGTATAAAGATTATTTTATTAACCCCCCCAATTAATTCCTGTGTTGTCCAGTAAATGTCTGAGTTAGGGTAGGGATATGTGAAGATTTCATTTCAGCACTTCACCCCAGCACTTTAGCCCAACCCCTTGTTTTCTGGCTATCACTATTCAGGGTGGGGTGGTCATGTTCTTGTTGGAACAGAGAACCCAAAATGTAATTTAAGACCAGCATTGGAGTCGCTGGACATTAAATGAATAGTATATTTGTTAAATGGTGACTTGATGGGTTAACTGATATGAGACACTGAAGTTGTGAAGCTGAGGACACCGTACTGGAAATGTCCAGCAAAATGTTTATTTGCATAAAGTCATGACTCCTGATGTGGGGGTTTTATCAAAGGCTGTCCGATTTTTGCAGGTGAAGAAAACTACCACTTGAACCTCAGTCCGAAGGGGAAAACGGCCACTCAGAAACAAGGGGTGGGGTAAAAATGAGAAATGGGATTGGATCTGAGTTCTGAGTACTTACTGGGGCGTTCTTCATCATGTGAAGAGGTTACTTCCAGAGTCGTGCTCAGATGTTCTGGCAGTGCTGTTGGTTTTTCTTTCACATGAAACACAAAAAAGCAACATCTATTTTTAACCAACACACACACCGTCCACACGGGGACGCTATACCCCGTTTAAAAGATACAACAAAAGCTCAAGCATAGTTCGGGGCAACCTCCTGTTCTGGGATTTGAACCCACAACCTTCAGATCATGGGGCCTGGTCCCAAAACTCTTTACCACCGCTCTTTAAAAGATACAATAAAAACACTATAGCTTAAACTTCTAATCTGTCATGAACATACATGTGGGAAAATTGATTTTCAGAATGAAAACAAAATCTCCACGAGGACAAACCTCAATGTGCACACTGAGCGTTTTAATACACAGTTTTGACTATTTCACTAGTAATTATCAAGGAATTTATTAAAGTAATTTTTGGGGGCCGTCCTAACAGTTCAGATCTATAGAGAAGAGAACGGGGTTTTACTGCACTGAGATCAGAGCCACGAAATTTCAGACACTCTGCTTCTGACTGGTCAACAAACTCAATCCAAGGCATTCTGTTGATTCTCTCAGACATTTCCTGGAAAAATACTGAATAACAACCCCTCCATCATGATTTTAACTAAAGGACGGAAGGCGGAAACTCTGAATCTTGGTTCCTCTTTAAATTCCTTCTTTCTGCTGTTGGAGAGGTTTTATTAGTAGTGTCTGTTTGGTGTGTACTTGGTGAACACTAAGATTGTTAAAGTGCCTTAAATGTACCTTTGACCTGATCTGCATGAGAGGAAATGAAACCAGAGTTCTACATGATCTCAGCAGTACTGTTGCTGCCCTACATCCATTAAACCACACAGCTGATTTAAACTGGACTTAACCTCTTCTGCACAGTTTTCTTTTTCAGAATTCGAAAAAAAATAAATAAATCTCACCAGTGACTTCAAGCTGAATGTCGGTGAAGAAGGAATAATAACCCACTGATTTTTTAACCCAAACTCCACAGGAATAAACTCCTCCATCTTCTTTCACATTACTGATGTTCACGCTGAAAACAGTAGAGCTTCTGTCATCAAAGATGGACCATCTGTCCTTCTGGACTATCCGAGATTCTGTTCCAGTGGAAATGATGCTCCTAACAACATCACCAAACTTGAAGAAATACTTCTTGTTCATTGTAAACTCTTCTGGGTAGGTACATTTGAAAGTGGCCGACTCTCCCAGATAAGCTCTCACTTTCTTTTTTCTTCCACAACAAGAATCTGTCAATCATATGAACAAAGAAATGCAACAAGTCCTCGTTAAACATGAGAGTTTCTCTACAGCTCAGTGTGACTGAAAGAACTACACAGAGTTCACACAGAAAACAGGATTTTAGAACTTTTCAGCTGCATGTAACACACACACACACACACACACACAAAGACAGCAGTGATGTGAGGAGCAGTGATGAGGACGGTACCTTGCTCAAGGGTACCTCAGGGCAACCTACTGCTCAAGGATTCTAACCCAAAACCTTCTGATCCTCGGGCCTCGTCTCTAAACACTAAGCCCCGCTGCCCTGCTGCCCTGCTGCCCCAGTCCCCCACAAACAGGATTTGGATTGTAAATAAATCAAGAATAAAAGACTGATTTCCACTTTGTGTGTTCAGACAATTTGGAGTTGGATGAAGACCCTTTGACAGCACTAGTCTTAATGGAAATGGTCCTGAAAGTCTAGAAAGCTTTCATTATTGGTTTCTTTTTGGCTGAATCATGTGACCTCAAGGAGCCTGGATGGAGGGAATGTTAGCTTTCCATTGCTTTAGTCGATCCAGACTCATCTCCCAGTGCTTGTCTACTCAACTAGGACTGGAATCAAGTTTTAAAAGCATCTGAAGGAGCACAGACAGAGCTCAGCTACTAATGTCTGAACTGAGGAGTATTGTGTGTTTACATCTGAAAAATGAACCTGGTCCAGAGTTGAACGGGTCTGAACACATCTCATAGTCTCTGTACATCCTTCATACCTGACAGGTTCAAATGAAAGTTCTCACCATTCTGAACAGTCAGCTTGATGTCCTTACTCTGTGTGGTTCCGAGTCCATATCTGTACACTGCAGCATCGTCCAGGCTCAGTTCTCTTATCAGCACTATGAATTCACCATCTGTGTTTGAATACATTCTAAATCTGCCCTTTTCAACAGACTTGCTTTGTGTCTGATCCTTCATTATACTGAGACAACCGCTTGGTTCCACTTTACAAACATATCGTTCTTGGTTTAAATCCCACTTCAGATCAGGGAATAAAATGACCCTTCCTCCAGAGTAGCCAATCACTTCAGAGCAGAGCGCCGGACCTGCAGGTCAAAAAGGAGACACATCGTCTCTAATAATCTAAACACTGAACACAGAACTACCAGAATATTTCAACAGAGACACAAACAGAAGACAATAACTGATCTTGTTGTCCTGTTAGCAGAGATGAAGAGGAATATCTGACCTGAGATCAGGCTGAGGGCCAAGATGGAGAAGATTTTCATCCTGAACTGAAGGACCTTCATCCTGAAATTCACAAAAAACTCAGATCCACGTCTCTCGAGTTCTCTATCTGCCTCTTTCACTCACTTCTCTGCTCTCTGTAGCGGCTGCTTCCTATTTATGTAGTGTGTGTGTGTGTGTGTGTGACCATCTTTGTCCTTCTATGGTCAACATAGGCAGTTTGAGCTCACAGTATTTCAGTAACACTTCAATCATCTGAATTGTCTGTTAAATGCACCTGAATATTAAAAAGGATAAAATAAATTCTATTAAATCTAATCTTAAACCCGACATTCATCCTGATGAGCTCAGTTTAATCAGCTTCTCACTAGAAACCCCACGTCTTCTTTTCTGTCTCTCATTATTGAGCCAGCAGAGGGAGACACAGAGCTGTTTCCTCCTGTCATCACTGATCCACCTACTTTTACACTCTCTCTCACTCGTTTTCTGAGCCGCTTGATTAGGGTTGCAGGCGGTGCTGGGTCAACAGTCCATTACTGTGCAGACACACTCTCACACCTAGAGTAATCTTTTATTATCCCATGAATGGGAAATTTGGGTGTTACAGGGCTCTTATAAAAGTGACAGATGTACAGAAAAGGAATAGGAAAAAAAAAAGATATATTAAAAAAATAGAGACATAAGGAAAGAGGAACAAGTACAGGAGAAGTACATCCATCCATTTTTTGCCGCTTGTCCCAAACGGGGTCGCAGGGGAGTGCGAGGATGGGGGACACACCCTGGACAGGTCGCCAGCCCATCGCAGGGAGGAGCGAGACGGGGATGGTACCTTGCCCAAGGGTACCTCAGGGCAACCCATCGGGAAGGGGTTCAAACCCCCGATCTTCCGATCATGTGGCCAACGCCCGAACCACTAGGCCAAGGAGAAGTACAGGAGCTATAAAAAATAAATAA
Organism: Hepsetus odoe; assembly: GCA_017165825.1. Classification (NCBI taxonomy): domain Eukaryota; kingdom Metazoa; phylum Chordata; class Actinopteri; order Characiformes; family Hepsetidae; genus Hepsetus; species Hepsetus odoe. Next base: position 22,277,180 of record CM029386.1, read on the forward strand.
TCTATCTATTTAAATATATACATATCTACACTGAGAATTAGGTGACCTTATATACAGAACACAGTAATACACGATAAATAAGTTTTAAATAAGTTATAAATATATATAAATAAACAAGTACCAAGATAAGTGTAATAATAATAAAATACAATATACATTAATAATAAAATATATAATCTTTTTTTTTCGGCTGCTCCCGTTTAGAGGTCGCCACAGCGGATCAACTGTCCATTTCTTCCTGTATTTTGCATCTTCCTGCTTCAAACCGACCACCTGCATGTCCTCTCTCACCACATCCATAAACCTCCTCTTTGGTCTTCCTCTTCTCCTCTTTCCTGGCAGCTCCATCTTCAACATCCTCCTCCCAATATAATCCTCATCTCTTCTCTGGACATGTCCAAAACAACGCAACCTCGCTTCCCTAACTTTGTCTCCAAGACGTCTAACCTGAGCTGTCCCTCTAATATACTCATTTCTAATCCTGTCCATCCTCGTTACACCCAACGACAATCTCAGCATCTTTAACTCTGACACCTCCAGCTCCGCCTCCTGCCTTTTCGTCAGTGCCACCGTCTCCAACCCATACAACATAGCTGGTCTCACTACTGTCCTGTAAACCTTCCCTTTTACTCTAGCTGGTACGCGTCTGTCACAAATCACTCCAGCCACTCTTCTCCAACCAGCCTGCACTCTCTTCACCTCTCTTCCACACTCGCCGTTACACTGAACTGTTGATCCCAAGTATTTAAACTCCTCCACCTTTGTTATCTCCACTCCCTGCATCCTAACCACACCACTTTCCTCCCTTTCATTCACACTCATGTATTCTGTTTTTGCCCTACTCACTTCCATTCCTCTCCTCTTCAGAGCAGATCTCCATCTCTCAAGGTTCTCCTCAAGCTGCTCCCTACTCTCACTACAGATCACAATATCAGCAAACATCGTCCACGGAAACTCCCGTCTAACCTCGTCCATCAACCTGTCCAATACTATTGCAAACAAGAATGGGCTCAGTGCTGATCCTTGATGTAATCCAACCTTTACCTTAAATGCATCAGTCACTCCCACTTCAGACCTCACCACTGTTACACTGCCATCATACATATCCTGAACTACTCTCACATACTTCTCTGTAACACCAGACTTCCTCATACAGAACCAGAACTCCTCTCTAGGCACCCTGTCATATGCTTTCTCCAAATCCACAAAGGCACAATGCAGCTCCTTCTGACCTTCTCTGTACTTCTCCATCAACACCCTCAGAGCAAACATTGCATCTGTGGTGCTCTTTCTCGGCATAAAACCATACTGATAATATATAATAATAAAACAAGCAATGTAATGAAATGTAATGTTATGATGAGTTGTGGAGTCTTATTGCTGCAGGTAGGAATGACCTGCGGTAGCTCCTTCTCACACTGCGGGTGTAACAGTCTGCTGCTGAACGAGCTGCTCAGTGCTCCTACAGTCTCGTGTAGGGGGTGGGAGGTGTTGTCCATGATGGATGTTAGTTTGGAGAACATCCTCTCCTCCCCTACCTGCTTGATGGACTTGAGCAGGCAGTCCAGGACAGAGCTGGCCCTCTTGACCAGTTTATTTAGTTTCCCTCTGTCCCTCTCCAATTCTGATCCAAGATGGCGGCGCGGTAACACGCAGCGGCCGCTCCGGGGTCCAAACTTTGGTGCTAAAGTCTGTAAAAAGTCTTTCATCCGACTACTTTTCACCGTAAGACTTGCACATGAGCGTCACATCTGTGAATGCTCTTAAACTTAACCGCCAAACACTGCTGGAGCTCAGGAATCAGCCAGGATTCAGTCTTCCAGCGACTCTCCGAACAACGCTACGGGAGCTCGGCGTGCTGAGAAGACCAGGCCTTCAGTCCCCGAGATCGCCTGCTGAACCTGGCCGACTGAGAGGACATAGGAAGCGGTGTGAGAGGAAACAGAAATGCGGCAAGCGTGCTGGGGTCCGGGCTCAGCTCAAGGCTAACGCTAGCCGACCGGCCATCCCGTCCGTCCTCCTCGCCAATGTCCGCTGAACACCCAGCGTGAGTACAGAGACTGCTGTGTTTTTGTTTTTACAGAGACATGGCTCAGCGACAGCGTTCCGGACACCGCCATCCAGCTCGCCGGACTCTCCGCGTTTCGCGCGGACAGAAACTCCGCTCTGTCCGGAAAGACTCGCGGAGGGGGGCTGTGTGTTTACGTAAACACACAATGGTGTACAAACGCTGTGCTGGTCTCAGTACACTGCTCAACACTGCTGGAGGTGATAACAGTCAGGTGCAGACCGTTTTATTTGCCCAGGGAGTTCTCTACAGTGTTTATTACGGCGGTATACATCCCACCCAGCGCTAGTGCTAACAGCGCTAATGCTAACAGCGCGCTGGCTGAACTTTATGGAATTATCAGCGGACTCCAAAACTATCACCCAGACGGATTATTTATTTTTGCCGGAGATTTCAACCATGCAAATCTCAGGTCAGTTCTCCCTAAATTCCATCAACATGTGAACTTTGCAACGAGGGGGGAAAACACGCTGGACTGTGTTTACACAAACCTGGCCGGCGCGTACAGAGCGGAGCCCCGCCCCCACCTCGGACACTCAGACCACATCTCTGTGCTGCTGATCCCAGCGTACAGACCCATCGTCAGGCGCGTGAGACCCACCCTGAAGCAAGTAAAGACCTGGCCCACAGGAGCCATCTCTGCTCTTCAGGACTGCTTCGAACGCACCGACTGGGACATGTTTAGGGAGGCTGCAACCTGCGGTGACTCCATCAACCTGGAGGAGTACACAGCTTCAGTAACTGGCTACATCAGCAAGTGCATTGAGGATGTTACTGTCTCCAAGTTCATCATATCACGACCCAACCAGAAGCCATGGATGACTGCGGAGCTGTGCAGACTCCTGAGAACCCGGGACAAGGCCTTCAAGTCAGGGGACGAGGCCACCCTAAGAAAAGCGAGGGCAAACCTGTCTCAAGCCATCAGAACAGCAAAGCGAGCTCACGCAGAGAGAATCCATGGCCACTTCAAGAACACTGGTGACACACGGCGCCTGTGGCAGGGCATCCAGGCCCTCACCAACTACAGGACATCTCCACCTGCCTGTGACGGTGACCCCACCCTCCCAGACGCGCTGAACCACTTCTACGCACGGTTTGATGCAGGGAACGACACGCGTATGAGGAAGACCACCCCTCCTCCAAACGACCAGATTCTCTGTCTGACCACAGCCGAGGTGAGAAGATCTCTTCTCAGAGTCAACCCACGGAAAGCTGCCGGTCCAGACAATATTCAAGGTTGTGTGCTCAGAGGATGTGCAGAACAGCTGGCAGATGTTCTCACCGACATCTTCAACACCTCTGAGCACCACTGTTGTTCCAAGGTGCTTCAAGACCAAGAGCATCATTCCAGTGCCAAAGAAACCATCCATCTCCTGCCTCAACGACTATCGTCCCGTCACACTCACACCGATCATCATGAAGTGCTTCGAGAGGCTGGTCATGAGGCACATCAAGTCCCAGATCCCCTCCTCACTAGACCCCCTGCAGTTTGCGTATCGTCCCAACCGCTCAACGGACAATGCAATCTCCACCACCCTCCATCCGGCCCTTTCTCATCTAGACAGAAAGGACAGTTATGTCAGAATACTGTTCATCGACTACAGTTCAGCATTCAACACCATCATCCCTCAGCACCTGAGTGAGAAGCTGAGGCTGCTGGGCCTGAACACCTCCCTCTGTAACTGGATCCTGGACTTCCTGACTGGGAGACCCCAGTCAGTCAGGATCAGTAGCAGCACCTCCGACACCATCACACTGAGCACAGGAGCCTTTCTTGTCTTGTGTCTTGTGTGTAGCACCAGGGTCCTGGAGGAACGTTATTTCATTTCACTGTGTATATAGCTGAAATGACAATAAAATCCTACTTGACTTGACTCTTCCACACCAGCAGACCACAGCGTAGAAAACAGCCGACGCTACCACAGTAACCCATACAACATAGCTGGTCTCACTACGGTCCTGTAAACCTTCCCTTTCACTCTTGCTGGTACCTGTGTCACAAATCACTCCAGCCATTCTTCTCCACCCATTCCAACCTGCCTGCACGCTCTTCTACACTCACCATTACTCTGAACTGTTGATCCCAAGTATTTACTTCCTCCACCTTGACCACCTCTACTCCCTCTATCCTCACCAATTCACGTTCCTCTCTTTCATTCACACTCATGTATACTATTTTTGTCCTACTCACTTTCATTCCTCTCCTCTCTAGAGCAGATCTCAATCTCTCCAGGTTCTCCTCAAGCTGCTCCCTACTTTCACTGCAGATCACAATATCATCAGCAAACATCATCGTCCACGGAGACTCCTGTCTAACCTCGTTCATCAACCTGTCCATTACTATTGCAAACAAGAATGGGCTCAGCACTGATCCCTGGTGTCATCCAACCTCTACCTTAAATGCATCCATCATTACCAGTGCAGATCTCACCACTGTTACACTACCATCAACCACAACTTCTCTCTAGGTACCCTGTCATATGCTTTCTCCAAGTCCACTAAGACACAATAGAACTACTTCTGACCTTCTCTGTGCTTCTTCATCAACACCATCAGAGCACCATCAGAGCACTGTTCTGGACTGTTACTCTGCTGAGACACCAGCTGACAGAACTCTCTGATTAATCAGATGATGGGCTGGTTGCTCCCTCTACAGGTGAAATAGTGTAACATGTACAAAGTTGCTCCAGCACATCACCACCTAGTGGCCAGAGAGCAAATCACATGATGGAATTCTGAATGTGAGGCAATTGTGAGGGTGAACTGAGTGTAGGGAGTCATAATTCAGCTGCTCAACCTCTGGAATCTTTACCTGCTTCTCCATCAGACTGTTCTTCAGCTGCTCCGCTCTGGCATTAACCACCAGGGTCCAGGGAACAGCTGATACCTCTGCTTTTGAAGATGTCCAAGCTTCCACCTTCTGAACCTCCTCTGAAGATTTGCTGCCCAATGCTGCTTCTTGAAAACCAATCTTTGCTTGTGCATTCTTACTGCAGCCTGAATAATGGTAGCAGCTTTGTGCATTGCAACAACATTCCTTCGAACACAATAACCTCTGGGTTCATCTCCCTTCTGACCCTCTGAAGCAGGCTTGCAGGAACATTGCAGCAGAGCACAATTTCAAGAATTTCTCCCTCTGCTTTCTGGCATAAAGTGTGGAACAAAACCTTACCTGGATGGCAACAGCAGCATATCTGATGCAGAAATATCGCATCCGAGCACAGTGAGCCCTGTAAGCACATTGTTTCACAGTGGCAGCCTGGTGCACAAGGAACTGCAGCCTAAACCAAGTTACCCAGATTACCAAATACCAAATACCAAATCCACCATACCGTGTAGGCTGAGCCTAACAAATGAGACACACTCTGTTCTGACTCATCGGGGCTTAAACAGTCAGCCCCAGTGAAGCACACCTGTGCCTTCATGAGCTCAGGTGTGCTCAGTCAGAACAGAGCGCCCTCTACCGTGCCCAAAACACACCTCACCCGTGACACATGCAGACCTTTACCAGAACAGAAATGTGGCGATTCTCTTCAGGTCTTCTCCTGCTTGAAGTGCCTGTCGGTCTTACATGATCCCAAAATCAGTATGAATAGTCCACATACTTTTAACCATATAGGCTGTATGTTGTGTATGTTGGTGTGGTTTCAGCCCTGATTAGGAGTAATTAGGAACTTTAATACTGTTCAGGGGTTAAACCCCTGTGATTAAAGAAGAACAGCAACAGGATCTAATGAAACTTTAGATGCTGCTCACGGGATTTTGAGAACTGGTCCACAGGTGACTTATGTGGTCCTTGGGGGCATCCTGGTGCCCACAGGCACCATGTTTGTGACCCCTACTCTAAACTGTATCAGTTTGTGTTACTCAGTAAAAGGGACTTTGATCAAATCTTTGAATTAAAGTTTCAGTTTGACACATCTCCACCTAGTGGCCAGAAAACTAAGAACATGTCTGAACAATGAATCCTGGGTAATAATGTGTCTCACAGTGGAATTAATTTATTTGATATTTATTACACTGAAGCTGGAAACTTTGTAAATTCAGAAAACACAATAAGAAGGTAAAAAGACAAGAGAACATGATCTGACTGCAATTTAAAGCCAACAAACAGGAAAAGGAACTTTTTCTGAATCAGACATTAGAAAAGGATAAACAAATACAGAGGAATTGGTATATTCGGCAGGGTACGTAAAAGTCACTTGTGTACAAATTTGGCCCTCGTGATGAAATGACACAAGTTCAGAAACCTGCTTAAATATGAATTGTTTCTGAAAATATTGGTACCCAGTTAAATAAACTAACTTAAAAAGACTAAAACAATAGTGTTGTACATTTTGCACAACCTATACTTTAGGGTTTACCTTCAAAATTCTGCCAAAATATTGATCAAATTCAGAAAATCTAACAGTTATTATTGATTAAAAGACGTAAACGTGTCTCTGTAGAGGATGTGGACGACTTTAAAGTTACGATTTCAAGAAAACGTGTAATTTAAAAACAGGAGCCCTAATTTTAATCTCCATAGGCTGTGAATATCTTCACCACCATCCTTCACTCTAAACCTTAAACCCTTTCCACCACCTGCCACACCTCCCACCTCCAAAACCCTGAACCCCATGTTGATCTCCAGGTTGACTTTAATTCATCGTGGCAGGTCGGTATTGAATACTATGTTCTAATAGAAAGAACCTCGGCTGCTGGTGTTGAAGTTCTCGTAGATTGACTGTGAGGTGTTGATGTTCTGGTACACTGAGTCTGAGCTGGGCTCCAGGCTGTAGGTCATAGCCATGCTGGTACTGGGTTGAACATCCACCTAAAATGAAACACCACAAAGTCATTACATATGATTGACATCATGATGAGATGGAAGCACATAATGGCAGAAAAATAACGATGGACACAGGTGTCCTTTAGTGGCTTAACTCAGCAGCTGAGAACATTTTCACTTACCTTCCCACCTGTCGGCTGTTCAGCAGAGGCTGGATAATCAGAAAACAACCATCAGAAATAATTCAGGCATGCTAGTATATGTGTGTGTTTACCCTGCTGTCCACCAGAGGGAGCCTGTAGCATTACTTTCTGAGAGGTGGACTACAGGAAGCTGTGTAGTTCTCTGCATACCTTGCACAAAGTGTTTTCTCAGCTTGTAGATCAGTGTTGATCCTCCAATCAGCAGCAGAGTCACACAGACACACACAGTAATGATGACGGAGGAACCTGATGATGGAGAACAGGCCAGTCACTCATTTCTACAGGCATGTGTGGAAGTCCGAATGCATTGAACCTGAATATTGGATGAACGAGGGAGGCCCAATCCCATTTCACCCCCTGAATCCACCCCTCCTTTGCGGGCGTTCATGGCTGGGGTGGGGCGTCCCAAAGCCCTGAATGTAATTAAAGCAGTGAGTTTGCTGAACTTCTCTAATATCAGTGCAGACAAACTGGGTTACCTACAAAGCCTCACTCTCTTGGTATTGAATCAGCTTTTTTATTTGTGGACTGATGTGGGATGTTTTGAATGGACGCCATATTGGAAAGCAAGATGCCTGTTTACCTGAAAGCAGTTGATGATTGGTGATGTGGATTTTTTAAGGGTGTCCCATTTCACTGTATTCAAACTAGCATCCATGTAACTCGGATCCAAAGAGTAAGGGGACATGGGATAGAGGTACAAATGAGAAAAGGGATTGGGTCTTAGTTCTGATTACTTACTGGGATGTTCTTGATTGGGTGAAGCTGCTGCTGCTGCTGCTGCTGCTGAGGTTGTTTCCAGAGTCGTGCTCAGATGTTCTGGTAGTGCTTCTGGTTTTTTTCACATGAAACACAACAACATGCAACATCTGTTTTAACCCACACAAACCTGCTAAAGGGTAGCTGCTCAGGGCCCACAACCTTCTGATCCTGGGGCCTGGTCTCTAAACTCTATGCCACCGCTGCCTCAAAAAGTTGTGCTCAGATGTTCTGGAAGTGCTGTTGGTGTTTCTGCACATTTTATTATACGTTTTCCATTTATTGTCTAATGATAACCTTAAAAATAAAAAAAATACAAAGAGTCCAGAGCAAGAAACATGTTCAAAAACTGCAACAGCCCTCTGTTTACCCGTCTGGGCTCTGAATACATTATTTACTTCATTAATATTTGGGGAACTGTCCTAACACGACAGATCTATAGAGAAGAGAATGGGGTCTCATGTTATTCCATGATGATCTGAGCCATGCAATTTCAGAAACAGGTCAGAAAACTCAATCCAGGACATTTTGTTGAATTCCTCAGACATTTCTAAAATAAATACTGAACTATAACTCCATTCAATGTTATAAAAATTGTAAAAGTGTAGTAACTTTGACTTGATTCATAAAAGAGGAACTAAAACCAGAGTTTTCTCAGAATGTCCTCCAATTCAGCTCAAAATAGAATGAAAGAGGAAGAACCATCTCATTTTACCGCTTTCCCCCAGCACTTAGTCTGACCCCTTGTTTTTCTGCTTTTACCATTCAGGGTGGGGGCGTTCCTGTTCTTGTTGGGACAGAGGACCCATAATGTAACTTAAGTCTAGTTAAGTTAAATTGAGGTCACTGGACTCTGATGTCAGTGCAGTCAAGTGGGGACATTTTTAGGACATCGCTAGTCTAATAATGGAATGAATAATAGAATTTTTAAATGGTGACTTGATGGATCAAACGACGAAAGCTATTGAAGCTGAGGACACCGTACTGAAAATCATCTTCCTCTTTCAGCTGTTCCCATTTATGGGTCACCACAGTGGATCATCATTTTAATTTCTTCTGTTCCTCTGCATCTTCCTCCATCAAACCTATCACCTGCATGTCCTCTCTCACAATGTCCATAAACCTCCTCTTTGGTCTTCCTAACCCTAACCCTTAGGTGATCCAAGATGGCGGCGCGGTAACACGCAGCGGCCGCTCCGGGGTCCAAACTTTGGTGCTAAAGTCTGTAAAAAGTCTTTCATCCGACTACTTTTCACCGCGGAAGTGCTTCGAGGCTGAGTCATAGGGCACATCAAGTCCAGATCCTCTCACTAGACCCCCTGCGTTTTGTATCGTCCCAACCCGCTCAACGGACAATGCAATCTCCACCACCGGCCCTTTCTCATCTAGACAGAAAGGACAGTTATGTCCAGAATACTGTTCATCATCGACCTGGTTCAGCATTCAACACCATCATCCCTCAGCACCTGGTGAGAAGCTGAGGCTGCTGGGCCTGGGCACACCTCCCTCTGTAACTGGATCCTGGACTTTACCCACAACTGGGGGCCCCAGTCAGGATCAGTAGCAGCACCTCCGACACCATCACACTGAGCACAGGAGCCTTTCTTGTCTTGTGTCTTGTGTGTACATCAGGGTCCTGGAGGAACGTTATTTCATTTCACTGTGTACTGTGTATATAGCTGAAATGACAATAAAATCCTACTTGACTTGACTCTTCACACCAACTATGAGCCACAGCGTGTGCCTTTACCACAGTAACCACATACAACATAGCTGGTCTCCTCGGATCTATAGCCTTCCCTTTGTCTTGCTGGTACCTGTGTCACAAATCACTCCAGCCATTCTTCTCCACCCATTCCAACCTGCCTGCACGCTCTTCTACACTCACCATTACTCTGAACTGTTGATCCCAAGTATTTCAACCCTTCTCACCTCTACTCCTCTATCACCTCACAATTCCATTCCTCTCTTTCATTCACACTCATGTATACTATTTTGTCTCTCACTTTCATTTCCTCTCACTCCTGAAGCAGATCTCAATCTACTCAGGTTCTCCTCAAGCCCTACTTTCCCTGCAGATCACAATATCATGTGTGACACTCATCACGTCCCCGGGAGCCCTGTCTAACCTCGTTCATCAAACCTGTCATTACTATTCTGGCGCAGAATGGGCTTACTTGCACAATCCTGGTGTCATCCAACCTCCACCTTAAATGCTTCCATGTTACAAGTGCAGATCTACCCACTGTTACTACATCAACCACACAACTATATCTAGTTTTTGTGCTCAACTCCAAGTCCACTAAGACACAATGAGCTACTTCGACACTACTCTGTGCTTCTTCATCAACACCATCAAACTTCCATCGATATATTCTGGACTGTTACTCTTTGGAGACACTGCAATAAACTCTCTGATTAATCAGATGATGGGCTGGTTGCTCCCTCTACAGGTGAAATAGTGTAACATGTACAAAGTTGCTCCAGCACATCACCACCTAGTGGCCAGAGAGCAAATCACATGATGGAATTCTGAATGTGAGGCAATTGTGAGGGTGAACTGAGTGTAGGGAGTCATAATTCAGCTGCTCAACCTCTGGAATCTTTAGCTGCTTCTCCATCAGACTGTTCTTCCAGCTGCTCAGCTCTGTTAACACCAGGGTCAGGAACAGCTGATATCTGTACTGAGATGTCACTTCACCTTCTGAGCCTCCTCTGAGACACTGTAATGCCATTCTTGAAAACCAATCTTTGTTGTGCATTCTTACCATACAGATAATGACACAGCTTTGTACACTGCAACAACATTCCTTCCTTCACAATAACCTCTGGGTTCCATGTCTTCTGACCCTCTGATGACTGCAGGAACATTGCGTGAGCACAATTTCAATTTCTCCTCTACTTTTTCCCTATTTTAATTATGCAGAACAATGCCTGGATGGCAACAGCAGCATATCTGATGCAGAAATATCAGCATCCGAGCACGTGATATATGGCTTTGTTGTTTCACAGTGGCAGCCTGGTGCTGAAGACTGCAGCTAATAGAGTACAGATTGCAGTATGATGCAAATCCACCCTTACGTGTAGGCTGGGCTATAAATGAACACACTCTGTTCTGACTCATGGAGCAAACAGTCAGCCCAGTGAAGCACACCTGTGCCTTCATGAGCCCAGGTGTGCTCAGTCAGAGCAAGCGCCCTCTACCGTGCCCTAAACACACCTCACACCCGTGACACATACGAATGACCTTTACCCAGAACAGAGAAATGTAGCTTCTCTTTACAGGTCTTCTCCTGCTTGGAAGTGCCTGTCCGATCTTACATGATCCCAAAATCAGTATGAATAGTACACATACGCAACCGCCTGGAAGCAACATGTATGTTGGTGTGGTTTCAGCCCTGAGTAGGAGTAATTAGGAACTTTAATACTGTTCAGGGGTTAAACGCCTGTGATTAAAGAAGAACAGCAACAGGATCTAATGCGACTTTAGATGCTGCTCACGGGATTTTGAAGGGGGAACATTACAGGTGACTTGTATTGTATGGTCCTTGTAACTTTGGGGCATCTGTTGCCACAGGCATATATTTTGTATGACCCTACTCTGGCTTATATCAGTTTGTGTTATAGTAAAGACTTTGATCAAATCTTTGAATTAAAGTTTCAGTTGACATCTCCACCTAGTGGCCAGAAAACTAGAACATGTCTGAACAATGATCTGAGCATTGTCTATATCACAGTGGAATTAATTTATTTGATATTTACACTGAAGCTGGAAACTTTGTGTAGTCAGAAAACACATGAAAGGTGAGCAAAACATGATCTGACCTGCAATTTAAAGCTATAAACAGGAAGACTTTTTCTGGGTCAGTTATTAGAAAGGATAAGCAAATGCAAATTTGGTATATTAGGCAAGTGCGTAAAAGTCGCGCCTTGTACAAATTTGTTATCAGATGAAATGACACAAGTTCAGAAACCTGCTTAATGCGATTATTTCGAAAATATTGTTTGATCAAACCAAACTAACTTAAAAAGACTAAAACAATAGTGTTGTTTTTAACTATACTTTGGGTTTTACCTTCAAATTCTGCCAAAATATGGTCAAATTCGAAAATCTAACAGTTATTATTGATTTAAAGACGTAAACGTATTATACAGGATGGCGGACGACTTTAAGTTACGATTCAGAAAGCGTGTAATTTAAACAGAGCCCTAATTTTAATCTCCATAGGCTGTGAATATCTTCACCACCATCCTTCACTCTAAACCTTAAACCCTTTCCACCACCTGCCACACCTCCCACCTCCAAAACCCTGAACCCCATGTTGATCTCCAGGTTGACCTTAATTCATCATGTGGGATGGTCAAATGAAATATTCTCTTCTAATAGAAGAAAGAACCTCGGCTGCTGGTGTTGAAGTTCTCGTAGATTGACTGTGAGGTGTTGATGTTCTGGTACACTGAGTCTGAGCTGGGCTCCAGGCTGTAGGTCACTGTATACTGGTACTGGGTTAGACATCTGGAAATGAAACACTACAAAGTCATTACATATGATTGACATCATGATGAGATGGAAGCACATAATGGCAGAAAAATAACGATGGACACAGGTGTCCTTTGGTAGCTCAACTCTCCTTGGCAGAACATTTTCACTTACCTACCTGTCAGCTCTTCAGCAGAGCTGGATAATCAATAACCATCAGAAATAATTCAGGCATGCTAGTATATGTGTGTGTTTACCCTGCTGTCCACCAGAGGGAGCCTGTAGCATTACTTTCTGAGAGGTGGACTACAGGAAGCTGTGTAGTTCTCTGCATGCAACACTAAAGTGTTTCTCAGCTTGTAGATGATGTTGGTCTCCAATCAGCAGCAGAGAGTCACACAGACACACACAGTAATGACGGAGGAACCTGATGATGGAAGACAGGCCAGTCACTCCTTTCTGGGCATGTGTGGAAGTCGAATGCGATGAACCTGAATATTGGGGATGAGCCCAATCCCATTTCACCTGAATCCACCCCTCCTTGCCGGGCGTTCCTGCCAGCAGGGTGGGCGTCCCAGCCTAGAATGCCATTAAAGCAGTGAAGTTTGCTGAACTTCTCTATCATCAGTGCAGACAAACTAGATTTACCTACAAAGCCTCACTCTCTTGATGCTGAATCAGCTTTTTGTTGTGGACGATGTGGGATGTTTGAATGGTTCCATATGAGCCGAATCTTTCTGTTTACCTGAAAGCTTGATTGATTGGTGATGTGGGTTTTTAAAGATCATTTGCTGTATTCAAACTAGCATCCATATCTCTTCGGATCCAAGAGCAAGGAGACAAGATTAGTGAGGTACAAATAGAAAAGAGGATTGGGTCAGTTCTGATTGCCACTGGGATGTTTCTTGATTGGTAGAGGGAAGCCTTGCTGCTGCTGAGGTTGTTTCCAGAGTCGTGCTCAGATGTTCTGGTAGTGCTTCTGGTTTTTTTCACATGAAACACAACAACATGCAACATCTGTTTTAGCCTATTACTAAAGGAGTAGCTGCTCAGGGCCCCTGGCAGCCTTCTGATCTGGGGCTGGTCTCTAAACTCTATACTGCCACCGCTGCCTCAAAAAGTTGTGCTCAGATGTTTGAGTGTGATGTTTCTGCACGATACATTATACGTTTTCCATTTATTGTCCCTAATGATAACATAAAAATAAAAAAATACAAGGTCCAGAGCAAGAAACATGTTCAAAACTGCAGCAACCCTCTGTTTACCCGTCTGGGCTCTGAATACATTATTTATTACCACATTGTATTGGCGAACATCCTAACGACAGATCTATAGAGAGAATGGGGTCTCATGTTGTTCATGATAGTCTAGGCCAGTAATTTTAAACAGATCGAAAACTCAATCAGGACATTTGTTGAATTCCTCAGACATTTCTAAAATAAATACTGAACTATAACAGGCAATGTTATAAAATTGTAAAGAAGTGTGTGCTTTGACTTGATTCATAAAGAGGAACTCTAAAGCAGGTTTCAGAATGTCCTCCAATTCAGCTCAAAATAGGAGAATGAAAGAGGAAGAACCATCTCATTTCACCTATCACAGCATAGTCTGACCCCTTGTTTTTCTGCTTTACCATTCAGAGGTGGGAGCGTTCCTGTTCTTGTTGGGACAGAGGACCCATAATGTAACCAAGTCTAGTTAAGTTAGAATTGAGGTCACTGGACTCTGATGTCCCAGTGCAGTCAAGTGGGAGGACATTTTTTAGGACATACGCTAGTCTAATAATGGGAATGAATAGCTAAGACGTTTTTAAATGGTGACTTGATGGATCAACGGCCAGCTATTGAAGCTGAGGACACATTACTGAAAATATCTTCTCTTGTGTTCCATTTATGGGTCACCACAGTGGATCATCAACATTTCTTCTGTTCCTCACCATCTTCCTCCATCAAACCTATCACCTGCATATCTCTCTCACAATGTCCATAAACCTCCTACTTTGGTCTTCCCTAACCCTAACCCTTAGGTGATCCAAGATGGCGGCTGCATTGGCTGCATAGCGGCCGCTCGAGAGTCCAAACTTTGGTGCTAAAGTCATAAAAGTCATCCGACTGCACCACCGTGGAGCTTGCACATAGGCGTCACATCTGTGAATAACTTAACAACATGCCGCTTACTGACTCCAGGAATAGCCCAGGTTGATCTTGTGACTCTCATTTCTTGCTCAGAACTCAGCGTGTGAGAAAGACCAGGCCTTCAGTCCCGAGATGGCCTGCTGAACCTGGCGACTGGGACGCAAGGCGGTGTGAGAGGAAACAGAAATACGGCAAGCGTGCTGGGGTCGGGCTCAGCTTTTTCAGCAAGGCCGCGTGCCGACCGGCCATCCGTCATCTCCCTCGCCAATGTCCGCTGAACACCCAGCGTGAGTACAGAGACGCATGTTTTGCACAGAGACGCCGCCACAGCGACGCAAGCGTTCGGACACCGCCATCAACTCGCCGGACTCTTCCTCGCGTTTGGCGGATGAAACTCGCTCTGTCCGGAGAAGACTCGCGGAGGGCTGCGTGTTCGGCAGCGCACCTGACGTTCTCTGGCTCACTGCTGGTCTCGGCTCCATATAACACTACTGAGATGATAACAGTCAGGTGGGTGGTTTTATTACTTGGGTTCTCTACAGTGTTTATTACCAAATTGCCGTCCACCAGCTAGTGCTAACAGGCGCTAATGCTAACAATGCTGGCTGAACACTTTATGGGTATCAGCGGACTCATTATCACCCAGACGGATTATTTATTTTTGCCGGAATTTCAACCATACCGTCTCGAGTCAGTTCTCCAAATTCCATCAACAACGAACTTTGCAACGAGGGGAAAACACGCTGGACTGTTTACACAAGCCCTGGCGGCAGCGTGGAAGCCCGCCCCACCTCGGACACTCAGACCGCATCTTGTGCTGCTGATCCCAGCGTACGGTTGTGTCGGCGCGTGGGGCCACCGCAAGCAAGTAGGTGGCGAGGAGCCATCTCCGCTAGGACTTAGCGGCGCTGAACTGGGGTTCCATGCGGAGAAGCTGACTTCCCGGTGGCTCCATCAACCTGGAGAATGCACAGCTTCAGTGACGGCTGCATCGCTTAAGTGCATTGAGGATGTTACTGTCTTGATTCATCTGTGACCCAACCACCAGCCGCGCGGGATTGACCGGCGGGCTGCGCGCGGGCTCTGAGAACCGGACAAGGCCTTCAGTCAGGGGGCGAGCGCTGGCGAGGAGCAAACCTGTCTCGGCGGGCCATCAGGCGGCGAAGCTCAACATGAGAATCCATAGCCACTTAAAAACATTTATTATAACGCCCCATATATGCATTAATGATTCTGAAAAGATAACATATAAGTAACCGATATAAAAAATAGTAAATATAACAGTAATAAAATATAATAATAATAATGACAATAATATGTATCATTAATAATAACAACAATAATATAATATACAATACAGTAATATAATAATAATATACAACAACTTAATAATAATATATATAATATAATATAATATATAATAATAATAATAATATAATAATGTGCTAATATAGACAAGTAATGTAGTGAACAAGTAATGTAGTGTTATGTTGAGTTGAGGAGTCTTATTACTGCAGGTAGGAATGACCTGCGGTTTCTCTCTTCTTACATATGGTGTAACGATATACTGAACAGAGCTGCCGGTGCTGTGCGATCTCGTGTGGGAGGTGGGAGTGTTGTCCTTGATGGATGTTGGTTTGGACAGCATCTCTCTCCCCTACACTGCTCGATGGACGAGGCCGGACGGTCAGGACAGAGCTGGCCCTCTTGACCAGTTTTGTTTTACCCAGTTTCCACTCTGTCCCTCTCTGACTCTTCCCTACCAACGGACCGCGAGTAAACAATGGCCTTTCTTCTGAATCATCAAATGTCTCATTGGTGTTTTGTTAACCCCAAAGGGACCTCAGCAGCGCCAGGTGTGACGATGGGCCCTTTTTGCCTGAAACGTTAGTGGACCAGTCCAGTTTATTGTTGACGTGGACACCCAGGTATTTGTACTCCTCCACAGTCTCAATGCACAAACCCTGGATGTCCACCGGTGCAACGGGGGGTGACTTCCTGCGGAAGTCAATCACCAGCTCCTTCGTTTTGCTGGCATTGATGCGCAGATGATTTTGATCACACCATCTGACGAAGTCCCTGATGACCCCCCTGTATTCCTGCTCGTTTCCCTCAGACACACGACCAACAATAGCGGTGTCGTCCGAGAACTTCTGCAGGTGACAGGTGTCCGTGTTGAATTTGAAGTCCGCTGTGTACAGGGTGAAGAGGAAGGGGGCGAGGACTGTTCCTTGTGGGGCTCCAGTGCTGCAGACCACCACCTCAGACACACAGTCCTGGAGTCTCACATACTGGGGTCTATTGGTGAGGTAGTCAATAATCCACTCAGTCATGTGATGGTCCACACCCACTCCCTCCAGCTTCCCCCTCAGAACTGAAGGCTGGATCGTGTTGAAAGCACTGGAAAAGTCAAAGAACATGACTCTCACAGTGCTCTTAGCACTCTCCAGGTGAGTGAGGGCCCGATGCAGCAGGTAGATGACAGCGTCATCCACCCCAATGTGCGGCTGGTATGCAAACTGCAGCGGGTCCAGGTCCCTCCTGACCAGAGGACGAAGGTGATGGAGGATGATCCTCTCCATAGCCTTCATCAGGTTAGAGGTGAGGGCAACAGGTCTGACATGGTTTGGCTCCTTGGGGTGTGGCGTCTTGGGGACTGGAACGAGGCACGAGGTCTTCCACAGAATGGGGACACGCTCCAGGCTGATGCTGAGGTTAAAGATGTAGGTTATAACCTCGCAGAGTTGATCTGCACAGTCCCTCAACAGGCTGGAGTTGATGCCATCCGGACCTGTGGCTTTCCTGTGCTTCATCTTCCTCAGCTGACACCGCACCTGGTCAGCTGTGATGGAGAGGCTATCGTGTGGTGAGAGAGTGGGAGCCTCCCGTTGAGTGGGGTAGCAGGAGGGGGCAGTAGAGTCCTCAGGGGAAAGGGGGGGTAGAGAAGGAGAAGATAAAGATAAAGATAAAAGGGGATTTTCAGCCGATATCCCTGGTGGGGATTGCAGAGAGGTGTGACGGGGAGGTGCCGTTGGAGTTTGCAAGGAGGTGTGAAGGGGGGCACTGGCATGTACTGTGCTTTGATGGTTGGGTGAGGGGCAGATTCTGTTGAAGAACAGATTTAGACTATTGGCCCAGTCCCTATCTCCAGACTCTGGGCCTCCCCTACTCACTGTGCTCCTACCAGTAATGGTGTTCAGTCCTCTCCACACACCTCTGATGTTGTTCTGTCTGAGCTGCTCCTCCAGCCTCTCTCTGTATCTGTCCTTCCCCCTCCTTATCTCTCTTTTCAGCTCCTTCTGAGCTGTTCTCATTGCTTCCTTATCTCCTGATCTGAAGGCTCTTGACTTCTGCTTCAGCAGAGCTCTCAGATCAGGGGTCAGCCATGGTTTATTATTGGAGTAACACCATACTCTCCTGGTCGGTACAGTGTTATCCACACAGAAGGTGATGTAGTCAGTTATGCAGACTGTTAGACTGTCGATGTCCTCTCCATGTGGGCTGCACAGCGCCTCCCAGTCTGTGGTTTCGAAGCAGTCCTTCAGTGCCATGCTAGACTCATCAGACCATCCTCTCACATACCTCGTAGTGGGGGGTTGATTGCATACTAGAGGTGTGTAAGAGGGAACCAGATGGACCAGGTTATGGTCTGAGTGTCCCAATGGAGGGAGGGGTGATGCTCTGTATGCATCCTTAGCGTTTGCATACAGTAAGTCTAGTGTCCTGTTTTCTCGGGTGCAGCAGTTCACATACTGGGTGAGAGTAGGCAGAGTAGAGGACAAGGAGACATGATTAAAATCACCAGAAATCAGAAGGAAGGCTTGGGGATGTGCTTTCTGCATTCACACCATCATCCCTCAGCACCTGAGTGAGAAGCTGAGGCTGCTGGGCCTGAACACCTCCCTCTGTAACTGGATCCTGGACTTCCTGACTGGGAGACCCCAGTCAGTCAGGATCAGTAGCAGCACCTCCAACACCATCACACTGAGCACAGGAGCCCCCCAGGGCTGTGTGCTCAGCCCACTGCTGTTCACACTGATGACCCACGACTGTGCAGCCAAGCACAGCTCGAACCACATCATCAAATTCGCTGATGATACAACCGTGGTGGGTCTGATCAGCGGTGGAGACGAGGCAGCTTACAGAGAGGAGATACAAGAGCTGACGGACTGGTGCAAAACCAACAACCTCTCTCTGAACGTCGACAAGACCAAAGAGATGGTTGTTGACTTCAGGAGATCACGTCGGGACCACACTCCACTTATCAACACCTCACCTGTGGAGTTGGTCCAGAGCACCAAGTTTCTTGGTGTTCACATCACCGACAACCTCACGTGGTCCCTCAACACCAGCTCCATCACAAAGAAAGCCCAGCAGCGCCTCTACTTCCTGCGCAGACTGAGGAAAGCCCATCTCCCACCTTCCATCCTCACCATCTTCTACAGAGGAACCATCGAGAGCATCCTGAGCGGCTGCATTACTGCCTGGTACGGGAATTGCAACGTCTTAGACCGCAAGTCCCTACAACGGGTAGTGAGAACAGCTGAGAAGATCATCGGGATCTCTCTGCCCTCTGTACAGGACATTTTCACCGCTCGCTGCATCCGCAAAGCAACCAGCATTGTGGATGATCCCTCCCACCCTTCCCACACTCTCTTCTCCCTCCTGCCATTCGGGAAAAGGTTCCGCAGCATACGGGCCTCCACTTCCAGGATGGGAAATAGTTTCTTCCCCCTGGCCATCAGACTGTTGAACTCTGGAACCACCAATAGCTTGAACTCTTAAACGCACCACTTCACCCACCACTTCCTCCACTTTTAATTCTGTATTTATTTATTTATCTCGTGTTGCACTCTTGCACTTTAAATACAGTAACACCGCTCCACCACACTGCTACACCATAATGTGCCTGGGCTGCTTTGTTCCACAACACTGCAGCCTTCCACGGATGAATGTACTGTTTGTCGTGCCGTCTGTCTTGTCTGTCTTGTCCGCACTTGTTGCCCCGTGTTGTGTCTTATGTTGTCTTGTGTTTGTCTTGTGTCTTGTCTTGTGGGTAGCACCAGGGTCCTGGAGGAACGTTATTTCGTTTCACTGTGTACTGTGTAAATGGCTGAAATGACAATAAAATCCTACTTGACTTGACTTGACTTGACTTGACTCCTCTTTCCTGGCAGCTCCATCTTCAACATCCTCCTCCTGATATAATCCTCGTCTCTCCTCTGGACATGTCCAAACCAACGTAACCTTGCTTCTCTAACCTTGTCTCCAAGACGTCTAACCTGAGCTGTCCCTCTAACAAACAAATTTATAACCCTGTCCATCCTCGTCACACCCAACGAAAATCTCAGCATATTTAACTCTGACACCTCCAGCTCCGCCTCCTGTCTTTTCGTCAGTGCCACCGTCTCCAACCCATACAACATAGCTGGTCTCACTACTGTCCTGTAAACCTTCCCTTTCACTCTTGCTGGTACCTGTCTGTCACAAATCACTCCAGCCACTCTTCTCCACCCATTCCAACCAGCCTGCACTCTTTTCTTCACCTCTCTTCCACACTTGCCATTACTCTGAACTGTTGATCCCAAGTATTTAAACTCCTCCACCTTTACCACCTCTACTCCCTCCATCCTAACCACTCCACTTTCCACCCTTTCGTTCACACTAATGTATACTATTTTTGTCCTACTCACTTTCATTCCTCTCCTCTCTAGAGCAGATCTCCATCTCTCCAGGTTCTCCTCAATCTGCTCCCTACTCTCACTGCAGATCACAATATCATCAGCAAACATCATCGTCCACGGAGACTCCTGTCTAACCTCATCCGTCAACCTGTCCATTACAATTGCAAACAAGAATGGGCTCAGTGCTGATCCTTGATGTAATCCAACCTCTACCTTGAATGCATCCGTCATTCCCACTGCAGATCTCACCACTGTTATACTGCCATCATGCAAATCCTGAACTACTCTCACATACTTCTCTGTAACAGCAGACTTCCTCATACAGAACCACAACTCCTCTCTAGGCACCCTGTCATCTGCTTTCTCCAAATCCACAAAGGCACAATGCAGCTCCTTCTGACCTTCTCTGTATTTCTCCATCAACACCCTCAGAGCAAACATTGGATCTGTAGTGTTCTACTCTCAATAGTTACTACAGCTTTTTTCAATACCCTTTTTCTTGAAAATCGGCACCAGTACAATTCTCCTCCACTCCTCAGGCTCCTCTCACTTTCCAAGGTTCAGTTATACAATCTGGTCAGAAATTTCACCGCCATCACTTCTAAACACCTCCATGCTTCCACCGGTATGTCATCCAGACCAACAGTCTTTCCATTCTTCATCTTCTTCATTGCCTCTCATACAAAAAATGTCTATTTACATAAAAGCCGTTTTTGACTCCTAATGTGGGAGTTTTCTTGAAGGATGTCCCATCTTGCAGGGAAAGAAACTACCAGTTGAAACTCAGTCCCAGGGGGAAAAGGACCACTCAGAAACAAGGGGTAGCAGTAAAAATGAGAAATGGGATTGAGCTCTGAAAGTGACTAACCTTGTCCTTGTGAAACACAGCACAGCACAATGAAATTCACCCTCTGCATTTCACCCATACACACACGCAGCAGGGGGCAGCTATTGAAAGTGGCAGTGACAGTACCTTGCTCAAGGGTACCTCAGGGAAACCTACTGGTGAGGGTATTGAACCCACAATCTTCCAGTCTGGATCCAACTCCCGAGCCACTAGACCACCGCTGCCCCTTCTGAATACTCACTGGGATGTTCTTTATCAGTTGAAGCTGCTGCTGCTGCTGCTGAAGTTGCTTCCAGAGTCGTGCTCAGATGTTCTGGTAGTCCTGTTGGTTTTTCTTTCACATGAAACACAACAAAATTCAACATCTGTTTTTAACCAACACACACCATCCACCTGGGAAGCAGAGAAGGGGACGGTTCCTTGATCAAGGGTAGCTCAGGGCAACCTACTTGTCTGGGATTTGAACCCTGGTCTGGGCTGTAAACTCTATACCATAAACTCTTTACCACCGCTGTTTAAAAAATACAATACAAACAATATCTTCAACTTCTGCTCTGTTGTGAACATAAATGTGATCAAATGAGCTGTTTTGTTGATTCCATGATTTCAGAATGAAAATGAAGCATCCAGCCTCCACGAGGACACAATTTAATGTGCACACTGTGTGTTTTAATACACAATTACTGTTTATAGGCTAAAATAATGTAAGGATTTATAAGAGTAATATTTGGGGGCCGTCCTAACAGTTCAGATCTATAGAGAAGAGAATCTGGGTTTTACTCCATTGAGATCAAAGCAATGAAATTTCAGAAACTCTGCTTCTGACTGGTCAACAAACTCAATCCAAGGCATTATGTTGATTCTCTCAGACATTTCTTGGAAAAATACTGAATATCAACTCCTCCATCATGATTTTAACTAAAGGACGAAGAGCTGACACTCTGAATCTTGGTTCCTCTTTAAATTCTGCTGTTAGAGAGGTTTTATTAGTAGCTGTTGAACATGAAGATTGTACTTTGTGAACATGAAGATTGAGGGTTGATCTGTTTGAGAGGAAATGAAACCACAGTTCTACATGATCTCAGCGGTGCTGACTGCTGCCCTACATCCATTAAACCACACAGCTAACTTAAGCTAGACTCAGCTTCTTCTGCACATTTTTTTTTCAGAATTTACCACAAAAAAGTAAAAAAAATCTCACCAGTGACTTCAAGCTGAATGTCGGTGAAGAAGGAATAATAACCCACTGACTTTTTAAACCAGACTCCACAGGAATAAACTCCTCCATCGTCTTGTTTCACATCACTGATGTTCACACTGAAAACAGTAGAGCTTCTGTCATCAAAGATGGACCATCTGTCCTTCTGGACTATCTGAGAGTCTGTTCCAGAGGAAATGGTGTCGCTAATAATGTCACCAAACTTAATGATCTTCTTCAGGTTCATTGTAAACTCTTCTGGGTAGGTACATTTGAAAGTGACCGACTCTCCCAGATAAGCTCTCACTTTCTTTTTTCTTCCACAACAAGCATCTGTCAATCATATGAACAAAGAAATGCAACAAGTCCTCGTTAAACATGATCATTTCTCTACAGCTCAGTGTGACTGAAAGCACTACATAGAGTTCACACAGAAAACATCAGGCGTTTAGAACTTTTCAACTGCATAAACACACACACACACACACACACACACACACAGCAGGGGGCAGCTTTTTAAATCACCTGAGGAGCAGTGATGAGGACCTTACCTTGCTCAAGAGTACATCAGGGCAACCTAATGCTCTGGGACTCAAACCCATGACCTTCTGATCCTGGAGCCTCATCCCACTATGCCACCGCTATACAACACTAGGCCACTGCTGCCCCACTGCCCCAGTCCTTCACAAACTGGTTTATGGATTGTAAATTATTTGAGAAATTCTAATGAATTAAGAATAAAAAACTGATTTTCCCCTTTATGTGTTCAGACACTTTGGACTTGGATGAAACACCTTTGATGGCACTAGTCTTAATGGAAATTGTCCTGAAAGATTAGAAAGCTTTCATAATTAGTTTCTTATTGGCTGAATCATGTGAGCTGAAGGAGCCTGGATGGGGAAAATGTTAGCTTTCCACTGCTTTAGTCAACCCAGACTCATCTCCCAGTGCTTGTCTTCTCAACTAGGACTGGAATCAACTTTTTAAAGCATCTGAAGGAGCACACACAGAGCTCAGCTAGTAATGTCTGAACTGAGGAGTATTGTGAAAGTGACAACCCTTGTCATTGCAAGGCCACAGCACAGCACACAGTGAACCACAACGAAACTTGACCTCAGCATTTAACCCATACAAACAGCTATTGAAAGCACCCGGGGAGCAGTGACGAGGACGGTACCTTGCTCAAGGGTACCTCAGGGCAACCAACTAGAGAGGGGAATTGAACCCACAATCTTCCAATGCGGGGCAACTCCCTCACCACTAGACCACTGCTGCCCCTTGTGTGTTTACATCTGAAAAATGAACCCGGTTCAGAGTTGAACGGGTCTGAACACATCTCATAGTCTCTGTACATCCTTCATTCCTGACAGGTTCAAATGAAAGTTCTCACCATTCTGAACAGTCAGCTTGATGTCCTTACTCTGTGTGGTTCCGAGTCCATATCTGTACACTGCAGCATCGTCCGGGCTCAGTTCGCTCATCAGCACTGTGAAGTTGTCTGCTGTATTTGAATACATCCTAAATCTGCCCTTATTAACAGACTTGCTTTGTGTCTGATCCTTCATTATACTGAGACAACCGCTTGGTTCCACTTTACAAACATATCGTTCTTGGTTTAAATCCCACTGCAGATCAGGGAATAAAATGACCCTTCCTCCGGAGTAGCCAATCACTTCAGAGCAGAGCGCCGGACCTGCAGGTCAAAAAGGAGACACATCGTCTCTAATAATCTAAACACTGAACACAGAACTACCAGAATATTTCAACAGAGACACAAACAGAAGACAATAACTGATCTTGTTGTCCTGTTAGCAGAGATGAAGAGGAATATCTGACCTGAGATCAGACTGAGGGCCAAGATGGAGAAGATTTTCATCCTGAACTGAAGGTCCTTCATCCTGAAATTCACCAAAAACTCAGATCCACGTCTCTCGAGTTCTCTATCTGCCTCTTTCACTCACTTCTCTGCTCTCTGTAGTGGCTGCTTCCTATTTCTATAGTGTGTGTGTGTGTGTGTGTGTGTCCATCTTTGTCCTTCTATGGTCAATGTAGGCAGTTTGAGCTCACAGTATTTCAGTAACACTTCTTTTGTCCTAATTGTCTGTTAAATGGACCTGAATATTAAAAATAATAAAATAATTCTATTAAATCTAAACTTAAACCCGACCCTCATCCTGATGATGAGCTCAGTTTAACCAGCTTCTCACTAGAAACCCCACGTCTTCTTTTCTGTCTCTCAAGATTGAGCCAGTAGAGGGAGGCACAGAGCTGTTTCCTCCTGTCATTACTGATCTACCTATTCTTCTACTCACTCTCTCTCACTCATTTTATGAGCCGCTTGTCCTCATTAGGGTTGCAGGCGGGGCTGGAGTCTATCCCACAGGGAGAAAGGCGAGGATGTCGTGGACAGGTCAACAGTCCATCACTGGCCACACACCGACAGCTAGAGGGACAATACATCATCTTCGGTCCACCTGACCTGCAGAAAACACACAAAGACACGGGGATACCATGTCCTCTCCACACAGAAAGGACCCGGACCTTCCCACTTGGGTTTCGAACCCAGAACATTCTCGCTGTGAGGTGATCATCACTGCACCAGTATTGCTGGCCCTTTTTTTCCAACTTTTTTGAAAGATCAACAGTGGTTAACCTCTTCAGGATCTCCATCTCCAACTTTTTAACAGTTCTGTGTTTGAGTCAATCATCCATCAACTCTCAGTAGATGGTCACCTGATTGACCTGCCTAATAGTGTGTGGGTCCCTCTTGCACCACTGAGGTATCAAGGCCTGACGTCCACAAGGCCTCTGAAGATGTGATTGAACTGAAAACACGGTTCATCAGACCAGCTCACCCTCTTCCATCACTCGATGGTCCAGTTCTCATGTCCATTGTAGAAGCTTTCATTGGTGGACAGGGGTCAGCATGGGCGCTCTGATCAGTCTGTAGCTGCCTATACCTGATACCTTTCTATCAGAACCAGCAGAACTTCTACAACAGTTTCTCCAGATGCTCTTCAGTGGACCCTGGTGACCCTGTAGGTGTTTTTGACACACTTGATCAATCTATACGTCTCTCATCTATAAACATCATGCAGATCAATTAAAACTAATTGAACAAATGCTTTGTTGAAGATGAGAAGTTCTGGACTGTTACTCTGCTGAGACACCAGCTGATAGAAGACAGAACTCTGATTAATCAGATGATGGGCTGGTGGCTCCCTCTACAGGTGAAATACAAAGTTGCTCCAGCACATCACCACCTAGAGGTCAGATAGCAAATCCATCCACCCATCCATTTTCTGCTGCTTGTCCCAAACGGGGTTGGAGTCCTACCCAGCCAACCCAGTGCACACAACCTGGACAGGTCTCCAGCCCATCGCAGGGAGGAGCGAGATGGGGACGGCACCTTGCTCAAGGGTACTTCAGGGCAACTTATTGGGAAGGGGTTTGAACCCCCGATCCTCCAATCACATGGCCAACTGCCACTGCCACTGCCACTGCCCCCAGATAGCAAATCACATGATGGAATTCTGAATGTGAGGCAACAGAACCTTCATTTAATTTATCATATTTTCTATTTTAGCTTAAAATATATTAGAAATCCCTTCAGAAATTCTAAAGTACAAAACGGAAATAAAACTGGAGCACAGTTAACACAAGTAAAGAATTAATGAGAGGCTTATTAAGGTCAAGTTAGTTTAATATGCTTTAAATATAAACAAAACAAACAGGTATAGAAAGTAAAATTTAAATATAAAAAAAGTTTTAATTTAAACAAGCTCTGATCAGCTTCTCCGTCCCTGTGAATCATCTTTAAAAAATGAGTTCAGCTTCAGCTTCAAACACTCCCTATAACTTCAATATGAATGGGCGGGGCTTGGCTTGTGTGTACACTGACCTGCTGGATATCTATTTTGGCTGATTTTGGTGAAGTAATTGAATATTTAGGTGAAAAGAATTTAAGAATTTAAACCCGAGAGTGAACAGT
The DNA here is from genome assembly GCA_017165825.1 of Hepsetus odoe. Classification (NCBI taxonomy): domain Eukaryota; kingdom Metazoa; phylum Chordata; class Actinopteri; order Characiformes; family Hepsetidae; genus Hepsetus; species Hepsetus odoe. The sequence goes on from CM029386.1 coordinate 22,303,316, forward strand.
TTCCCTAAACACTTCAACAATCTTCACTTTTTTTATTTTGACAGTTTCTCATGAAATCCTTTAGAGGAACCGGACGGTGGCGTACTCAATGTGTTCCCCCTGATGGAAGTGGACTGTAGCATCAGTGGACAGAGCTGGATTCTTCTGGAAGCTCACAGTGGAGTAAGCAGGGTCGAGCTCACTGGTTGGCTGTTGGGTGGAGAAGTTCACATTAAGAAAGTCACCAGTGGACGATGAATCATCCACATTGACTGCATCTCTTGGAATCCCTTCAAAGTTACAGACCTGAAATGGACAAGAAGTAGACTTTTTAACATTGAGATTTAAAAAATGTCTTCTGTGAGAAAAATCTCTGTCCTGTGTTCGTCCTGTGTTCGTCCTGTGTTTGTTGAATGTTTAGTCCTTAATGATGTACAATTGTTGTCCTCAGTTCTTTTTCAATGTCCATTGGCCTGAAGAAACTCCTTCATTTTGACTTTTTTGTGAATTTGGTCTCATTTCTTTAAAGATGAGTCTGCCAAACAGTAAACTTCTGGATTTTGTTAACGTCAGTCAAAATCCAGGTTCAGCCGTGTTGTTTTATAGCAAGAAGAGCTTTAAAAGGGCAGCGGCGGTCTAGTGGTTAGGGAGTCGCCTCAGGATGAGAAGGCCATGGGTTTTGAATCCCAGACCAGTAAGTTGCCCTGAGGTACCCTTGAACAAGGTACCGTCCCCAACACTGCTCCCTGGGCACTTTCAATAGCTGCCCCCTGCTGCGCGGTGTGTGTGGGTAAAATGCAGAGGTGTAATTTCATTATGGTTCACTGTTTGTTGTGTTTCACAATGACAAGGATAGTTACTTTCACTTTCAAACCATGAGTAATTGTATTTAAGAACATTCTTAACACAAAGTGAACGCTATTGATGCAAAATGATCTGAATCATCACATAAACGTCAACTTATAATAAAGATTTTTTACTTTTAACTCTTACAGTTCTGTTGGTTAACCTGTTACAGATCCTTTACAGGCCTTTGTTCACAGTTTCAGTTCTGGTTTTGAGTTCTGTGGTCAATGTGTCTCGCCTTTGCCTGGTTTTGCTTTTGTGGAAATCAGTGTGAAACTGCCTTTTATTTCACTCTGAATAACTTACCTGCTTAATGTCTTTCAATCCTGCCTTGGACGGAGGACTGGATTCTGTCAGAATCAATGAAGAACAACAGTCACTTTCTCCAAAGCGCTGGAAGAAGAGCAGGTGTGTGTTTGTGTAGTGTGTAATACCTCGCCTCTTCTTGTGTGTAACATAACAGAACATCAGCGTTAATCCTCCAATCAGCAGCAGAGGCACACAGACACACACGGTGATGATGATGATGATGGAGGAACCTGGAGCTGAGAGACAGAAAGAACAGACGCTTGCACTTCACCTTTAGACTTGGTTTACTCTGAGCAGGTATACAGCAACAATCTTCTAGTTCTCTGGTTCTCCAGATCTTACAGAGTGGGAAACGTGATGAAACCCAGAAGTTCAAAGGTGAAAGAAGTCTCTAAATCACTTCTTCTCAACATCAGATTCAGGAACTCTTTTTGAAGATGTCTGCTGATGGCAAGATGTTTTGTTGGCAGAGGAGATCAATATACAGTACTGTGCAAAAGTTTTAGGCAGGTGTGAAAAAATGCTGTTAACAAAGAACGCTTTCAGAAATATACATAATGATTGTTTATTTTTGATTTTTACAGAACGCAAAGTGAGCGAACAAAAGAAAAATCCAAATCAGATCAATATCTGGTGTTTCTACCTTTTACCTTCAGAGCAGCATCAGTTCTTCTGGCCCCACAGAGCCCTGATCTCCACATCATCCAGTGTGTCTGGATCACATGAAGAGACAGAAGGATGTGAGGAAGCTACATCCACAGAAGATCTGTGGTTCGTTCTCCAAGATGTTTGGAACAAGCTACCAGCCGAGTTCCTTCAAAAACTGTGTGCGAGTGTACCTAGAAGAATTGATGCTGTTTTGAAGGCCAAGGGTGGTCACACCAATATTGATCTGATTGATGAAAATAAATGAACAACACTTCTATTTCTGAAAGCATTCTGTTTACAGCATTTTTTCACACCTGCCTAAAACTTTTGCACAGTACTGTAGAACATTTTGGTTTGAATGATAATTATGATGGAAGATAAGAAAGCAACCATTTGGAATGAACGTTCCGTATCTGTGAAACATGGTGGTGGTAACGTTGTAGCTTGTTTTGGTCCATCTGGTCTAGGAGGGTTTTGCCATCTTTGATGGAACAATAAATTGTGGATTAAACTCCACATGAAACACATCTCTGAACTGAATCTAGAGATCAATCAGGGTCAGTCAGGAGAGACAGTGACCCTGAGCAAGCCGTTCAGCCACAGGAAACAGGAAATGTTTAGCTGCAGTTATTGCTACACAAAACACTGCACCACATTCTCTCTCTCTCTCTCTCTCTCTCTCTCTCTCTCTCTCTCTCTCTCTCTCTCTCTCTCTCTCTCTCCTCTCTCTCTCTCTCTCTGCTCACACACTCTCTCTCTCTCTCTCTCTCTCTCTCTCTCTCTCTCTCTCTCTCACACACACACACACCCATACACTGGATTCTTATCAGCTGTGTGCAGTTTGTACTGAAACGCTGCATTAAAAGCACACTGTCCAGCAGAGCTAAAAGTGTAAACTTCCTCTGTCCTCTGAGATCATATGGTTTAGTGAGACATTATCAGCAGCAGAGCGATGACGAGACAAACATGATTCACTTCCCACCCTTTCAGCGATAAAATACTCACAAAAAAGGAAATAAAGTGCCAGAGCAACAATATTTCTCACCAGTAACCTGGAGCTGAATCTCTGTGTAGAAGGAGATATAAGTGATCGAACCCTCTTCCAACTTCACTCCACAGAAATAAACTCCTCCATCATCTTCTCTCACATCACTGATTCTCACACTGAACACTTTAGACCTCCTGTCCTCAGAGATGGACAATCTGTCTCTCTTCTTAGCCCCTCCAGTGTTAAGGATCTCCTCAGTAATGGAGGGATGATGCAGTTTGTAAAAGAGTTTGTCGCGCTCTTCAAACTCCTCTGGATAGGGACAGTTGATCGTGAAATTGTGTCCCAGATAAGCCGTCAATTTTAACGTCCCACCACAGCAAGGACCTGTCGGTCAAATAAACAAGCAAATTGTGAGCATCAGCACAGCAGCTCTGACTGGAAGAATAAAAACATGTCTTACCTTTTACTTTCAGCTCTATTTCTGTCTTTTCATTCTTCCCTCCAAATTGATATTCTGAAGCATCTTCTGGTTTCAGCTGCTGGATCAACAGTGTGACCTTTTTTTGACTGTTTTCATACAGTGAGAATCTTCCTTCGTTTATAGTCGTGTTATTGCTGCCAGAGTTGATTATGTTCACACATTCCTTTCGTTTCTTGCACAAAACTTTTCTTTCCCCTGAACGCCACTGCCGATTAGAGTTTATGAGGACACTTCCTCCAGTGTAGCCAATCACATCAGAGGATAGCACTGGACCTGCCGTTCAGAAGAAGACATCTCACTAATATCTGAAGGAGCTCTCCATACTCCCACATTCCCACAGTATAAAATCTTAAATGTTTCCAGTGAAGGAACAAACAAGATAAAATTCAATGCTGTTACTTTTTATTAGTATTTAATACTGGTATACATGTTTCTTTGATGTTCTTAATAACTTTTATTATAATCTTGCCTCAGTTCGCTGTCCTGTCAGTAGGGAGTGATGTAGAAAAGCTGACCTGAGATCAGGTAGAGGGTGAAGAAGACTAGGATCTTCATCCTGCAATGAAGTTTACTGAATTTTCTTCAAAGTGATATTCCTCATAGCTGTTCTTCTGTCATGTGTCGGAGTGGATGTGGTTCTGAGTGTGTTCACTTCTCCTTTGGCAGCTTCCTCTTTCTCTGGACAGGTTTTCTCAATTTCTGAGCTCCTCCCACCATTTAAGGGAAAAAGTGCTCAGCCTGCTGGAGATCTTCTCTCTGACAGTCTTTCCAGCTTCAGGAATACGGCCAGTGTTGGAACTGGGAGAGGAAAAGCCTTCATTCTCTGGAGAAGATTCTGGAACTGTTAAAAAGATTTCTGTTTTCTGAAGTGAATATCATTCCATGGTTTTGCTTTATTTCCCCTTCAATACAATGTAGAACCCAATCATGCTTCCATTTATTCTAAACCTGTACATAGATAACAGTGAAAGGAGACATTATCACGTCCTTATCGCAATCTTTTTCAACTTGTTTAAGTCATTTCTTCACTTACTTCCTCCTTTACCTGATCCTGGTGCCCCGACCCAGTGCTCATTGGGCAAAAAGTGGAGAAACACCACGCAGATGTCAGGACTCCATTGCAGAGAAGACATTAATATCCAGCACCCATGGAGCAGTGATGGGGACAGTACCTTGCTCAAGGGAATCTCAGGGCAACCTACTGGTGTGGGATTCAAACCCACAACCTTCTGATCCTGGGGACTCATCCCTTAACACTAGACCACCATTTATGTTGTTCTTTAAATGTGTTTGTCCCAGAATAAAGAAACTTTTAAGAACTGATTGGCCTTTTTTTTTAATAAGTGTTAAGATACAAAAAGTGTTGCTGGCTTGATGGAGAGCTGTGTCTAAATGGGTGACGGTGGTCTAGTGGTGGTACTTGCTAGCACTAGCACTACCACCACTGGGTCCCTGAGCAAGACCCTTAACCCTGAGTTGCTCCAGGGGGACTGTCCCTGTAATTAGGACATGGAAGTCTCTCTGGATAAGAGTGTCTGCTAAATGCTGTAAATGTAAATAAAACCCAAGGTATTTCATTATTGTTTCTGAACTGCCTCCTGTTTATTGAAGACTCTGGGAAACAAAGTGATATTTTCAGAACAAGAAGAACCTCATTTTTAGTAAGTAAGTGAATGAATTGTTTAATTAAGCACTTTAAACAGGGACGCTCAGGTACCGACAGGAAGTGTTGCTTTCATGAAGCATCCTGAGCCATTTGAGTGTTAAGGTGCCTTGTGGTTTTATCTATTATTTTTGGTAAATGTCCCAAAACATAACAGAGGAAGCTCATGTTCTGCATTCTTTTTAGGAAGATTGAAATTTCTCTGTGTTTGTCATCGCTGTAGGGACAAAACCTCCAAAATGGTACAGGAGTTGTGTCTCCAGCAGCTCCCACAACCCTTCTTAGGATGAGGTACGCATCCAGTGCCTGGGGAGTGTTGGAGATGGTACCTTCCTCAATGGTACCTCAGGGTAATCTAATGGTCTTGAACCCATAACCTTCTGATCAAGGGGACTAGTCCCTAAACACTACGCCACCGCTGCCTCATCACTGACTCTAGATGAGGTGACAATCAAACTTACTTCACCAACATGGAGGACATAATCAGGGTTTTTTTGTATCAGAACCAGAATAGTCCAGAATAGTTTTTGACTGAAGTAAGAAGCTCTGAAATCAAAGGCACCACAGATCTCCTGGAATTGGACTGGCACTGATCCCACACCTACAAAAACTATACATCATTTTTAAAAGCAAGACTTTTCACATAAACATGAAAGTAAAGATTAATGGTTAATGATTATTCAGTTATTTAAGAACAACACAATGATGTAACTGTAAAGACGCTGGTTAGGATAAGCAGCTTAGAAACTGAATTGAGGGTTTCTAGTTGAACCTTCTGCTCTGTGTATATAGGTAATTTGATGATCTTCTTAAAACTCTTCCAGTCCAGAGTGCTGTCTGACACTGGCATACTCTGTAGCAGAGTCCTGCAGACTGAAGACCACCTCTGTCCTCTGGAAGCTCACGGTGGTGTAAATGGATTCATTCTGAAGCATCTGTGTGTTTAAAGCAGGAAGATGGTTTGGGTATTTAATGCCCTTATTGGAACCTGAGGAAGGAGAAGAATGGCAAAATGTTGAAAACAACATGTTTTAATTGAACAAAACCTCACATCTCTCAAATGAAAACTTTATAGGGGAAGGGAAAATGTACTGGCAGTGAGAATTTATTCTGAGGTCATCTAAGACCATTTCTATTACTCCATTCCACCTTAAATTTGGTGAACAACAGCTGGAGTGTTTTTCTTTTCCACAGCAAATGAGTTTACTTAGATGCTTCCAGCCGGATGTGTGTGGTTGTTGTTGATGTACCTTGTTTCTTGTTGTCTCTTTGCTTACAGAGTATGATTAGTAATCCTCCAACCAGCAGCACAGCCACAGAGACACACAGTATAATTCTGACCAATGAGGAACCTGCTAATAGAAAAGTCCAATCTGAACTTTAACCAAAAAGACAGATCCAGAATGAAAGCAGTCTGGCTTTCCTCCAGCAGATGGAGCAATGATGCTGACAGTCTGCTGAAAGATTTCAAATCTCTTCTCTTAGCTCTGATAGGTCTTAACAGAGGTTTAAGAACTAAATACACCCTTAAATCAGACATGTTTACAGTGAAGATCATCCATGTGTGTTACTGAAAGCAGAAGAGAGAAACTGTGATAAAGCAGAAAAGAAAAACTGACAAAACTGAGTGTGGAGAAGCTTTTGGCCTGAAACTAAACCTATTCTAAATACACACTGTAGGGATACATGCAGAGTGGTGAGAGAGTGATTGAGATCAGATTCATTATTATTATCATCATCATCATCATCACCATCACATTTAAACACTTAGAAGACTCATGTAGTCTCAGTGGTGAAAATAAAATGGCTAGATTGTAAAGATCACTGATTCTGACCCAAACCCACTCTGGATAACTTTACAACCACCGAATGATGTAGACAATTGGAACAACTGTTGAAAATTGAATCAGCATAAGAAAAGAAAACTGTATGTTATTTGTTGCATCATGCAATCATGCTTTAATTACTCTACTGGATATATATATATAGTACTGCGCAAATTTTTAGGCAGGTGTGAAAAAATGCTGTAAACAAAGAATGCTTTGAAAAAATGTGAAAAAAATTGAAGTGTTAATCATTTATTTTCATCAATCAACAAAATGCAGTGAATGAACAAAAGAGAATCTAAATCAAATTAATATTTGCCTTAAAAACACAATCAATTCTTCTTGGCACACGGTTTTTGAAGGAACTCGGCTGGTAGGTCGTTCCAAACATCTTGGAGAACTAACCACAGATCTTCTGTGGATGTAGCTTCCTCACATCCTTCTGTCTCTTCATGTGATCCAGACACACTGGATGATGTGGAGATCAGGGCTCTGTGGGGCCAGAAGAACTGATGCTGGTTTGAAGGCAAAAGGTAGAAACACCAGATATTGATCTGATTTATATTTTCTTTTGCTTGCTCACTTTGCATTTTGTAAATTGATCAAAATAAACAATCATTATTTATATTTCTGAAAGCGTTCTTTCTTTACAGCATTTTTTTCACACCTGCCTAAAACTTTTGCACAGTAATGTAGATCAGACAAGGACTTCAGATTTCACTTCTGCTTTCTGCAGCACATCAGGGCCAACCTCAAAAGCCACTCTGCTCCACCTGCAGAAATCAATTCAATTCTATCCTTTTCTTTTAGTTTTCTCATTTCTTTCTGAAGCTTTGTTTCACTCCTTCTTCTGGTGAGATAATGGAAAATCAACAGATCGTTATCATATTAGCGCCTCTTACGTGGCACAGAAGGTCTTGCAAATGCTCTTGATCTAATCTTCCGGTATGGTTAACTTTCTCCCCTGTGGTTTTGCGCTTCTTGCAACTAAACTCATCAGCTCACCGGTTTGAAGTCAGAGAATGTTGTCATTTTTTATTATGAACACTTTACTTGGATCCTTCTTCATGATATTGACATAAACACATAATAAATGTCCACATAATGTCCTTTAAGACAACAACATACTGTAATTGTTATTGTCTACCAGCAGTGTTGGGTCTCAGGATGGCTGATTAGCTTGTGACGGTAACTGTCCTGACGTCAGACGTCAGATTGTGGTAACTCTCTAGACAATGAGTGCTGATGGAAATGTGACTTTGTTACACTCAGATGGGCCTAACGACCTCTGTGAATTAAAAGAATCATCAGTTCATGTTTATTGAAAAGAGTCGTGTCTGTACCTGAACTCAGCAAAAACAACAGTGCTGCGCTTATTTTTTATTAAACTTTGGTTAAATACAAGGGAGTTATCTAAGTTGTCAAAATGGAAAAGTACAGAATTATGCAATATGTTTCTCATCTGGGTTTTAGTAGGTAGCTAAGGGGGTTCTAACCTTTTTCAGGCCTTCAGGAGCTGGACTGAAGTCATTCCATATCACATAAATCACCAACAAAAGGAATCAACATCATATTCTGATCTATAGTGGGTGTGATCAGGAGAACGTCACTGTAATCCTTCTGAAAGGTCTAGATATGTCACTGATTGTGAATATGAGTAACAGTCTAACCAGTGGGTTTGGGGCAGAAGCTTATGGGCTCTTTATTAAAGGAATCATTCTAGAATTGTCTGTTAAAAGCTCCAAACTTTAGAGACATCCATGTTTAGTCTAGAACAGCTAGTAAAGTGAAAGCGACTGTCGATCATTGTTAACTCAGTGAAACGCAACAAAATACATTCTCTGTCCAGCAGGGGGAAGCTATGTCCAGTGCCTTGGGAGCTGTGACGGGGTCATTACCTTGCTCTAGGGTACTTCAGGGCAACCTACTTGTTTGGGATTCAAACCCAGGGCCTTCCAATCCTGGAGCCTAGTCCCTAAACCCTAGACCACCACTGTCCCAGAAGGTGAATATTTCAGAATATGCATAACGTAACGTGACACGTTTGCGACACAATGTCACTGTTATGCTGCAGAGTTGAAGTTAAAATGGTCGTTAACCATTGGCACAAAAGATCACTGATTTTTGGATGAATTAATCGTTTACCTTTAGTCTTTAGTGACATTTAAAAAAGGATGAAGCTCCTACCTTTCACAACATGAAGATGCACTTTGGTGTAAATGGTGGATCCGAAGCTCTCTTCCCCACACCAGTATGTCCCAGAATCCTCCTCTCTCAGATCGGTGATGGTCACGGTGAAGACTCCTGCATCTTCACGCAGAAAGAATCTGTCGATTCTCCTTTCCTCTGAAGAAAGTTTGGCTCCAGCTTGGCTGCAGCTAGACAGATGTTCTCCCATGCAGAAGATAATCCCATCCACAGACTGTCTCTGATGACCGCACTTGATGGAGACGTTGAGTTTTTCTCGTCCAGTCACCTGAAGCGCTGGAAAACACATTTAAAATGAAGTTTAGAGCTCAAACTCAAAAATGAAGTTGTGAAGCTACTCCTCCCCCTTTCACCACCTTCTTTTCTGATGATCTGCAGTTCCGTTGAGAGATAGTTCATGAAGATGTCTCCAGTCTTCACGCCGCACCAATATCTACCAGCATCTTCTGCTGTCAGATTGCTGATGTTAACTCTAAAAACTCCAGCAGCGATGTCGTCGTACAGCGAGAACGGTTCCTGTCTGATACGAGGATGAAAATGTGGTCGTTGTGTAAAACACTCATCCTGTTCTTCCTTACAAAAATGCTTTGAATTCTGTTGATACTTTAACTCATAAGGACATCTGATCTCAGCTGTCTGATCTTCGTAACCAAGCACTGCACTGCCTGAAATGGGAGAAAAAGGAATAATAAATCAACAAAACAACAAAAACAAGAGAAATCCTTTAACATTGTAACTAACTTAAGAAGTCCAAAAGGTTTTTAACATTTAATGCAAATTAATGTAAAGAGTAGCAAGTCATGTGTTCAAATGATGAGCAGCAAAGTATAACTTTGTCTTTTTTGTTGAGGGATAGTACAAAGACATTAAATATTCATTTTTCATTAAAAATGTGTATTTGTTGTATTCATTTGAAAGCTTCAGATGCATTTTACGATGCAGCAAAATTTTATGACAGCATAAACTGTCCACCACTAGGGGCAGCAGTGGCTTAGAGACTTGGACCCAGGATCGGGAGATCGTGGGCTCGAAACCCTTCAGCAAGGTACTGTCTCCATCACTGCTCCATGGCCGCTTTAAATATCTTCCCCCTGCTGCATGTGTGTGTCATTTTTAAAAAACTAATTAAAAAAAAAAAAAATCCCTGTTAAGCTTTTAAAGTTGATTTTCGGATTATTTAAAAAAAAAAATAAAGACAGACAGAAGCTGAGGAAAGATGCTTCATGGAGTTAAGGTCTGGTTAGGAGAGGTTTAGCAAACACAAACAACAAAACATAGTCAGTTATAAAGGTCATCAGCAGTTTGTGGTTCTAGCTGCTCACCCATAAGCAGCAGGTGAATTTTTCTGACTGCAGAGATGGAGCTGATTGGGTCTCTGCTGGTCTGCACTGCACAGAAATAAAGTCCTGCATGAGCCACTGTCAGGTTTTTGATGCTGACTCTGGACCTATTTGAATCTGTCCGGTCAGAGAAAACCCTCAGCTGCTCCTGCAGGGCTGCTCCGGTGGTCGACATCATCCTTTCAATAGAGTGACGGTGCGTTCTGAAGAAGTACTCGGGATTCGTTTTCTTCATCTCTGCATTTTCACAGCCGAAGGAGACGCTCTGTCCAAGCCCGGCAGTCACTGTCTTTGCGTTTTCGCAGCAGGAACCTGAAGAAAATACAACTGCTGCGTTGGTCCGGCATCTCAGCATTTTCCACCACGTGGTTTCATTCACCACTCGAACACATTTTCTCACAAAACAGTTTTTATGTTCCTCTTTTTCTTCTGTATTAGGTTAAGTCCTTTCTTTCATGTGATGACTAAGAGAAGGTGACACACAGTTTTATCTCCTTTGTTTCACGATGTGATGCACGATATGTGGGTCTGAACCAGATTTCTATTTCATGTCTGTGATCTAGAACATAGTAACATTAACTCTAAAACTTTTCACATTCAAACTGATTCAGCCTTACTTTCCCTCAAGGTCACTGAGATCTGCTGGCTAATGGATCTTGGTAGTGCCAAAATAAGGCTTAAATATAAGGTGATGGGGTTTCTGCAGTCATGGCCTCCATACGTTGGTGTAATCTGCCTCTTTGATTTGACAGATCTCTCATTTCTAATTCTAAAATCTGATTTTAAGATCCATTTTTATAGATATACAGGTTTTTAATGCAGTGATGATTTCATTTCATGTTAGTTTCTGTTTACTTCATTTTATTGTATAGCATGCAGTATTAAGTGATGCATGTTTTTATGCACATTAAACAAAAGTAAAACATTTTTTAAAAAAGATAATGATATTTACATCATATGCTTGTTTTACAGTAAAGAGGGTTTAAACTTCCATTGTGAATTTTCTCTCTCTGGGCTCCACAATCTGAACACCATACGCTATCAGCTTCAACAATACTGGAATACACGTGATCTCAAAGCTCAAACTGACCTTCAAACTGGACAGATGTGTCCATAATATTGCTGCTGGACGCTTAGGATCTGAACGACTAACCTTAAACCTGTTTTCCTCATGATTTAATCTCTCAAAGATGGGAACAAGATTATTACCGTTATTACTGGATCACCATATAATTGATTTTGTTTTTTAATTGATTATAATTGATGTTTCCATTCTGAGCCAAATATTTTACTCACCTTTTTCCACTTTCAGCTCCCAGTTTCCAACAAACTTGTAGGCAGACTCCTGAACAACTGCGCAGCTATAATGTCCAGCGTCCTGCAGACTCAGACTTCTGATGAACACTCTAATGGCTGAAGCACTGGAGTCATCATACAGGTGAAAACGATCCTTAATAACCCACTGATTTTTAGTGTCCGTTATTATCCTGGTCTCACAGATCTTCTCTTTCCTGCACACCACCTTCGTCTGATCTTCAGCCCAACTGTTATAGTTGCAGTTTATGATGACACTCCTTCCCAAACAGCCCATGACCTCCACACAATCCACTAGACCTGTCAATAAAGAATACATTCATGTTTTTTCCACTTTCTCTTTGGTAGATTTGACATTGCAGACCACTGACCACTTCTTTTAGTAAAATATCTGACCTGAGATCAGGAAAAAGGTGGAAATGAGGAGGATTTTCATTTTGAGAGTCACCGAAACAGAACCACACTCTACAAGGGCACCTTTGCCGAGTGTGGTGAAGATGGAAAATGTGAAAGGATGTTCTGTACGCCCCTCAGTCGGGGTGCTTCCTCTTTCTCTGGAACATGAAAGAGATACTGCAGCCCTTCGTAACACCAGCTCTCCAACACAGAGAAGGTGCGCCTTCTGCTGGAGAAGAGAGGACCCATTACAAGAAGAATGCATCTGCATGAAGAGCAGATACCCTTCTCCTCCTGCTCCTCACACATGCAGTCAAAGGATGAGATGGAGAATTACTCCATAACCTCTAAATAATTACCTGTATTGTTGTAAAACCTTATTATTTTGTTTTACAAAGTATTTAATGCTGGTCAGCACAATTGCACTAACAGCAAGGTCCAGGGTGCTGGATATGTCTGCCCCCTGCTGGACGGTGTATATGGGTTAAATACAGTGGATGCATTTCACAGCAGTTAACTGTGTGCTGTTCACAAGGACACATAGTCACTTTCACTTGTGTCTCATGTCACTGATTCCCTAATCTAAGTGCTCATGTCCTGCTGTCCGGTTTCAGCACCATCTCCCTAATAAACCCTGTTACCGCCACACCACTGCCTTTGTATCATCAGAAAACGAGTGCCAACATGTTCCATGTGAAGATTTGTTCAGACCCGACATTAACTCAGGTGTAAGAAATGTAGTAACACGGATAAACCTGAAGTTACCTGAGCCAGGAAATAACTGGACTCTGCATTTAACCCATACACACTCACACACATGCAGCAGGGGGCAGCTATTTCACTATTGAAAGCACCCGGGGAGCAGTGATGGGGATGGTACCTTGCTCAAGGGTACCTCAGGGGAAGCTGATGGTAAGGGAAACAGTGAAAAATATGATGAATTGCAATTTCATAACATATTTGTGGTTTGACCCTATTTAAGTGTACATCTTCAGTAAAGATCCTTTTCAAAATAAGGGTATTATTTTTTCACTGAACACATGCATTTAGTCCAGAAATGATACAATATCATGTTTATATACATTTAATTTGAATTCAATTCATAATAAAGTGAGCTTAACAGAAAAAGCGGGCCGTAAATGAATGTAATATTAAAGATTACTTAATTAAGAAACGCTGGAACCGCCCCAGTGAAACCTGATGTCCTTATTATTTCCGGTCAACGCATTTCCGGTTCGCTTCTGCAATTAAAGTTCATTTTTTTGGCGGGAAGTCTCTCTGCTCTGCGCATGCGCAGTAATTAAATCACGGCGCGCGGAGGCAGCAAGCTAACGGACATTTGCCGAAGACAAGCAGCAACGGCGTCGATAAAAGCACAATATCACGGACGGGGGCGGTGGAAACACGGTGTTAATCTACAAAAAACATGAAAAGTACTTCCGTCGACAGCTCGCCGCAGCAAATGATCATTTATTTAGTCGAGGATGGACACTAGCCTGATATTTCTCCTCCAACCGTCCGAGTCTGAGGTAAACTGAGGCGAGTTAGCGGAGTGATTCACTCAAACGCGGCTAATTCACAGCAAACGACCGATTAGTGAATAAATTCTCCAGAAAAAAGCCATTTTTAGAGGTAAATTATCAAAAATAATCGAGTTGTGAGGTAAAGTTGCCTAAAATATGAGGTAAAGTGGAAATGTGAGGTAAAATAATCGAAGTGTGAGGTGATTTTAGTGAAATGTGAGGTAAATTAACCAGAGTTGGAAAGAAATGTGTTGATATTTGAGGCAAATGAGCAGAAACCTGTGGAGAGTGAACAGAAGAGTGAACAGAAGAGTGAGGTCAATGAAGTGAACGGGAATGTGAGGTGTGTTAACCTGAATATGAGCTGCATGAATGAAATGAGGTGAATGAACTGAAATCTGAGGTGAATGAACTCAAATGTCAGGTAGATGTTTGAGGTAAATTAGGAAAGAGAGGATTCAACAGAAAGCTGAGGAATGTAATAACCAAAATATGATGCCAATGAATTGAAATGTGAAGAAATAAATAATTGTGAGGTAAACTAACCAGTGTTCAAGGTAAATGTACAGATTTTGAGTCACATTAGCCAGTTAACCAAAATATGAATGATGAATTTGAAAGGAAATGAAAGATGCATTTTCTGAAACGTCAAGCAAGTTCATAGAAGTGAGAGGTGAGGCGTTTTGAGGCCGAAGCGTGAGGCGTTTTGAGGCCGAAGCGTGAGGCGTTTTGAGGCCGAGGCGTTTTGAGGCCGAAGCGTGAGGCGCATGAGCTGAAGCGTGAGGCGCATGAGCTGAAGCGTGAGGCGTTTTGAGGCCGAGGCGTGAGGCGTTTTGAGGCCGAGGCGTGAGGCGTTTTGAGGCCGAAGCGTGAGGCGCTTTGAGGCCGAAGCGTGAGGCGCATGGGCTGAAGCGTGAGGCGCTTTGAGGCTGAAGCGTGAGGCACATGAGCTGAAGAGTGAGGTAAAATTGGTGGTAAACCAGTTAGATGGATTTGAGCTCTACACACAACTCCAGCTTTATATCTGCTTCAGGAAGATAAAAAGCTCTATAGTTAGCTTCAGCTTTATGCAGAAGCCAGTAATGATGAGCAGAATGTTTTGTTTTTGTATTTATTAAACGTTGAAAGTCCTGTTTAAGGATGCTGAGGCCTTTGTAAACAAGTTTAATGTATTTTTCTTTTCCCATCCCTTAAGTAATTGTGCCTCACTTTCACTATCAGTTCAGGGTAGCTTTTGTCTTCTTATTAGTTGATTTGTATTAATGCAAACACGTATCTTTTTCTTCTAGAGATTGCCACTAGTGAAGAAGTGAAAATTTCACCAGAGCAGTGAAGATTGAAACACCAACCTCAGAACAGTCTTGAGGTTTTGAGGTGAGTGACTCTAAATGTAAGGTAAGTAAAACTAAATATCTGAGGTGGGAATAACCTGAAGAAGACGTGAAATATGAGGTAAGCGGATGTAAAACCTGAAATTGAGGTAAGTGTAGATTGAACTGCTGACAAATGTTTGGGTGACCAACATTGTGTGAGTTTTCATCTACAAATTCAATATCTTCAGTAACATTTATGTTTGC
>CM029386.1:22320916-22332543 GCA_017165825.1 Hepsetus odoe
AGCGAGAGGGAGGTTACCTTGAACCTTCTTTCTCTTTTGTAGAGCAGTTATGAACAGTCCCATCAGAAGGAGGACAAGAACAGCAAATAGAATAGAGATCACAGAGAAAACTAATAGAAACAGGGATGAAGAAACGTTCATGGTTAGAGAGATGTTTAATAGCAGTAGTCAGATCATTCAGATATGATTAAATATTAGTAGAGATTTTGTGCAGTGTGCTTTGTGTGTACCTGTGTGTTTAGAAGGTGTCGCGGTAGATTTGGTGCTGAGTGAAGTGATGCGGGAAGGTGACGATGGAATAATGTCAAGATCTGAGAGAAATGAGTATTAATTTGCTTATTGTTGTGTGCAGTTTAGTTCCAGATGCATCAGAAAATGTACAGACCTGTCGATGCCTTTGTCTCCAAGGAGGGATTCGTTGTTTTTATATATGATGTGGTTGCTCTTGTGCTCTGTGAAGCTCTACTGGATGAGGACAGTCTTGTCTTTTGTGAAGCTCTACTGGATGAGGACAGTCTTGTTTTTTGTCTTTGTCCAAGCTTTTTGGGTTCTTAACAGAAAGTAAAGTATGGCTAAATCAGGATGCCCATTTACATTTAAAATGTTTGATCTCACTACATGTTTGAAGTTTAATGATAATGTTGCTCCGCCACACTGTTACGCTGCCAAACAACCTGGGCTGCTTTGTTCTAGAACACTGCAACCCCCTTACGGATGAATGTGCTGTCTGTTGTTGTCTGTCTGCACTTGTTGCCTTGTCTTGTGTATTATGTTGTGTTTTCTGTTGTCTTGTGTGTAGCACCAGGGTCCTGGAGGAACGTTATTTCGTTTCACTGTGTACTGTGTATATGGCTGGAATGACAAAATCCTACTTGAACTTGAAGTTTGCTAGTTGTGCTTGAAAATCCATGTGAAGAATCAAAAAACAAACTCAGATATGACAGATCAGCATAACTCCTACTTTTAGTAAGTGCTCGTTGGTGTTGGGCATTCAAATGAATGTCTGAGGAACACACTGCAGATGTTTTTATTATCCTGTGGTGCCAATTAAAGCTCTTCTCGGTTCCTTGTTTTAATACTATTAATATTTGTAAACACCCCCAAGAGATTAGAATTGTGACCACTGCTAAAACGCATGCAAAAAATAATATATATATATATAAAAAAAAAATGCAAAACAGAGTCCTACTACAGTTGTGCATCACAGATAAGAAAACAACAAAATGCTTAAGATGCCTCCTACTTTTGAAATGTGCAAAATGTCTTTAGAATAAAAAATTACTGTAAACTGTAATGTAGCGTACTTCAAATAAAGCTGAGCAATCTCTCTTCATGCAAAGTTAATTTCCTCTTCTGAAAACCTGTTCACATAGAAGTGAACTTTCTTACTGCTTTCTAGAGAAGTGTACTTTCAGCATTTACATTATTACCTCCTGTGTCCGAGCAGTGACTCCCAAAACATATTCACCTATGGGCTGATTTGGGTTTTACCTGGGTGTGTCCTTCAGTGAAGTCCTGGTGCCAGGCTTGTTTATGTTCTTTAACATCCGTTACGATAAAAAATGGCTTAAACCTTCTGTATCACAGCTTTGTGGAGCGAAGCAGCCACACCCCTTACATCAGCATCCGTCAGTGCTGCTGTTTTTCCACTGGCATTAGTGTGATTACACTCGAGTAGGCCTGACTACTATTATTTGCTTGGTGCTCCCACTCAAAGAGGAGTGACCTTAAAGTTTTGGGAAACACTTGGACACTGTCCTGGGCCAAACTGGAGGCAATTATGACACAATCAGTTGTACATACATTACTTGATTGCCAAACCTTTTAAAAGGATAACACAAACATTAGAGAAAACTAATCTTGGATCTGTCATTGGATCTTGTGTGAAATTAATTATTAATTTTGGAGCAACTTGCCATCTCACTTTACAGTGATCTGAAAAAATATCACATGTCTCAGACTCACTGGTAAACCTACAAGTTTCTTTGTGTTAACAAGGAATGTTGGATAAATAGTGGCAGATCTGAAAAATTGTAATGTTTGTGCCTTACACATACCTTTCCTCCATGTACGCATCTTAATGTTCTCATAGCAATTCATTCATAACCACCAATAGTGAGGCATTCAAATCTTGGTTTTATTCACCGCCACTTTGGATGATTCTGCAAGTTGCCTCTAGAACGGCCTTTCATACCAGAACGTCTGAACAATCTTAATGATGCTTCTTCATTTCACTCCACTGTCTACTCACCAGTAACTGTGAGGTTGATCTGTGTGAGATAAACCTTGTATCCATGATCAGATTCCCAGTCTGATTCAGCTCCACACCAGTATTCTCCAGAGTCTCCCTCAGTCAGACTGTTGAAGCTCACAGTGAAGGTCTGTGTTGTTCTGTCATCACAGAAGGAAAGTTTCCCATGCTTGATCCATCTTCTGTTTTCTTTAACAGAAGTTTTATAATTACACCCACCATAACCCATTATCTTACAGAGAAACTTGGGTTTACTGCTGAGGGATTGTGGGTATTCACAGCTGATGTTGACACCTTGTCCTTCTTCGATGCTCAAAATAACCTTCTTATGGGGAATACCTGTTAATCATAGGATCATTTTTCAGGCTGGTAAGTCACGTTTAAATAAATCAGAGTAAATTTCATTTGTATAGCCCTTGTTGTACATTGTGATCATTCAAGGTGCTTTACAAGTGAGAAAATATGAAACGCAAAGCATTTAAAAGACAAGACGAGAAATGAGAAACAGGACAACAGAAAATCTTTACGGTAGCTTGTACATTCTGCTTAACTTTTTAGCTGACTAAAGATGCTCGACCTTTAGGATGATAAATGGGTGCAGTGATGGGAGACACTCACTTTCCTCTACTTTCAGTTCCACTGGTGTGTGTTTGTCTCTCCGCATAGTTTTATCAACTCTACACCAGTACGTCCCAGAATCCTCTACAGTGAGTTCTCTGATCATCACCTGGAACACTTCAGCACTGGTGTTGTCCAACAGTGAGAATTTTCCCCTCTTTTTACACTTGTTTTTAACTCCTGCCTTTATTTGATCTGTACCGTTTATTGATGAGCTCTTACAGAAGTACTTATTGTTTGAAGTGTAGTTTCTCTCGTATTTGCACTTGATGAGAACTCCCCCTCCTGGATATCCTGTCACATTCTTTGAGGCTCCTCCACCTGCTTAGAGACCAAAACTAAGCAAAGCCCATCTTCACATTCTACTGCTGATGGTGGTGATTATGATGGTGCATCTCCTTACCTGAGATCAGGGAGATGATGATGATGATGAGGATCTTCATTTTCACTTCAGGCTCACAGATCGATCCACACCAGCTCTCCTCCAGTCTAGACCGATATCGGAGGAAAGTGACGCCCAGACTCTTTCTCTGAACGATTCTGAGACTGTTCTCTGTCCTCTATTGCTTCTTAAACAGGAACTAGAAGAACCTACTTCCCTTTTTGACCCAGAGAAACAACTGCAAACTTTTCAGGAAGGTGATGTGTGAAACGTGAGGAAAGCTGCAGAAAATGCTAGTTAAATAACTTTTGGCACCAAAGTTAAAATCAAAGCATCTTGTATGGTTCTTGCTGGCTTTTTAATTTTTTTATTTTTTAAATGTATGTATTCTTTTTGCTTTTTGGGTTGTTGCAGTTTGTTATACTGATCTTTTTATACTTTACGGCCCTTTAGATAGAAAGTGAACATGTCTTGCTCGTCTGCTATTCCATCCATGAATTTTCACGTTAATTTTTGAACTTGTATTGCAAGCCTGAAGGCCTGAACTGTCATCTAGAGCTGAAGGTGTCAAACTACAGAAGTATAGGAAAACACTGCACCATCTACCATCGAAGTACAGTAAATACATGAAGTTAGAGAGTCAAGATTTTACTCTTGATTTTGTAATGAGCTGAATGTTCTTTATCTGCACAGTCATTTATTTGAGCTAAAGGGATGATGATGATGATGATGATGATAATAGAAGTGTAGGTTTGGTGGAATGGAAGTGCCAGAAGTATGAACCGGATGTGTGTATAGAGAGCAGTAACAGTATCCTAACCTACGTTGGTGATTTAACTGCACTCTTGGTAGAAAAGCTGAGCCTCGGGGTATTCTCCCGTTCCCTACACTTACCTGAAATACAGTCACCTGGAACAAACCAGGAGCACAAGTTGGCTTACAAACATCTCCATAACAGTGTTCTCATCTGTGTTGTACAAACTGTGGAATATAAAATAATAATAAATAGAAAAAATAATAGTTCTGTTTTCAGTGGAATCTGAACCTCTGGTCAGTCAGAAATGGGCTGAAATGTTTGCTGTAGGCTTAGATTCTAATTTAGTTAAATCACTATGATCAAAAAGGGCAGCATTTATTCACTTTAAAATATGAAAACCTTCATACCCATGTCGTAGTTTTTATTTTTTTACATTTATTATATGTTCTATCAGTGACCTTCAGGCCTCTGCCTTATAGGCATGTTTTTACATCCCATACTTTAATATGCAAGCTTATGCAGGCCTCTCTTCTAAGGTGTTCTCAGAACAGATTATTAGTGTTCACAGTCCAACTAATGTGAACTGTTAAACAGAAAATTTAATCGGGTTAAATGTTTAGTTTTTACTGGTCTGCTTTAGCGCAAGAGTTTTGGCAAGACTTTGGGTTCCTTTAGTGCATTAAAAGATTGTGGATAATGTTTATTTATCATATGTTTGCACTTGTACTTTCTATGACAACTTTCTGAATTCCTGAAGCTGCGTTATAAATTTAATAATGCATGTAAATGAATAAAAATTTAAATCAGGCTTTAGAGTCCAGATATTAAAAGAAGGTGCTGTTTCCATCATCCACGTGAAATCAGGATGTGAAAAAGAAACTTTGATTTAAATTTGCTTTTGGTTCCTAAAAAAGCCTCTAGAAATAGAAATTACTTTTTGTGTAATAGATTCTGTCATTGGATCATTAACTGATGCTATGATATCTGACCAAGCTTTCTGGGCCTGGTTTTCCCGACCTCAGTGCTGCAGATTGGGTTTGAACTTCTGTGTCAGTCTAAAGTTCTTACAAGAGCTGGGGCAGCGCTGGCCTATTTTTCAGGGACGATTCCCCCGGATCAGAAGGTTGTGGGTTCAAATCCCAGACGAACGGGTTTCTCTGAGGTACCCTTGAGCAGAAGCACCGCCCCATCATTGCCCCCCCGGTGCTGGATATGGCTGCCCCCTGCTGGACGGCGTGTGTGGGTTCAGTGCTGTATTATCGAAGCGAGTCTTGAGGATGTTTTATTACTCGGGTCTGTGAGTGGAGTCATTTAAAGACTTGTTTTAAAGTGCTGTTGTCCGGTCTGTTCAAAATCTCTTCCCAGCTTTGAGTTTTCTCACGTTTACAATAATTCCATTACACAACTGATCTATTAAAGAAAGCGAGGGAATAGTGTCTACAGAATTTGAGCCAATGTACCTCAAAATCCAGGAGCAATTTACATTTTAATTTATGCAGCGTCTAGATCCCCGGTACAGAAACTCCCTGTCTAAATAACACCTTACTAAAACGAGCTAGTTATTTATCCAGTACATACTTAAGGAGCCTAGAGCTCTTCATAAGCATCATGACTAAAATGCAGGTTAGCTAAAGCTTCCTCGAAGGAGTCTCCCGCCACCAGTTCAGGTTCTAATTCTCCAAGGTCTTTCTTGCTTCACTTTCCCCAGCGATGGTGGCTGCTGCTCTTAGTCTTCTGATTCAGTCAGTTCCTTCTTCTCTCTCTCCTTTGTGACAGCTGAGCAGTAACAGGAAACACACGTTGGTTCCACTGCAGGAGGTGGGGGCCCATTACAGGAAGGGTGGGCATTTAAGTCCTGATCCGGTGTGATCAGCTGAGTCACACTTGATTACAGACGATGGGCTTTGTAGTTCACTCTGGGCTCATAATGACTAAATGAATAGTCACTTGCAATATATCCATAAAATCTTTTAATGCCATGAAGGCACCACCTGACTGCTCTTAACGTTGAGAAGAAGCACTTGATTGTCCTTACAGAATAATTTTATCTGCCTTATTCACAGTATTCATCAGCCGACAACAGCAATTAAAGCAACAAGAGTTTGTGATCATAATGCCTGTAAAGAGAAAGGTAAAGAAAACAGAAATGGTCATGCAGTGGGTTTTTAAAGCTTTCAGTTTAGCACTGAGGGCCATGTATACTAGTATTCTTTAAGAAAACGTTTAGTGTGATGAATATTGTGACTTGTTTCATTGATTTCATTATTACATTGTTGTTTTTTTTCCAGTAAGTATGAAAAATGCATTTGTTTTGTTCTTTACAAACACTCTTGGTTCACAGTTGGACACTACTTGCCTCTTAGACTGAATGCAGTTGGTTGATGCTCTGATAGATTCAATCTGATTGGTTTCTTTTGGTTGAAGAGGAAGCAAAGTGGCAATTCTTCTCTTTATTTGCATCAGGCTGAAACATGGAAAAAGTTCAAATTATTTAAAGACAGATTCTTGTTTTTGTTTGTGTGTGTGTGGTGTCTTGAAATTAGCTTATCCATTAGTTGGCATATGTGGTTTGGAACACTTGTGTAAAACTGTCTCGTATATATTCATCAGCTCCACACCAGTACTTCCCAGAATCCTCTACAGTGAGTTCTCTGATCATCTGGAACTCTCCAGCACTGGTGTCGTCAAATAGTGAGAATCTTCCTCTGTTTATCCACTCGTTTTAACTCCTGTCTTGATTTGATCAGCACAGTTTATTGATGAATCTTTACAGAAATACTTTTCATTTGAAGAATATTCTCTCTCATATTTGCACTTGATGAGAACTCCCCCTCCTGGATATCCTGTCACTTCCCTGGAGGCTCCTCCACCTGCTTAAAGAGGACAAATGTCCATCTAAGAAAAGGCTTTATGTGACAATTGTTTCAATTGTCCCCTTTCCCTGAAATCCTTTGTTTTTCAAAAGTTGTCAGTGGATTTTGTGCACAGGATGTTTGTGATAGTTTACTTAAACTTAATTTTTTAAAATAACTTAAACAGCCAGACTACAATAATATTAAAGGAAAGGTAAACTTCAGCAACCACAGCTGACCCTCAGTACAGTCTTATTTCTCATCCCAGTGGGAAGGGACATGAAGAAAAGTTGAATTGCAGGAATGGTCAGCACAAATCAACAGTGACGTTGATCAGACCTTAGAAGCACATTTTCTTACCTGAAATGAGGGAGAAGGAGAGGAGGAGGAGAACCTTCATTCTGAGTTTAGGCCTGAAATGCACACCCGATCTCGTCCTTTGTCCAACTTGTCTTTACTGCGTCTTCAGCTGCATCTTAAATTAAACCGATAACACTATCTGCTTCCCTTTTTTTGACCCCCACCCCTGAGATCAGATGGTAAGTTCAAGAAATTGGCCTAAAGCTAGACATGTGGACTACAGTGGTCTTGACTGGAGCTAAAAGTGTTTAAGATGCTTTATTTGTTTCCTTAATTCTGCTCTTTTGCACTTTTTGACCCAAATAGTAGGTTTGACTGTGGATCCCATATTTTTATTTTCTCCAGTGCTGTTCAGGACACTGGACACCCTCTAGGTCCTCACTCTGAGCACATGCTTATTCCTTCAATGTGCAAGAAAATTTCAATACCAAGCCGACTCTGCCATCTAGAGGTTTCTGTGAGCGGCACGTTAAAGAGAGACGTACGGTATGAGGGAGTGGACTCTTTAGTAGTTGCTGTTATTAGAAGTTTTATGCTAATTTGAGAGCAAAACATCAACACGTTGAAACGCTGTGGCTTTATTGCCTTTTTATTGTATCAGTAAAAACGTAGAAATGATCTCAAACAGGTTATAAATATCACCAAGTGGTTTAATTAAGCATCCTGTGTGTGAACACGTGTTACTGTCTACTTTAAATAACTGAAAAAAAACACTAAGATGATACCAAGAGGCTGTACAGTTGAGAAGGAATTTGAAGTAATTTTGCAAACCTCAGGTAAAAATGAATGAGAGAAAATAATGTACATTTGTTTAACATCAAACAGCTCCTTTTTTCTAAAACTTAAAGCACATCATTGGTTACTGCTTGAGGATCACAAATTCGATTTTATTAGAACCTGCCTTTTGTCCACACATTTACATTTACAGAGGTTTTTATCCACAGTGACTTCCTGTTTACAGGGACAGTCTTCCTGGAACAAGCTTGGGTTGAGGGTTTTTCCTCAGAAACCCAATGGTGGAGGTGAAATTTGAACCTTGGTCCATTGATGAGTATCCTACATCTAAACAAATCAGGACACCAGTTCTTTTATATGAATGGAGCATAACGTCTGCTTTGGGTGAAAATGGACAAGGAGTGGTGGTCTAGTGATAGGATACAACCTACAGACCAAGAGGTCACAGGTTCAAGTCCAGCTCCATCATCTTTGAGTTCCTGAGCAAAACCCTGAAGACTGTCCTCGTACTTAAGAAATGAAATTTGCTCTGGAAAAGAGCGTCTACTGAACGCCTTCAATAAAAAATGAATAAACGAGTGTACCAGGCAAATCTAGCAAACATGTCTGACAGCTGCATAAGGACATTCCTTGTTCTCAGTTGCCATGGTAACTGCATCTTGGACTGCATTTTTGTTAAAATGCACTGTTGCATAAGCCAGACCTTCATCAGAGTTTCCAGCTGAGCCCCGTGAGCCACTTGGTAACCCGTCCCCGGAATAAACCAGACTTGAGCCTGTACGGTTGGATGTGTTTTGGATATTAAAGTAGACTGGAGTTTCATCTCCTGAGGATCCGTTTTCTTTGTCGTCCTCACCAACAGCAATGGGAACCTGAGGGCAGAGTTCAGAACTTCCTGTTAATAATTAACTATACTTTTTAACTATTTAATAAACACTTGCCAAATTGCACCAAATTTCTTCAAGTTGTAGAAAAGGCAGGATATTTATCTATATACTAATAATAGTAAAACTGAGCTCTTAAATGCTCAGAATGAGTTCATTGTTAATCAAAACGTCTAATAAATAACTTTGATCAGTTTGTACATTTCAATTTGCTATGACGTTAAATCTATACATTAACTGTTTTTACCTTTACTTTAAGTCTTTACACTTTTCATGGAAGTAAATAAATTAAGAAAATAAAAGATAAAATACATGAATGCAGTGACCAAACATTAATCACTGCTGTTACAGTTTTGCTAATATTGTAGTTAGTCATTCAGCGCTGTAGTAATTCTTTATAGTGAAGATAATATTTAATAACAGGATTAACTGCGGTGAAGTTGATGAGCAGTCTGGCTATAGTGTTTCTACCTTCCTTATTGGACTCACCTTCAGTTTATTTGAAGATTCGGTGAGGGGTCTGCAGGGGCCTGAGGAGAAAATTCAGTTGCACTAAAAATTAGTCAAAAATTTTAATTTTATATTTAATGGCATTTATTACTTGAGGCTAAGCAGATTGTCCTTCAAATGCTTTCCCAGTCTGTTCTTTCACCACTTCTTATTATGCATGTTTATTTTTGGCCAGTAGAGGGCGCCATCGTTTCATCACTGTGAGCAGCATGCCCCTTGACCTTTTCACATGTGTGTGTTGAAGAGCTCATGCTACACATTTAAACATGCAGAGTAAACATCATGGGACACCAAATACAGCCAGTGCCTTAGGACCACACATCCCAGCATCCAATAAACCCCACTAAACACACCTGACCCAGTATTTAAATATTAGACAAAGAAAATAAAACATCTAACATCTGCCATTTTCTTTCATTACAGTTTGTCTGACTGTACTGTGTATACTCAGTTTTGCATCGCTTGCATGAAACATTAAAGTAACTTTTCTGTTTGCAGGTTACGAACGTTTATTAGATTGAACCTGTATCTCATGACCCATCTGACAGGTCCATACCATCATGTCAGAGTTATTTTGCAGAAGTGCGATCAGTTTATTGGCTATTTTTCAATTTTCCACCATTCAGTCCCAAGTCAACCAGTTTACACGTCCAGTACGTGATCAAGCACATATAAACTCTAAACTTGATTTTTGAGAAATGAGGCCAGAAACGGCACCATGAATCAACACAATGACACAAGTCTTCTGGAAACTTTGCGTAATTGTCATATTGTCGTATCATCTCCGGTGTGGCAGTGTGTACCTTGAGTCTTGAGCTTCTTTCGGAGAGTCACTATGAAACATAACAGTCCAATCAGAAGCAGCACCAGAGTTACAGACACAACAGGGAGAAGAGAAGCTGAGAAAGCTGTGGGGAAGGAACGGCCATAGTTAGCGAATCGGTTACAAACATCAGAACACAAAGACTTTGTGTAGAGCATAAGTATAATATAGTATATAGTATAATATAGTATATATTAGTATAATACAATCTGGTTAAAGATCCACTTGGTTTCAGTTTCAGTGAGGTGGGAATTTGGTGACCTTGGTAAAGTGAAAGTGACTGTTGTCATTGTGAAACAGCACATCACACCGTGAGACACAACGAAATTCAGCCTCTGCTTTTCACCCACACACATGGAGCAGCTATTTAAAACACTCAGGGAGCAGTGATGGGGACGGTACCTTGTACAAGGGCAACCTATTTGTCAGGGATTTGAACCCATGACCTTCGGATCCTGGGGCCAACTCCCTAAACACCAGACCACCGCTCCACCCAGATGGCTGGAACTAAAAAGTAAACGAGTGGAGCTTAATAATCAGTATCCGTGGTGTCCGTGCGTTTGTCGTACCTGCAGTTGTATTTCCTGTGAAGGAGCAATTTTCTGATGCTGTAGTGCTCTGTGGGGGTGCACTAGTTTGTAGATTGTATTCTGGGAATGAAGAAGACTTTTTAAGATCTCTTGTACATGTTCTTATGCATATCTATGTTTATGTATTGCATGGTCATCACACTTTTAAGAAGCACCAGTTGTGCTTGCCAATATTGTCACATGGAAGAAGTCTCACTTTTTATATGAAATGCGTTCGCTGTTAGTTATGAAACAGAAATTAGCTGAAGAGCACAGATCTTGGTTCCCTGTTCTAACCGGGCCCTCACTTCTTGATGGTTCTCAGCACCAATCTTGATTGTGTGCTTTTGCCTTCTTTGTCTGCAAGAAGGCTACAGATGACGGGTTGCCTGATTTCTCAGTTTAGACCAGGGAGTCCAATTGGAGCTTCATAATCTCCAGGGCCTAGTGGACACCACTGATCATGCATTAAAATATTCTGTTAAGCCTAAATCTATAGGCGGTGGCTTAGCAACAAAAAAAAAGTGACATTCTAGTTCTTTCAGTGCAGTTTTACATCCAATGTGACTTGTCACGTGAGAGAAGAGTGCAGTGAACAAGGAAGTACAATATTACAACTTTTTTTAGTGTCAAAGGAAGAATGCGAGTGTAAGATCGTTATCCTTACAGTCTAGAGCTCTGTGCAGCCCTTACATGAAGTGTTAAACACATCAACACCACGGCTGTGAACTGTTAGTCACATCAGCTCTTCCTAATTATCTCCTGAGCAGTAAGCTTGTGTAGCCTTCTGTGCAAACTGATCTTGGAATCAAAGCTCATGTTCTCGCACTGACCGTATGTACTCACCAGTAACTGTGAGGTTGATCTGTGTGAGATAAACCTTGTA